>OX243788.1:8647500-9272500 GCA_945859555.1 Megachile ligniseca | reverse complement strand
GCAACGCGTGTGTTTGATTCGTTAACAATTTAAACTGCGATTGTATATTCGTGAGCGATCGTATATCGCGGTAGCGAAACAAAGGGTTGATACGGCGGTTTAATAAAATATCTGCTTCAAACGAAAGCGAGGCAAAGGCCTGGAACGCGCGTCACAGCGTTTCAGCAAACAGGATATTAAGCTATCCGTGGCAGAACCGAGAGCTGTAGAAAGAGAAAGGAGAGGGTCGAGGATGAAAAGGGAAGTTTTGGAAAGGGTGTAATCGCTAGCCGAGATGGCTTATCCTTTTCGGCCCTCTCCACGAATCTCTCCCTTTCATCCGACCTGACCGAGTGACAGTTTTCATTCTGCAAATGGAGCTCGGAAAGAAGCGGACAGAGGCGAAATCGAGTTATCCAACAACACGGCTCTTCAAATAAAACCGTGCACCTGCTGGTCCCTGTACACCGAATGAACTGCAATCGAATTAACGCTTCTATCTTGCCCTCTGCGACCCATGAATCACTTTTCTCTACCCACCAAACTTCTGATTTTGGGACCTTGGGGTATTGCCACCTTGTAGTATTGAGACCACCAAATATTAGGATCTTCAGAAATTAGGACCTCACATATCTTCAGAGTTGTCGTTAACACATTCCTACATCATTCTCATCACTTTCTTTATTCCAACACCTAATCTTTTTTACAATTGAAATACAGGAGTCGTTCATATTCTGTTAAGGGTATAACATTACTCGTCCTGTTATTGCATTTCATCGCGTTGAAATTATTATCGATAACGGTTATTGCGTGAAAATATGGCATCGACAATATCGAGAGATATTGCACCAAAAGTTTAGCGAACAAAGCATTCCAACAGCGGGCGAATTGTTTTAATACTACATCACCAACGGGTAGCATCTGTCTGGTTCACAGGATCAGACAAACAGATTCGTATAATTACTACGCGGAATGCTTTCCTCTTTAATATCTTTCTTGGAAACGTCGTTCTACGTAACCCCGGTTGAATTGTTATAATAAATATTTCACGAGGTACGTTTGATAGCAGCGGTAATTGTTTATACGAGTCTCGATTACTCGCGAAACCTTGGAGGTAGTTGGTAGCTCGTCTATGTCGTTCATTCAACAGATTCGTGTTTATCTTTCTGTTTAACATTTCCTTAGCGTATTACTTTCTTCGTTACTCTTGTCATCTTCTTACCCAAAGATGAGATATTGAAACAAGGTTTGGTATCTTTAATTATCGTGGGTGATACGCCTTCATCGATACAATATATCCTGTATTAATCTGTTATTATTCTATTTTTATTGTTTTCCTCGAAGTCATTTTATTTTAAAAATATATTTATACTTGTTTATCAACCGTGTAAAACGACACGAGGAAAAATTTTTTGACTTGCCGCCAATAACAAATAAAGAATAGTGCAACAAAGTCTAGACGCTCGACCTTTACAATAATTTACAAAATTCACCTTTCGGCTTTTCTGCGAAAATGGGCGCGTTGGCTGTTCCCAATGGCGTCGTTCGTTAATTGCATATTCCAGGAATCTTTTGTCCCTGTTCCGTGCACGAATCTCCGGATATCCTCGTTCCTTGTTCCGCGGCAGGACCACTTCCGTTTCCCGTGAACCAGCTGTTACGACCGAGCGTAACTTTTATAACCGTGTAAGCGAGCAAGAAACGAGAAGAACAGGGACGTGTCGGACGAAGAAAGTTTGACGAAAGTATTCGAGCGTGCGAGGGCACCGAACGTTCCTTTAATTGCGCCGTGCCGTTTTATCTCCTTTCAAATTGCACGCCCCTGGAGAACGCTGACGAGGAATTTTATCGAGTATGGACACTATCCGACCAGAAATCCTGCTAAATCCCGCTTCAACAAACTATAATTGTTTTTGAATATTTAGAAACAAGATTTTACATGCTAGTTGTTATGACTCCGATAACTTATTTTATACAATTTTATTTATGCACCGGATTTCACCCAAATATGGAAAGTTATGTATCGACATATATTTTAAATTGGGGCAAAAAATCTATTATTGTTTCATCGTCAAAATAACCTAGATATTTAAAGTGGGACATCCTACATGTACACGATAAAATTTTAATAGAATGTTATTCCCATACGAAATATGACATGAATGTTTGGCTCGAACTTTAAATTCTTCTAATTTATCGTTAACCTGTCCCCGTACAATTTAATCTTGAAACGTTCATGTAACGTTGTTTCTCAAAGACGTCGACAGCTTTTCTACACCGCACAAACGATAAGCAACTCTATAAGCGAGTGACTGAGTGTTTCAGATCTTTCATATCTTAGAGGCTCAAAGAGTTCGTGTTCCACGAACGTTCCTTTCATCCGTGGATACTTAATACAAGCAAAATTACCTTCGTCACCATGGCAAGCTGGGAAATGAAGTGGATAATTCCATCACGGTTCACCACCGAGGCTACCCCAAAGCTTTCGTTAAGATGTCGGAGGAACAGTGTCGGCGCTAACGTCTCGTAAGTAACCTTATTTCTAGTCGTATTTCAAGAAAATCTATCATCGAATGTTCGTTTCTTCACGCCGATCTTTAATTCTTTTTCAAATTCACCTGCTGCAATCCCTTATCCGATTTAAGAAGCAGAAATAAATTTAAAACCAGTAAAATTATTAACATTTTTATTCAAATTCATTTTGGATATAAATTACTCTGCTATCTCATTGCAAATATAAAAAGCGATTCTTATACGCAAATATTATATCGTAAGAGTAACGAAGTACATTTAAATCCCCTGTGCACATTTGATTTCCATAATCGGATAAAATATGAGCGTGCACTCGTTCCGCAAGATTCGAACTATTCCAACAGATACAAAACTGTTCGAGAAGGTAAGATCGTACCGGAGTTATTTTCTGGTTGAGAATCAAGTTTGAGAGGAACGACGAGTTGTTATCAGCGCGGAGCGTGTTCCTCGGAGAGGAGCAGTCAGCTTCGAAAAATCTGGAACTGGGACAGAAAGAAGGTTACGGGAGCTGTGTGTGTGCTCGGGTCATGCGTGGTCGCGACGCTGGAAAGCGTTTAACGACCATGATTTTAATTGGTAAAGTTATTCGAGCACGCTCCCGTATCTTCCAGGACACCGCACCGTCGTGCTTTTAATATTCCGCGACGCGTTCGTTCGCGAAAACTCGTGAGTCCTCTGTTACGCGATGGAAATTAGTTTATGGCAAGCTTTTATCATTTTATTAAGCGTTTAAGACGTTTTCTTTTTTCCCCCGTGCATGATTTAAATTGTAGGTTAGCTTTACCTCGAATAACTCGCGGTGAAAAATAACTGTCCACGGTTTCATTTTATTTTACTTCTTTGTAAACTTTCTGTACAATTTTATTGTACTTTTCATTACACTTTTTATTTCAAGTTTCGATCTTAAGGTTTCGCTTGAAAAATATTAGCACCATTAAATTTCCTCGCGTTTTTAATTATTTCCAAGAATTATTTATCTTTGATTTCAGATTATAACTACGTCGCATGATTCGCGTTCTCAAGAGTTATTATTTTAAGGTTTTTAAGGACGCTGAATCAGATTACAAGTATATACATAGTTTGTTATAGTACTTAAAAAGTTGTATTATTTTCGTAAAAAAGTTGACGCTTTGTCTGCCAAAACCTAAATCCGCGCCAGGTGAACGACCGCTTCACGCCTCCTGGTATTTTCTTTGGCAATGTTTCTTTGACCGATGTTGCATCCCGAGGTGCATTCTTGTCGCGCTGACAACTTAAATCCGAAACACCGAGACTGCACTAGCATCATCGTGCCGAATGGTGTTCCTCGAATCGATAAAACGTTTCGAGTCGTGTCTGACCGCACCGTGTTCGATTTCAAGATTGGATCGGGGTCAAACTATGTTTTAAATAAGCAGACGGATCGCTCAGGCAATTTATATTTAATCTTAAACTTCGCGTTTTTATCCTCTGCATCTCGATTTTTTATCAGAATATTAATTTTCACGGCGCTTTAATATTTTTATTTTGAAGAGTTCCTACGAATCGTTACAACTTGGTACAAATCATTAAAAGCTGTTTCGAGTCGCTACAAATTATTTCGAGACACTACAAGTCCTTTTAAGTAACATATGCCTTAAAGGAAATGTAAAAACAGAAATGTGGATGGCACTGTACGTTCGCCATAATGAACCCAGTAGCATGAACCCAGGTTCTTCGAGAATAAAATAAACACGAGTGGGTCATTCACCCGGCCGAAAATTATTACCGTCGAGAACCGAAACGGTCGGATAGGATTGCCGGTTCTATTAGCTCGATACGCGTCTAACGAGCCCGTTAACAATTTTATCGCTTCTCGACCGGTCTGTCCGAGGGGTGAAAAGAAGAAGGAGAACCCGAAGAGAGAGTTAGAGGGACTTTGACCAATTACCGCGAAGAATCTCGGCGTGCAGACACGTTGGAACGCACGAAAATGCGGGCAACTTTCGCGGGGACGACGCTTGCAGGTCTAATTAATTAAGAGTTTTAATTAACCGTTCCTCGTAATTGAACGCAGTTTCTATCCGACGCAGCCTTTGGCGAAGTGGCATTATAAATACGTAGCTTATTTCAAAAGTTTCGGGGAAAAGTGAATACAAGGAAAAAGTTTATTCTCGTTTAATACCTCGAGCTTCTAAACAGATTTGTCTCCTACTTTATTGCAGAATCCAAAGTCTAATGTTATGAAGTATAAATAATTTCGAATTTTGTAAAGCGATATACAGAGCCACTTTGACATTTATATATACTTTTGCATCGCGTACAAGGTTCGATTTCGAAATGGTCCCGAAAACGTGATTCGATGGGAAAAAAATAATGAAAAACTTTCGTCCGTAAAAATTCTGTGTGGCGTAACGATCGAAGGAGAAAAAGAAAGAAGCGGAACGAGCCGGTCGAGATGGGCCACATTTGGCCGGTACGCGACCTTTTCTATGCAAATTTCCAGAGGAAGCAGCAAGGAGTGGCGTTCTTGTACCGAAAGCGAAGTTGTTTTTGCCGCGCATCTGCTCGTTGATCGATCGTCTCGTTTTCGTCTCGGGCTTTTTGCGTTGTTGTCGGAAGAAGCGCAACGTTTTATCCGGGAAAATGGATCGTGTCGATTTGTTTGCATAAAATAATCACGCCGTTTGTCGGGGGTAACGTTTACATCGGGCTCCTCGAACGCCCCTTACAATTTTCCTAATTACGTTGCGAGCTCGTAACTCGAGACTCTGCTTTGTTTCTAACGGCAATTTCATGTATCGCAAACTATACGGTATGTAGTCGGTGCCCTTAATTGATGCGCGATACCTGGCCCTAGTTACCGGATGGAATCTTTGCTCGGGAACTTTGGCAGTTCGCAAGTAGACAGGCCAGAAGTTACGGGACTAACAGACCTGCGCGTTGCAAAACTTTTTATTTATACATGCTGTCACCTTTTTTTATATTATACAACTAGGGATAGTTGTTGGAGTCTTGACAAAAACTTTTCGGTATAGTAACACAGGTAAAGTTATCTTGTCGCTATCTTTATTTCCTTTCCCAAAGTTGATTGATATTAGAAGATTGGCGCCTGTATGAACACGAAGAAAAGGTGACAAATAAAAGGGAGAACGATAGAATAGAAGAATAACGTCGCTAATTCGTTTTCGTTCCAAACGATTTCCTCTTTGTATATTAAAAGTTTACGAAGCAATTGGTTTCCTGCTCATAGTCGATTCTCCGCTCTTCTCCAACGTCCCATTGTCTTCACAAATATTTATCGAGTCTGTTTACTCTGGATAAATTGCGTTTCGAAATGTTTCGAAGATTAAAACGGTAGAACTACGATTTATTTCTCTTTTTCGCGTCGAAGGAAATTACTTCGATATCTTAGGCGCTAGGAGATTGAATGTCTCGAATATTAATAGCAAGGTCATTTCCATCTTGTTCGAGAAGAAACATGATTTTACATTAAGGACAAAGTTACTAATATCCACCCTCTAGATTCAATAAATTCATTCTGAAATGAAAATATTCGCTGTAGAAAATTTTCTATTACCATTCGAACTTGAATATTATTCAAAGAATTTCCCGGAGGAAATTTTGCAAAACAAATGTTGTAAAGTAATCGATAGAACGATCAACAGCTTCCACATCGATAACAAGTAAAAATGAAAATATTTAAAGTTCGTAGGGTTTATTGTTAAGAAAATTTAGTTTGCAGTTTTCATTACAGAAGTCAACGAAGAGTACGGGCAATATTCGGTAGTAGAATATTCAGGTAGCAAAATACGGTTTGATCGGTGTTGGAGAACAGGGGTAGGACGGTTTTATTTACCTCGGTAGTCGAACGAACGGTGGCGAATGTTTATCCAAGGCAGCCGATGTGTCCCGCCGTCGATAAAACCCCTTGGCTGTAGCGGACGAGGCAGTCCGACGCGGGCCGTCGTTGCGAGCGGATATGTCGTGGCGAGTCCCACTTCCGCTTATCGGGAACGCGATCCGAGCTACCTCGAGGATCTCCGCGCGAATCGATTCGTGATCCTACTATAACCACGTGTTTCTCTCTAAACTCATCTGACTCTATTCGAACAATTTTAATCGCTCTTTTAATACACTCGATTCAAATTATTCGTTCCATTTGTGCCCGTTGTTTTTGTTTATCATCGATGTACAATCGAGTTCAAACATGCTGACGCATTGGAACCGGAAGTGGAGTATCGGAGTGTGTTCAGGTGAAATGTTTATTAGTGATAATGCGAGATTTAAATTTTGTTGACCGAATATTCAGAGGGTGACTCGAATTTGACGTTGGAGGGATGTGCCAATAAAAAGAAATAAATTCTAATTTCAAACTATCTTAGCAAACTGTTAAAATATCGGAGGGTAGTTCAACCCCTTCGTTATAATCTCTGTCGTAAATACTCGTACGTTTTAAATATTAAATTTAGCATCCGAATATAAATAAAACACTTTGTAAAACTATATTTGTCCTTAAGAAATTTTTTATTGCAACTTTTGTAGTTTTTCCACCAAAAATATTCGTAACAGAAACTTGTAAGAAATGTTAGACAACTATTTCGCGGATGTGGGTCACGATTGACCCGGTCAGTGCCGTTGAAACGCGACACCCCGTGTATTAGTTACAGGATAACTCTCCCTCGCAAGATAAGGCGAGCGTTTTCGAGCAGACTATTAATGGACGCCGCGAACGTGGTCCCATTAAGCGTAATAATGCGCGTCAACGACAATAAAGCAATCGGGAGCGGGAAGCGTTGAAAAGCTCGATGGCAAAGAAACAAAAAGACAAAAAAAAGATGGACGAAACGTGCATGAAAGTGCAGGACGGATCAAAGGGAGGATCATAGAGAGAGAAAGAGAGTCTGTCGCGACTCGCGAGGAAACGCTGGTTGTTCACGAAAGAGGACTCTAGGGAACTCGCGATTTTCTTTTGACGCTCGGAAGCTATTTTGTTGAAAGTGTATGGTGAAAAGTTGAGTGACTGATTCGATTTGTACATGGAGATTGGAATGAATCGAGCGAGAAATTTATTCGACGAACGGGGGGAAGTTGGGGTCGCAAATGGATTTTTTCAAGAATTCACTTTTTCCATAATTTAAATAGAACAATCATCAATTTTAACTAATTTTTCTCAATTATCATGCATGTTATAAATTGGCAAGATCACCTCCAAACGTTGCTTTCGAGAACCCTAAAAATACTTAAAAATAAAACACAGCGGTTTAAAAATTATCCAACAAAGGCTGTTTGAAGGAGCTAAAATTAACGAAGAACTTTTTTTAATCGAACAGAGAATCCTTAGTCATCTCGGAGGTTCGTTTATCTCTCGAGGAACTGTTTCGATTCGCCGAATAAGGAAGAGTGGAAATCGACGGTGTCGTGTACTTAAATGACCCCTTGATGGCGAGAAGTGTCGGTACTCGAGTGTCTCCCGGTGGATCCGCGGAACGGGGCTAATTAGCGGTGCAATTTCGACTTTTCGCAGAGTTGACAAGAATTACGAGGGACTTCGGTTGTGTTGCAGTTTGCGGTAAGTTCACAAATTTTTTATCGAGTTTCCCTAATGAGTTTTTAAGCGGCGCTCGCCACAATGGCAACACCCAACTGAGTTAACTTTAGCTTTCGTTTCTCGCGCTTTATCTGCGAATCGCGCAACACCAGAATTCCCTTCGTTCTTTTACTTTTAACTACAGTTCGAAATTATTTTACCATCGTACTTTCTTGTAGCGTGCAATTTAAATTGCAAAATGTGTCGAAATCAATTATTGCTATAGCGTTGAATATCTTTAGGATTCTATGAAGATGCAGTAGACTCTTGTTACATCGACACGAATGGGAATGTTTAGCATTGTAGAATTAAAAACGAATAATGTAATAACTTCCGATCGATTAAATACCGATTATAAAGTTCGAACCGCGGTACTTCAACGAATTAACAAAAGTTGATCAATTAATTTGCTAGAGTTTTAATCGAAGTAAAAGCATGGAGTAAAAAAAACGAGAGGAATTTAACACTGTTAGTTTCGATTGGATGACAATCTCTCTGTCCTGCGTGATAACGAGAGTTTTATACGTCGTTGGTGATATTCGCGAGATTGCTTTTTCCGACTGAATTCGATTTTCCCGTATGCAAAATTCGAATATTGCTTCCGTTATGATCGCGCGATTTTTATAATTAAATAAACAACGTTGTGTAATGTAAACGTAACGAATCGACGCGTTAACGAAACACGGTATTATTATAATTTACAGAGGACGCGTTTTCCAATTTCCATGCCCCTCTGTTGCTGTTATTTCACGAATTTCCAAGTACGAACGTTAATGATCGTCGACAGAATCATTCTGTGCATCGAACAGAGTACATACTTGCTCGTCGAACGTTTTTGTTCCGTTGTTTACAACGAGAGCTCGAGAGAGAAGTTCACGAAATGTTTAACGATAAAATATGAAACTGTCGTTGTATTAGGTGGATCGCGAATTTAATCGTCGATTCGAGCCGCGTACAAATTGCGACGAAACTGCGTTGGAATTTCAATAACGCGTCTCGTTCGACGTATACGAATTTTTAATTCCAATTAATTCCATTATAATTTATTACCAATTACGGCTGCTGTAACTGTCTCGTAAAGCAGGACATGCATCCTGACGTCAGTTTTTTTATTACCATTAATTATTTCATGAACGAGTAATAATCACGGAACGATGAGTTACCGTTCGCGATAACACGGATACATGGCTTTTCAAACCTACCAACGCGTTATTAATTACATTATTAATTGGATACTATTTATAGGTACGCTTTCAAATATTTTCGCGTATTTCGGGGATATGGAGATTTAGGAATCGGGGCTTTGGACAGTTGGGAATTTAAACATATAGCAATTTGACAATTTACGAATTTGGGGATTTGGGAATTTGCGAACTTTAGGGGCTGTGGATACAACTCATTTGGATACAACTCCAGTTGGATCTCTCTTTCTGCTTTTTCCGTTCGTAAGCTTTAGAGTAGCCTCGCGCCATATTGCCATTGTCGTTTCTTCGTACTCAGAGTACTAGGTCAAAAGTGAACTAATTGCATTAGCAGAGAAGCACGAAATAAGCCCAAGTGAAAGTTTGTAGAAGCGTGTATAAATTACGATTGTAATTGGCATATCTGTCACTCCCACGGACGGTACAGTTTGGAGCACCTGTGATGCCATCGGAGTCGGTGAGGTCAGCCAACAGCCTACTCGTGAACGCGTACGAGGAACGGCAGGCTGACACACCGCAAAGCGTCGAACAGCGTCGGTTATTTTCGCGCTACGATAAAGCCGGCGAATGCGTCGCCAGACGGGAAATGCGCTTGTTAGAACAGCTTCCTCTTGGCTTGCCTGCCACCGTATATATCCCTGCTTCCAAGCGACAGCCAGGAACGCGGCCGTTATTATACGGCCGTTGCATCGGATCCGTCTGCCAGATCTCGTTTTCCCGGCTTCACTTTAATAAACACGTTGTCTTACGAGATCGAATAACCCGGCTGACCGATTTTCCCGATGATTCAGCACCGTGTTGTGCAAATAGCTACCTCGATAATGCTAGACAAGCCTGTGCTCGTACTCGCGTCTACCGACGGATATTCAACATTCCTTACATGCTTTCGAACACGACATTTGCCCTCTCGATCGACTGCAATTTTATTCGAATCACCGATATTTTCCTAGCGTTCGATCATCTCCGAGATTCGAATTTTTCTTCGTAGGGATTCCTGATGATTTGTAGGGAAACGGAATTCGTACTGATTCCGATTCGTAAGAATTCGTAGGGGTTCGTAGGAATTCGCGGAGGTGAAGGGTTCATAAGAATTCGTAAGGATTCGCAGGGATTCATAGGGATTCGTAGATCTCAAAATGATGAATTGAGAATCTCTTGAAATACAAATTTTAATATGGAAAATTGTTAGTCGAATGGACGACGCTCAAGCGCTCCTTGACTTAATAAATTGATTTTCCAAAGATAATTTGATAATGAAAAATTGACCGACCCCTTAGTTCCAATTCATGTTATAAATTACTTTGGCAAAAGTGTTTAAATGACGAGATTAAAATGATTGGTCGAAAGGTTTGAGTTCGACGCAGAGAGGCTAATATTAGGATAGCTTTGTTGACTGAAAATACCGTTCAGTGTTTGTCGGCCTTTAATTGACTGGAACTCATTGGTGCATTCTGAAATATCGATTTCATTCACAGCCTTTGACATCGTACTCTCATTGCGAAAATGTTACATATGACTACGTCAAATGCAATAGACAAATCATTTTTCTTATTTAATTAAAATCTCGATTCATTACATTTTTACGGAGACAAATTCGCGAGATCTCGGAATGTTCAATCCAATTCGTAATGATGTTTTGGTTAATACCGATACGGTTTTAAGGCACGTTTACAAAGCGACGTCGTCATCGAACCAGTCAAGAATCACTGTCCATTTGCTTTGGCCGGCATCACCCGGCTCTGTCATTCGCTTTCAGAGTCAATTACCTCGTTGAGCCTCGGCTTCGATCGCTCAGTTCAACAAACGACAGCACCGAATCAATCTCGACAAACGTTCTTTGAACATCGCTGATCACGCTTCGATGATACCAACATTCGGGGACGTTCTTGATCTTCGATTCTGCAATCGACAGTTTCGACAGTCAACGAATCCTTTGCAAGTTCAGTATTGTTCGACACTTCAACAATCTTTGTCTGTTTTATTGTATTATAGCTGTGATTAGTTGTGACCTGAAACGAATTACCAAAATTAAAGTCCCCTTAAATTTTCAACCACGGTTCACTTGCCACAAAGTCTATCAGAAAATAAAAAAATATAGCTGTTGAAGCTTGTGGCTTCATGCGACCCTATAGACTGCCATGAATGCAAACACAGCCATTGAATGCATTTCCAGTGTCTCGAAAGCTGGAATGGCTGTTGAAAATCATGAAGCGGAATTTAGGACGCGATCGCGAAGCGGTTCGAGCAAATCTCCAGTCACTAGATATCGTTTCTCTCCCGTTAAATATGCATCCAGAGAGTAATAATCTTCTGAACATAGTGGAAAACGTTGGAGAATATTTTCCAAGAATTTTCTCAACCCGTCAACGAAGATTTTCTCAACCCGTCAACGAAGATTTTCTCAACCCGTCAACGAAGTAATTTTGCCTTTCAATTAAATCGACTTTGTAGTTAAATGGAAAATCATCGATGACAGGATGACGAACAGTTTCTTTCTTGCTTTTTTGTTCTTGTCCTTTATTTTCCTCGTGATCTCGTTAGACGTCCTCTTTTTCCCTCGATCTTCTTGACTTCCTGAAGGTTGGACGTTGAAAAGACTCCACCTCACTCTATCTCCGCCTTCTTCCTATCTTACGTTCAAGAAAATTCGAATTGAATCACAACGGAAGTTTACCCAACAGCTTTCAACGGACATTGAAAATGAAGTAAATTCCAAAATCGATTCGTTTCAGCTACGCGTGCTCACGTTGTACGCTACGAAATAGCTTTACAGATCTTCTCCTTTCAAAGAATTGTTCGATACCGAGTGTTAGCCATTCGGTGTGACAATTCGATGCGTAGTAATTGGTACGTGAAAATTCAGCACGTGGAAATTCAACGTATAGTGGAAATTCACTCGTTATATGGCCGATTGCTTCTACCACGACTGCTTTCTTGATCCATCTGGAATGTCGGAAACTGGGTTGCAAGTATTTCATTCGTTTGCTCGAAAATTACAAGATCTTACTCGAAGGAATAAAAGTAAGAAGCTTTAGGTAGGTATTATTCTTGCCTCAATGGTCTTTGTGGCGATCTCGAGAGATGTTCGCTGTGGTCAGACTGTCGTTCGTTCTCTTGGTTTTTCGAAATCTTGAGGACATTCTCGAGAAGTAGGTTACGAAACTTGTGTTGAAGCTTCATTCGTCTCGGTTGATTAAAAACGCGAACAATTTTATGTTCTCCAGACAAGTTAGTTTCGTCCGAGAATGTTGCACACGAGATCGCAAGATTGTTTTCATATTTTTTCTTTGCGACGTGACACGTATACTTGATTAAATGTCACGATTTCAAGTAGCAAGAACGAAGCCAGGGAGCTTTTAAACACTGTTCGTGCTTGAATTCCGTTCGTGTAAGCCGCAGTAAACCGCTCCGTTGCCGCCTCGAGATACAAATTTATCGTGTCACACGGGGGGTAATAGTCACCCTCGGGGTGAAGTCAGAAAATTGAACTATTAAATCCCTCGATGGTTCAGATAGAGAAGGTAGCCATTAATTCACTGTTGTACATAGATCCATACAAAAATTCCATGTTACTCTTACCGCGGGAAAGATGCAAAAGATTTTGATACACCTTCGACACGATACTCCGGTTTTTATTTACGGTGAATCGATTGAACTCATCGATTCTTTTCGGTGCGAATAAGCGGAGTCCGATAAGAGAAGAGGAGAAAAAATATAACGACCGTTTCGAGTCGATAATCGTAACGGTAATTCAGTCTTGGACGATCACAAAAAATAGGTTAATCTAGTCTTTATCAAGAACCGATTCAGATTTGTTCGATAGTCGACTCGACGATAAATTCACGGCTATGCTCGACTTTAAAAGATCAATATGTGGTAAGTGTACGGGAGAGAAAAGTCTTTCATCGCTTATAATCGTCAGCTGCCCACGTGTCGATCGGTTATGTAAAAACAGCGCATATAAGTCTATTATAAAGTTCATATTACTGAGAAACTATGGAAAATAATAGCGTATGAAGGTGGATAGATGTAGTTAGGTATCGATATTGGCATTTACATAAATAAATTCGTGCAGATATGCCAGTAGATAATGTTGGCGCAGTAGATCGTGCGTCTGACTACCAACGCGAGGGCCCACGTTCGAATCCCACAAAGATGTTCAAATTTTTTCATTATTGATTATATTATTATTTAATAATTAATTATTTGAATGATTTAAATAATTCAGCTATTAAAGTATATCTCAATATTCGAATAAGAGTGTCATTCGAATACTCTACCATTCTTGGAATGCTTATAATATTTTACGAATTAAAAAATAATGGTAAACGGAGTAATACGTTATAAATTTAATACCAACGTAAAACTACCGCAAGAAAAACTACCGTTCACAAAGAATAATTTATCAATCGACTTCTAAACGAAGTCACAGATTACTCGTTCTGGTTGAATTTATTCCATGAATAATTCTCTTACGTCGTTTTAATGAACCTTTCAAGAGGGAAGTCATAGAAAAAGGTGCTTCTAGCATAGGACATCGTTCTGGAGACTTTACGCGGAAATTAATTCGACAACGAAAAAACAGGACCTTACTCCTTAAGCGTAGTAACGGGCTTCGTGGATCAAAGAGACAGTTCCATTTGATTTTCAATTGTGTCCTTGTTCGATCGACCAATCGTTTCGACGGACCTTTTTTATCGTTTTCCTGTATCGAACACCTAACGCGATAACGAGATCGGCTATAAAGGAAATCCTCCAACCGGAAGTTTTCCGACTTCGATTCGATAGAATCCTCTGAAACACTGTGTATCCGATTGCCGACGACTAATTTCCTAGCGATAAAAAATCATTTCATCGTCGCGGCAATGAACATTTGTTCCCTAGAAACTGTACCGATACAAAGTCGATAGAGCAAGAGGTTAATCGAACATTTCGACGGACGGTTAATACAGAACGTATCTCGATCGAATTCGACTCGAGCTAGTGATAAAGAGAGCAGCGACAAGAACCAGAGGGAGAAACGCACTATCGTCTATTGTTTTCAGCTACAATAGAATGCGAAACGGACAGAAGGAAACTTCCGTTGCGCTTTCAGATTCCGATCATTAAATTGGATGGCATTGTACGCCGTAGAAATCGGGAGACAATGAACCTTTAAGTACCTCTTCTCCTTCTCTCTCCTCCTTGTACCGTATTCGCCTCCTTCTCCAAGAACAATGAAACATCCTTCGAAGCACCTGTGTCGTTTGCATCTACTTCCAATTTTCCAAAAACCGTCTTCCTCCTTTTCTTTAAGAAAAAAGGATTTCGATCAATTGTGCGCGAAGTGCTGTCGAAGCACGGCACGATGAAATTTTCCCATTGGAAAATGGAAGACTGATAGTATTTTGTAGAAGCTCGTTTCTGCGCGTGGAGTTGCTACTTGGCGAATGGGCTTATGGTGAATATCTACGCGTCGAATTCTTATGTGACGAATTTCTACGAGCCGAATTCTCATTATATCGAATTTCTACGCTCCGAAATGCTAAGCGACCAAAACACCATGTCGCTAAAGAACGGGCGACTATTGACCGCGTTTGGTAAGCAACGCGTGACCATGCAACCCATTAGCCACATTAGAAAATTAATGCACGCTTTTATCAAGCTTCCGTAGAAGATTTTCCGCTATCAGAAAATCTGCTAATAGCGCTCGAACATTTCCATTGTATTCTTCTAAGCACGATCTAGTAATTTTGCAGCAAATGGGCGATCAAAACCGTAGCAACCCAGTTTCCAAGATTTCGAGGAATAAAGAACATCTTCCTCGAATTGTAAAGTGAATTACATTTTACAAGAATGATAGTCAGAGCCGTCTGTTTCCCTTGTCGAGGAAATGTCTCGCGATTGTCAGACAAGACGCGTGTTTCAGAGGGAAAATCCTGGTAACTCAGTTTCCAAGATTTCGAAAAATCAAGGAGACCAAACTATCGGCTGGCCACAATGTAGGACGCAGTCTCGTTGCTCGTGCAATGTCTCCCTTTTTACCGCGACTTTTAATCTTCTGATGGAGCGGTTTCCTCTTCTCGAGGCAAAACGACGCTCCGCGCAATTATCGCGGCGTCGCGTTACTCTGCATTCTCGGATTTAGACGACTGTTTCCCTCGGAGAAAGTTCCTAACACTTTCTTTTTCTTCGCAGAGTCGTGTAAACACGTTCGTACGAATCGCGTTAAACATCTTTTTACCGACGACTCCGTCACGATTTTGTCCAGCTTTTTCTCCAGCAAGTTTGTGTTGTATTTTTAGATAATACCTGATTACATGCTAATTAGGGTAAATTGTACGATAATTGGTTCTCGAACTATTCTAATGATTTCGTACATTAAAGAATATCTTTCATTATGAAATATGAGCGAAGCTGTAGAAGAAACATAGAAAACCGTTTTTGTCGATTTTGCTGATCTAAAAAGATTATCCAAACGCTTTAATTAATCCCGACAAATCCTTATTAAAATTGGGCGCGCCAATTAACTTATCCTGTAATAGCTTTTGTTCGGTGAAACGAGGAGAAATTATAATTTTAAACATATATATTTGATGCATCGATTTTCAGTCGGGTCTTTTGATCAACCGAGCACATTATCCTGTTAATTACGTGTCTACGTATATTGCCTGTCTACCAAGTCTGTTCAATTATGTCTAATGGAACAGCACACTTTAAGTACGAAAAAGTATATTTCGATCTAGGAAATGTTACCAATGTTACGAACAGAATTTTTGCCTATCGATTTCCGTGTGTTTTTTAACAATCTCGCGGTGTGCTCGTTTAAATATTTCGACAGGGAACAGGATATTGAGTTTTCTTCCCGGCGATTACCTGTGAGGTTGATCAAACATATGTATCGATATCTAAATAGAAAGTATAACGTTTCAATATTCTCTTTTTTTTTGAGGTACATTTTTGGATTTGGTCTACTGTAGGGAACTGTGTATTTTGGAATTTAAAAATTTGGGGTCCTTTTGGGGTTTGAAAATTTGGGAATTTTAGAATTTAAAAATTTGGGGTTTGGAAATTTTAGATTTTAGGAATTCCTATATGTCTAGATCCCTTAGTTCCTAGATCTCCACGTTCCTAGATCTCTACATTCGTAGATCTCTACACCCCTAAATCCCTACGTTCATAGACTTCTATACCCCTAGATCACTACATTCTTAGATCTCTATACCCCTAGATTCCTACGTTTGTATACCTCTACACCCCCAAATTCCTATAGCACAAAATACCTATACCCCTAGATCCCCATACGTATAATGTGTATCCCACGCAACATGATGCAATGCGGCATGTTTCTCCGCAATAAAACGATAAAATTTTTTATTCGAATTACGTGGCCAGTAGCAGTTAGAGGAAGATCAATAGAAAATCCTATAGAACTGTCCAGGAAATTGGTGGTTGCCGTCATTTAGGATATCTCAATGGCACGTAAACCACCCCTCGGAGCGAACGTAACCGACGCGACGCGAATCAGCCAAGTAGAAGACTCAGATACAGCGGTTCTGTGTTTCCTTTTTTTTTTTAAGCTCTGCCGAGTATTGATTCACCTGGTCAGTCGTGTTAAAAGATAAGCTTGCACGCGCGTTCACGAACCAACCCCGACGATTCGTTTACGACCCATTTATGGGGGATGAAACTCGTCCGCGATGCCGTAAATTGATTTCGCCAAAAATATTCCGCTGTTTGATATATCGCTCGCAGAGGCGACAACTTTCTCGTGGAAGGGTATTAAATTTTGTTATTTATTAGGGCTGTCGAAGTTTAGCATTTCGAGTTCGAGGTAATTTAATACGTTGTACGATACCGAACGAAGATACTTGTAATTGAAAGTAATTGAAAGCGTTCTATATGCGAGACAGGTAATTCAGAGCATGATCACTCGCACGGGTAAAATCGTACTAATCTCGTACAGGTAATTCAAATCGTTCTATTCATTCGAACTGAAATCATACTGATCGCTTACGTAGGTAACTGAAATCGAACTAATCGCTTATGTAGATAATTCGCGTAACATTCGCGCACGCAAATAACTCGAATTATATCCACCCACATAAGCAACTGAAATCGGATTATCCGCGCATGCAGAAAACTCCGATACCTGTTACAAAAATGTTGAGCTACACGCTAATTAGTGCTTGCCAGATTAAGTAAATACAAAGTAAAGCATAAAAGGGTTAAAACGACGCGGAGATTACGCGTGTAAATCGGAGGTAAATATAAGTTACAGTAGCGAATAAATCGGATCGATTATAATTACGATCTCATTAAAAACTGTCTCACTCGCTGTCCGGATTAATTAAGTCTAACGTTTGCTGGAAACGAAGTAAATAGCAGAAACGCGCGCACTGATCGCTTAATAATTGTAGAAAATTTCTGTGGAACGATTAGTAGCACGACACAAATAAGCTGCTCCGTAGTTAATGGGCCTTTAATTATATTCACCGTTGGTAAATTTCGTGTTTCGATGTCTCGTATGAATTTCAATTATTACCGTAATCGTGTATTTTCATTAAAATAATTGTGATAGCTTGTGTACCAAACAACGGATTAACCATCCTGTTTTGTGTAGCAGCCCGAATATCATGCGAACAATGTTCGAGACGTAACTGGAATCATTCTGCGCGAATCCTGCCATTGTACGTATGCTCGTTCCGTAGTCGAATCGAAAATTGAATGTGGAACGGCCGGTTTAACGAATAAACTTGCGGATTACGAAGGGTGAAACGGTTTGGGAAAACGCAGCAAGAGAAAAAGAGTTTCCAACTTTGAACTTCCTCGACAGACCCGTCTCTCCCTTTCTACGTAATTTTGCGTGCTTTTTACGACAATGCGAAAGGGCAAAGTTTGTCCCCCGTTTTATCGTTTACACAATCTGCAATGTTTGCCAGGGTCGGCCTCCGGGCGAAAAGTAATTTGATATTCTTCTCTCGTTTGCGTTTTCTTGTTAACGAGAACTCATAAGGGACGTCGTAGAACGTGAATTATGCGAGAAATTGTTTAAAAAAGCATGGAATTAAATATACGGTACCTCTTCTACTTCCGTGTGACCGTGTTACCTTATTTCCCTTTGTTCCGTTCCTTAATGTCGGGAACAACTTTCGTCCCTTTTCTGACTGTTGCACTTTTCCTCGGTTTTGCAGTTTAATTGCGTAAATGCACTTTTTCAATCCTACGAACGCGTGAAATTTTCGCTTTCCCGTTTCCATCGTAATTATGATCTTGTTTTCTGCTATTCCTTTGGAGATTTTAATGGCAATTTACGGAACACTCTTTACTTTAATCGTTTTAATTTTAAGTTAAAGCTAGCTCGAAGCATTTAGAGAATTCTGAAGCATAAATTTAAAAAAATGTTCGAATTTGCTAATCAAGATAATATTTAGTTCTTTTAAAGTATAATTTATAGACTATTTGTCGTGCCTAGCTTTAATAGAATTTTCGTTGGAAATACTTAAATCAAAGTATAACGAAGTAGAGATTCAGTCTCACGGCTTACCCCGGCCTTTGTAGAAATCCCCGGAGATTTCTTACTCGGGAAATTGCTGAAATTCCTTTCGAGCCTCGCCATCCAGATTATCGCCAGACAAATCTAGTCCATTACATTGCTAATTTGAACTCTTTACCCCGTATACGGCGCTACAAATATAAACACGAAAGAGCGTCAGAAATGAAATAATCAAATAATTAATCTAGCGCTACACGATGTATTAAATTACATTGTTTGTATACTTAGCGTGGAACACTATTCTGTTGATTTAAGCAATTGCATGGCGTGGACAGGTCAAGAAGATAATTTCCATTTGAATGAGAACGTTATATCATTCTGCATAATGCTCGTAATTCGAGCAATCAGGGCGATGAATAATAATCGTTCGTTTAATAAAACGTTCCGCCTAAAACGGTTCGTGTTAACGAATAGCTTCTAATTAAGCGAATAACAAGATATAATCAGCGAAAGCCGGCCAACGATTTCGAGGGTTTTTTCTTGCAGAAAGGGCGGAAAAAAGTCGACGGCCCTTAATAAGGTCGAGCGAGGCCGTGGTCGTTGTAAAATCAAAAGGACCTTAGGTCCAAGTTAAATTGAATCGCGTGACAAATTGCAAATGAATTATTCATAGAACCGTGAAATATCCGGCCGATATCCAGCGTATAATTCGCCGAGCCGGTGGACTTTTCAGAATTTCATTAAATCGATCATCCCCGTGGATGAAGTGGAACAAAGTTCCACTGCCTGCTCGCGTCTCGATGGAACAGTTTGACGCACGACTAATGTTACAACGTGTACCCTTTCGGATGTCGCGAAATTTTCCATTACTGCATAACGTACTCAAATTTTTTCGCGATTGAATTTTTTATCGTTCATTTTTTATTTTTTATCCTATTCGTTTTGTGGATAAAAACGCTATCTGCTTGATCTGAACTTTCAAGTTAATCTGAACCCACGAAAATCGAAACAACGAAATTAGCAAAAATTGTTATACTCGAGAAATCCTAGATAAGATAAAGCAGTGAAATGGACTGAACAAAGGTAACAGGGGTTTAAGCAACGATGTAACGTTTAATTCAAACGTCGCGTGATATTGCCGCATGATCAGAGACAAACGCTGTCGAGATAGTGGAGATCGTGACTCACGAAGAGCATTCGAGGCCGTTTGGAAATGAAAAAAAAAAAATGAAGTATTTCCGTACTCTATCTCTCTGTGATAAGTACGTTCGAGTTTCCGTATCGTCTCGTGGTCTGCTCTCGAACAGAGTCGATACTCGAAGCTCCTTTCGACGTTCTTCGAATTGAAAGTTCCTTTGTCGCGAACAGGAAAATTAGTTTCTTTTAAATTCCTACCAATCTCGTGATGCCATCTTCTTTTGAAGAAACTCTATGGTGAATTGTACTTCTCGGACTACGGGAGAAATGAATGTCGAAGTTTACGTAAGTTACCCAATTAATTCAATTACTGATTAGGGGTACAATTGAGAAAATTTTCTTTGTTAATATTTCATTTTTAATTCAAGTTTGACAGGATGAATATTTCAGAGAAAATAATATTAATTATTATTACTACAATTTTTTCTTTGTTATTCTTGTATTATAGGGTCCCCTATTTTTAGAATACCTTTTTGAATGGGATAGAAGCAAAGTAGGAAAGGTAAAGTGGTAGTCCAGACCCCGGATTTACCAGTGGAGCGGATTTTTTCGTTTATCTACTTTAGGGATGATAAACGACGTCGCGGAACGATGGCAACGAAATGAAAAATCGTTCGAAGAATATTTTCGCGCAAACGTTCGTGGAAACGCTCGACGAATCAACAGTCGAAAAGTCGTGCCAAGGAGGCGAGAGATAAGGCAGAAATTTATTTAAAAAATGAACTACCAAACAGCGAAAGCTTTTCCTCGTTCTCGGCCTCGAATCTCATTTTTCAACACACAAACGAACCTTTTTGCGCAAGAAACTTCGCGTTGATAGGGCGGTAACTAAAAAAGAAATGTTCACCGGAAAGGGGAAAAAATATACAGCCTGGAAAACGTTGCCTTATAACGATCCATTGAATTCGTCGAGACAGAGAAAAAGAAGTTGGATTCAACGGATTGAAAACAAGTCTTCCTTTTTTACACTCTTTCTTCGCTGTCAGATCTCCCGGTAAATTCTAGGGATGAACGGGTACGACATTTCGGGATCGTTCGGCTCACTTCGCTAATTCCCGTGAAGCGCATCTTACGCTTTCTTAGGCTCTCAGCCACTTTTTAACAATATTATTACACGTGTGATATACATAGTGAAACATAGACAATAATAAAAATTGTTCGTAAAGAAATAACTTCAGAACAATTCTGAATTGTTAGCACCTGAATAAACAATAACATTCTCCTAGATAAAGATAAACGAATCAATCGTTGAGCAGCAATATTTCGCGTCCGCTGTAATCCGTGTCTTACATCAGCGTCCGTTGAAGGGAAACGCGTTCTGCAGCTGAAAGCTGGCCACGCCATTTTTAATTCGTTTTCGCCGTGGAAAATCTCGAAGGCCGATGGTAAGAACGTTTCCTCCCGTTTATAAAGCACGAGGGAAGTTCGTTGGCTGGTCATGAATTACAGTCGCTGCGAGTCTCTTGAAGAATATCAAGTAAATCGAGCAAACCCGGCGAAGGAGGTTCGCTAAGCAAGCGGAAAAGCACTCTGGCAAAATACAAATAAACCAACGGCAGATACGGCTAAGAGGAGAGTAAAGACCGAAGAAAATTGATTATCGTGACACTTTTTCTATCCAACTTTATTGCGTTTACGCTGCAAACAGACACTTTCGTAATTCATATATTGATCAATTTTATTCTGATATTCTTACATTTATTAACCGATACTTATGAATCTTTTACGTTATTAGAATCTCATTACTCAACTCGATTAGATTGTTAGAATATAACAGTTTTTATACGAGACAATCGCTGATCAATAATTTCAATTAGTTAGAAGTTTCATAAAACGAAAAGAAGAGAGGCAAAAAATTTGATAGAAATACGAAAAAAGTTAGTAGCTAGTCGGAGAAGTTAAAAAGGGAAACGCTGCGACGGTAAAAAGTGTCCAATTAAGATTCAGAAAAGGTAATACCGGAAAGTGGGACAGGTTGCAACTCTTTTACGAGCGAACGCTGGGAAAAGTGGCAAAGGAAAAGGAAGTTGAACGTTTCGATGAGTTCCTCCATCCTTAGCATATGCATTTTTCTTAAGCTACGCGCTTGCACTTTCTTCTTTAATGCAGCCAGACATCTTTATACTCTTGTCGGTTCAACGAAGCTTTTATTCTCTGCACTTCCAAATAAATTCCTCGAATTTTGTACAAGGTATAGAAAGAATGTTACGGAGGAGAATTTTGCTTGTCTGCGACAGTTTACACCATGTGTTACCTGGTATCAAATTGCACTTTAACATATGTTCTGGATTTTCCACGCGTCGAATTTTTCACGCATCAAATTTTCCACGCATCAAATTTTTTACGCGTAGAATTTTCCACACGTCGAATTTTCCACGCATCGAATTTTCCACGCATGGCATTATAGCACGCAATATTCCACCGACGCTGTATCGCAGCCCATTATATTCTCCGCACGTTATATCGCTCTTCTTGCGTCATATAGCACGTTGTATTCTCCGAGTTCGCATATTCTCCACGAGAATCAATTTAAAATGTAGGCCTATTTACCACCGTCTTGTTAATGGAGGACCGCATTGAATTATTACTTAATTACCACTTCGGACTGTGTTCATAATCGCAGCCGAGTTTCAACTAATTAAGCGGGGTACGAGCATTCGAATTGAAGCGCAATCAGGCCGGTGATTTAAACGCAATTAGCAAAGTTAATCGATCTTGATCGATTTCAGTGTAGGTTATTTTCTTGCCACCGAAATCGTTGCTCGATATTAACCAATCTGTTTGAATAAACGCGGAATCTCTAGCGATTAACGTGCAGTTATCGCGCTGTTTCTTGTTGATTATGTATTGTTTCCACGCGCATTGTCGCGACCGCGTTTTCAATTAAAATCTCCGCGAAATCGAATCTGCGACGGCGGATCGACGGTGTCAAAAACCATTCGACGTTTTCATCGGTCGAAATAATCAACTGACGTTTATCTGTTTCGTTTGCGGACATCTGTCATCTTTAACGTAATTTGTTTCGCGTTTCATTTTGTTAGATTAACACTGGCAATTTGGGTAAAAAGTGACGGAGTGTCTACTGACACTGAATTTTTTATTCGCATGCAAACAACGTTCGCCGTGAGTTCTTTTAAACGATATAAAATACCTAGGCAGCGAAAGCACGGGATCATTTGTGAAATTTATTAGATTTCTCGATGCTCCTGACACGTAGCATTACATAATTCCAAGTTCCACATCGATTGCCACAGAAATCGCGATATCGCGTGAACCACCGCTCTCCATCAACCTCCTTGCTAACCTCGATACCCCATAACTCGAATATTTCATAGTTATTAAAAAAAAGAAATCGTGGTAACGGTTGACCCAACTCGCCGATCGAATAGTCCGATAAAAATGTTTTACACGGGAGCAACTAACCGACAGTCATAATTCTTTTTCTCGCGTCAATTGACACGTGTATCTGATCGGGGAAATACATCCCCATGAGTCATCGATGGGTTTATGAAATCAGATGTAGAAATATAGTCCGCTTTTCGGTCCGTCATTAAAATAAGCTCCCAAATTTTTGGACGTACGTAAAAACTTTGGTCAGTTCGAGAGCGTGAAAAGTAGGAAGAAGTTTATCGATTAAAAGTTTGGATGGGAATCACTCGATAGGTACTTTTGATCGCAGTCGTGCAACAACGAATCGAAGAACGCCCACGGTTCCGCTCGCACGCGCGACCAGAACTTCCGGCTCGTGCTTTTAAGCTCGTCGTTCAGCTCGGGGCATACAAATGGAAGGTGGCTACCTACGCGTGACATTTTCAAGAGTACACGACCAGACACGTCGAGAGTGGCGAAGAAAACGACAGAGACACGGCTGAAAACAGTAGAAGCTGCTTAGGAATCGGACGCGATCGTGCCGGGAATGAAAGGAAATTCAGCTGAGCGATGGAAAATGGAAAAGGCTTCGTTGTAACCTCTGTAATAAAACGTGATTCGAAAACAACTCGGTGGCAATCGATTTCTGATCGCTGCGGAGATTCGTGATATCGAAATTGCTCGGCTAATAATCCTTTCAAATTGAATCTTCGAGGTCTATTCTTCATTCTTACTCCCACGTGTTCTATTTTAACGCGTTGCACCTCCACACGCTGCATTTTGCACGAATTTTATTTCCACGCGCTATACTTCCACGCTTTGTATCTTCACGTGCTGTAATTCCACGCGTTGCATTTCTAAACGTTGTATTTCTACGAGTGGTACTCTCACGTGTGCAAGTCCCACGCGTTGTATTTTCACATGCCATATTTCCACGTGTAGTATTTCTACAGTTTGTAATCTTACTCATTATATAATCACGAGACGCACTTCCACATATTGTATTTCTATGCGACGTATTCGCAAGCGTAGTAGTACCCATCGACCTCCTACGCATCTACTCCCACACGTTGCACTTTCCACAAAGTGATATTATAGTTGTCGAGTCTCCACTGAAATCTAGTCAATTTGTCTCTAAGTCCAGCCAATCTGTTTAACTTTAGTAAACTGTCCTCAAACGTTTCTAATCTAACAATACCGAGATCAATGTATGGTATGGACCAATCGAATGAAATTGATCAGTTCACCTCGAAAGGTCAGCGTCAGATTTATCGAAATGAATCGTAATGGCAATCGAAATGAATCGTGATTGTAGTCGAAATGAATGTAAATCGTGCGAACATGATTCAATTAACCGATAAGAGAAACGATTAGGAGTGAAACGAGCCGGAAGTGCAACGAAGATACAGCGTCCCTTTTCCTATTAATCATTCGGGAAAGTTGAACGTCACGGGCAAAAGTAAAATCGAGTTGCCGAAGCTTGCCGCGCTGTAGTTTCTCGAATTTCACGGAACGATAGAGGGTAGATCGACGGCCAACCGGAAGTGACGTATCCGTACAATTGCGGTGGGTCAGGCACGTAGTCAACCAGTATTCCGGCTGTTTCCGTGGCATACCAAGGACTTTCTAACCGACACCCTCGTCTCCGAATATCTACGAGCAACCCTTCGGTGCCCGGTGAGGGTAGGCTCTGGTTGCCTTGTACAACCCCTTTCATTTATGTTGGCTATCGATACCATCACTAAATTTCTAATATTTCAAGCTTCTTTATTTGTATCAACATTATGCTAATAATTAGCTACGTTTGACGCAACTGCCCAGAAAATTGTGGGTCAAGGGGTTACTTGATCTGAAACTTCGACAATTTATAATCAAAATAATTTATGAATGTTTTATAATCAATCTCCGAGGAGTTTGATGCGATTAATCGAGAGGTATCGAAGATATTAACAATAAGTCCGTGTGTCTGATAGGAACAAGACAAATGGAACACCCCGTATGAAACTTGACCCTTACCCTCTGAGATAACCTTTCGAAGGGGTAAAACACACGACGTCGACCAAGTGGTTCAGTATTCCGGAACACCGTCCTGGTATTCCAACTATTAGTGGACGATTTAATTAATGAACGTTAGCAGGAATTAACGAGTTCCAGTTAAGCAGCTAATTTACCCTTTTGCTACCCCTACGGACGTTTTTGTTCGTTACGAATTCCGAAACGCGATCGCGCGATACGGGTTAAAATCGTTTAACGCGTTCACCGCCACAAATTTAATATAGTCGAACATTTAAAACAAGAAAGTGCTAAACAAATTGCTAAACAATCGCCTTGTTTTTGATAAAGTAAAATTTCTTAGAAAGTACGTACAAACAGTTCGTTCCTATAAGATAAATGATAGTTTCAGAGTTATAATATGAAGAGAGAATTTAGAGAGATGCTCGATTTCGAGCCAGTCTCGAGAGTTTTTCAGTCTCGACGCGGTCCAGAGAGTTTGCTCCAAACTGCAGACTATTTGAACTCGGATTGCCGAGTTGACTGTTTGCGGTGAAATAGCGAGGGTAGCGTATACAGGGATTTGCGAGTGTATCTGGCACCGCAGGAACGAGAAATGTCTAATTTATCTCCGAACGAATGTTCTCATTACGTAATCAAATTTAATATATATAATATAATAATTTCACATCCTTGCATAATACTACCATCATAATTCAATCTTAAGGTACTGATACAAGTGGACATAACTCGATGAATTTTTTCTGAAACGACGTTCTTTATAGATTCACAGGTCAAACGCTTAAATTAAATCCTCTTTCGTTGCAATTTTCACGCGGTGCTAATGAAAATAAATTCTATAACGTACACGTTGTATTTACCAAGTGTTGCGTTCGCATCGGTCGTATTCGCGGTATTTATTGCTCGCGACTCGGCTACAGTGATTACTCAACGTTGACTATTCAGGGAGCTAACTAATGGTTACGTAATACATCGAGTTATCAATCGATCGATAGCGAGAAAGTTATTTCTGTTAAACGACACGATATTTGTGTCCCCGCTTGTCTCGTATCCCGAATTAATTACATCCGAAAGAAGCCGACATCGATCAGACGTTCCCGTCAAATTTCTTGCTGTTCGAGAAGTTATTCCCGGTCGCGTCGCGTTTTAGAATGATAAATTACTTTTTCGATTCGGCGTACGGTATCCAGTCGTCCATCATTCGAATCGAGCAGCGACGATCTCGCTTTCATCCTCCAGTCGACATCTTTTCGCGTTTCGATCGCGTTCGAACACGAGAACGATTAACGATTTAGTCCGCTGACGGTTCCCGTTTCGAAGAAAGTCCTGGGAATTGTATTAAACGGAAACGCGCTAAGGGGTGGATTATTCGAATTAGTCTGTAATCCCGTCGTCGGCGAGATTATTTCCCTCTGTTCCAGAAATTCTGTTCTGGAAACGCGAATTTCGCAGGCTGAGCACGGGATTACGCGTCGATTCGCAGGACTTTGCTTCTCGGAAAGAAAAACCCGCTTTGTTCGCCGGTCAGGCGTTACCGGTTGACCACTTTTTAGCCGCGGACAGGTTATCGCTCTAGATATTCGAACAATGGCGGACAGAGTCGGATCGATTCGAAAGAGCAAGAGCTCGATAAATGTCCTTTGATAGCCCACTTTCCCGAGATGAATATTTTAAACTCCCGGATAACCATCTGTATTACTATTTTCCCTTTTCACGCACGTTCGTTACAGTGGCAGAACATAATCGAGGATATCATGGCCCTTGACTATTGCCCTTTTGGCCTCGAAAAACTTTTCCTTACCAGGATAGCATCCTGACAAACCGCACATGCCTCCAGCCGTTTGCATTTAACAAACTAAATTTTCTAACACGCGTTTCGCTAAAGGTATCTATGGTCTTTAGGAATGTTTATGCTGACGGTTGCGTTTATAGAAGCGCTTCTATGAATAGAAGCGCTCTCGGCTAGATTTTCCAAAGGAGGGATTCAAAATATCGAGAGTCGGAGCAAACACGAGCCGCGTATTCGATGCGGGGAGAAAGTTCGGCAAACAAAACGAGTCCATAACAAAACATATCCGTTCGCGTGGCGGTTGCTGACACGTTGAACACGCGAGATACGCGGCATTGTGGAATCCGGCTGCACGAACAACCATTGACTCGCTAATTGGAAAATTGAACACGTCTGAAACAATTAGTCCGCGAAACGTGGCTTGATTAAGTGTTCTTTGTTTCCTTTGCCGCATTTCTACCGATCGATTCTGCTGGGGATTCTACCTCGGGATTTTCGGATGTTCTTCTTCGTGGATACGACGTTTCACAATGGCGAAATCGTATTACTCTAATTATTCGTTTGCCAATTTGCTCATTCGGTTACTGTATACGATCTAATTTTAATCGCGAGAAGGTTTTATAACTGCGCGATTGTCTTCGGTGTATCGATACGGTTCTAGAAGACGGAATATTTTTTCTCGATTTTGTAGAAGCAATAAATCGTCGGATTTATTTACCGTTACGGTGTATGCGGTGCGAAAGATAGCGCGTGTTTATCGTGAGTTATGTATTGTATGCGAAATATAAAACGCGTTTCGTCGCGGTGGTGATATTTTAAATTTATTTTTTTATTGTCATTAAGCGCTTCGAATCCTTATCGGATCATGATAAATTTTAAATGTATGCATTTTATTGTTTTTCTGAAAAATAACGCTTTAATCGAGCAGAATCGGTACAATGGTTGATTCGCGATAAATCATTTTTCAATAATTTATATGATTCCGTGGTTTAGTCCGACATTAATTCATGTTACTCATCACTGCTACCGATTGCCCACAGCAAGGTGATATTCCTCAAAACCACTCGATATTGATTATTAATACATTCTATTCGGCATCATTCGATATTGGTCAATGTTACCAGAGAAGTTTATTCGATGTACGTAATTTTATAGTGGGCAGCGGTCAGCAGGTGTACTCGAATCAAACGAATCGTGGAGTTAGAAATATCGAGTGTACCGATTTTATTCTCTACTCGATGTTTCCTAGCGAGTTCCCGGCGTGAAACGAATCGCGCGTGCCACGAAAATTTACGGCACGATAAATTGTGCAATTTTCGCGAGGTGCACGACGGGAGTCGGAACACGAACATGTCGCTCGTTCGTTACTTTATTTCCAGGTGACGCATGCCAAACGCGTTCGCCGTTCGGAATAGAGGAAAAAGACGAAGAAAGAAAGCGCGGTATTTAAAGCCACCAACGAGTCACTTTGTTCCCGTAGTCGTTCGGTGTGCGTGGTACGGTCTCGTAATGGGCCATAATGTATATACCGACTTATCATGTCGAGAGCTTTCTTCCGGTTTCATCCGCGATCTCCATTCAACGAAAGCTGTCGGCTATGCACGCGTTCCCCTTACGCCTTTTTCCTTCTATTCCCCTTTTTCCCGACGTTTAACGTTTTCACGCCCATTTTTCTATTCGTTCTCTCGAGCAGTTAACTATTACCGCAACACCGTCATCTACTTTTTTGCACGCAACTTTTCCCGACGCGACGGATTAAAATCGTAGGCCGCTCTTTATATCGCCGTAAATTCCTCTCGTAATTGTTCCGACTCTCCTCTCTTTGGACTTGGATTACCCCCGTTTATTTCTGCTTTTTAATTCTCCCTCTACTCTTTACCCGTTTCCGGTCTGGTCAACGTCTCTCCCCGCTTCTTCCCCTCGTTCCGGTTTGTTTTTGATCTTTTCGCGCGGCTTACTCCTTATTCAGCCGCTTTTTAAACGTTTCCTCCTTTCGTTGCCTTTCATTCTCCTCTTCGCGTTTCTTTGTTTCGATCTTGACGCGATCAGAGAACCGTGCACGTACCACTCCCATTTCTCCCCTTTCGTCGCTCCTCTTTATTCTTCACTCCGCTACTTTCGTAAAACGATTTCGCTCGTTCCCCGATTTTTCTTTCTTTCCCGAGCATTTCCTCCTTCGTTGCATAGATTTCATCCGTCGATGATTCGACCTGTGCGCATCGATATAGCGCGAGTTCAAAGGGTTTCGATATCGTCTTAGTTCTCTATTCGAACTAGATGCGTCGAGTTGTAATATTTACTCGATACGCCTGTGGCGGTGTACACCAGCCAAACTGACAACGATCGCTCTCCTCCGCGAAAATACCGATCCGTTTCGCGATCCGCTATCAAACGATAATTACACCAGTCTGATCGTTTGTAGATTACCACTCTAAACACGTTAGAGAGCGTAATTACGCGTGTTTCTGATGTACCATTAGTGTACGGCTAACACTCTACTGGCTGCTTCATCGCACCTATCAAGAAATTAATTACTTGCCATCTTCGAATAATTGTCTTTATTTCCCATTTACTATAAATAATAAATGAAAATATGAAAATGTCGAGCCACGACATAGGAGTGCTTAGGGTTAATATAACAGCCGAGATGAACCGAAATTGGCTTAGCGTTAAAATTCCTTAACCCAACAAGTAACTTTATTCGATTGGTAGCCGTGAAAAAGTGAGCGACGATGCGAAGAATTTTTCATCGGAGAATTCTTTTGGCGTTCACCGCCGAAGAATGTCACCGTTTCAAGCGTCGCTAAGCAGCTTCCGCCACGGAATATTTCGTTTCGAGTGAAAAATCAAGAGAGAAAACGTGGCGTCCCGCGAGCCAGGAAACGTCGCAGAAGATTTTCTTGGAACGTCGAGTCGCGCGTTTCGATTTTTTGGCCGGCGAAATCCTGTTTTCTGCCGTCACCTTGGCACCGAGTTTCTCTTCCATCCCCGACGACGATGCTCCTCTCGTTCCCCATCAGCATCCACACCCACGTTCGGCATCCTGTTGACATCCTCGTTCGGTTGTCTGCGGTCGAAGCGATGTCTTTATATGGGCCGAGCATCTTGTACGTGTCTCGTCCCGGCGATCTTTCCACCAGCTTGCCGGATTCTCCTTTTTCCTCGGCTGATTCCGCCTTGCTTCACTCTGAAACGCACGCCTCGTTTTCCGCCTTCCGGTTCCCGATACCTGGAATTTCATCTCGTTTTTCTGATTCCTTTTGTGAGTCGAGGTAGACGCATCCGCACAGGACGCTGGAATGCCGGGAATAAGACGGCATTTTGTATTGAAATTTCTCTTTGCTATTTTCTTGTTCATTTATTGTTAACGGGAAATTTTTGCGAACAATGCCTTTTGACGTATCATCTTTATTTTTACACGGCAATCCGTAGACTTATGTATCCGGGTGGGACAAAGGAAAATATCTGCTATATAAATTCTCCCTGATTTAATGCGTGGCGGTATGTGCTGATAGATTAAACATGCATGCGTGCAAAGCACCTGTAAATGTAACGCGATCGAAAAGGAAACGTAACATGTTAGCGTTCCTATTTCCGTTTAAAATTGCATATGTCGTTTTTGGGAACTGCATATGAAAGAGCCCGTGAAACGAATCCATTCCTGGTTGTATTCCTCTGTACGGTAAGCATTACTCTATTTTATGGATACTTGTCTCGAGGGCTGATGCGTTCAATTCTGTGAACATGATCCGTATCCATGAAGCGGTTTACAGAATTGAAACGTCAGCAACGAACGGGGCCAGGAATTTGTGCTCAGCATTTGCATGATTCGAGGAGCTTAAACGATTCCTTTTGGAATAACGCGAGCCGTTTCTGCCGGTTTATCGGTCCTGAAAGATACGACAACGAGACAAGATTCTCTCTCTCCCTCCTATTATCTCTCTCGCAAAATTTATCTCCGTTAGATCCAAGTGTTTTTCTACGATTACGTCGTTTTAATCGATCCTTTATAATCTGAACGTTCTATATTTTTTGCAGATAAACGATCAAACGTATTCGGAGTATTTGCAATTTAAAAAATAAAACGTTTTCGGATTACGTTTTACCGTTCGATTGGTCACGTAGCAACGTCGAGAATCAATTGTTCATTTGTCACTGTATATTTGTATGCAAACGAACCATTGGAGTTTTTACATGACTGCACGGATCAGAAAGGCAGTTTTTCCGTGGAGCGATCTTGTATTTGCATGGAATCGCCAGGGCGGGTATTAATAATAATATTTTACGGAATAATGAAGAGAAAATATTTTCAATGGAAGCTCGTGCTTTCATGCATTGACCGTGCTTGCGAAAACTCGGAATGTTTCCAGATGTTCGATGTAAATGATCTCGAAACACGCTTTTGCTTCTACGCTCCGGATTAAATAACGTTATCAATTATTTTTGCCAGCAGAATTCAGCGGATGTAACTTTTAATTAATTTTAACGTTTCATAAAATTTTAAACGAATCAGATATCTCTTAAGAATACTTAGATACAATTTCAACGAGCTCTTATGATACATGTAATTGTATTTCATTTATTTATGAAAAGATTATAAAGAGGTGGTTCGTTCGAAATACTGTTGTATTTCAATTTAAGTCTGTTCGTTATAGCATACGTTGTAGAATAGAGCAGCAGTAATCTGTCGAGATCGAATTAAAATTTCTGGGAAGAAACGATTTTCGATACGAGACAGAAGTCGACGTACGCGCTCCGATAGATTCGTGAATGGAAACATATTTATCTGTCTCCCCGGCGCCGATAGTTTCCCCAGAAGAGTGTTTCCTATCTCGACGAACCCTCGAATCGATCATATCGGACGTTCCAGATCCGTTCGAGCGTGTGTCGAGGGTACAGTTGTACAACGCTGCAAAGTATTCTATCGGATTATTCGTCGAATCGATTCCTCGCAAATATCGCTAGACCGAATGCACCGTAGCTCGTGTCTCGACAACCGGAAAAAAGCATCGATCATTTTCCCATTTCGAAAATTTCACGATCCAACACAATTTCACCGATAACTAACCATTTACATATTCCCTTCTACCGAAACTAATTTCGAAACGTCCACAAAAAACGATATTGCCTAGAGAGAAAAATTGTAATGGGTTATTATAAAATATTGATGAATTTGTTTATTTCTCAATAATCCTGTTTGAAATATTTCCTAATAAAAATCAGTTGCAATAGTCAAAAGAAATTGGAAAGTTATGAAACGAAACTCTCGACAGTCGAGGTTCAGACGTTGAGCGTTTATGGCTATTATATTACCAAGGGAGTTTATCGAATAATCGAAACGTGGCAACCTTCGAAACCTCGTAACGTCGATTACCGAACCGACCATCGAGTTTCGAGGATATTGGTCAAGTTCCAGATGATCTGACTTGGCCTACGAACTCGAACGAAACAATCGCAACTGCTGTACCAGCAAATTGCACGGGTTGATCCGTACTTCGTTATGGAGTAACTTGCTGCAGCGATGTTTGGAGTCTACGTACCAACTTTACTGTGCAAATATATTCTGCTCAATTCTGAAATTACCTCGTTCACATATTTACGATGCTGGTTTTGTGTTGTGTCGTTCTTAACGTTCCTTCGTCATCATTGTCGTCAAAAGTTTGATGATGTAAAAATTTTGCAATTTGTAAGTTCAAAAGTGTACAAAGGTCAAATGATGATTCGGTGATCGATCCTAAGAATGTGTTTGCTTTTCAAATTTCTCATCGTTCTTGATTCCGTGAACCAACAAAGGTGCGATAGTAAAAAAGTGGAAAGAAGACCGTGACCATATACGCATCTCCGAGCGAGGCGCGTTCGATCGACCTCTTAATTGCCGCCTAAATTATCCTCCATTAGCAAAATCAGGAGTATTGCACGCAGGCCGCACGCCTACGCGGCTGCTCCATTATCGGAATCAAATCTATCCAGGCTATGGTGCTCCATTAATAGATGATTCGAGGTGGTAGGCGGTAATTTTTCCTTCATCCGGCCTCGAACTGTCTCCGATGAAAAATCGATCATACGGAATTCGCGGAGAACAAAAAGAAATTGTAGTTAACGCGTTGCCGTTTGGGAATAAAACGCGAGACGATATATCGTTTCGGTGGATAACGACGTCGCGGTAAATTTCAGTTCGTGTCTAATTCGTTGTCAGGTTTTTACGAGCGACGATTTGAAAGGAGTACCGATTGTCGGAATCAGTAGTCGGAACACGGTTGACCTATCGGCAAAAGCGAGCCGTCCGTGAAAAGGCGTCTGCGAATCGATCTTCCGAACGCGACCCGGCCAAACACGGGAAAGATACAGTACAGAGGGGAACAATTGAAATTACATAAGCAGAGAGAACATCGAGTGGGTAGAACGAGGCGGAGATAGGTCGATCGATCAAACGGGAGCACGCATTAGGATTGCGGGGTAACCATTACGCGGTCGGTAGATCCACCATCTACCAAATCTGTTTATCTTCCGGATAAGGCGGAGATTAAGTCGAAGCAAGGTGAACAGACAGAGTATCGCCTTGTTCAGGTAAGCTCCTAGAAAACTGAGAATCGCTTTGACCACGGTGATAAGCCTGACAAAATCTCAACTATCTTCGACGACGAGATTTGAAGACGCTGCATACAATTATCAGATTACGCGGGAAAGCCAAGGAAACACTGGTTCTATCGATTATCGAGCGAATATCCTGAGTCGTTACACTTGACTTAGCTTCGATGAACCTGTCATAATATTTTGACAATCAACGTTTTCGTATAATCATATTCGTAATGTACACTCGTCATCGAGGTTATCAAAGTAGTCATTATCAATGTCATATCCAGGACATCATCAACAAAGTCACAGTCCTCACTATGACCTCTATAATCATTATGAGGTGTCCGAGGTATATGTACGTATAACGCGATGAAACGGGTAAAGAAGGACATCATGTTCAGACAAGTGTCATACAGCTAACAAGTAGTCAGACAAGTAGAATGATGACTAGATAGTCGAACAAGTATCAGCGAGGCAGTAGGTAGTCAGACAAGTAGAGTAGGTAACAGCAAGGAGTCGGACAAGTAGAATAAAGACAGCAGACAAGTAATGCAGAGACAGTAGATAGTCATATATCCAAAGTAGATATAGTAGTCAGACAACTTCTCCCTCCGTACAAGAAAGTAAAGTAACGTAGATTCCGCATAAGGATCTACAGAAACGGGTAAAAATCTCAGTTACTCAGCGATTAGGTAAATATACAGCAGCTCGAGAGCGTTACAGCAGACACTTAAACTAATTCTCGAGCAGAACAAATGGGAAAATAACGGCAAGAGCGTTCGCTTTTCGCGAGTCTCATTTCCCGCTTTCGAGACGTGACCCACTGCGCGAAGACAGGCTGAGAAAAGGAGATAAACGAAGAAGAAACAAGGGGAAACACATTTGTCTCGTAGAAACAACGAGTGCAATACAAAGTAGCCTCTTTAACTGGCTACGGAACGAGCCAGCGAAAGATCATTCTTTCTCTTTTTTTTCCTATCTACCGGGTACATATTGCGCAAACCAGGGTGCTCGTAATTTCTACGGCTCGGCCCCAGAAGGTACACGGGATTTGGCCCGCATTTCAGCCAAAAAGAGATGCCAAGGCTTTAAAAAGTTTCCCGCATTCGTTCATGAGTCGTACGTGTTCTACCGGCAATTAAGCTCGAGGAAGCTCCGCTAGAATATTTATTCCGTCGGATAAATGAACGCGTTGCGATTTCACGGGTGGACGAAACGCTGAGGAGGCTAAGATTTTAACACGTAGAGATTTACTGCGAGGAGGTGTAACACGTGGAGATCTAATGTGCGAAGATTTAACTAGTGGAAGTCTAACGCAAGTTTGGCAAGTTTGTGTGAACACAGATGATCGAAGTATCTAAAGTAACTAAACGATAAAGGAGAGAAATTTCAGCCACGATGGCAGAGTATCAAAAACGGCGCAAAGGGAAAAGCCAATGGCACTTGGAAAAAGCCACTCTTCAATTCGGAAGGTACGAGGATAGGTCTCGAAAGGGATAGAGGAGCAGGGTTGACAAAATGCTGCAGCTGCAAATCCGTGAGCTTACCGAACCGTGTCAGCGTGTGCACGCGGCAGCTTTTTGCGCGAGTAATCAAGCAGTGGTGCCAACCATTCCACTAAACGTTCCTCTCGAAAAGCCAGCCAAAGGGAGAACCGTCTTCCATTGTTCCGCGTTACTAAAGTTCATTGAACTTTGTCAATTTGCTTTAATCAATGACTGCTTTATACGTTTTTGTGGAGTTTACAAAAAGACAAAAAAGATGTTATAAATGGTCGAAACAATAGCAGTTGCCTCTGCGAACGTTTGCACGGTTAAACCTCGTGCTCGTTCGGATCTGTACAAAAGTTGAAAAATCTCGACGCTTCGAGCACCATTCGATCGCTGTGCAAGCACTCGATGGCTGAAAGGATGCATTAGAAATGTTATCACAACGATACGGTAGGAGATATCTGGTGATAGGATCAAGTTCAATATGTTTCGAGAATTCCAGTCGGTTCCGCTGTGTAAGTTCCCTTTTCGGGTATGGGTACATCTTTTGTTCTATACACTATATTGCCACTTTCACGTACGTGTTTTATTTGTTGGATTTTATTCTGCAAATGGTAGAGTGCTACACATTGTGTTCTATATGTGTTAAATTATCACGCACTTTGTTCTTAATGCATCGAATTTTTCACACGTTGTATTTCCTACATGTTGCATTCTCCACATGTCAGATCGCCACATGTACGTACTGTACCTCCCACATGTTGAATTCTCCATACGTTAGATCACCGCATGTACTCTCAACACACTGTATCTACAAATTTAATAATATAGAAATATCGGACCTTAGAATGTTCAAGTTCTCAACACTGAAACTCCCGAAATTTGTCAACTGTCTAAAATTTGATATTCGCTAATTAATGATCAGTAAACTGCAAGACCTGTTTGCCCTGCGTCCACTTTTTCTACAGGGTCTCACGGTACCGAGTGTACCGAGCTATTTTTCATCATACCATCCACCGTGAAACGATCATAATTCACTCGTATTAACGGTTAACTTTCTTCGCTTGTAACGCATCGTCGTTGAACCTCGAGGTAAACCGCGATGAAATTTTTTATCGTGTTCTTGTTCCTTCGGGGATACGTATCACCGGGTATCGAGTAACCTCCTCTTCGTCTACCTTGTTACCGAGCGGACGGGGAGTTTTATTATGAACCGGCAACTTTGCTTTGATTAGAAACTTCGGGTTCTTACAGCTTTCTCTCGGTTGATGAACACTGATAATCCTGCAGAGGTTCTACTAAAAAGTACTGTCTTACATACCAAAGTTCTCATTCGATTTTGTATAGCTTTCGGTATCTTTGCATTTGGGTTGCAAAGACTATAGAATAATGTTTTATGGTCTCTTTTATGGTCCCTCATAAATGGACGTAATCGCAAAGGGTAAATTGTATGTAGAACATTCTACATGCGAAATAAATATGAACCTGTCAGTAGTATAACCCCGTGTATGGTCAGACCAAGCAATTAGGAATAGAAATTCGAAAATATAAATCGAACTACGACTTAATGACATAAAAGTATCACAAAATATCACTTAAGGCATGCCAATCTAAAGCTAAAAGTATGGCGAAATAGACTTCATAAATCATTCGTTAATATTCTTAATAGAAGATTGCCTAATTGATTACCGATCGAGTAACCTATTTCGAAACGAACAGTTGATGACGTAAAAGTATCTTGAAAGAGCACTTGTACCATTTGAAGTTTAAATGTAAATGAATTCGACGGAAATGACTGTGCAATTCGTTCTAAAAGCTAGCCAGTTATCGAAGAATCGTTTTACGGTTAGATTTTGATTTCGAAACGTCTGACAGGACTCGATAGCGTAAAAGTCATCGTAAAGTAGCTTAAGTGAAATAAATCGTTATTTAAATTTCAATCTCGGACCGGACGCGGCTGCGTAAACGTTTTATTAATATTTCGAAAGCAAAATGGCTGACTGCCAGCGAACGATGATCGATTTCGGAAGCTCCGATTCGATGACACGAAAGTATGTGCAAGTATCGCATCAATTCGAAGCTCGTGGTGAGTCTAATGTCCCCGTTAGTTGTCCATGTAGCGAGAGCATCGTCGCGTAAATCACCGGGGACCTAGCCGAGACGAAGGAAAAACTGTGGCCAACGAAACGGAATTTATTGCACCCTCTTTCCCGCCTCGCAATCTTTATCGCTGTCCAGTCGAACTTTAAATCTCGCCTACTCGCCTTTTAGGAGCAGCCCGATTTTCTCGGCAACTCCCGAAGATCGATCGCGAAACGATTACGATCGATTCCGAATCGTGGAATTCGCTCATGCGAATTACGTTCTCCGAGTGGTCGCGAAATAAGACGTTCGGGGATATTTATGGAGCAAATTCGCAAGAATTATGAGAGTCACTTCGGTGACTCTACGAGTAAATAACGAACCACTCGAGTGGAAGGATGCTCTTGTACATTTTCCAATTGTTAACTTTCTGAACAACTTCCTATGGACCATCTATTTTTATGGATGTATGTTTTTCGGAACTGAACAAATGCAACGAGTGGTCCATATTTTTAAAAGGAGCGAAAACCAACGTAGAAGACTTCTGAGTCCCGAAAATTCTTTTGGGAACACTACGAAATTGAATCTCGTCTTTGTATAGAGAGGGTGTTTCGTGAAAAAGTCGCCACCTCGAGAGTCCGTTAAAAATCCTCTGGAACATTTCCAGTAGCCAGATCTCCGACAGCGATACTGTCCCTCCGGTGTCCAAGCTTTTGCTCTTCGGGGAGCAAACCACCCCTCTGTTCTTTCGTTTCGTTCGTAACGGGTTTTCTTCGGCCCCTTTTCATCGTCACGGCGTCATTCGAGCGTGAAAACGGGTATCAACGAGCGACTGAAAGGGCCACAGGGAGAAACCGATCGGGAAAACTACCCCGGACCGATCACAATGGCGACGATAACGGCGATAACCGCGGCAGAATGGCGATAACGAGCCACGATCGGGAACGGGGAGGCTTCTTCGAGAGAATGGACGTTAAATCATCGTGAAAAGTCGAATGGAATGTAATTTCTCCTTCTCGCGAGCATTGTAGAGGCAACCGTTCTCCAGCTAAACGGGGAAGATTTGATAAATACCGTGGTCGGAAAATGAGGGTGAAAAGAAACGTTTCGATCGATGGGAATTCATGACAATTTTGTACATTATTTTTCTGTTTTGATGTTAAGATAAAATATTTAAAAATCTTGCAATGTCCAACTCTTTACTCGTGTACTCATAATCATGAACATAATATTGTTATTATTTGAAATACTTCATATATCATGAATAATGTTTGATAATGTAATACAAATGTTTATGATACAGTAAGACGAGAGGAAGATAAGAAACTTGTCCAGCAAGTTATCGTAAATGGATAAATGAGACGCGATATCTTTCTTTATTTTCAGCCTCGTTTCCGTTAACCGCACGAAGGGTCGTTCGTACTTGAACGGATTTTTCTCGAGGTTAGATGTAATGACTCGTAAGTGATGGAGTGCTCGAACCGTTCTCGATATCGTATCGTATCGAGTCACACCGGAAGATTTATTTGATAATTTCTGAATTATTGCCGAACGGACTAAATGGAATAAAATCTGACGGACTGGTGAATTCTTTAAATAGGAAGAATTAAGAATAGGGTGTCTAAGGGAGGTCAAAGGTGAAACAAGTTGGCAAGACACACCGGAGATGCAAATTATGGAACGGTTAAGGATAGACGAGCAAATAAACATTTTTACTCCGAATCACGTTCCCGTTACCGCGAGAAACAGTGGCAGGATCGTTCGCGATCACGTTTCTGCTGCTACAGAGCGAAGAAATTACGGCGTTGTTGAATAATCCCGTCACGTGGGCCATGGAACCCATGGAAACCCGACACTACGCATTACTATTTCTTTGTTACGTAAGCACTTTCCCATGGACGGATATTACGAGAGTTATCACCCCAAATAATTATTTCCATTTTGCAAATTTCCAAATCATCACCAGACTTCTACGTTTGAAAATACGAACTCTTGCAAGGTGAAATATTTTCTAATTTACGCATTCAAAGCTTTGATATCTCTGAATTTTTCGAAAATTTCCAAGATCGATAATTTTGCCGATCGATCGAATCAGGGCTTCCAAAGGCACTCGAAAGCTGAACAAAAGCATCCTCGCAACGCAAAACAAACCTCTCAATTCATCTATTTACCTTGGAATCCACGCCACAGTGACCGGTTCACTTGAAGCCAAAGCAAGCTTCAGGCTTGAAGTTTATCAAACGAGGGTTTTCTTTTCCCAGAATGAAAACGCGGGCGAAAAGTCGTACGATGAGGATGGTTTTAAAGCTTGCGTTGTCGACAGAACGACGTAATAGAGGTCAAAGGAAAACGCGAGGGGATGAAGAGTACAGCGAATCACAAAAGTATTTTCATCCTCCCAATTAAATGGTGATGATGCTTGCATAATAACTTGCAAATTTTTTTCCTTTGTCAAGTTTTATTCGGAGATGTGGGTCAGAAAAGCTTTCGTAGATCATTATTTGTATTCTGTTTTTATACAATGGTACACGAAAATTACTGAAGTTACTATGTTAGAGATAAAAAATTTTTGAATTTAGAAACGATAAATTTCTTAAGTACCCCCCGATTCGTAGATGAGAAATAAAAAATACTTGTGGAATTCAGTGTACGTCTGGAGTGTCAGTTGTTTGTTTCTACCCCTACTTCTAATCGTCGTCGGTCGAGACGACGCTTTAATTCGACGAGGCGTTGTTCGTTTTCTTCGCCAGGCGCCTATCGTTCTCTTTAATAACCGACATAACTCGCAATTAAAGTGTCTTGTCTCGCGTTTCTCTCTTTTCGATCTTTAATTTGCCGTCGCGTCGTCTTTCCTCGTATTTTATCCCTCTGCAATTTGCTGTCGCAGTCGCTAGAGAACTTGCCACGAAACGAAACTTGTAGGAAATTGCTTCGAAAAGCGGGGGCACAAAGGAATTTTCGTGTAAATTTAGTCACGGTTTCTGTATTACGTCTTTAGCTAAATTTCTCGCCTTTATCGAACAATATTTCCTTGATTGACTAAATATTTTATTTCCCAAATCCAAAATATACTTAACATTTCAACTTTTCTTTTAACAATGCCTGCCGATCGGTGTCCAACTTTGATAGCGTAACTGATCATTTAAGCTCGTCCTATATTTGCTGAAAATCGACCAGCAAAACAATCAATTACCAGACGAAAGCTCGTGACATCGTAAGGAAGCGGAACCAGCGCGTTTCCGCTCGGTATACGGCGCCGTGTAATCGAATCGACGATTTGTCGGTAAAAGGGGGTAAGCAAGAGGGGTACCGTGTCGGGCTTGATTAGACCCAGCCAGCCGTGAATCGACGGCACTGGGAATTAGAGATCGGCCATTCAGGAGGAGCATCTAACGGGCTGTGTCGCGAGCGTAATTGCAGCCGCGTCTAGCGTAATCGAGACGCTCACTGTCTTCGAACACGGATGGACAACTTCGGGAACTTGGGCTGGCTAGCCAGTCAGTCTCACAATTCCAAATTATCTTTCAATTACTCCCTGATTACGTACTTTTCAAATTCATTTTCTACATTTCTACATTCATGAATTCCTTAATTGCAAATTACCACAGTTTCCAGATTTTGTCAAAGTCGAAAGACAGTTGTGACAATTTTACGCAGTGTTTGCAGAGAGGAAAGTGGGCAACAGTTTTCAGAATTTTGTGACAATTGAAAGCAGTCACGGCTGCAGCCGACGTTATTTTGCGACCATTACCGAGTTTCGGGAGCATTTTCCGTCTCTGTAGTTATAATACCGCGCGAAGATAGAGACATTACAATTTATTTGCATACAGAGGGAACAGTTTCCTCGATATGAAATTACCCGCGGATGTGTTTCTACCGCGTGTTCTACAAATAAGCCCCTTGTTCGTCGGGAAATGTCATGGTTCACGTCGACCCGACGCCATTTCCACCAGGCTCGCCTTTATTTTTCCTTTACCTTTCCGCGGAAAAGATAATAACTCGTCGTTTTGTTTGTCGTTTCATCTAACCTTGCGCGTTTCTTATATTTTCCTCGTCCTTCGACTGTATCTTCGAATCTACCTTTCACTGACTTCTCATTTATTTTATCGCTTCTTATTCTTTCGTTACGTTACCAAATATTTTGGGGGTTATCGGGAATGGATGGATTTGAGAACATTTGTAGACGTAGAATTATTAAATTTCTAAACAGAGAACTTAGGAGCGAATATAATAATAGTAATATAATTATTATTTATGGTATCCCTGGCTGGGAACCCTAAAGCGTTCCACAGAATATTTTCGTACCCACGCAGAGTAGAAATGGCCATTTTTTACAATATCTCCCTGCCGTGGCCGATGCTTCACCCTTTGGACAAGGGCGAACGAACGAATTTACACATCTCCCACGCTCGTGCACGCACGGTAAAGTCGGGAGGGGGCGAATTTAATAAATTACGGTCCGGCGAATAAAACGAAAAAGAGAACACGGCTTGTTTTTCATTTACCGACGCGTCATTAGCTTTTCGCCTACGTTTGTCGCTCGGGCGCACACATATTTTCCTATGGTTCGCGACATGGTCGCAATAACCCGCAGATCCGTGGACGTCGGTGGGCGAAATTAAACATAAAATCGAGCGCAGCCGCCTTTGTGACTCGCGAGTACCTCGAAAAAACGTAGCCTGTCCGGCAGGAGAGGATATCCTATGAAACCGAGTTTTTACCGTGGAGTGGTTTGCAGCTTCTCGTCTTTTTTTCATCTTTCTTTTCCGAATATAAGTTCTGTGCCGCTGGAAATGTTATCAACCCGTTAGCCTTCTTTGCGAGTCTTTTACAATTTCGTTATATTTGCTCGACTGCTTACAATTTTATCGCCGAAGAAGGTGAATCACTCTGCTATTCACATATGTTGTACGTATCTTTGCTCTGTATCTCTTGTAATGTAGAGTCCATGTAACATCTAGAGTACAGAATAATATCGTAATGTTGCTAGAAGCGTAACATGTTTCTTGGAATCGCGAGATACACGCGTTATCGCGGTCGTTAAATCAGGAAGCATTTTCTGAAACGCTATCGATTACTCGTGATTACTAGGAACGAGGTAGAGAAAATTGCGCGAGAGGAGAAAGGACTGCGAAATAGGGAACAAAGGACAAGATTATTGTATTACTATTAGCTCAGCGAGTCAACCTATTGTTGGACTGAAACGAGATTGAAAACGAGCCTCTTTGTTAACTCTGTCGAGCACGGGACTGGATAATGAAAATTCGAAACAGTGAACAGCAACTAAAATTTCAGCGAAACTTTTACTCTGTCGTGTAATTCGATGTTGTATTATCGTCGTTGATTGACTATTGAAGCGGGACGCGAACATTTATTAGCGCTGATTAATTACTAGTTCCAAGGGTGAACCCGTTACAAAGGGAATTAATTCAGACTCAACCCCCTGGTTTGTCTGTTTGTTGTATGGTTCAACAGATACTTTCGATACAAATTACTTGAATTCAGTCTCTCGGTGATACGTGCACTACGCATTGTAATTAGAGCAAGCGGTTAATGGAGCATTGATATTACAACCCTTCGATGATGGTGTTGAGATAACTGTAGCTCGAAATTATAACGCGTTACAATAACAGTGCGCCTTATAACGCATTGCAATAACGGTGCATCAAGATAACAAAGCACAGAAATTACAGTCTACCCTTCCGAACAAACAGAGTATTTTCTAAACAAAAAGTGTAGTATAATAAAGAATATTGTTGAGAAAAAGAAGCTGCATCTTTCGAGTGTTTGTGCTCGCTCGTATCTACGGCATGTAAAATATTTATCGAATGTCATCGAGGGACGATAAACAAGGAAACGGAAATTGAAGAGGAAATGGCGGTAGTCGGCACGAGACGAACGGAGGATGGATCAAAAGACACGTTCCGTAAACTTTTTCCCTCGGATGCCGGTCGACGGTCTCGTAAATTAGAGACCGAACGTGCAGTTTACCCTTGCAGAATTTTCGATCGTTCTGCAACCACGTTTACACGTATGTATGACACGATGTTGACGCGTCATCGCAGAATTTCCGATCCTTTGCTTCAACAAAATTATTCTGGAAATGCGGATAAACGTTCGCGAAACTCGGGTAGCTTAGGGAGCTGCGGCTCTTTGGACTTGACCATTTGTAAAATTTGGGGTTTGGGGATTTGGAGATACGCAAATACGTGGGAGATTACGAAAGTTTCGAAATTTTACTCTGAAAAGTTTCGAGAAGCGTCCCAGATTTTAGAAGTTTGTAAACTTACAAACATGAGAATGTGTAGAAAAGTTCGTAAGAGAAACAAGAGACGACATTATCAAAATTATCCCCCCAAGAAGATAGAAGAACGAAGGAGATAGCAGGGAGTATCTTATCCGCGATTAAGGGTCGATAAACATCCCCATTGTTCTCGGTAGCGGTTGTTCGTGACTGTCAGTCGAAAAGCGAAGTCATCGCGGGACAATGATTTTCTATTTTCGTCGGTGGCCGATGGAAGAAGCATCGGGCACTTGGAGCGAGCCGAAGGACGCCTCGAGTGCTACTTCCGTAGGCAGTTTCTTGAAGAGGGAAACTAATTGGTTATAAAATGGCCTCCCACAGCTTGGCCTTGCAAAGTCGCGTGCTAAGCACCCTCGATTTCCAACCCCTTGGTTTCTCGCGAATCCGCACGACAGACTCGAACGCGAACCACCATCTTCCTCTTCCTCTTCTCTTCTTTCACCCTCTTCCAGCTCGACGCGGCGTGCTAAGGACAGCTTTACGATACGGAACGCGATTTCTTCGCTGTTTCGCGGATTAAGAATTTCTCCTCTGTCCCCCATGAGGGATGAAGATCTTAGCCGGGGTTAAAAAGATTTCAGAACCTTGAATGTTATTATGTTCTGTCCCGACGCGACGATGGTTTTAGACTCGGTCGCGTGATTGTCAGATTTAGAACGGGATTGGATTATGGAAATTGAGTACGGTGATTATCTTGAAATCGTGTACTCGTGCACAGATTATACACGCGTTTACTTTATGTCGAGTGGATACGAGGGTGACTGCTTGCATTTTGATAATCATGTTCTGAAGGTTTGTCGTTAATTTCGCATGTGAGATCCGCTGGTTAGCGATCGTTATAAATTGTTGGCTAGTAGGTTAGATGCGATAGCGAGTCAAGGCGTTATACCTGCTTCTGTAATATTGTTAAGTTAAATGACCAGCTAGGAGATTTCGATAAAAGTATTTTACCGTAATTGAAAAACGCAACTATTAGCATCTTCAAAGTTAATGTCGATAATCAAAATTTATCTAGTCGTTCCTTAGTAACAATAATAATTGAATTATCTATATGAAAGTAATTAACGAGAAAATGAATCGATGGGAAGGGAGGACAGGGATGCTCGTTAAAGCAAATCATCCCTTAAGGTCAATTGAATTGTTGAATTTAATCAGATCTCTTAACCTTCTTTCAGGTTCCTGGTCGCACGAAAAAATCAAACGCCGAGAACTTTGCTCGATCGCCGTTGGATTATCCGCCCCTGTCGTCCCACGGATCCGCTTTTAATGAAAGCTTTTCTCGGTAAGTCCTTTTACTATGCGATTTTCTTGCCGATCGTTATCGAAATTCAGAAATAGACAACTGTCGAATCGGTATAGAAATCTTCGTAAAAAGTTAAGGGACACGTGACGAACATTTGAGGCGTTCAAATTAAAAGAAAAATGAATATGTTACTACAATAATTCCTAGTTCAGGAACGTAATTCTGTCGCTAACAACCTTGGTTTCCACCCTCGGTTACAATTATTGCGTTCTCCAACGATATAGCACCCATAAAGTCAGCTAATATAGCAAACGTAAAAATCGTAAATAAGAGATATAATCAGAATTGCTCGAAAGAAGTAGGAGAAATGTTTAAAAGCACCTCTTAATTTTCCTTATAACGCATTCGTTCGCCATGGAATGCCATCCCTAAGTCCATATCTTGCCATTGCGGTGGTCATGAAAATATCTCGTCTCTGTTATAACCCATAGCGAAGTTTGCGAGCTGCGGAAACACGCACGGAATTACGTTTCGAGCTTTTACCGTTGCGATCATCCGAACGAGAACACGAGATGAAATCGACGTTCCGTTGCGAACGAACGGCAGCGTACTCGAAGAAAACCGAGGTACACGAACGGGAATCCATCGCGTAGGTGGACGTACAATACGGGGTGAAGAGAGTTTTATTTGCTAAAGAAACGCTGATTTAACGAGGCCTCTCCTTTGGTTGCGAGCTCGCGTTAATGCGATTACGGTTTTATTGGAAGTACAATCAACGGCAAATCCTTTCTTGGGGAAAATATACCAACCAAGAGACTTTTGACGACTCGGAAATTTGCTGATGGATTTGTAATTTGGGAGCATAAGATTTCAGGGACTTTGGAACTTTAGATTATGGGATCTACAAGTATTAAAATCTAGAAATTAGGGGCATAGGGAAGCATATGTGGTTTAAGGACTTGATGATGTAGAAATTTCACGCAAACATTATTTAAAGATTATAGCATTTGGAAATCTACGAGTATCAGACTCCAGAGTATTTAGAAATTTAGGAATTCAGACATTTTCAGATCCCCGAAGATCCAAAGAAAGTTAACTTTGCATCCGAGTGTACCGCCGTTCCGCGATTCGTCGGCGTCTGATCAATGGCCGACTCGTATCACTTAATCCTGGTATAATGGCCATAGAGTGGAATGTTCCGCGAACTCGCATTATGTAAAATAACCAACGGTGGCTAATTTGCGAGTACGTTCCATGTTGGGTTGATCGGCTCGAGCTTGCATGCTTTATCATCGAGCTTTCTCGCTCGTAGAGAGAGCTCGATTAATTCTGCTGGAAATCAGAAAACGATCCTTATTCTGTTAATAAACGATTGTTACAAGTACTCTGCTTATTACTGAATGACTAACTTATATTTTCTAAACAATCATACAGATATTATTTAAACCGATATAATTGTTTATAACAATATACAAGTGTCTTGAGGAATTTAACACCCGTCTCGTAAAATAAAACTCGCAGTTCGCTTTTTGCAAAATGCTTCAAATTCTCGTCCAGAAACGGGTTGATTTTGTTGATCGAATTAATTGATACGGTGAACGGTCGCCAGGTATAGCGAGGTAGCATAAATTATGCGAAGCGTTACGTACGCGTCGACAGCAATGACAAGCGATTCGTTACCGTCACGATAATACCGCGCACCGGGGAAACACACGGGGCGACGAGAGAGCGAAACGAAGGATCCGGCCAAGGAAATAGAGAAACAGGAAGGAGCGAGAAATCCGTGTGGATCGGACGAGGAAAGGTAGAGGATCGCGAACGACTAGGACAAATCGCTCGGAGATCCCTTTTCGGATTATCAGTACCTGGCCTGGATTCGTCTGAACACGTACGAACCGTTTCTACTGGCTCGTTCAGCCATTGTTTTCGCTCCTCGATTCGTAACGCTCGTTGTTATTCTAACACGGTAACGTGTCAGTGTTTCCAGATTCAATGCTCATCCAATCAAACTTCTCCCGCTATTACAAAAACTGATTTTTCCATAATAATCTGCATAGATTATTTATTCATAGGTTTACGACGTGGATAGATATGAATAATTGAGTCGTTAAACGCGACCTGTTTTTCTAATTAATAATTCATTTTTCTTCCTTTTGACATAGATTATATATTTGACCCTGTGGTTGATGTCATACGAAACATACCACCAAATTATCTGAATAATCTTTTGATTTAATATTTAATGCTTCTATATTTGTGTCCTCCCTCATAACGTTCACAATTTAAAAGGCTGAGTATCTGAATAAATATTAAAGTTTGCGGAAGAATACGGCAATGTATGGATCGAAATGATCGGCCCAGTTTCTAGATCCGCAGGTCCTGGATAATCCGGGGCTCAAGGGTGAAACGAATGAAAACTTTGTTGGCCGCAGCCTAAATGTCTTGATCCCGCTTACAGGGGAAGTTCTCGCGTCGCGCCGTTGCCATTCCTGTTCGGCTTCCCGCCATGCGAAACTTTTTGACAGGATTTCGCCGAGATAAAGCGATTCGCGACACGGTCTTTTTGTGGCCTTTCATGGGGGTTAACGCGACCCACCCACGGTTTCCGGCAAATTTTTCACGGGACTTGGTTTTCATCGAGACCGGAAGTCCTTTGCTCCGCTGGTCCTTCTAAGTTGTCGACACCACCGACTTTCTTCGAGGAAACGAGATGCCTTTAAACGATATCTTTTGCGTTAAAAGTTCTTGCAACCGTTTTATCGTTATTCTTCGATAGTTATATATTAAGCACTATTTTTATGAGTCTGACTCGTGACGCACTCTCTGATCAATTTTACTCATAGTTTGAATATGCTTGAATTTGGAGGTCAAGACCAATTATTTGCATAGTCAATGGTTGATATCAAATGGACATAACATTTCAACTTTCGTTGTCTGTTTTAATATTGTAGCTGTGATTAGTCAGTTCTGACGCACCTGACAGATGAATCATTAGTAACTATAAATTGATGAAAATGTTTGATGGAAATGTATCCGACACGATTAATTGAAAATTTCTTTGGGAGCGCATAGGGAAAGAGAAAAGGTGTCGAGGATCGAACAGAAGCGACTGGAGAACGTTACTTCCGGTAGAGGAACGCGCGAACGCGCAATTACGGAAACGCACGTAGGAGTAACGGCATGCACGCAATCACGGGCCGCCTATTGCCGTTTGCCCATTGACAAATATTGACATTCGTGCAACGTCCCGCGTTAGGACCGCGTACCGGCTATCTCGAGTCAATTGGGTTAATTGAATTGCGACAGGGCGCGAACAGAGCTGAAAACGCGATCGAGACAATCCGCAAATTGTCGCGCGAGACGAAAGTTTCAAGAAATCGTTCGATGATTATTTAACTCGTCGGTGAAAAATAAAACTGTCCCACTTGCGAATCGACGCGGAACGATTCCCAGAAGCGAGAGCAAAAAGACGGCGATCGACGCGTCGCATACAGCGCACGGATCGTGAATTCAATTTAATCAACCGTTAATGTAATTAATTCCTCCTCCGCTGTCGATTACATTAATTAAATTTAATGGAACTCCCGGGAGCCGTGATGGGAGAGTAAATCGAACGGGCTGTGCAAGAAGATGCTTCCGGTGTGCCTCCACGATGCGAACATTGAAATTTCTTTTCTCGAATGCGGATATTAAGCAATTGGAACCTGGCTGACTTGTAGTACTAAGAAAACTTAACATACTTGAATAACTTGGCTGGCTAACAGAGATGACCCTCGTATCTCCTTGACGCGTTCACCCATTAAAAACTAGTAACATCAGATACCAAATAATTTTTGAAGATGAAAAGAAATTTTTGTATCAAAATCCGGTTCGGAAATACTGGTACCCGTCGAGCAAATATATTCGCGGACCTACGGTTTTGATTGGAATTTTGAAAGCGTTTGACCAACGAACCGTATTCGTTGCTTGCAGTGGTCGTTCTGGAGCGTGTTAAAATGGTCCAAAGAAGTGGGAAACAACGGTCTGTCGTTATCGAGAGGAGAAAATAATGGCGGTAGGGGGTTGATTATCGGCGACGATCGCTTCGTTACGGTTTATCGGTCGACGTTTAACATCGTCAACGAAGTCAACGGCGATTTTTCTCTGGCCGTGTATTACGCTCGGCCGGCGAACGATAACGAAGCGTAATGGCGCCTGGGTATCTGATTAAACGCGCGACCAGCAGCTTTAGCAACGGATCCGGGAAATTTGTTCGCGCGTCACAGCTCGATGAAAATCTGCGATACCTCGTAACCAGAGGGTTATAATGGAATAGACACGCTCGCGACGAAATATTGCCCGGGATTAGGCGCCTCGAAACCTGACCACCCAAATTTTTCTCTCCTTTTTACGCCAACTTTGCGGCCAGAGAATATTGAAAGGGGCCGACGATGAAAGCGTGCAAGCAAAAAACTGTCGTTTACGCGGAAAATGAGACGGTAAATTAACGTTTCGACAAAGCTGTATGGCTTTGTTTCAGGGACTATTCGTTTCGAGGATGCTCACTGCGTACGCGTTATTGAAACGAATAATCGGAATATTTGGTAAGTTCTCGGAATATCCGATTTAATATTGCAAAATGGGTAATGTGATACGACGGAAAACGTAGGATTACATTGAAAACGGAAGCTGAAGTGGACTGATAACGTAGGAAATGAGAGAAGGTGGATCACAATTTTGTCGAGGAAAACTTTCCACTCGTTTCTGATTACATGACCGAAATGAATTTTTCGCGACTGCTTGTTACGAATAGGAATTTATGAATTACGAATCGCAAGAGTTTGTAATCGGAAGATCGAGATTTTAACGTGGACACGTCGTTTCGGTTAGTTGATCTTAAACCACCAGCTTGCAATCATGACGAGGAAAGCCGAGTAAAACAACCAAACCAGACCTACCTGCTTTCGTAAACATTTCCAGGCTACGATCAAATGCCGTAATTCGTCGGAAATAACGCGCGTAACAGGCCAAATTTGTCTGTTTACCGTTCGACGAGTACCGCGTTCGGTTTTGCCATTAGGCTAATTATTCATTCTACTGGGAACGACCAGTTTGCCACGTAACGAGACGTTTGCTTCTCGAATTTGTGTAGACGATGTGGAGGATTCGTGCAAGTAGTCTTGTGCAAATATTTAATATGCATTTAATATTGAATACAAAACGCGCCTAACTTTAATTTTCTGTACTTGACTGTACAGTAGCAATAATTAGCTGTGACTGTCTAGAAAATTGTAGGCTAAGGGGTCATCTGTCAGATAGTCTAGATACATACCTGCCAGATAATCGCCAACTACTCTAGTAAACTTTAAACTAAAAGAAATTTTAGCATAACGGAGCAGAAAAGCTTTATTTCGTTGTCAAAATTGTTCGAAAGGATCTCGACACGAGTCCTCGATTGTTCGCCGGAAATCGAATTACACCGGAAAAGTCTGCGGAGGAATTTTCGCGGGCCGAGACAGGGTGAATGCGAAAGGAGCGACGAACGGGTTGAAGAAAGTAGTGAAAGAAGAAGGAAGAGGTTCTTTCAGGGTAGAAATCCATTGTTTCTGTTATAAAAGGGGCCAGCAGGTTGACGGAGAAGACACTTGTCGAGAGGAGTCCATTGTTCCGTGGCTGGATCGCTAGAAGACGCGGTGCCTCTCAAAAATTGTGGACGCCCTCGAAAGCACTCGAGGACCGCATCGAGTGGAAGAAGCTTCGGAAACATTTTCTCGCCTGTCTCGAATTTTCCTCGCGAATTGACATTCTTTCGCGGTTTTTAATCGACCTATTTTGACGCGGAACTTTTCGGAAAAAGGCAACTTCAATTTTATAATCGATTGTTATTTGGAATATTATTCTACAAAACGAATTGAGTCGTTCTATTTTTGAGTATAAACGGAGATTATTTGTAAATCCGTATCAGTTTCGAGTAATTGTGCAACGGTATCGGTAGGCAGTAAACTCGAAGCTTATAATTGAACATATCCGGTGGATGTAACTTGGAAGCGGCTTGTTCGCCTAAACGCAGATTAACAGGCTAATGAAATCGAAATTGCGATTCAGACACCGAGGAACTTGCTTCGGGCGGAAACTATACCGGTTTCCTGGAAGTTTCATTTCTACGAAAGTTGCTGAAAGTTCGATGGACAACAAAGACAGCTAACTAATCTATCATCAAATTGGACCAACTCATAGCTTCATTATGTTCTGAATTATTTAAAAAAATAAAAAGTAGTGTATGTTACAACTGAAAGAAATAAGGGGTGTGGTTAATTAATAATTAGGGTTCTCGATTGTACGTGTTTCTATTATAGTTGCATCGTTAAGCAAAGGCATATTAGCACGTTTAACATCGAACTCAAGTGCGAAACCTAGGGAGATCTCATTCGAAAATTAACTGAAGGCGAGAAGGTACTGTGTTGCAGAAAGGTTTCGTCCCTTAAGCTTGAACGCGTTTATGGTCCCGTTATTCCCGAATAATTTGCTGTAACTCGAGCTTGCAGACCTCAAAATCTCCGCGTATAACAATTTAGGTTACACGTAGTCCACGATTCGTTGTAATTTAGATGCACAAGTTTCTATGGACGTACGGATGTAGGCGGCGTTAACGCGTCAATTAGCGCTCGAGAAATATCGTCGTTTAATACGCCGTGCAACAATATGGATTATTAACGCGCTGATTGTTATGTTAAACACCGATTATTAATCTTATTATCGATTCTCGAATCGTAGCTTCCACTTTGCCATCGAACAATTTCACTTTATTTAAAATACTAACTTTGTTCTGAATTAAAATATTAATTGTGGTCAGGATTAAAATAGTAGTTCTGTTTCCGAAGTTGCACCAGTGGACAAATATTAGGCGCTTTGAGTACTTAAAGTTTTGCCGAGCACTCGATATTTTCAGTAGCTGAAGGTACCTCGAGTACCTGAAACTTCGTCGAGTACTCGATGTTTTGATTACCTAATATTTTGAGTAATCGATGCTTCGAGTACAAGTACTTATCCAGCTAAATATTAATCAGTTTCCCAAAAATAAACCTTAAACAGATTAAGTATGAATCGAATTTTCTGTCTCCCATCAATTACCGAACCATAACCTCGAAACACGTATCAGTCTATAAATAAATTTCCGATCGATAAGTTAATTAACAAATCCACGTTCTCTGTCAAACGGTCTCTTTGTAAAGCGGATAATTCTAGCAGATCGAAACGATGTTCTTTCATAAAGGATAGAATTTTTGTTGGAAAGTTTGAAGACCGAGCGACGATATGGCAATGGAAACTCTTTCCGAGTGTCTTTCAAGTACTTTTTATCTTCCTCGGTGGTTGCTCGTGAAAAGTAATCGGCCAATTAACGTTAATTAAGCCTGTCCCTGTTAAGAAAATCTCGAGGAAAGTATCCCTGTCTCCTTCTTAAACATAGCACTCGAATAGCACAGAGGAATAAAATGTTTGCAATCTGTTGGAGAAGAGAGTAATAACTGGCCAGCTTAATAACGTAACATTGTAGCCGATTAATGGAGAGGCTAGCCGAGCTTTGCAACTTCATTGTGCGGCTCGTTCCACGTCCATTGTGCTCGTGGCTCCATTAGGAAGGTCTGCGAAGATCAAGCTCGATTCGAGACCGGTCGAAAAGACCCGACGATCGGATTCCGAGTCTTGTAATTAGGAGAGCAAATCGTTCGTCCAAATCTTGGAATTCCATTTTTATCAATTTCTTCTTTGAGATCGTGGCTTGCAATTTCCTTTCTACCCTGTCCTTCGTATTTTCCTTCATCGAACATCCCTTGCCCGTATTAAACTTTCGACCGACTGTATCGAATGCTTCTTTGCTGAACCGAGCACAAATTTTCTGTTGTTCGATACAGACATTCAGGATCTCGAGATTGTTTTGAAAGCTTTAGATATTTGGAACACAGTATCAATTAAGTGCTACGTATTTTCCTAATAATGTATCTACAGAATTTTGTCAACCCTTAACCTACAACGATTCTTACGTGCGTCACAAGTGTGTCATCTCGTATTCGAATGGTATATGTTGCGTTAATCCCATCGTTCATCTTTGATATTTAGCGGAAATAGCAGATAGGAGGATTTAATCGTCGACGAGAATGATCCGTTTGATGGCTAATAAATCGTCGGAAACGTATTTTCGAAGCTGGGGCGTTTGTTTACGAATTTCGAGCGGGTAGACAGGGGAGGGTGTGTAACCGGACCGATATTTCGCGTAGTGTATCAGCGACATATAGAACGAGCAAGAACCGTCGAGCTCTGGCGAGCGTGTAAGAGCGCGTGGGACGCGAACGCGGGGGAGTTGCAACACGGGACTTTGCGGGAAATTCTAAACGGGGGTGGAAGACTGAGAGAAACAGAGAACCGGAGGGAACAGTTGAATTAGGGGATTGAAAGGAGCGAGACGAAGATACGAGGCGAAACGCTGGAGGGAACTGAAACGATGACAATGATTGGTAGAGAGGGAAAGGTCGGAAAATCGATGCACTCGGGAAAATAAATAACGAAAGGTGAACCTTGATCGCGATGAAACCTTTCGCTAGGATTTCAATTGCTCGTTATGGCTTGCCAAGTTATGAAAGTGCTAAGTGGATTTGCCAAAGATGGATCTGTCAGGTTCAGCTTCTCAACTGCGTTGTTCATAATAGTTTGACAAATTAGAACTTACGTTATAAATGTATACAGAATTCTATCGCGTCTTCAAACGTGTATGCGGAAGAAAACGTATTGAAAATATGTACACAATTTTGCCACACTTTCAGCCATACTTTATTAACTGCAAAAGAAATCGTATGAAAGCCTGCTAAAAGGCGTTGAGAATGTGTGTACAATTCTACCACATTTTCAGACATACATGTTCTTGGATTAACTGCAAAAGAAATCTTGTGAAAATTAATTAAAACGCGTTGAGAATGTGTGTACATTTCTACCAAACCTTCAAACATGTTCTTGGATTAACTGTGAAAGAAATCTTATGAAAGGTTAATAAAATGTGTTGAAAATGTGTGTATAATTCTACCATACCTTCAGACATAAAATATCGCGACGCACTCGTGACGCACACTACATTTGACCAGACCTGCTTGATCTGTATAATCAACGATTTCTGTGCTTAATTAGCTAACTGTCTATAAAATTGTAGGTTAAGGGATTAAATCCAATATCAGACACATGCAATGAGCTAGAGAAGGTGAACCACATTTTGATACGAACTGTTATTCTAACCAGAAGCATCCACCCAACACCCGATGTATTTTCAAACCCATTGCGAAACACATTCGAACGATCCAAAAAAGAACGTAAAGGATAAAAATTTATGCAGGAGCTAATAGGAATGGCGTGTTATTTGAAAAAGCAGCAGATGCCCACCCCCCGGGCCGTAAACCTAATCCAAACACGACGGTGCACCCCCGAGCATATTCAAATAAAGAGTAAGAAGCGGTGTAAAATAAAAGTGGAAAGGGGGATGAAAATGCGAGGGGAGGAGGAGGAGACAGTAGGAAGAAAGAAGCGTTTTGAGCGGCTCGAAGGAAGCCGGAAGGAGAGGGAGATGATGCGAATTCCGGTGGCGGAGACGCGCATGCGGCTGCAATGCCACGGTGCGCCCGGATCCTCAGTGCGCTCTCAAACGCCAAGCGTCCAGGAGCGATCCGCTCCGCGCCTCCCGAAACGCTCCGGGAATCGTCGCGATCGTGTCTCTGTGCGAACAGGTGCTAACCGCGAAGCAACCTCGCGAGAAATGCCTTTCGAGCCTCGCTGATTCGTCCACGGACGATTCTCCCGGGGGAAACGCGTCGACGAAGGATGAACGGATCCGGTGACAGGATGTTCCGCTCGCAGTCACGCCGGAGATCGAGTAAGAATCGAGATCGATAGTGAAGAATAGAACGGTGCTCGAGATTTTCCCGCGCGAACGGTGCTGCGGATTTTCAGCTCGCTCACGGGCTTCGAATCCTTGCGGGATCGTTCAGTGTATCGGTTTCGTATCTTGGAAATGTGCTGGCAGGTTTGATTCGCCGAAATTCTCCTGTTTTAATTGCGTCAATTTTATTTAACGCTGGATTTCGGAACCTGACAGACTTCTTATTTCAAAAGGAAGAAGCTCCTGTCGAAATGTATGTTCAGCCTTTGTTAAGATAAAGAACCATTGCAAGCTAGCTTGCGTTCTGTATTTACTTTTATAGTTCAGTTTCAATTTATGTAAGTGGCCATTATACTTTAAATATGTAGTATTTTGATAAAAAGGTGTTTACAGGGAACATATAAATATGAAATTATTATCAAGGTCCAATTTAAGGGCAGGTCATCCTCAATTCCATAAATTTCTCAGACTACGCTCAGGAGGTGCTTATATCGTCTCCAGACGTGTTCTTTTATCATCACAACATATTGACCACACTTTTTACGTGTCTATTCGATACAGTAACAGGTTCGATAAAAGAAATGTCCTTAGACGTGAGACGGTCAAAAAGACCGATGACGTATTAGCACGTGACATACGTCAAATGACGAGAGAAAACAAGTGTGAAGCGTATTGAAAATGATAGACAGACACCTACTCCGGGGTTAGGCAAATGAGCTACTTTGCATAAAATCTGCATCGCAAAAAATGATCTGATATCATGGATTTATTGAAATTTCTCATCGTGGAATTAGCGTCACAATGTTGAAAAGTCCCAAGATAAATAATTCTGAAATTCCAAAGCCCAAAAATTTGCAACTGTGATCAGCTATTGTAATTTGAAGTTCATTCTCGGAACCCTTCATCTTTCGACACCATGATCATTAATTCCAGTTAATTCACTTTCGAGCATCCTTTTTCATCGAGCAAACAGGTGTAACTTTCTAACTGAGAACACAAGTTTTAGCCTAACTTTTAATTAGTTATTAAGCTCCCTTTCTCGCGAGAAAATTAATGCGAAACGACGTAGAATCGTTTATTCGTCCTCCTCTGCTTATTAAAACAAAAAGGACAAAAGTGTCGAGCCTGTATCAACACCTTAAGCAAGATTAATTATTATCGTGAAAAGTATATTTCTACAACGAACTAATACCGCAACATCTATATATCTTAATTAACGTTCCCTGTTTACCTGTCATGCGACTTTAAAAAGGAACATTTCTCGTTCGTCAGCATCGTCTACTCGTACGATGCATTTTCCATTATCATCCGTCAGAACCTTCGATGCAATTTTTCAATGGTACCTAAAACGTTAATTAATTCGAGCAATCTTTTCGAATTTCAATCTCTTGACGTTTCAATGTTGGTCGTAAATTCGCCACTTGTTTGAATAATTCAGTCGGTAAAAAGAGAGGTTACGGACGCATGGAGGAGTTCGTAAACGTGGAGGTGCTGAAAATCAGGAGGAAATAATTCTGAAATTCCAAAGTGTCAAGGTAGGAAAGTTACAAAATTTCTAGAAATTTAAAAATTTGCAAAACTACAGAGTCCTAACCTTGTAAAAAATGTTAATATTTGCAGTCCTATCATCTCGCGAATAGTGTTGGACCTCCGAATACCTAAACCGTTCCAAAACGCGTGCATAACGAAAGAAAGCTCGCGTGCCCTCGAATTTGTTGGAGATAAAAAACAATCGATGGAGCCAGTTAGGTGTTGTACGTACCTAATTACGGCTTCACATTAATTGCATCGTGCTCGAAGACGATTCGCTATTGCCGCGTGATTCACGGCCGTTAACGTTCGCTCGATCTGCCTCTCGTTCTTGTTATTATTAGTGTTATTATTATTATTTCCTCTGACTTTATCGGGCGAGTTTGATCGCGCGTGTTGCTCCACGGGAGAGCGATATCAGCCGCCATTTCGAGACTGCGAATCTATAATTACGGCTCACGACTCCTGCTACTCGATGATCCTTAACTCTTTGCCAGAAAAATAGAAAAGAATTAACCCCCTTTTCGCGATGATATTTAGTTAACAGATCGTGTGCGATCATCGTTATTATTTATAAGCAACACGAAAGGTTTTGTAATTATTACACTGCACACGCGTTCGTGGAAAGATAACGGTTAAAGGGAAATTGCATATTCTTAATACACTAATTAATATACTTGAGCGAGTTGTGAAGTATGGTCAGATACACTTTATGAATCAAAATCATTTATCTTTATTAACTCTTTCATGCTCCATGTTGCGCATACGCCACATGTCATATACCTTGATTATACAAATTGAACGGTAAATGTATTTCTGGATAAAACCGCTTTGATAAAGACGAGGTTCAAACGAAAAAGTATAACAAAATTTTGTTACTAACAGCTGTAAAAATTATTCAGAAAAATCTTACCCATCATTGGAGATATTTAGAGTTTGGATATTATCTAATATTGTACATATTAATATGAAAGAGATTATAGTACAATCTGTACCAATATTTACATCGTATACTTTGTTCGTTGAATAATTCAATGATTTCCACCCCTCCGATGCCTCTTCCGTATCTCTCATTTGCTTTTCCTTTCATCGACGAAGTAGCGAACAGTTTTAGGATAATAAACGAGTCTAGGATTGTGTGGGCGATTGGTAGGTAATTAGGGGATGTTATTCCTGGTGTCGACGGGAAAGGACAAGGGGGATGAAAATCCCTTTGCGCGTGGGTGAGGAATAATAGCTGGGAAAAATTTATAAAGAAAGGGTGGTTGAATCGAGATGTTCGATGCTTTTTGCTTCTTATCGTTTTTTATATAACTGTATTGTAATGCATTATAGATAACTGTAAGCCTCGTTTCATGCTTACTGTGTACTTTGAAAGTAAATATAAAAATTTCTGAAATTTCAAAATCTCAAGGACCGAAGGTTCACCAACGCGTTGCACGGCCTCATGCGTTGATGACATCGTTCATCGGGAATAATAATTACACCGTCTGTAATTACCACTCGCGATAATTAATGTTCGTTGTGTAGCGTACTGATTACAAATTCGATGGCTATCGACGTGAAATCGTGCGTCATAATCGATGCTGTTTGACCATTTCCTATTGATCTGTAATTTAGCTTCTTTTCTCTACGATTGCTTCTCCACAAACCAGTCCGTAAAATCAAGAAAATGAAGAGTATACAACAGAATAAAATAAACTAAATTACAATTTCTTAATGAAACATATTGTTGAAACAATTATTCCTTCACTTCTCGAGAAATAATACATTAAACGTTATTAAATTCCGCATTAAACGTTAGATAGATAAGTAGAAGATGTTCTTGGTCAGACGATGGCAACAGCGTTGTGCTCGTTTAAAGGTGATCAGACGATTGCAGTACGTTCCTTAGCCAGTTAACTGTCAGACAATTAGTCCGGGTCTGTTTTCCGTTAAACACTGACCAGACAAGTGGAACAAGATCGTTCTTGACCAGATTGTAGTCAGAGAAATGGAACATGACCCGTACTGGTGAAACAATAATGAGACAGGTAGAATGAACACGGTTGAATAAGTGAAATAAGGTCACCTCGAGGTTCAACCAGTAGAATAGGTCCGTGCGTGGTCAGACAGAGATTCAAACGAACTGAATGAAATGATTTATTTATGCTACAAAGTAGATGAATACTTGTGACAGCGAAAATAATTACCGTACACTTTGATTGCTAGTAGATGAAGACTATGTATGGTCAGACGAGTTGAGTACAATTTTCAGATGGTAATTTGGAATTTATTTAATGTTGCTGGTAGTGTTACTGCATCGTTTGGGAAGACATATAATAGGGGATGTAAATTCTGTCGATTCTCTATGTGCTAAATTCCCAAATTTCCTAATTTTCTAAAGAGCCCAATATCCACCCCCTCAACAAATTATGATTCGTAGTTTTAATTACCTAATTTCCGAGCGTTCGGCAGCAGAAGAGCTCTCAAGAAGATCCCCGTAGCAAATATTAAGTTAAGACGTAGCTGAAAAATGTTTAGCAGAAGCAAAGGATAATTTCGAATCACCTTTGAAAATTGATAAGCTTCCTTCCGTGTCCTCGTTTAATTGCAGCTTGATTCGTAGCTAAGAAACAGCTTCTTCTCCGCCCTCTCCATCTCCGCCTCCTCTTCGCTCGAAGTTAAATTAAGCAGCTTCGAGAGGAAAAACTGCTTCGCGAATTCGTTCGACGCTCGACCCGACTTCGACTTCCAGTCGAAAAAGTTTCATCCAGTTGAGAACGCGGAACACCTGTTCTCGAGTATTTAGAAATGACCAACAATTAACACCGTCGTCGAAACTCGATTTTACGTGTTCGATCCTCTTTCTTTTCGCTTTCTCGTTACCAGCTGCGCACGAGACTTTACCAGAATTAACCCCTTGTCCTACAAGAACACACTCGTGACGCACACTACACTTCGAACGTGAATTCTAATTATTCATGATCGCTGCATGATACCTTTCGAATTTGATAAATTGTAAGCGAAAAATTTATAGAGGACAAAATGGCAGTTTAACTCGCAGCGTCTTTAATAGCTCGTCTACTTATCTTGTCGTTATTTCTATTAAAATCGATCGGGAATCCAGATGCAGTGGAAGTTGGTAATAATAGAGGAACATCATCCGGCGTTGAAGAAATTGCAACATTTATCGCGAACGTCTCCTGGTTCCGTTCGCAGCAGCTTCGGCCAGCAGTTCCCTCGGTATTTTACGATCGTTCTGTAAATAAGTGAACGACCGTGTGCACTGATTTTCCTGGAAACGAGCCATCGCCGACACTTCCGTCCACCATCTCGCTGAATCGCGACGATTAATCGCGAAACAACGCGCTTGAAACGTGTCATCTTTTACGAACATTTTTGCGTCGCGTGGACTTGCATTTTTAACGCGTCGACCATCGTGAGCGTCAACGATCGTTGTTACAAAAACAGCGCTGTACAATGTCTTCTGACGTTGACGTTGACCACTGTATTACAAAATTTCTCGACAAAATGTCGAAGTCGTTTTCATATCTTTAAGTGGTAGGTTTTGTTTGTCAGCTCAAAAATATCCAATTAAGAATTTTTGTTAACAAGAATGTTAACATCACTGTGTCCATAGCACAATTTTTGATGAAATCTGATTGAAAATTTCTTGGAGTTCGCGATGTTTGATTTTCCTCCATGGATTTCTCCGGCAATTTACAATAAATAAGAGTAAACATCTTCGATTTCTAGCGAGCTAATTCTCCTCATCTCCCGGAGCTAATTTATGAGCACGAAGGAATTCGATATCGGAGAAATCCTTTAAAGAATACAAATTGTACCGTTACAACATTGATTTCTTATCCGAAGACTCGCATCGCGATTTTATATCCTTCGAAATAAGAAATTCTGTCGGCTCCCCGAGATACAAGTTTAACGATAACATCAGTCGCGACTGTGAAAAATTCAGCACCGGAGAATGCACTTAAAAAATTACGCAACTTTTCCCGGGTGTACAACTTTATCCCCAGCTGTGCGCTTCGAATCGCCAACCTCCGCAAATTGTTCGCGGAGTTTCAATTAAATAACGCCGAACAGAGGCTAGGAAATTTCAGTCGGGAATGATAAACGGAGAAAATTTTGAGCAAACAAGCTCTATCGTGCGTAATCCCGTGCGAAAGAGCAGGCCTCGATAGCTCTTAATCCACTCCCGAAGTAAGTTACGTTTCCCCTTTTAAAACACAGGAAAACTCGAGTGTCCAAGTTTTCGCGCGATCCTCTCCTTCTGTTCTCGTTTTCAACGGCATCGTAAACGATTGCTCGACAACCTTGTCGACGGAAGTTTGATCGAAACGCTCCGAACTTTGTACATTTGGAAACCGATGATTAAGTTGCTATCTCGAAATTTCTTGTTGTTGAAAATTGTCTCTTGGTTGTCTCGTGATTATTGTCGCAAAATTGCCTCGTGATTATTTCAAGTTGACCTGCAATTTTCCAGGCAGTCATGCACATGAGTGACCAGTCTCGAACAACCAGCACATTTCCGCACGTTCTGTTTGCGATGGACGTCGTGTCGATGAATCGCAGAATTTTCCATACTCGATAAAATGTTTACCGCGTGATATCGAAGGGCCGGTTTTGCGGTGCGGGTAAACAAAACGGTAACGTAAGACCGAGCACGAATCAACTGGCCATAAATCGTGCAGCGAACGTTTTTTTCCACGGATATTCGCTAGATCGCTAGTCACGCGTATTATAGCGGCTGATCGATCATCGAGACTTTGGCGAGGAATATTTACTCGAATTGAAAGTGCACGCACCTATCGAACGTGTCAATTATCGACGATAAACTCCGCTGCGGTGAAATTGTTCTTCCGTTCGAACGAGTCCTCGTTCCTTCCTTTGATATCGAATTCGCTCGACACACTTGTTTTGAGCAGTTCGAGATATTGTTTTGCGTTCGATAATCGGGCTGCGTTGAGAACGTTTAGGGTTGTATTTATATCATCAAGAATGTATTCGAAATTAATCGTTTCTTGTGCACACACAAATTTTCATGATTTAATGTCAATTTTGTATTATGCAATCGTTTATGCAAATAATTTTGAAATTAAAGTATTTATTCGAGTAAAATTGATCACGAAGTACGAGTGCGTCAGACTCGTGAAAATAGTGCAAGGGGTTAAAGGTGTTAAATTCGTGATGAGCGTTGGAAGTGTCTCAAGGTCGAAAATTCTTGTGACACCGCGAAACGAGAATTGATCGAATGTAGAGTTAAGGAAGCTGCCGATACAAGATGTTATATTGTCCGTCGGTGAGAGTTATTTTCCACGATTTGATCGAGATAACGATTACCCGCGATCCGTCCGCTCAAAACGAAGAAGCTCCGCTAATGACGTGTCAGAACAAACAGCCGGTGTTTACCGAATCGATGAATCGTGGGCTTCGAACGGAATTTTCGGTGGTTCTTCCATTTAACCGTGACCTCATAATCGCAAGAATATATCCGGGAGTAATATAATTGCTCGAAATAAATATCGTACGAATTTCCAGCCAATATTTGCCTCCACGAATTAATAGGAATTAACGAATGCAGCGAAAGAGTTAATTAGTTACTTTGCAGCGGTCGAATGTCGTCGAGTTCTGATTAGGTGCTTACAGTGATAATTCAATCTTGCGTTGATTAAAAAGAAACGATATCAATTAATTAATGTATTATACGGACTGGATTTTCATCACATTTTTTCTCCCTCGCTTTGTCCTTAGTATTTTACGTCAGACCGAACTCGGCAGCCTGTGAATTAATCACGAAAGAAAAGAATGAAATCGGAGAAATGAATAATATCTTTCAATTATCCGCTGTGGTATAATAGGACCTTGCTGTAAAGATGTCGTTCGCTATAAATATCTAAATCCCCTTACTATTCTGTCCTTTCTTCTTCTTGATTCTTTTGTCGAAGATACCAATTACGTCTCTAGTAACCGTAATCAACTTGTTACGTTTTATAATTTCATCGAAACGTGAAATTGGAAAATTTGGAATTTCGAGATTTAAATATTTGGGAATTTACAAACGTGAAAATTTCCAACGTTTGACGATAATATCGTGTAGGGGAAATAAAGGATCGAAGTAAAATTTATGACGGTATAGAGCCCTGAAAACTGTTTGAAAAAGAGGAATACCGAGGCTCTGTGGGAACGCGTTTACAAAGGACGTTATTTTGTATGATCGGTTTTACCAGCTTAATCCTCTTGCGTCCAATTTGTAGCGATCGAAAGGCATTTGTTCGAAATTTCGACAAAACCGAAGCCTTGTTGGTGGAGCCGATCGAGATCCGATCGACCGCGAATTACCGAGGATCACGGTATAAATCTTGAACGACGTATCGTAATCCATCGATCTCTCCCTTTTGACAAGTATTTCGTCGAACGAAATGTATTTAATTAAAAACACGAGTTGCTTGAATAACGGTAACTGAATTTCGAAGGAAATATAAAGAGAGCAAGATGAAATTATGAGTTCCTTCGACACGTCCCAAGGAATATTGCGTTTTTGTAGCTTTATAAAACACCGGGGAGCAGAATATTCTGTTTGCATTGTAATTTACGTCGGTGGTGAAACTCGACGTTACAAAACAAGTAATTTGTATTCTAATAAGCGCGATGTAGTTTAATTTGCGAGAAAGTCGATATCACTGTATCGCATAAATAAGTAATGCTATAATTGCAAGACCGTGTACGAATGAATTATCTGCTTACAAATCTAAATCAGCCCGATATTAGGAAGATAACGAGGGAAATTAAGTGGAATAGATCTTGCGTGGTCAGACGGGGAAAATATGGCGAAAGTTCGCAGCTTGCGAAAGTTATGCACCAAGTAACTTTTACTAAGTATTCCGCGAGCTTTTAAGTTCTTGAAAGGTCAATTTTGGAACGTGGATTTAGCGGGAGTACTGTGGCAAGTGGAGTGGTCAACGTATGGTCAGACGCGCATGTTTTTTTTATGGAAATAATACTTGAGGTTAATTTTATCAGTTCATCGAGTGGATGTACTACCAAAATTTAGTACAAAAAGAACAAAAATTATCTGGACATAACCCTGAAAGAACAAAGGACAACAGGATATAAATTTTGTTCGATACGATTATAAAACATTATTGATTTATAAAGTCGATAGGTGGATGAAAGATGTTCGTTTCGGAGGAAGTAAATCGTCGATTCGGTGACGTTAAATCAACGAGGAAAAGCGTAAAGATCCGAGTGTAAACAGTGAAAGAAGACGCTTTAAGATTCATGATATCTTAGAATATCAAACAGAGGCAGCGCAGCGTGGTGAACATCGCGAAGAGGGGTTGCAATTCCTGTTCGTCGCTGTACACGTGTACCAGGCTATATTTTGCACAAAAGACGGAGCCTCTTGCAAGGCTTCTCCACATGCATACGAGATGAGCGAGTCGTCGCGGTTGTATTATAAACCCTGCCACCGGCATTTTCATCCCCTTGCTTCCTGTCGCGTGTCGACAGCATCGAAATCGTTGGTCAGAAGGGATGGCTTTTCATCGCGAAGATACGAGGCCGTTCGATGCTTTTATGCACTCCTTTCTCCAAGAATAAACCACGCATTTTACAACCATCGATCACAGATCTGATGATTTTACAAAATTCAACGGTGCTTAATATATAAAATTTGCAGCATCAAAATTATTAAAGAAAAGTGTGATTTGCAAACATGAAATTTTGAACAGTCATTACAAACACTTTTGTGCCGTTGTGTTTGAAAAATCAGGCTGTAGAACGTGAAAGCTTTGGGAAATTCTAAAATATTAAAATAAGCTTAAGCTTCTTCGGTGGAGTGGCAACGGTTGGATACGAAATCGCGGGAGATGAAAGCGGAAACGTAGACGGCAAAAACGAAGCTTCCTATTTCTGTTCGAAATCCCGGGGAAAACGCAATATTCCTTGCGCTTCGCGGCTTAACGAAATGTCAGCGGTATTATGTCGACATTTAATTTAACCGAAACTTGCCCGTCTCTGTTAATAAGGTCTCTGTTGAGGGATGCGCGGAAACAATTCGTTGAAAGCTCTTCCACACACGTTTACGCGCGCGAGGAAAAGCTAATTAATAGAGGAGGAACGCTTTCACGGTGCCGCGAACTCGGCAAAAGCCTTTTGTCGTTGTGTTGGTGTGCGTCGTGAACGTGGAGAACCATCCAACCCGTTCGCGAGACGAGCCTCTGCAACCGTTTACATATTTCGACAGAGACGAGCCGACGAAACGGCTTTTCCCATCCATTGTTCTCGCCGAATGAAAATGCTTCGACGAAATATTCGTCTCGACCTGCACTGTCCTTTGCCCTGACCACGGATTTGCAGCTTTTGTTTCGCGCGGCCCGGGAACAAATACCTTCAACCATGCAGAACCTTCATTATTTTCCTCCCTTTTTATTACAAAATTGCTTATTAACGTTGACAAGCTTACGCTAATTTGAGAAGTAACAAAGAATCGTATAAATTGCTGATCTCTGGTGTTTACAATGCACCAATCCAAAAATGCAGTTCAAAGAAAAAAGACGAAAATACATTAACCAGAATGAATTCTGTAGAAACGAATTTGTTAAAGAGTGAATGTACTGCAGGATATACTAGAGAATATTCGAAAGTGCAAACGAGAGAAAATTACGAGCCGTACGGCACGTTATAAAAATGTTTGGAAAAATTGGAAACATCGTGCATCGAATACGTAGTTTTGGGACAGTTACTAAAGAGCCCTCGATGAAGTATAGAAAAGCGGATAAAAATAAAATTCGTCATAGCCCGATCCTCGGTACTTTGAATCGCGCTTAATAAAAGCCTGAGCGAACTCCAAAGCGACAGCGTTTCTATTCCAGCGTGAACCACGTTCCCCGGTGATTTCGTCGTAGCGAAAAGCGCATAGAAACGCGGTGCAATTCGAACGAAATGTTTGAAGACCAGTCCGCCGTGTATCACGGCCGAAAGATGATTTCGTTCACGCAGCCAGCGAAAACGGGGGGAATGGAGAATGGGTTGAACCACAGGATGGCAGGGATTGCTGAAATGCGAATTCACGCGAGGCTGCCTTTCGCGAATTAAGCCAACCAGATGTTTCGTCTTTTGTCTTTTCCGTCGCTAGTTTCTCTTTCTCCTTTTTTATTAATCGACCGCTAGGAAGCTCGCCGGGTATCGCCCACGTGATATTTCGAACGCGTTTAATTCCGTGTACGATAAATTCTGCGATAAAACTCGCTTTACACGTGTATCAGAATTTCTAGAGCTTCTCTTGTTATCTTCGATATCACGTGGAATGTATGAATATAGTGGACCATCATCTACCAGGTTAAGGGTTAAATTTCAATTTAAAAGCTGATCGGCGTCATAAAATTTTTAGAAATCTCGCAATGTGAAAAGTTTCTCGAATAACAGCGAATATTGTTTGTAGTTGAAATTGGATTGGTTTTCTTGCTACTTGTTCAGAATACAAAAGCAACATTTGAGTTCTGTTTCTAACAATTGCAATTTTTCCTTACAGGCACCAATTTGGTTGAAACGTGGCACCCGGTCGAAATAGTCCCAGAAGTCTCGAGAGCGTCGTGGAAATAATGCGAGCGAAGCGGATCGAGGAGACCCGCTTCAGACTGTTGAGGTACACGCATCGCGCCAAGTGTCGAAAGATCATTTAGTCGTGCAGGATAAACGACCAAATATTCGTGGCTGTGAAACATCGTAATCGAGCACCGAAAACGTCGGGTGATCGTGAAGTTCGGTATCGATCGTCCACAGGGAACGTCCAATGGGAATCGTCGGGAACCTCGAGAGACCTCGATACAAACATTTTGACTCGGCATACTCGAACAAACTGTTCCTCTCTCGCCGCTTTGCAATTTCGCCGACAATTTGATTTGTAAACAAAATAGAAAGGAATTCGCGATTCAGGGGGTGTCGGCGAAGAAAGAAGATTGTCGAGGAGAGCGTGCTCTTGAGTCAGCGTTCCAAGAATAAGAAAGTCCCCTGTAAAGTTGTGCGACAACTCGCGGAACAATCGGAGATTGAAGTAAAGAGGGTGAAACTTTGTTGTCTGTTGAAGTTCACTGGTTACTTCAAGGTTAAGACAAAGGAAACTTGGATTGCATGGAACTCGAAGAATTCTTTAAGAATGCTGAAAATTGAAGATAAACGTTAGAAAAAACAATCATATTTCTTCGTATTAAGTCTAGTATTGCGAAGGGAAGAAGAAACCGTTGTAAATTTAGAAGTTCCGATGACTGATTCTCACCGTTTATAGGAAAGTGGTAAAATTCTTCGAGAGGAGAGAACAAGTTACAAGACCAGAAGGGTTGGAATTTTTTCTCTACCCTTCAACTCTGCATAAACTATCGTAAACGATATCACTCGACGACTCAGAGGAACGATAGAATCAATTACAACGGTGCACCGATTTAAGAAATAGACTTGGGAAGCTTGTATCGTGGGGGTTGCGCAAGAGCGACATCCGAGGGTAGTTCGAACGGTGCGAGTTAGAAGATATCGAAGAAGATCGAGGGAAGAGGATCTCGGGATCGATGGGGGTCGAAAGGGGGTGAAAGGATGGGGCTCGAACTCGCCGCGTCAGCGTGTCAGGACGATTTCCTCGATGCAGTGAAATCGTGATACGGAAATGGGAACGTTGGTGGACGATACGAGATGAACGAAACTGGACAGGGGATGAACCGGAAACGGACGTCTAAAGGGATAAAAGAGGAAGAATCGAGGGGCTGACGGTTGGAAATAGACCGGGCGGAATCCTGTCGACGCGAGGACAAGTCGATTTGGGACGGGAACTCGAATTAGAAGAAAGGGTCAACCGGAAGAGCCGGTGAAATAATTGGGCCGGGGTGTGCTCGAAAAGTAAAGTTGGGACGTGGTTTAAATAGAATTTCAATTCGAGAGTGATCGAAGTCGATACTCTTTTTCGCGTAATCCAGAGTCGTGATCATTAGCCTCGTTACGTGGATCAAAGCGAGAACATCGAGTTCTTGCGAAGATCGATTCGGTGTTTGTCGAAGAAGTGTAAAGGAGCTGTGAACTCTGCGGTTGCGAAACGTGTACGGTAATGTGCGCTTTGACGGCGTTCCGTATTTGAGACAAGTTAGGAAGACCATCTTTCGGCAAGCAGTTCCATCAGGGGAATTCTAGCGGCGCAAAAAGCTGACTAATTAAATTGATCGATCAAACCTAATCCACGAGTCCCAGAGGCGGCTACAGCTTTATCCGTTTAACGAGTTTCACAAAGAACGTCTTCTCTGGAGACTCGTTCCTGCAAGAAGGTAAAATCGGTGCACAAAAGCGACAGTTACGAACGGTGCATCCTAAAAACTGGACAAAGTAGACTCAAAGACATTCGATCGTATTGGTACATGATCGAATGGTACAATAAATGAAACTTGTACGATAAACGAAAAGAAAAGATAACTGTAACGCGTTTCTTGTCGACGTTCTAAAGCGATGAAGCTAAATCTATTCAAAATTAAATAAAGAAAGTAACCTTAGAAACCCATAATAAAGAGTAAACGAAGGCTCAAATCAGACGATCCTTCTATTGCATCAACGATTACACGATCAATCGCGTATTTCAAACTAAAAGCAGTTCGACCCACTGACAATTAGAATTAGACTCGTACAAAAACGAGCACGAAGCCTCGGCATACAGTGAGTGAACCCTGAAAGGCTCACATCTGCCAAAAGTTAACAAGATAGTTAAATACATGAATAACGAGTGCAAGCATTAAACTGAAAAATTCGGTAAAAAGATGAACAGTAAAATATCCGAATAAAGGATTGACAGAAAGTAAGTGCAGAAGGTGAAATTAAAGCAGCATTCGGTGAGCGAAGGATGACACGGTTGAAAAGAAGCCGATGATCAATGGTGGATCGATCGAAGATGCAGGCCGAGATGATTCCCTCGTGTTCAGTCGTTCGATCGGCTTTCAGGCCGTCGTTGAACCGGAAGTGCATCGAGCTAGGTGAGGATCGCAAGGACACACGGCAGGATCTTGCCAACTAAAATGCGAGAATTGAACGCCACCGCATGCGCTGCTTTGTACGAGCGCGTCGAGTGGTCCGGACCGGGTATTCTGGTTACCTTGATCATCCTGGCGATCGTGAACGTGATGGTGGTGTTGGGCAACGTACTGGTGATACTGGCCGTCCATTACACCAGCAAACTGAAGAACGTTACGAATATGTTCATCGTTAGCCTGGCTCTGGCCGATTTGATGGTCGGAGTGGCGGTGCTGCCGTTCAGTGCCATGTGGGAAGTCTTCAAGGTAAGAGTCGATTTCCTTCCTTTTTCTATTTCGATTGAAACTTGGATCAGGTTCAAGACTGCCTGTGCCAAATAAAGTGCTACCAGTTGTTTTCTCCGAGGAACGGATATCGATTTCACTCTTGTTTACTGCGAAAGGACCGATTATTTGCTGTACAGATTATTTTTGGATAGAGGTTGCCGTATGAAAGAGGATACTTCCTAAATAGAATGACGTATGTTCTTTTTCATAGGTCCTTTCGCATTGTATCTTAATACAGAGTAATATCTTTACGCAGAAAATGTTCAGGAGAGTTATACAAATAAACTTCATTTTTATATCAGCTTGAGTATTGTCCATTTTTATGGAAATGTCAGTTATTGTTAACTTCGTTGCGTGCGGAGGCAATTTTCTGTTGGAGATTTTGCCCATTAAAAATTCACCACCACACAGGTTGACTTTCCCAGCGTACATACAACACGAATGAAAAATTCATCGCGATGGAAGTTCTCCTTGAACAACGGTTACACGAATTAAAAATTGATCGCAACGTGCGTTAGTTTTCGATAAAATCTCGGTTTATTTTCGATAGAAATTCGGCTGAAAAGAGCTCCAACGTATTGTTCCCGAACAAGAGGGTGGGATAGTCGGGCAAAAATATCTCGGAACAATTATCTGAACTATTAAAGCGGTCGGATATATTTAACGAGGCTCGCAGCACCCCATCGTGCTCCAAAGAATTCGCGGCAAAAAGGGTGCACACGAAATAACTGCGAGAGCACGGTTCGTCGACGAAGAGGGGGTGGGTCGAGCGCAACAGTTTGCCGGCTTTCGCCCTTCGTTTCTTCCTTTCCGGCTGCACGCCTCGAAAGATGAACATTCTCGCGAGAAAAGGGGTGAGAATCGAACCGAGAAAAGGTGCGGATTATCACACCTAGCTGCATGCTCCTTGAATCGTTAATTTTTTACTTTGCGAAGGATTTTATTTATTCTTCGTAAGGATGAAGAGGAATTTTAAGGATAAAGGAGGGTTTAAGTTTCTACTCGTTCACACATTTGCAAATTTATGTTATCTAAATTTCCGATAGTTCAAGGTTCAAAATTTCTAAGCTTGCGAACATCGAATTATCAAAAATTCTGAATTGTGAGAGATTGAAAATTGAGACGCGAGCTGTTCTTAGTAAGTGAAGAGGTCTCTGAACAGTATTAATAACAATCGAGAAGCGGTAGCATTATTAGGTGGGCAGCAACGCCGTCAGGGTCTGCAACAGTGGTTGATTAATCGAATCGAACAACGACGAAGCCACAGGAGTCGAGGGTAATTCGAAACAGGTGGTTGCACCGACCACCGTGTACACGCGATTCGGAGCGCGTGCAGTTAGTTGCAATCTCGGTTGCACCTGCTGCGCCCACTCGCGACCAGGCTGCATTCCATTACGTGCACAACACCCTGGGCAGGAATTGCAACCCTGCGACTCCGTCCGCGTCTCGCGATGCATTCTCCCCTTAGACGCGAATAATGCGTCCGGTAACTTACCCTTCGCAACAGAAATTTCATTATTCCATAATCGACTTTGCGTTATAACCACGTGACCCGTGAACGAGGTTGCAAAAGTTTCGATTTTTAATTTAGCAGACTTTCAACTCGAGTATTTCATCTCTCCATCATTCGAAATTCAGTACACGAATATTATAGTAGTCGAAGATTTTTTAGAATATTTGGATATTTGAGTATTTCGTTTTAGGAATAATTTTGACAGACGAAAGAATGAAATTTACTCGCAATCCATTTATGTTGTATCTTAAATTGTTGCTCCACATCGAATACAACGTGGTTTATAAAACGTTTTCAATTTACCTTTGTGTTTCGTTTACCGTCGAACCGAATCGAAATGTTAGTCGCGTCCCGTGCGAACAAATCTGAAATAAGTCGTTCGACGACGAAAACGTATGAATTTCAAAAACACGCTTTACGAACACGAGGCAAACGGATCTCGATACAATATTGGCTTCGACGCCGGGAAGGCGAGGAGATTGGAACGTTGAATGGGGATGAATGAAGGTATTGTATCGTGTAAAAGATACATGTATACCGTTGAAACTGGGGATTCCGACGTAACTGTATAACACGTTCGTCGAGAGGATAACGGGAAAACCATGGAATCATTTGGTACAATTTATCTTCGACGAAATAGAGTGACATTTCAAGTAATCTTGCACTATTACTCTATTAGTAATTTTATCGAAGGGATAAAGACATTTCTAATAATTAAGAAATATCTGCAAAAATTTGATTATAAGTTATCGATATGCGTTAGATCGTCATGCATTGTATTTTCGATTCGCTAAATTTCTTGTGCGTCGAATTCCCCACGCGTTGTATTCCCTACACCCCAATTACAAACGAAACCGAAACTTGTTCGCGTCATTGTTCAGATCGTGCAATTGACAGACTTCGAACGACTAATGGAACCATTTGATATTTACTCTTGTAAGGTCTGGATATTCGGTGATGTATGGTGCTCCATATGGCTGGCCGTGGACGTGTGGATGTGCACAGCATCGATATTGAATTTATGCGCCATCAGCCTGGATAGATACTTGGCGGTGACCAGACCAGTCAGTTATCCTCAGGCAAGTACCATTTACCGATTATTCGATTTCGAGGAACAGCTGTACGCTTCGAAATGGTCGATCGAGCCATTTGTCTCTTAACGGCTTCTCTCTTTCTTCTCTTCGAATACCCACGGACTCTTTAATCGAACAATTCTATCGATCGATCGAGAATTCGGTTCACGTTTTAGTTTTTCTATTGGCCGATTCTATTTTAGATTCGTACTAGTATAATTGTACTGCTCTGTGCAGGTCCTTGTTTTCGTTAGATCACCTAAATTGTAATACAATGTAGATACAAATACGAGTAACATCTTTTAACACAAGAAGTGTATCTCTTTTCCGAAGTACACTCGAGGTTTCCTCCGTGAAGTATCATAGTCGACGATTCCAAACCGTTTCGTTGGAATTGTAAATGCTATAAATATTGATTCATAGCCGTAGAGGTTGTAAGTTTCGCATAAGAATCTCGTGTTGAGTTCTGTTTGAAATTTAGATCATGTCACCGAGAAGAGCCAGGCTGTTGGTCGCCACGGTATGGATCCTCAGCTTCGTCATCTGCTTCCCACCCCTGGCCGGCTGGAAAGACAAACGGGTAACTAGCAGCTCGACCATTTTCACCCTCGTTATACAGGGTGTTGCTACTTTTTTACGTGTTTATTATACAGTCCCAGGCCACGTACAACGCGTCGTTCGCCCAGAATGGCCCGTTCAACACTACCACCATTCTCGTTCCTGTCAAACCGTGTCCTTGGATCTGCGAACTGACCAATGACGCTGGTTACGTCGTTTACAGGTAACTAAATAATTAATCGAATCGTTCGTGTGTAGTACTATTCATCTTTTATCGCCTGAAGTTTTATTTGGAGTAATTTTCAAGCTTACCAAGTTGAACTCAAGCTACAAATAGCTCTCCCAATTAAACTTCTCGAAATGAACAATTTCAGCAGTACCGAAAAACTGTTATTAGAAATATCCAGCCAAAAATCACGAGTCTAACGAGATCCGAAAATAGAGATTCGAGCGCAGTATCGGGCTGAAAAAATTGGAATATTTTCTCCATTTTCTGCGTGGCCGGTCATTTCGAGAATGATCAGAATGAAAAGGAAGTTTTTTGATCGGGGGCAGGAGGGCGGTGTGCGTGGTCGAAACAGAGCGAGAGAACGAGATTGCTCGCATAGCCGAATTGGGCGCATCCAGAGCGGAAACGGGAATTATTAGGATGTCAAGAGCGGGATCTGAATTTCTGCCAAGCATCCCGTCTATTCTTACCGTGTTATCGCGATCGGTGCATGCATCAATCCACCGACGGTCTATGCACGACGTGCTGCACCTAAATCAAACCGACAAGTAGACTGGTTAATGTATTCCATCGTCTGTGTCCGACAAATTTACGATCGTTCAACGCTGCCAACGTTATCAGTTTCACTTTGCCCGCGATACTTCAACTTTTCAATTATTCTTGTACTTTTTATTTCGCTGCTGATCACCGCGTTGCGAGATTTTTAATGTCCTTCAGATTTTTAAACTTCCAGATTTCAAGATTCTAAAGTTGCAGAATCTTATGATCTTGGAAGTCTTCAGGTTCCGCAACTTCACAAGCGTATAATACAACACGCAATTTTTGAACGTGTTGAGACTTTGTACCTCGGAAACTTTAAAATTGCATACAGCAATGAACCAATTCGAAAGTAACTCTCGTACATTTAAAGCGCTTTGATATCCGCAAAGCGAAGAAAAAGGCGTTAACAGGTTGTCCCTATTAAGCCCGCTAAAGAAGGATAGGAAGAAAAAGAATGTTGGTTATGATCGAGGCGATTGAAACGAAAAACTGGTTACCGTTGTCTCTCGGTTCCAGTGCCCTGGGCTCTTTCTATGTACCGATGCTGGTCATGCTGTTTTTCTACTGGAGGATCTACAACGCGGCCGTCTCCACTACGAAGGCCATTAATCAGGGTTTCCGCACGACAAAGGGCTCGAAAGTGCTCGGCTCCAGGTAAAGGCAGACCTCTTGCACGATCGAAGCTGAAAGAAAACCACTCCGCGAGTTACCATTATTCTCCTGCAGCTTTTCAATTCTGCTCGATCTGGAAACAACGCTGATCGCACCTCCCTTACGAGTCTTACGTTTGTTCTTTGCTAAGCGATCACTCTTCTTCACGATTATCTGGCTTCATCGCTGGCTTACAGTTCCTTTATCGTTCGCTTTGCATGAACGCGTTTCCAAATTTAGCACCTTGGCTTTACGGGATTTTCAGAATTAGGACGTTCTGGTTACTGAGATTTTGGGATTTTTGTAGTTTGATGTTGGGGGATTTGCACTTCGGAAGTTGGAACTTTTATAATATTATTTCTGTCAGACTTTAGAAATTTATAGTACTGCAAGATTCTTAATATTACGAGTACTTGAGGTTTATAGTACTACAACATAGTACTTACATTTCAAGATTTCCAAATACATTTCCATTCTTGATATCTCTACATTCCCTCATCTCCAAGTCTTGGGGTCCTCTCCTACATCACCTTTCTACACAATTAATTATTTACCCTACAGTCCATGTACAACAATCTACACTTTCGCATGTAACTAATTAGCGTATGCAATAATACATAACCTACATATTCGCATATAGTAATTAGCCCTATGTTTACACGTGGTAATTAACCTACATACCCGCATTCTCCAAAGGTTCGGATCCCTCCAACCATTTTGAATCCTTCGTTTTCATACTTACCGATGCATGTCGGTACAGACATTTTCTTCCCAAATGGTTCGTAAATAAAACGCAGCGACTCGTAAGGTGGTGCTCGTTGAAAGAGAGAAAGGCTAAAGAAGGAAACGGTCGAAAAAGCATAAGTACTCGAATTTTCCTTCAGATTCGACGAACAAAGATTGACCCTGAGGATCCATCGAGGTCGTGGAAGCGTTCACAACGGCAGCAACAACGGCAGCCCGAGAAGCCCGGAGTCGAATAGCCGTAGCTCGATGAAAAGAGAGAAAGTAAAAATCTCGGTCTCTTATCCCAGCACGGAAACGTTGAATACCAAGTGCAACACCCTCGAGAGAACACCCTCCAGATGTTCGCAGTCTTCGGTGCATTACAGCAACGGACAAACGCATAGTCAATTGTGTCCGACACCGAGGAGCACGCATCTCAAGGTATATTTCTTTCGTAATTCTTCTCTTTTTCATTTGGTAATGTTGGTATAGTTGGAATAGGGGTGAAAAGGATATTTCTTCGTATTAAATCCATATCACGGCCGAAGCTCGCTCGCCTTTTTCGCGACGAAGTTTTCTGAAATGTAAATGACCGTACAGTGAGAAACTCGAAACGTTTATAGGACTCCATAAATATGCATCAGAGGCACGGTTGCCTCGGAACTTGTGCCAGTGTTTGCTCGAATAACCGTTGGACTCTTTGATTCCCTCGTGGCGAACCGGCGCTCACGTGTCGACGAATTCATAATAAAATTGAGTACCGTAAATAAATTTCCTTCTCGCCGTAAATAAATCTCTTCTTACCGTAAACAAATCTGAAACATCCAAAAACTATAAACTCGCATAAAATACAGATTTGCACTAAAATCTGGAAGATAAAAGGGTGGTTAAAATTAAAAAATCGGTTCGATACATCAAAAAGAACCTGGAACGAAATAGAAACAGGTTCGCGATAAGGGATGGTTCGTTTATCGTGAAAGGCGGTAATTTTTGGATTTCTCGATCCGATAATTACCGAGCAGTGTCGAGAGGTCGCGAGCAAAGGATCGAGACGAGTAAACGTTATCCACGGATTGGAGTTTACGACGGCGAGGAGGAGGAGGGTTTACGAGGGTCATAAAGCGACGACAAGGCGAGCGGGTGAACACGTCGGCGAGGAAACGCGGTGAACGGTGTCGTTAAAGTCGACCTTCGTGACAGGTGAGCGATATCAATAGGGTCGGCAGCACCAGGAGACCGAGCAGACGGAGCAGTTGCGAGAGTCAAATAACTGGGGATGATGTGTCTCTGCGCGAACTCGCCCCCGGCCCCGAGGAGAAACCCAGGGTCATGAAAATGGGAAAACGGAACATAAAGGCTCAGGTAATGTACCCGTCGATGCAATTTTTAACATCTCCCATCTCCCTAAGCAACCATTCAGCTCTTTATTTTCTTACTTTGATTATGTACGTCTCGGATTTTTACTTCGCAAATAACATTCGGACACACATTTTAAACACAATAGTTCTCAATAATGTTTGAGATGTTATAATAGTTAATTATAGGAATTTTTGAACATTGCAGGTGAAAAGATTTCGCATGGAAACAAAGGCAGCCAAGACGTTAGGTATCATCGTCGGAGGATTCATTCTCTGTTGGCTACCGTTCTTCACGATGTACCTAGTACGCGCGTTTTGCCCTAACTGCATCAACTCCACCGTCTTCAGCGTACTCTTCTGGTTAGGTTACTGTAACTCCGCGATCAACCCGTGTATCTACGCGTTATTTAGCAAGGATTTCCGGTTCGCGTTCAAGAGGATCATTTGCAAATGCTTCTGCAAACGACGGGCTAACACTTTGAGGCGCGGTAGCGATGGCAGCCAATTAACCATGAGGTGAGTTGTACTTGAATTTAATTGAGGTTGTTGGTATCGACGCTGATACTCTTCGGTGGATGTAAATGGACGTTCTATAAATACTCGAAATCACACTCTAAGCTACCTTGATCCTCCAAATGGCTGACATCTCAACAATTTTTATGACTTAAACTTAATGCCTCAAATCGGAATTTGACACTTCCCAAGTGATTTGAAGTCAAATAATTCACACTCGAACTCACCCTTCTTCAGAATTGTCCTCTTGCCATCGGATTTAAATGTAAGTTAGCCGATCCAACACCACCGCAGCTTTGTCCGTTACAGAAACGACCGGAGCCCCAGCTACTCGATCCGCGTGCCGCAACAGGGTGTATCGATAGACGACTCCGACCCGGACCCGAACTCGGAGCCGACGGTGCACTCGCAAAGCGAATCGAGATGACTGTAGCGTGCCCGGTGTGGCGCACAGCGCGTCACCTTCGATTCGGCCACCTCGAAAGTGAGGATACAGTCCTTCTGAACGCTGCTGCCGGACAATGCACGCGATCCTGGGACTCGTGCCGCGAAATCGAGCACGTTCCCCACCTCGGCCAAGATCGTCCACGTGCCCCATCAGAGGAACCGAACGGCAGAACCGCTTCGCACGTGTTTATTCGAGCTTCTTCGGTGTCTTACCTTCGTTACCAGTGTATCGCTTTCGCGAGAACGATCGTACTTCGCGTACAGCCACGAACTGCGAGGACGATACGGTTCGAACGTGAAATTAACCTGTGTTTTGTTTTATGAACGTCCACCATGGTACGCCATGGACATAATCGACTGAGTACAGACATTTTAGAGAACGAATTATAGCGAGTCATGATGCTGGGCGAGCGCACAATGTCGAGCACAAAATCGTAATGAAGATCCATTAAATATTGTGGCTGGTGGTAAAGTTACGATACTAATTTTTTCGTCGATGTGTTCATTTATGATCGGGTTAACACGGTTGACGCTTTGGGGCCGTTGCTCAATTACGAATTCATCCAGTGGTCTCGTGCACTTTTACATACCTTTGTCAGGAAGATTTAATTGCAAGAGGTTCTATATTGATTAAGTTCCCCTTAAACATTTTTTGGATCTCCTTAAAGTTTCAGATTTCTAGGTAGATTCTAGGTTCCTATAGAACTCTCTTTAAGTTCCCTTAGGACCAATTCTCTTTAGGTACTAGACTTCCTTAGCTCCTTAGTTCCCCATAAGCAATAAGCACCCTTTATACTCTAATTACCCCTGTACTCATCTTCTCTAGATCCTTGCTCTAAAATGTTCTTAGTAAGTTCCACCTACACTCCCCTAGCCCTTAAACTCCCTTTAGATTATAAGCGCCAGTAGAGTATTTGTTCTCTCTAATTCCTAAGCTCACACTAGTCGTCTCTAGTCTCCCCCAAGATGTTTCCCGAATTTCTCAGAATCCCAGAGCACTCCTACAGTATACTCCGCAAGTATACACAACTCCTAGCCAAAATAAGCCTTCTTTTGATCTGGAGAAAGTTTACATGAAACCTTGGGTCAAGAGCCAACATCGAAAGTGAAGGTAACCTGATTGTAAGTGGATATATGGAGCTGCAACTACTTAAATATAACAGTGTCGAAACGTTAACGCCAGCCACTGCAATATTATACGTGTACGTATCGATATATATGTGTACACAAGGCTATGTTAAGCAGCTGGTTATCATCTACAATAAGTATTCTCGTTACACTGTTGACGCCGTTCTATAACGATGATCCCTCTGGCCTCTTCCAGCTGGCGTTCGCCTGATCATTGTTTCCGTAGATTTTTTACAATTGTTCCTCGTTGGTTATTTGTGATAATTACATCGACGACGTGGTGTTTTGTTCCCGTAGGTTGTTTCGATGATCGAAGGAGGAGTTGACGACTCTGGGAACATCCTGTGGGAACAACGAACGAGACACGCGTCGTATGTAAGCGTTGTTATATCGATGCTAATTAACGAACAAAATTTTGCCGGGATTTTTGTACGAACGCGAACGACTCTTCCGCGAGCGTACATCGTCGAAAATGGAGGACAGAGGGACTGAATGGAAATCGATTTCATTGTATTATGTGATATATCGTCTACGTACGTAACGGAACGAATGGAAATAAATATGCGAATAAATTCATGATCGTTAAAATTCTCGGACGATTCCTTAATTTTCTCCCGATCAATTTTAGTTCCAATATCGTCGGAATTTTGGAATTTTATTAACAAAATAGCTAAGACAACAACGATTACTATCTGAACAAAGTTTTCGTCACTATCGTCACTCATCGCCACTCCGTCACGATTTTATCAGTTTCATTGTTTCTTTTTCCAGTTTAACAGCACGTTGGAATTTCAGAACACTCCGGGTTCCTCCTCCGCAACTCCACCTGCAGCTCCTCCTCGGTCTTCCCTTCCGTTTCCGGTATCATTCGAGCAATGAACGCGGTACCCATCAAGGTAGATATACCGCAAATAGCGAACAACGTTGAAATTCCCATCAGTGACACTACATCCTGGAATGATTTCGTCGTCGTAAACGAAGATATCCAATTGCAAATCACGCTGCCGGTGATCGCCATCTTCTTCACGTCGCTGGTAAAAATTTTGTCGATCAGAATCCACGATACCGGTTCGCAGCCGATCACGAAGGCGATCATGAAGAGAATTATGCTTAAGAATGGTATGCAGCTGAAGTCGGATACGTCGAACGTATTCTGGAAAAAGAATTAACTTTATCAAATTTAATACACACAACCAATCACTTCTTCACAAGACTTACACTTCTTTTCGTTCGAGAAAAATAACTGAAGACAACTTAAAACTTACCATGAGACGGAAGTAACCGGACAAAATGAACAGGCAGATAGACATGACGCACAGACTGAGAAACAACAGCAATTTCATGTTCATAGTTTTAAGAACGCTTGGATAACAATATGTGGCCATCACTGGGACCAATCCCATGATAACCGAAGAAATCATGGGATGCACAGGAAAATCTATACGATCCAATATCGAGAATGCGTAGGTTATGAAGATGGGCATTCCTGACATTTGCTGAATAGACATCAAACCTGCAAGGCAGTGAGTTTTCAGTCGCAGACAATTCATACGAATTTTGTCATCGACAAAAATGATCGAACTCACTGAACGCGATGATGGTCGCTTTCGTGTGTGCCTTGAATGCCGAGATATAACCTGTCTGTTGTGTCGTCCTGGAGGTGTCCTCGTCCGTGTGAGTCCTCTTGAGATTTCTCATCACTTCGTCAGCTTCTTCCCGGCGATTCTGCGTCGTCAACCAAACGGGTGATTCTGGCATGACGAAAGAAGCTACCGAAAGCACCGTGGTTGGCACCGCGCACAATAGAGCGATCGTGAGCAGATCGTAGCTCAATCCTGTGAATACGAAGCTTGTTAGGTCTGCTTTAAAGATTCGCCGTCCTATTTCTAGCCGTAGACAGCCTTCTTTACCCGTGAAGTAGACGAACAAGACTCCAAGATAGAATTGCAGCTGACATATCATGCTCAACGATTCTTTCAATTCCCTGTCCACGATTTCGGTCAAGTAAATTGGAATTATGATCGAGTACGCGCCGCAGACGATGCCGATCACGATACGGGCCAGATATATCCTTGAAAGAGCCACAACGTTAATTTGATTAACTGCTTGATTACGTTTGTTCGATTATTCTCTGGCTCTTTTATTTCTGACTTTGGACCTGTTTTATGAAGGAGATTTATATGGGGAGGGGAAGGAATCAAGTCAAGAGGAAGTTAGAAGACTTCAAATGTTCTAGTATGACTATCTGGTAGAATATGCACTTACCATACTTTGCTGTGTACCAAGCCGGTAATCAACCAACACACCAGTAAAAATAGACTGACTATTTTGATGCTTCTCTTCCGACCGATCTTATCCGCCATTATTCCCGCCGGAAAACTACTCAACGCTGCTCCAAGAGGTACCAAGCTACACAACCAGGAAATATCTTGTTTGCTGATGATCGAATCGTCATGGAGGCTGTAGATGAAGCTCGCCGGCGAGGTCCAAGCGAAACAGGTACCCGTCGAGAAGTTGGCCAACGTGGCTGCGGTTCATCGTATGCAACACGGAAATATCTTCATGCGTGAACCGAAGAAACAATCATGGATGAAGGTATCACTTTAGTCTTAACAAACATTTCGACACGTTAGTACAAAATACATGTTGAGTTCTGGCTCTTCTGAAGTCTGTTAAGATCATATTTTGGACGTCTCTTACGTAATTATACGTATTATCAAATGAATGTCATTAGCGGTCTCTTGATATCGCTCGATGAATTTAATTTTGTATTTATATGTATCTATTTACGTCACACGAACGTGCGATATCATTCCATAAATCATGGTATGTCGTTTTTTTATTCGCACACAAACATATTTTGATTGTGCTGTAACTGGTACACTATGTGGGTTATCGTATGATTGATTAACTAATTAATTAAAAATCTGGCGGTGATTCTAAATTTACAAAGTTTCTGAACGTCCAAATTTTCACGTATAAAAATTCTCAAAATATTTCTTTAAATAAACGATATTTTATGGGTCGATATTACGTTTTCCAGCATCCGAATCTTCATGTTATCGCAGTATCGTTAATGTTGCCACGGCCGTGTTTACGCGAAATTTAATAGGCAACAATAATAGCCGCGTGAAGATTGTCTGTTTACTTTCAATTACGAACACGGTCGGTATCGAGCGCATCCGAACGAAAAAACAAACGAGAAAATGACGAAGGGGTTAAGAAAACCTTACCCAGAAGAACGATAGCGTATTGCGGAAGTTTATTGGCATGTTGATCACGCGCCGGCTCGTCATCCGGCGACGACTCAGACATTTCCTGTTGACGTCGTAAACCGCACGCTCAATTATCGACACCTTCGTCAGGGTGCAGTACCCCAGATTGGTCCTCGAAAAATCAACAGCACCAGGTTGCGCGGAGATCGCGGTCTAAACTGCGCTCGTCTATCGATAAACTTCGTCAGAGATGAAATCCTTGGACACGCGAAGCGACGTCTCTCTTCCGCGACGTGACCTTCTTATCACGATTACTCTCTTATCTCTTCGACGTCGCTACCTACACGATGACCCCGCAGTTCAATACGACTTCGTACGATGACTAACACGAGTCGGTAACAGTGATCCGATTTCAACGCATCGTTTTATGCAGCTCAGATTCGGGTAATCTCTTGTTGCTACCATTTCATTTGCGCTGATTAATATTCAACGTGTACTAATTAACCGTATACTAATGCGGTTAGGATAGATATAGTTCACTTTGGGATATTGAGAAAGGGTTGTTAAAGGCTGTAGAGTTGTTGGAGTTTAGGAACTTTGATATTTAGCAATTTTGAGGATGTAGAAATTTAGAAGTTTAGAAATTAAGAGCAAAACAGCGACATTTAATATCAGACTAGCATTTACTTGTTCATTACACAATGTTTCTGTAATTCAATACAAACCTCGAAACATAGGTACATAGATTGTAGTTGAATAACAGGTGGGAAAGAGTTACGAGTGCGCAGTATTAGATTGAACATCGTAATTTATTGATCCCCTCTAAAACTAGGTACAATTACATAACTGCCATACGAGTCACGAGTTGCTTATTTGATACACTATAACGTAACTTCTCCTCATTTTTCAAAATTATTTTCACGAACTTTCTGTGACATAACAGCGAATATTCTGAATAAAACTGATCGAGTCGCAACCCTATTAATTAATCATTGCTCCCGTGAAATCAATTTTCTAAATATTCCTCATGAATATACTTCTTTTTAACTTTCGTAAGCGCATCAACGGGAGGTTTTAAATGAAACTCGATATGACTGTTTAATTAATTAATGGTTGTTGCGCCCCGGCATCGTGTCTATGGTTCTAAATCAAAGGAAATTGTTCGTTTAATTCGTCGGTGTTCGCGCAAACGTTTCAGTCCTCTTTCGTTCCATTAAATTTTTCAGACTCGACCTCAAAGCTACCGTTTCGAACCTTTCGTCGTGTCGAGGGCTCGAAATCACGTGGATGATACTCCGAAAAGGCCAGTCAATTCGACTGTTAAGTAAATTAACGAACTTGAAAAGAGAATCTCGTGAAAGGGATTTCGCGAAGCCCTGCTAAGAATATTACTTCTATAATTGGCTGCATCGGTTCAATTTTTTTTATTTTAATTTATGAACAATTCTATTTAAAATACTCTTGCCGAATCCGCTCTTTTACGTAAATTAAAATCGACATTCATAAAGCTTTTGATGTTATCGCTATTGATGCGTTTTACAACCATTATTAATTAAAACTCACGTTTTTTAGTCAATCCAAGCTCCGGCAATTTGGTACTTTGATGTATTCATTTGCAGTTTCATAATCAATCGAGAGTTTCCGATTTAATATTCTCATGTATTTATTCACAACTTTTCGAGGGATCAGATAAAAATTGATTATATCAAGACGATCCATTAAATTATCTAAAAGAGGAAAGAAAAAAGCAGAAGAAGAAGAAATGAAGATACAACGTGACACGTAATGAATAATTTATTCAGGTGTAAATCTTACAATTAGCCAGTAACGAGATACGAATACGAATTAAGTTCGTTCTGCGTTGGTTCACGAATATGCATACATAAAACCGCGATGGAACGAACTCGAAAAGCATTCGGAAAGTTTGATTACCCTGCACCCCTTAGAGCACCCAACGGTAAGAAACGGGTTCGCGATAGATCGGAAATTATTAGGATTCTTTGATCACGTACGTTCTATGGGAGAAGTTGAGAGAAAAAAAGGAAGCGAAAGAAAAAAGTCGACTTCCAATCATCAGGAAACGAACGAGGAAAGTTTACCTTTGCCTCGTGTACCTTTGCATTCATCTTCGATTCAGCAGCGGGCTGCCACGATGAAAATCTTCGTCGTTTCAAATTGATAGCTTTTAGTGTTTCAAATGATCTCGCCTTGCTTTTTCTCTAATTTCTTACTTCTTGTATTATTCTTTTATCTGTCTCTATATTACAATCCTACATTTTGTAACAATTTGTAACATCGATCGAGGAAATTTTAATAAATTCGATTCAGATCGGTACAGAGATTGAAAAGTATAGTGTTTAAACTTACAGTTACGTGCCTGAGTTATCTGGTGTTTGAATAGACAAATTTAAATGATTCGGTATAAAATAATAACATTACAAAATGAATGCGTAGCACATCTTGACATAGAAATTCTAGAGATAACGTATTTCCAACAAATCGAATGGTCATGGCCCACACGTGTACGGATTTACTAAAGCTAATTACTTAAATTTTCGAACGGAATATTTCCACGTATCGGAGAAACGATAAAAAAGAGAACAAGTACGAATCTACGTAATCCATCGTAGAGTTAATAAACTTTCAAACGGAAAACCCTGTTTCTCGAAAAATAGAACGAAATTTCAATTCGGATACGAATCCTCTCAATCGAGTACAAATTTCCGTCGAATCGGTAATGCGGTTCTCAACGAAAGAAGCTCTCGTCGAGCGACACCGTCTTTATTTAGCTTCCGGCAAATTGGTGGCCAAAACCCTGAAGCCGTTGTGGTCCGCCACGTAATGGACCTGCTGCAAAATGCCGTTGGGGTCGATGTAACTGTAAGCTCCTCTCGTGGTCCCGTCCAAAGACCTGGATTCAGTTTTCGCGCTGGAATCACCTGCATACGTGTAATCGTATTGGCCCAGGGAATCTTGAGTGTGGTGAAGGGCGCTGTGAAGCAGTCTGTACGGTAGAACCGGAAGTACGTAAGAACCGGGGACAGCCACAGGACTATGAAGACCGTTCAACGTCACCAGTTTCCCTGATTGTAAAGTCCCATCCTGGACAATCTCGTTTTTCCTTTGCTGAGGCGACTGTATCGACGGATTAATTGGCGATGCTTTTAAGAGATTGTTGTCTGGTTTTGGTACTTTGATCCTGTCGGCTTCGGAGGCTGGCAGGAGGAACGGGTTCTTCGTGGTTGTCTGTCGGATTTATTTATAATTGATTATATGATTATTTGTTAGTGAATATTACTGAATATTTTGAATCTTACCGCGATCTCTCGAACAGCCAAATTCTTCTCGTTCTCCTTCCCCAGCTGAGCAACGCTAAAATACGAGGGTAGTATCTTGTAAGACAGAATATTCGATTGATAGTTCGACTGATCTCTGAGCTGCGATTTCTGCAGCTCCTCCAACTCGTTCCTTTTAGCCGCAGCGACTTCCGGCGTGTCTTGAACCGCTTGGAGATCGTTTTTCGGCGGTTGGGGAAGATTACTGGCGCTCACCCTGAAGCCATTTTCATCGTCCGCCGTGTAAGTAACCGTTTGCAACACTCCATTCGCATCGATGTAAGAATAGCCTGCGAAAGAACGGAGTTACTTCTAAAAACGATGAATCGTGCGATAAAATGGATGATGGGGTTATTTCTACGGAGGTGTGAAGGACAAGATAAAAATGTATTATTTAAGCGGACGGACGCGAAGATGGATCCGCTGCAGGGGCGTCAGGTTGCATCACATCGATCATCGTTTCTAAAATGGTCGTTCGCGAATGTGGGCGACTGTCTCGAAACATTCAAGAAAGGTATGTGTGCCATTCACGAATCATCGGATAGAAACGTCGCTTGCGAATGAACCTGTCTATCGTTATTCCGATATTTCGCTTATCCGCGAATAAAATGAAACGACGCGTTTGGACCGAACGTTCTTCGCTGCTAATAATTGCGATGAACCGGTCTAAACGATTTGGATTCAAAAATTGTACGATCGATTTTAAGACGAACGACGTAGGCTTTCGATTGCAGAAAGGTAAAAAATGTGGTTTTGATGGCCTTGGAAGGGTTGAAAGGGAATGGTGATTAATCATCAGGACGACGTTGAAGAATCGTGGAACATTCAGAGGTCAATTACGATCACTCACCACCCTGTGTAATTCCGTTCAAGCTGGATTCCGATTTGGCGTGATGAGGCCCCGTGAATGAATAATGATATCCCCCGGCGCCATCCTGTATATGAAATTGCCTCAATGGCGTCAAGGATCCTATGGGACTCAGCCAAACGTTCGCGATGGGTGCTGCGAGGCTTTGCTCGAGAAAGATGCCGATCAATATCACCTGAAATAAAAATAGAAATAAAAATTATCTCTCAATGATTAGACTGCAAAAATGACTTTGGTCGATACAGCCTATCGTTATTTAAAAAAGTACCACATATTTTTTATCGAGATACGAGAGTTTATTAACACTTCTTCTTTGAAATATGTGAAACGATAACATGTTGGATAAACACCGAATGATTATCCGGCCCGCTAGCGATTCAATTATCGATAGTTAGGTAGTTGGTACGACGCTACAGCGTGTTACAGAAGAAAACTTACGTCCAAGTATTTCTGGGAAGCTAAGCGTTCCCGGGAAGCATTAATAAAGCGTCTCTCGTGAGAAACTTCCGGCCGACGACCAACTTTCAACCCCATCCCGACGAACTTGCGGGTTTTGGATGATTATTTCACGGATTATTCTCTGCGAAAACGACCAGGAGCTCATGGAACACGCTTGAAAGCCTTTGCTTCCTCCTCCAAATTTATCGCTACCTTTTACGACCCCTGTTTTCTCAGGAGTGCCTCGAAAATTTCCCCTTTTCGAGTGTTTCACAACATCGATAATTAAGAAATTGGTAGTCACTAATCCACAGATCAATACCAGAGAATATATATAGAACATAAATATGTATATCCCGAAGTCAAACGTTATTTAAAGAAAATACCTTTCATCGAATACATATATAACTTAAATGGAACAGCTTGTATTGTATTGTAAATTAAAATAGCAGAACATAGTGCAACGCGATACTAGCATAGTAACAGAATAGAAGAGAAGAGCGAGGCGTTTCTAATTGGGAATACATCCTACTAGATGCTTCGTAAAACTTGGAAATTAGATGACAACCGTGACGAGGTCGGATTAAACTTCCCTTATTTGCGCCTCGGTGCTGCACCCCTAACGTCAGATGCATCGGTTCGTACGCGTCTCATAAACTACTTTAAAATTACAAATTCTCATCCCCTTGTAAACTCATTTTCGAAGTTTAGTCTACGAAACGAGCCTTGAAAATTGTTTACAGTCGATTTCACGCCTTCGACGGCGCACAGGAAATTCTGTGCTACTTCAACATTGTGAAGTGATTAGAATTACCCTGCGCATATTTTGCTATCAGAATTATGATCGAGAGAACGATATTTTTACGTCGTAAAATATTAAAACAATTAACACGAAAGAAACGCGACGTGTAATTCTGAAAGAACGAGAAAAATAAGAAAATGGCACTCACGTGTATCATGTTAGCTGCGACACAAACCCCGTAGAACTTGTAACTTTGGTCGTTTTTCCTGCCGTTTACCGGATAATTCCACTGAGACTGAGCTAACGGTTATGAGAGTGTGAGCTCTGGTAGGCATCCTCTTATATAGGACCCCGTGGATACGTTATATACGCTCACGATGCGCCCCCACCAAGTTGGCCGGTATCAGGGGCCCTACGGAGCCCTATGGTGCACCGCGACCAGGCTCATGGTGCTCATGGTGCGCGGTCCAGGATCACAAATCACCTCCAGTTCGATTTCCAAGCCGATAAATCAACGTTTATTGGCCACGGTACGAGGCGTCGATCTCTCACACATTCCACAGTCACTGGGGGATGCTGTCGACTGTTCGTTTTCGACTCGATGCCATCTCGAAGGGTGTCACCTTTTGAACTCCGCTTGTCTTCTACGAGACCGTGGGGAATCATGTCGTTAATTTGAAGAAGCCTTCGCTATCCTTGGACCTTTCTATTTTTACCACGATTCTTTCCCTTTTTATTACTTCGAAGACTTGCACTAAATATTCCTTACTTTAAAATAAGTACTTTCATACCACGATTATCAGTAATTAAAAATATTTCTCGACGAATAAAAATATAATCATTCAGCGTTTGTTGAAAATGAATAAATTCGTGACGTTCATATGCTAATGTGAGTATGCAATTCAACCTAGAACGACTGCGTTTTGACATTAAAGAATCGCATTTAATGACAATGTCAAAACCAACGCAACATGGCCGCCCACGTGGCTGTGTTTAACTTGGCGAAAAATCCTTGTCAGCGACTTGTTGCGTCGCGTCGTCGCCGCAGCTCAGTGAGTAATACTGATGGAATTGATGAACTTGTTACATCGTTCAGTTAACCCTTTCGCCGCCAACCATGTATATACACAATATATGTGTATACATATGCATCACGCGTGAAGCAGCTAATTGCTGGGGGTGTTGGACTACCTCGAGCTGAATACCGATGGACACTATTAAAGAACTTTGATCTGAATATACTTGCAATACATAAAAATTACTGTACAGATACTACAATTAATCAGATCCTTTAGATCATGCACATTTTGAATAATTCTTCATTAAGGGTTACAAACATAAAAATATATTGGGCAATGAGTAACAGAGCGAGTAAAAATTTTGCGAAAGAATTTGCACTGAAAATTCATGTTACAGTAATGGTACATTCTTGTAATATCGAGAGAGTATGTCGGTGATCGATTCTGGTTAGCAATACTTTTGGTAGCAAGATCTCAATTAGGGAAAGGGTTCCAAAGTAATCGTGTTCCTTGCCATTCTAAGCGGCTTTTGAAATTACGAGCTTGCAAGGGTCGCCAGGACGTCTTTATTGCATGGCGGTGCGCGTTCCGCTCGTAAAACTTTCCTTTGGAAATGATCCTGGACAGGGCTGCATGCGTTCTAGCGATATTTTTTCTTTCTGCCTCTCGTTCTTTCGCTCGTTCCCTTTCTTCCTCTTGTTCTTGATGGGAATACGAATGTTTTGCGCCTGATTACTCGAGCAAACGTCGATACATTGCGGAGCAAAAACCTTTGGAGTTGTTCCATTCTCGATAAATGAGCAATTTAAAAGCGAACCAGCTGGAACTTAAAGATATACCATTTGAATATTTTTTTTGCTAAAAATTCATTTACAGAGATGTTTGAAAGTTTTATGCAACTCGTCAGTTTTATAACTCATCTTACTTGAGTATTATTTCACTGTTTTATTATTGTTATAATAAATTATTATGTGATTCGTTTTATTATGTTATTGTCACGCAGTAACAAATATCGAGGTAGAATATGGGAAAAGAATATCTCGAACTTTTGTTCGGAACTGTATGCAGCTTCGACGGCAATCAATTCACAAAGAAAAATTCGCGAAAATTATGAGCAGCCCTCGTAAAAAGCTACGTAAATAACGATCGGTCACGCAAATAAATAAAAAGAGACCTTCGGATTAGAAAATCAGTGTTCGACGATAGGTACATTAAAATTGTAATAACTACTTTTTTATATCTTATATCCCACAATGAGGATGGAAATACTGATCCAACGAATTGCAGTCTTGATCGAATGGTACATAGCAGAGGATATTGAATCCATAGTAATTAATAAAAGTGAGCGTGTTTGTCAGGGACTTCACTCAACTGTCCTGAAAAAAAGAAGTTATCGACAGACCAATATGGAACCACGCGTGACGATCGACGCCGATATCGATTCCGCGTAAATTCTCGATAGAACAGATTTTCCCGCGCTTATCCAGCATGAACGTCCGAATTTATGGAGTATTATTCGAAATAATCGTAAATCATCGACGAGGAAGCGGAACGAAAAACATCTCCTCGACGAGTGTTCCGAGCTCGTCCGTAAATCACCCGCTTTTTCATCTCGCGTCCCAGCTTTTGTGACGCGAATATGCGACACCGATGTATATATACATATATATCATGTATGTAGTACACGAAACGAGCCTCTGATCGATTTGTATTCAATGGGTCCACCCTACTGAATCGCGATCGATGCTGTTAAGGGATGAGAGGCAAGAAATATTCGTGACTCCGTAAAAGGAGCTACCCTGTTTCGTGGATCCTTTCAGACGAATAATACTATTCCTGTTCGTTGCTCCCCGAGGAATTGCGAACTGTCCAATTTTTTCGAGGATCCTGGTAAATTGTCGGAATGGAGGGACAGTTTACTTTTATTTATGGTAATTCACTTGTATGTGTTATGTGAGGTAGGAGGTTGATGGACGTTCGATAAATAAGGTTGTTAGACTAGTCGTATAGTTACTGATATATTAATATAGGGTAAGAGTGGACATTTAACACGTGATCCAGTGCGTAATTCAACGAGTGGCAATTTAATGAATGGAATTTCAATGAGTAGTAAATCAACGGGTGGTAATTAAACACGTGGTGGTCTGGCACGTGGTAATTCAACGCATCGTAATTCCACGCACAATGTTTCAACGTGTGGTAATCCAATGTTCCGTAATTCAACGCGTAGTCATTATACGCGTAGTAATTGAGCAAGCCGTAATTCCACGCGTGGTAATTCAACGCACCGTAATTCCACGCTCAACGTCTTGTAATTTTACTCGTAATTCAGTGCACCGTAATTCTACGTATGAGAATTCAACGCGCCGCAATACCACGCGTCGTAATTCTACTCGTGTGTAACTCGATGCGTCGTAATTCTGCTCGTAGAAATTCCATGCGGTAACTCAACGCGCCATAATCCCACGCGTCGTAATTCCACGCGTGGTCCAACGCGTCGTAATTCTACTCGTAGAAATTCAATGCGTCGTAATTCTACGCGTGACAGCTGAACCTTCTGTAATTCCGCGCGTTGCAATTCCACGTATAGTAACTCAACACGTCGGAATTCTACCCGTAGAACTCGGTAACTCCACGCGTGACAATTCAACGCGTCGTAATTCCGCGTGACTAATTTTCTGCATAATACAACGCGTGATAATTAAACTTGCGTTCATCGATCGCGTCGTAATTAACCGCGTGTCGAGATTCACTTGCACTTCCTTGCAAATACAATATAGCAAAGTAGCAAATTCACTGTTAAATAATTAGCAATCAATGTTGCACAATTGAGATGGGGATTGTTCGACGAAGTACCACTCTAATTGGCTTTCAAGCGATCTAAGGAGAGGTTGAGGCACGATAAACAGCGCGAATTCACGACTCTCTGCACTCGTACACGATCGTGGATCACGATTGTTCCTCGAGCCGTGTACTACAAGGAAGAACCAATGTTCGATCTGTGATTACAGCGTTAAGTAACGATTCCATTTGCCGATTGGCTGTCTACTCTGGCTACTTTGTTCCACTTTTAACGTCAACTACCTCTCGTGGTTATCATATTTTTATATCTACTGTATGATTAACATGTTTTAATACATCACTACAAACTTTAGAGTTCAAACAATTATTGAGACTTTAGAGCGTTAGACTTTTATTCGGAGAAAAATTTGAAGAAAGTCTAGTCATCAAACGCAGGTTGCGAACTAGTTTGTAAAAGTGGTCCTGGACAAAAGGGTGGTATTTGTTATTAACGTGAACCTTTAAAGTTCATCGAAAATTAATTAATCTTGAAATACTATGATAAAAGTGATCGTTAGCCTGTTTCGGATCACTTTCAAACAATAATAAAGTAACTTGGACGAAGAGTGATCGACGAAACGGTTCACGCAGCGCTAGCCACAGATTGCGTGGGCGTTATCAGCCCCGAACACAACTCTAAAACTAATTTTCATTCACGATAATGGATTAATTGGAAGAACGGGCTGGAGGGCCAGATTCAGCTTCCTACTTCAGGCTATCCCGTTACGAAAATAGAAGCTGGCTTATCTTTCACCTGGCTATTATAAAATCTAGCTTATCCAAACGATAATACTAATACGTGATATTTATGGAACTTAGTGGAAACCGAAAGATTCATAACTTGTTACGTATCGCATAGAAGTTTGGAGATATAGTAATCTAAGTTATTCCACTCTACCATACAACTATATTAGCAAATTAGGCGTTGTATCGCCATGATTAACGTTGTCACATGTAGCATCACAAAGATATAGATTTCGATTCAAAGATACAATTAAAAATTCCGTATTGAACTTCCGGGGCGCCTGCGCAGTCAACTCATCACCCACGTTGCGCAGGGCACCCCGGAAGTCGTGAGCCAAATTTTTAATTGAGCATATCTTGTAAACGGGGCGTCGGATCAGGAAACGGTAAAGGACTTTTCGACTCGTTTCAACATGAAGTCATCGGGTAAAATTTTGTAAACGGAATACGTGAATATTCTACGTACGATTCTCATCTGCTGCAGCGGCCTTCGTCATCTACACCCACGTGTACTACGAGATTCCAAATGCACGGAGATCTTTACCGGCGCACGTACAATCTTGGACACGTATTAAGAGATACGTTCTCGATATACGTTGGATCGCTTTTAATCTTGCCGCTCATCTGGCACGAGTTCCTTCACCCTGGCCGTGCACTTGATCGCGCTAGAAGGTGATCCGGATTCTTCGACCTTTTTCTTTCACGCGGGTTCCCGCTTCGGCAGAAGGCCGCTCGCTGTCGGCCCCTCTGATACGATCGCGACGTCGCTCGATTTTACGGAAAACTCATAATTCTATGATATGTAACGCGAGGTATAATGGATTCGGCGATACTCGAGGAGAAAGCAGAAGCGGCATTGAGAAGGTTGGCTCGCGTGTCCCGAGCGGATTTTTCTCCGCCTCCGGTTACTGTTAGTTTACGGGGCCGTGAACGATACAGCGAGGCGGAAAGGAACGACGATTCGTCTGATAAAACGGTTGCATATGTTACGAGGCCAGACGGAGCCATGACTCGATAACGGGAAGGGTAATCGTGATTTACCACGGCCAAGAAATTGCGAGAAAAAGAAATCGGAGAGAATAAATCTTGAAAACTCAGGCAATTATTATTTTTCGAAAGACTCCGAGTCCAGTGAATTTCATCTTTGGTCGTATTTAACTTCTTGTTTATTTTATCTTAATTTTAAAAATATATTTGGTATCATAATTTTATTATCAATATATTCTGCAATGATTTTGCTATCAAACTGTATTGAATCTAAACTCGTAGTAATTCAATGTGTGATAATTCAACACCTAGTAATTGATCGACCAGTAATTCGTGTAGCAATCGAACGCGTATTAATACGTCATATGTCAATCTAATACGTGGTGCTACATCGCACGGTGATCTAACACACGATAATCTGCCAGGCATCGACCTGTAATAATTCAAGACTTGGCTGTATCTAATATAAATTATTCATTCTTTTCCGAGACCAAGTAAAAAGAAGCAAGATTTATCAGTGATCAATCAAAGGTCAAGCAAGAATTCACGTGCAGTAATCCTGAAAGTTCATCGCGGATCAACCCGAACGCCGGAAGATGGCCGAAGACTAATCCGCCGTACCGATAGGACGCATGGGCCGTTTTAATGCCGCAATATATTCCGCATAATGGGGTTCTGAATAGTGTTCAAGGTCAAGGGTTTCAGCGCCCTTTCCCACAGTTGGAATCGCGACAAACGTTCGTTTCGATCGAACCTACTCTCTTCCTGCTTCGATACGCCGAAAACGAGCGAAACGAAACGTCTCGTCCGACGAATAAGATACTCTGAGAACGGGCAATAATTTTGCAGGATTTTTTCAAATTCCCTTCATTTTCTACCAAGTCGACGACCTCGGACGAGGCAAGAAAATAGCTGTTCCTCTGCTACGAGCTTTCTTGGCGCACGGCTCGATAATAATAGCGAAGAGAACTCGCTAGCAAACTATGCAAACGAGCAGAATCTCTTTAACAGTTTATAGGCAAAAGTGCGTTCGGGAAGCTGTGAGATTATACGCTTTTTATTCGAGTCGTTACATTCAGGATATGCCTTATTCCGTTTCTTATTAATTGAAGCGTTAAATTTCTTCCGTTGCTAAGAAATGGGATGCGTGGGTGGACAATATTGGACTAATAAACGTGCAGCGTTGGACACTGATTACATCGTGCTATTACAACGCTTTGATCTTTTTTCCAAAGTTAAACTTTGCATTAACGAATCTACGTTCGCGTATTAGTTAAATAAAATAATTTTCGTTTCATCCCCTAACTGGTGGGACTATACCTTTCGCACGATATTTCTATCATTAATTAATACAACTAAATAAATTTGAGTAGAATAGTATCAAACACAAGTCCATCTTCTATAAACACGAAATGGTTTTATTATCGAGCGCAGAATGAGCAATAATTTAACAAAAGGTCATTAAGCGATTGAAACAAGAAGTCAATGAAGTATCATCAGCAAGCTATCGACGAATCGGTCCATCCTGGTTCGCTGATCCGTCGACACTCTCGCTTGTCCAGGTGACGGATGATCCAAAAGAACCTGATAGATCATCGTCCCCAATCATAGCCACTTCCTCTTCTCCGCTCGTCTCATCAGTCCGTTTCCCGTAATAGCCTGTCCAGATAGCATGAATTTAACGCAGATAAATCGGCAGATTAACCAGAGTATGCAGCTGCGCGTACGGTGTGTTTTTGACTAGTAGAACTGGCTCGATCCTGGAGTTTCCATGAATTTGACTGACACCGTGGCTCGAAATGGAGGTGGTGACCGTCGACGTGGCAGCCTTGGCAAGCGGTACCACAGGTTTAGCGACGAGGTTGGGTACAGCTATGGCTGCCCTGGACGGTCCATGAATTTGACTAACGCCATGGCTGGAGATGGACGTGGTAACAGAGGAGGATCCTAGTTGAGCCGCGGAGATGACCGGAAGAGGCTCGTTCGAGATTACGGAGAAAACCGGGACACCTGTCTTGGCGATGACTGGAGAGGTCAACGGAACGGCCACAGACGACGGGACGACGGTGATCGGTTCAGGGTCGATTTTGACCGCGTCCCTCGGCTTCGAGCCCTCTATGCCCAACTGCTTGTGGAGCTCGATGCGGTTCTCGTGGTAGGAAGGCAGACTTTCCAATATGGCAGGAGCTGGAAGGATCAACTGAGGCTCGACCGGTTTATCCTTGTCTTCGCCTTGCGTCAGATCGATACGCTCGTTGCTGTGAACTTGAACTTGACTCTGATGCGAGGTCGCCAGAGGGATATCGCTGGATAGAATCGCCGGCTGGAGAAGAGTGCTCGTTACGATCGGCTCTTTCCCTTCGATTTTGTCCTGCGATTCGCTCTGCTGATACGAAGGGGTTGTCGACAGCTCCTGGGCGGATTCCGAGCTTGATCCCTGATCGCTGTTGTCCTTGATATCTTTCTGATCGGGATTCTGAGGAGACTCCAAGGTGCTACGCTTCTTGCGGCTCGACTTTTCCGAATCCGCGCTTCTGGCCAGCAAAATGTGAGTCTCTCCGGGTTCCACGTTGTCGTCCGTGGGCAAGTTCGTGGCCGCCACGCGGAAACCGTTCTCGTCCGCTACGTAGAAGACAGATTGTAGGATACCGTTCGCGTCCACGTAGCTGTAGGATCCTCGAAGAACCCCGTCGGCGTCCTTGATTTCCTCCTTGGCCGAGGGACCGCCAGCGTAACTGTACGCGTGCACGCCTGTCCTCGTGTCCTGGAAGTGATGGGTCACCGGGAAAGGCGCTGCCCAGTAGGCGTAGGGTAGCAGGCTCAGCCGAGTGGCCGAAACCAGGCTCAAAGCCATGAAGAATGGAATCTGGAAAAAAAGGGACGATCATTCCCGTGACACGTCGAAGAATTTTCATGAAACCCGAAGTCGGGATAAATCGTGTGGGGTGCTCGGAAGGATCGTCCGGAGAATAATCCTCGAAGAGGCGTCAAGAAATTGAGAATCCTTTCAGGATTGACAGTTGGAACTTCAAGGATGCCAAGTACAGCCACGAATCGTCGAATTTTATGGCAGCGGGTATTCCCGTCGTTTAAGGAGGACCCGACGTTTTATACTTGCATGAGGCTCCGGGATCCAGCGCTCTTTACGAGCCAATAAGAGACGAACGGGCAGCCACAACGGCCACCAGAGATACACAGAAGCGATCGAGAAGAGACTGAAAAGACTCCCTCTGTTCTCCTCGGCATTGATTTCGTGCCGGTATTCAGCCGGCGTTCGTTTGACTTTCAAGACGCGATTCGAATCCGATCGAATCTCTGCATGGACAGTTTTTCCAATGCACTTCTCACGGAGGTGATCGTTGTCCAAGTGCTCCGAATTGATTTCGTTTCGAACAGTGCCAGGCTTTCAGCGAATTTCGGTACTAGCGAACACGAATTTTAAAGCGAGGCTTTGGAAAACGGACTAAGCAAAAGATTCGAAGGCTCTTACGAATCTACCATCGTGCTTAAATTGCTATGCGTTAGATCTCTATTCGTTGAGATCATCGAACACCGCACTATTACGCATCGAGCTACCATCACAATTGCAACGCGAATTACTACGCGTTAGGTCGTTACACGTTCTATCATCGGCTACAATAGTATCCGTCCGCGTGTGAACTTATCATCCCCAACGTGCAATACAATATCCATCAGCCGCTCATAGATAAAGAAATATTCCCTGCACGAAAAAGACGGAAGAATTCCAAGTGAACAACGCGTCGTAAAAGGGAAACCCTTCGCCCTCCAGCTAGAAACTCGATGAAACGGCACCGAGAATCTCGAAACGATCGACCCTTTACCCTCGTAGATTTTTCCTCGGCGGTGAATAAAGGGTATTACTCGAAGAGAATCGAACTTACCATAGACTGCATCGTACGATAAGTGTGTTCCCGCTCGAACCTCCTTGCTCGTCGAAGGACTGTTCGGCCTGTGCACCTTGCTTCCGATCCCGTTTTGACTTATATACATGGCGGAGGGGACGAGCGAGCCAGCGACCGGTGTCTTCGAACCAGGAACCAGCAGAATCGTCGAAGGACAAGCGGATACGTTCACCGAATACTCGTAGACGGGATCCCTCGATCCAGGATCCGGGATCCGCGAAGAATCGTCGTTGCCACGCCCTTCGCGTGGCTCGTTTCTTCGCCGAGATCGTTTTATTTGCCGGTTTCTCCGTTTTCTCGTTTTTCACCGCGTCACGTGAACGCTGGAACTAGATACGCGTTTTCTGTAATGGACCACGGAATACCATTCGAGGATGGGGTTCGAGGTAGTCGCCGGTTGCAAGATATACACACTTGGTACTTTGCGCCTCGGCCCTCACTTTAATGACTACGTTGTATGGAAGTCGCTGAAATAATGTTGCGGTTACCAATGATTAACGATATTCGTACTTAATGGACCTTTGTTTTTTAATAACTCATTTAATTACGCCACTGTTATCCACTACTGTACACTGCCGAGCATGGCAGGTATGTGAGACGCACAAGATGCGTCTTTATGTTGCATCGATTAACGTCACACGCACATGATGCGTCCTTGTATTACATTGATTAATATAATATGCTTACGGCGTGGCCTTGTATCGCATTAATTAACATGGAACGCAAAGTATGCGTAGAAGTAATAACAGTCGAAGGATTAAAATATAATCTGACTGTACACCATAGTGCACAATCGTGATCGCGAAATTAGTGTCATTAGGATGGCAAGGTTCATCAAGGCTCTGCTCGTTTATTAACGGCAAGACGACAAACCACAAGCCTCCCCTTTTTTCGCTGCTCACCGCAAGATCCATAGATCCTTTGATACAATGAAAGCCGTGATTGCGTTTCGTCGTAGCCTTTCGCAGCAACAATTCGACCGACCTTGATCGAACGCATCGTTCGCCGCTGGTATAAGCGAAATTATTCGCCTGCCGCAGCTTTTTTACCTCTCGACCGCGAACAGCCGTGGAATCCGCCCTTTTCCCGCGACAAAATCAACTCCGATTCTCCTCGACCTTGACGCGACTGACCCGGACGTGGTCGTCGGGGCGCGAACATGTTTCTGGTAAAAATCATCGAACAAAAGTGATTGTACTGCCGCGTGTCGCATGCTGAACTTAATCCTGCTCACTTTCCGCAGGAATTATAATTTGTCACTGTCTTCTGGACACGGAGGATCCCGGCGCGGTTTCTGTGCGACTCCTTCGACCGACAACCTTGTGGAATTTTAGATTGAGAGTGTATGTATACCTAGAAGAATTTCAATTTATCAGAAGGATGCTAGTTCGAAAGGTCTGGAGAAGTGTAGACGACGTACAAATTGATTTAACGTTAAACAATGTTTTTATTTATAAATATTGTACATTTTTTAATAATCGGAGCGCGGGGTTCTATCTCCGTTCTCGGTAAATCCATTATAAGACGAAGCACGTTCCTATTCCTTAAGGGGATTCCTCGCTTGTGACCGGTGAGAAGTTAACGTGTAACTCCGCGTAGGCGATCCTGGGTCTTTCTCGTTCGTAGATATCGCTTTGGCCGATCACCTTGATGCCCGTTTGTTCTCCGGCTACCGAGCGTGGCTAACCACGCACGTAGGAAGTGACAACGTTCCCTCGTAGGCGAGCGTACACGCCAAAAGCGTGGATAATCAGAGGCAATAGACGTTCCTTCGCGATAAAGGAACAACAAGGAGGCAAAAGCTGGGACAATGTATGGGCAATAATCGTTGGAAGAGCCGTGGAACGACGCGTAACGAATGCGTATATTCCATGCATCTTTTAAATTAATTGCAACCTGAACATTGCTCGTTTCGCTATCCACTTCTCCTTTTTTGCAATGATTTGAGTCGCTTGTCAAACTACATTTATTGTAAGAAGAATTTTCAATGATCGCACCTATAATAGAAATTGAATTTTTATACTTGTCACAGATTTGATACGATTTGACAACATAAGCAGGACTCAGAGTCTATCAATTTGTAACTTAAAATTTCAAAGCAATGTTTACATAAATGTTTCATTAATAGTTTCTTCTTTATTGGAACAACAAAATCAATTTGTTACTTAGCGTTAAGAACGTTTTCTACTAAAAACATTGTTTAGTACAACCAACCATTTTGTATTTTAATCTTCAAACTGATATGTTATAAGTGCTATTTTACGATACTTTTATGTCGCCAAATAATGTTCGAACATTTAAGTTTTGAAATTGACCATTTGATATGCAACAACCTAATAAACTAAATCTCTCCTTGTTAGGAGATTAATTACAATTTATCGTTGGTGCATGTTAACTCCAAAGCTTTTTGTCCGAAGTGCCTACAAAGAGGATCGTCAAATCGACTTATTTCATGCATCTCAAGGTGGAACGACGAGGCATTACATCCTCTCGAAAAGATTTCTAAAGGTACGTTCATACCGCCGTAATCTTTACACCATGCATTCATGCCGGTAAATTTTTACAATGCACATTTCGGTTAGAGTTAACTCCTACTTAACGGGACGCGCAGATAAACTTTTTATTCTCATTGTTGCGGTTGTTAATGTCGAAGCGCTTGTATTCGTGCATCGTGCAGCTCGCAGAGCCGGTGTAAACGTGGACCAAGACTCAAGCAAGATGCACGGGTTTACGGACAGTAAAACGTTTTTGAAAAAAAGATGGAATACTGGAAGCCTCGTGAACCACACCCACGCTCCCTGAGATCCGGCCACATATTTGCGGAGGTCGCCTCGTGTCGTAAACAACATAAACATAATGCAGTCGTGAGTCGAGCCGATGGACCACACCCGACGTACACACGCACGCACACGTATGCACCGCGTCACGAGAAACTTCGTTCCCTATCGTAACAAGGACCCTGTCTGACATTAGTTTTCGCGCCAGAGGAGAAAAAGCGAGAGTAAAAGCTAGCAGAATAATCGGCCCTTCGATAAGTCCCGCGATCCAAATAAATCTTGTCAGATAACGAGGGATTTTTGTTCGTTGATAAGTTATTCAAACGCGAGGACATTTGATACATTAATGTGATACCAAATATTGTGTATATACTTTAATTTAATTTTCAATGTCAAGAGTTAGAAACATTATGTAGTGTCATGATTTACGTTTCTTCTGGCTCAATTTTCAAATACAACACTTGGAATCCCCTAATAACTGTCAATCTTAAGATTTTAGTCGTTTCTATCGCCTTGTAGATGCTGGCGGAAGTCATCACTGGTTCATCATTCACATATGTTACGACATCACCGGGTTGTAAACCTCCCCTGAAATATATATATATATATATATATTTGGTTATTTGATTGATAATAACGATAGTATTTGATTTTTAAAACGTACAAGTGTGCCGGTGATCCTGCGATTACTTTATAAATAAGAACTCCGTGAGTGATGTCTGGAATTCCTCTCAATTTCTTTTGTAATGCGTAAATGAGATCGGGTGTTAGAGTGAGCAATGTCACTCCTATGTATTTTGACTTATGTTCTTCTACAATGTTCTTTGTACCTAATGTAATATTTATGTTATTTTACGGTTTTTATATTGTACAAGCTTTAATCTTTTATTATATTACCTGATTTGCTTCTACGCGTTTCCGCTTTCTTTAAGAAATCTTTAGCATAATCTATAGGTATTGCAAAAGAGATACCAGATGTTACTTTCATTACATTGACACCAATTGCCTCACCATTCAAATTAACTAATGGACCACCTGAACTACCATCCTAAAGGGTAACACTAATTAACAAAAATATGTTCAAGGTAATTAATTTAATATAACCATAAAATACTAACAGTTACTGTAGCATCTGTTTGAATATAACCTAACTGTTTGTGATAAAGACCTAGTTCTTTACTGTCTCTGTTCACGCTACTTATTACTCCACTAGTTATTGTATTAGTTAAAGTTAATGGAGATCCAATTGCAACTACAAATTCCCCTGGTCTAAGATCTTGTGAATTACCAAGTTTCATTACTGGTAGATTAGTCTGTGTAAAGAAACAAATCATGATTAATAGAAACATACAAATAAATAAAAATAATTAAATGCAATATATTGCAAACCTGCTTAATTCGCACACTTGCAAGGTCACAGTGCATATCCATATCCTCCACTGTGCCAACATATGTAGTTCCATCATGAAGTCGTACCTATGAAAAATCATATAAGAATTATTGAAAGAATATTTTCAAGATAAATATATAAAACATTAACTTCATAATTACCTTAACTGTTGTATTAGGTTTATTAGTTACAACATGAGCATTTGTTAATATTAAGCCATCGGATCTAACAATGAAACCAGATCCAGATGCTATTCTTGATGGTAACCCTGTGATAAAATCATACCTATTTTCTCATTATTGATTGCTTGAATGTATGTTGTCATTAATATTTATTCTAATGATATTTGCACTTACGTTTTATTATTTTGAATTTCAATATGTACTACTGAAGGAGCTGATATCTCTACTACATCAGCTATGAAATTATACTTTATTCGATTATTGTTTCCATCATAGTTAAGTGATTTTGCGTGTATCGTAAATATGGAACTCATCCAATTGCTAAATCGGTTTGGACAATCCGTTTGCCATTTGTACAAAATATAACCACAACCGGTAAAGAATACGGTACAGAGTAAAACATTTCTAACAGTATTATCCGAAATTTGAAATCTCTTCTCCTGTGAAGATGAGTGCTTGTATTTCCCAGATTGAGTCGCATACGAAAGTGTTAATAGTTGTTTATACCGTAACTGACTTTTTTTCAAAACATTCCAAGAAAATCGCGTTATGGGAGCAGCCATCTTTTGGCATAACCCAATGTGGAACTGTCAGGTATGGTTAGGACACGATTGACTTACTTCACATATTCGTAAATGTATATTTTAGAACGATAAAAAAATTACGCTATGAAAATATTTTATGACAATGTTTATTTTCAATTAATAAAATTCGCTCATTTTTTTTATTTTTTCTTTACATTTGTAATCCCGTTTGATTGAGCGTTTAATTTCTTCTTTTTATGTATTTTTGATAGTTTCGATTTCTGTAAAGCTTTTATTTTAAGCTCTGGGGTGGTCTTTTTCTTTTTTCTTTCGTTACTTTTTCCTTGACTTTCTAATGTTTTGTCAATTAGTTTCTTTTCTTTTCCATCATGTTTATTTGAATTTAATTTTCTCTTCTTTTTGTTACCCACTACATCTTTTTCACTATTGGCTTTACGTTTTCGAATCTTTTTAGTTTTCTTTTCAGTTATAGAATCATCTTGGTTGGCATCACAGTCTTTTACCACATGCCCTGAAAATATTAAAATGTATTATACCCGTTATTACATTGTAATTATTACCACATTATAAAAAGTATATACCCAATTGGCCACATTTAAAACATTTCCCTGTAACTGTTGGTTTCTGTCCACATACGTGCTTCACTGCGGCACATCGTCCACAAGTTTCGCAATGTTTCCAAGACGGTTTTACGCACCGTTTGCATACATTACAATGTTCGTATGTCAAACCGTTTTTCGAAGTACATTCTTTACATTTCTTACAATGTTTGTTTTCTTGGGAAACCCACTTTTTACATTTCTTACAATATTTGTATCCATCTGATTCAGGAAGTTCTATTAAATGCAGTGGCACATTAGTAAAAAGTCTAATAGGTGATAATTTCTTTGAGGCTTTAGAACTTGTTATAAATAAAGGATGATTCTCATAAGATACTTTGTAATCTGACATTTTCAAATCTTTTAAACCACCAGATAGATCCATTGGATTACTCTTTTGTTTCATAATGGATTCCATGTAGTATGGAAATATGAATATAATTTTTAAGCAGTCAGTTTCATTTTCTATGTTATTCCATTTTTTGTGGAGGTCAGATATTCTTTTTAGTGTCCATGATATTGGTTCTACCCGACTACCAAATGGTGGATCACATACTATATACGTGTCCCTTCCTTCATTTTGCATAATGAAATCTTTGAAAACATAATTAGCATTTTTATCAAAAAAATGGTTGTTCAATAAATTATACCAACAGTAACTTAATGGTCCAAAAAAATTGTGCTGTAAATTAAAACATAAGATTTAATAACTTGTCAGAATTTAAAACATGTGTTAAGAAGATAAACTTACAAATCTTCCATCAAAATCTAATAAAAGAGAAGACATTCTGTCCTCATATTTTTCTAAAATATATTCATGGATTTTTGGTGAACAAATGCAAAGAACTTGCTTTGCATCAAGCTTTACAAGCATATTTACAATATCCTCTGTCGATTTCTTTGTAAAAAAATATTGAGCTTCTTGCCTAGAGTTTGTTAAAGGTTTTAAAATTTCTGTAGGATGCTTCATTTCATAGTCTGTAAGACCTTCCTTTATCTCATGATTTTTATGTTTGTCTTCTTCACTCTTACATATTAACAATTCACAAGTATAACAATAACATCTTCTTTCTGGCGGTGCAGCTATTACTTCATTAAAGCGTATATATAATGACCTGTGCTTGTACTGAGAAATATACTGTTTTCTTTTTTGTTCCCATTTGATTTTTTCCTGGTTTTGTAATTGGTCCCCTTCTTTCAAATAAAATGTGCAATCTTTTCTTTCACGGCATGCTGAGCACACATAAAACTTTTTCAATTCACCATGTTCATATTTACCAAATAATAAAGTCGGTCCTAAAAAAATTGGATATTAAACATATTTCTTATATTGTTAAACAACAATATATTGTTAAACAACAATATATTGTTAAACAACAATATAAAAAATTACCATGTGGGCACTGAGGATGTTTGCTAAGGTCAGACCAAAAACACTCCATGTTAAATAGCAAATAAAAGATACTCTAATTAGCTACGTTATCATTTGTTATCTATAAACGTTATTAAAGTTTACTATTTTCCATCTGATTATCTATTAATTTGTGAAAATAAACACCTCATACATCACGTGTGAAATGTTTATATGTTCGTTTCACGTAAGATGATGCTCATCAAGCGCCAAATTATTATTCATCTTGCGCATGTTAACTCTACATTGGTAATGCGCATGCGTCGTTTTGAAATTTCGTGATTTAAGAATTTAACAATTTAGAAATTTGAGAATTCTCAGATTTATTTGGATTGATTTAGATGTAGACAAACATTCCGTATAATTAAAAAAAGCTATCAATATGAATTCATTTGAACGTCGATACAATTTAATTTTCAAATCAACCGCCATTTGCAACAATCGATACTGCTTTGAGCGTGGCGTTATCGAAATGAATTTGAATAGTACTCCAGAACGTTACCGGTGCGCTTCGAATACGTGCATAGTGATAATTAATTGTTATAATTGCTTCGTTCTTGTGTTTAAATTAATAGAATAACTGCAGAACCGTTGTTGTTTCACGCATCGCTGCGTTTATGTAAGTAATAAACACGTTTTTATTCATAATAACAAATAACATACTAAGATGTCACTACCTTTCTTAATTTTCTCGTTTGTTAAATTTCATTTAGGTAAGAAAAGAATGCATTCATTTTAATTCATTGCATTTTATTATAACTTTCTTTTACTACAATTGCTATGTTGCTTGCTTTATCACATGTATACATATGTTTTCAAAATTGTAACTGCTAATATATAAGGCAATTTAAGCCTCTACAGGCTATTAAACATCTTCGTGCGTTGTTTGTCATGATTGTTTATAATGTGCTATTGTAAAAATACAGACAATATATATATGTCATAATATTCAAGTATTCAACTTTAATTGGACCATACAATGTTTTAAATATGAAAAAAGGAACAAAAATATAGATTCCATTTTTTTTTAATAATAGTTATAATACTGTATCAATAAATAAATATTTCACAAGTAGTTAAAGTTACATTAAAAAAATAAGCTGATTTACCTAAGATGAACGAACAAACATAAATCTCTTATAATAAATTTTACTAAAGCAGTAAAAACAATGTTGTCTTCCGTATACTTTAAAGCATTTCTAAATGATCTACAGAATCAACACACCATTTAATTTTATTTTTACTTTTTTCTGTTATTTCAGGCTGTGTTTATTCTGCTAGATTATATCACAGACTATCCATTTGCAATTGGGAAAAACATTCACTAGAAACCTTATTTGTAATAATTCTACCACATGTCTGTGCAACTATGAAATATTTAAAGTACTATAATTAAATTTAAATCACTAATATATACAAGAGTTTAACTATCTATATAAAGTCGTAACTCATATCGTTTGGTCTAAATCGTTATACATAGCATATTAAATAACAATGTGTACTTTTTTATGTTTTAGATGCATTTCTTTTTAAATATTCAGTTAACTATAATGTACATAATACTGCAACTATGTATATGTACGAATACTGTGATTTTTTTGTTTCTTTTTTTGGAATCACTTGTATGTTTCAATTGGAATTCTATATGAAAAGGAATATAACATTTTGAACGAAGCACGTTTGTGTTGTACATATATCCAAAATAACTCTCAAACTTATATCAGTTTCCATGTTATAGTAGTTCTAATGATTCGGTTGCTAATTCTTCGCTCTCCAATTTACTAATACATAATTATCAGTACTAGTCTCTGTGTCATACACGTATCTAAAAACCAACGCTCTTCTTTGTCGTAACTCATCTTGCCTATACTTTCGCGTCAGTTCATATTATTCATTAAACTATATTTAAAATCATTTTTCATATATACATAATTGACTACGAAGCTTCTTCGATTGAACTTGCTGCATAAATAGATTTTCAGCTAATGGGTCATATTTATAAATATACAAATACACATGGGTCTAAATATTTATACAAAATGAAAAGTATAACTTATATTACATGTAAACAAAATTATCTGTAAGTGCAGGAAAATATCATTATGCAGCAAGTACTGGAGCTTTCAAAGAATGCTGGATTTAAATTTCATCGTACAAGCATACGCATTTTGGTAAAGTCACAATTCCGATTTCTAGCATCTAAATGCATTACTAGGATTCTGGTTTCATAAAGTCCATACAAAGGCTGTCGCGATGAAAACTTTTGTATAAATACGCCAAAAGCATTTTACGAATAGACAGTTCGTTTAGGCGTCAAGAGCAAATCGTTCTCCATCAATATAGAATAATAGAAAATTTGTAAATAGATACACCAATAGATTTCTGTAGATGGAATATTGACCACATTGTACTTTTGAGAAGTAATTTTCAATATGAACGTATCGAAAGGATCTCGTAAAGTTAACAACTCTCTCTTTGCACAATATTTTAGCAAGTTGGCAGTAATTCAAGTTCAAAAGAATAAAATGTGTTAGACATGTGCACTGAGATTACAATAAAAACATGATTCTCTTACGACACTATGCTCAGGAAATGCTAAATGTAAAGTTCACTCAGAAAATCTTACGCAAAAAGTATCCTCATTTCTATTATACTATCTAATGCACTCGTGTTGTAATCGTTTGGCTTCTGCTGTGTATTACGTTCATTCTATCAGACACATAGATTGTAAACTATTCTCAAAAACTTTATAAAGCAATTAGTTTAGATTGACACGAATCCCATCTCTCTTCTAACTTTTGACGTTGTTCAATGTGATGATCTGAAAGATTCTTCGGCAGTCCCACTTGCCCTGACTTCAACTTTCTAGGATCCAAGTTTGCTCCTAAATTTTGCATTCCTTTAGCGAATTTTGAGAAAGGCGATAGAATATCTTTGGCAGTAGCTGCCACTGGACTCGTAACATTGGTAATGTTGGTTTTTATCGACTTCAAAGCAGATTCACTCTGAGAGGATGTAATGTTCAGAGTTAGATCTTGTTCAGATGTTGATCTCTTCTTATCTTGAATCCTGCTGTCTGTCTGCAGCATGTTGCTGTTTATGTTGCTGAGTATTAATTTGCTATCAACTTCTCCCGTTGAGTGACTAATACTTCTGGAGAGATTCAATGACGTTGGTGGAATCAACCTCCCATTGTCTTCCATCAAGGGCTCAGTTACATTTATTTCCGGCGTTGTTGCTACGGTTCTTTGTGGAGAAGCACTCAGAGTGCTTGTTCCAGAGCCAGACTGTGGAACTGCCAATACTTCTCCGATGGAACACTGCTCAGACAATTTATTCGGTCTTAGCGATAAATTACGAGCTTCGTTGTTCTTGTCGTTTTCCACTACATCTGCATTTTTTACACCCATTATGATACCAATAGATGGAGTGTACGCTTCCCTTAGATTCTTATCATGTCTGAAGTTGTCTGGCTTTTCTAAAGGAACAGGTGGAATCTTTGAATCTTCATCGTCACTACTGCTACTACTACTGTGATGTTTCCCTTGTACATTGCCAGATATATCCCTATTTCCAACGGTAAAAGTAGGTTTCGACGGAGCGTCAGTCTTCCTCCCGATGCTTCTAGCTAAATCTATCGGTTTCCTGGCACTAAAGCTATGACTTAACTTATTTAATTTGCTAAATTGCTCTGACATGTTGCTTAAAGCTTTCGTTCCTGCAATCATGTCATATTTCGTAGATTACTCATTTGGATTTGAAAATGAAACTTGATGCTGATAAAAGTTTTATACCTGCACTTTTAAGGGCTAATAACTGTGTTTCTGAAACGTTTCTGGTCAATTCTGGAAATGATGATATATCCAGAAGACCAGTAGATCCTCTACTGTTGACTAACTTACTCTTTCGTCTGTCCAACGTGACGTTCATTGCTACAGTAATCTTTGGTAAACCTGCTATTTCCGTTGCTACTGAAATAGCTTCACAGATTGCTTTTAAGGACTCTGCAACGTATAATAAAATGTCAGATTCCAAGAGTGAAGGTTGCACAAAACTTATAATCATACCTGTACTTTCTTCTTCGGTTTTCACGACAACGGCCATGTTATTAAAAAACCGAAGATTTGTACTACGGAACATGTGGAAGTAGCCATACTCATTGGCCATCTTATAATTTATTCTAATGCAATAGAAATGCTTATTTTTAAAGAGAGAGATTGAACTTTCAGGCTGGCCAAATTCGATTAATATAATATCTTCAAGTGGAACTCTTTGGTAGTTTGTCACTTTATCAATCTGATCATCATAGTCGGCAACATAGTAACTGTCTCGTGTCAATATTAAAATAGTGTCCATTTCTGTTTCCGTTGGATCACCAGTTCTGTTGAAAAACATTCGGTCAGAAAAGGAAACTATTTTCATACGATATTGAAAATTGGAACATGTGACTTACACAGGATCAGCATCAATAAGACCCCAACTGCCTAGAATAATTTCTGGATCTGGTATAAGTAGTTTTTTGCAATCTTCTATTAGCAGTTTCACATGAATCGCAGTGGCAGCATTGTCTTCCTCCTCGGTACGCTCTTGAAATACTTCTTCGCTTACAGAATTTCCTAACATCATATCGATCGTAGCTTGTCTATAAACATCCTTGAAACGATTTAAATAATATCTGTAAAAGAAAGTACAAAACTTCTAAATATTTGCGTTAAAATTATAAATGATGTAATAAAAAGAGAAAACGTAGACGTAGGAGTGGTAATAAAGACAGAAGGGTAAGAGAAATTGGGGGTTTACAGGATTAAAATCAAACTGTAAGTCAAGCGCCTATCATGCAACCGAAACTTGTTCGTGCAAAGCAAAATCGGATTCATCATAATAAGTGAAGTCGTAGTTCTGTTATCCTGCTGTTTATTTAATACATAAATAAACAATAACTTTATTTGTATTTCGATGAGTTGAATCTTTTAAGGACGCAACCAAGAACGAACCTTGCTAAATTATACATAGCACTGGCACAAAGAAAGTCAGGATAAGTAGCAAGTTGAAGCTCTATATTTGGTGGTTTCGCGGGAATCAACTCAAGGCAGCAATAATCTAGGATGCGCAAATATTGTGACCAATCGGTATTCAGTTGATTAACATCGATAGGATTCCCTAGCATGGCATCTATTGCCGCTTGACGTATGTCATCCATAAAGTGTTGTTGAAAATATCTATGGGAAAATGAAAGGATAGTGTCAAGGATTTATGCACGTACAGACATATAATTATTCAAGTAGTGATTGTGAATTGTTTTTAAAACAAATAATTACAATGTCCAAAGAACGTATATTCGTGAAGTGGTCCGAATAATGATTAATAAATCTAAAATGACGTATCGTGTAGGATATGTGAATGAGAATAGTGTTCTATGACAACGTAGGACACAGTAGTTTAATTGCTGTCCATTTGTACCTGTTCGCAGAATTCATGCCATCTTTCATTAACCCAGTAAATTTTCTTTCCCCCGTTCTTGTATAATCTCCCTATAAGCAACAAGAAATCAGTATGACAGAAGTTCCTAGGGTTCCAATTAAAATTGCTCGTAAGGTTATTCGTAAAATTATGAAAAATCGAGTTGGTACAAAGTACGAACCTTCAGAGCGTTTGTACCAGCATACTGTTTACTGATAATGTCGCCATTATTGGCCCAAAGCAATTGAAACGTTTGTCTGATGTTCGTCGGTAACGTTCCGTCTGGTGGTATTAGACCTAGCTTCGAAAACTGCATTTCCATCACGGCCTTACCCAAAGCGGTTTGCACCACGTTCGTTCTATCTAAACAATCTATGCAATTCACCCGAAACACTCCCTTCTGCATGCAAATTGTGCCTTGCTTATCGCGCCAACAATACTTCATCTCTGTCAATACTGTAGCTAATGCATTGACCAGAATAGACACATTTTCAAAATGCATTCCTCGACTGTGTTAGATAGAAAAGAACATTTAGCAACAATTCAACATTCAAAGTATTTCAAACCTTCCCCAGATGCTTACCAATACTCGTGGAAATCGAAACTCGTATACGTTATGTCAGGATGATCGTATTTAACAACATGATTACTATAAGCTTCCCAAATGATCTTCTCTTTGCCTGTTTGCTCTACGAGATTCACAATACAGATTGGGCCATATAAATCAAGTTCTTCGTGAAAGTGCTTTTCGAACGCTACCTGCGTTTCTGCTTCGTCTGAAATATTACAAAATATTATCGATACAATGAATTTTAATGAAAATATCTTCGATTAATTACCTTTATCGATACGTGGTGGCGGCTTATATTTGTAGCCAGGTTGAGACCAATACACAGGTACACTACCTCTTACTTGTACGAAAGATACTTGGTGATCATGATACCAAACCAGTTGCTCTGTTTCAACATAGTTTGCGCATTTTCCATCGTCATCGACGCCACGACGTTTATATCTATATAACAACAAAGGAAAGTATTTTGTTTCCATGTAAATAGAATAGGAGAATAAATATAAATAAGTAGTTACCTCGTGCCTGCACGAAATCTACTTCTTCTAGATATAATTGCTAAGTTAAAGGTTTCATGTTGAGGTTGTTCATCAATACCTACTTCTACTTTGCATTTTTCTATTTGCACATATCCCTGAATTACTGGTAATATCCAACAAGTTGCTTTGTCTGTCTACAGAAATAAAATGCTTTCTAAACAACACGTATGTTACAATATAAATAAATATAATTCAGAAAGATCCTAACTTTTAGATTTATTATATCCTGTAACATGTGCTTGTTCCAAAAAAACCTGTCATCTACTCTTTGCCAAAGCGGTCTATTCAATTCTTCTTCATTCTGCTGTGACTCTGCAATGCAAAGTCTCTGTAGACTGTTAGTAATGTCACCGGTTTGACAGAAATAAAAGGAATCAGTTTCTGCAAAAATTTTGCTCAATTCCTCCAAAATTCTCTTTTCAAATCTCTCCTTGTCTTTAACAATGTTTCTTTTAGATACTGTAGATTTTACCTATAAATATGTTTATTAATAGTTTGATTGTATCTTTTGTCATTTGGGTCAAATTAAAGTGATGTACCTGAGATGTTGCAAGGGCAGCTGCTTGTTGAGTTGTATTCTTTATAGTATTTGTTGCACTTTTAATGGTTCCCCATGTTTTAGCAAAGGCTGCTTTCTGTGGAACATCGAACAAACCACCTTGGCTTTTTTTCTTTGGCAAATTTTGATGTTTCTTACATGGCAAAAGTCCAATATCATTATTTTCTGTGCCAAAATGCAAAAATGCTATAGATTTGATCTTATATACAATGTGACCTCCATATAATTCTCCAGCTGGTGAAATCTCTTTGATCAACATTAAGCGAGGTTCCAAAACAGATGGCTGTTCTATTTTTCCAACTATTCCATAAAATATTCCAAGACATTCTATATCTTTTGGTGAAGCCCATTCCCAATCTATGAAACAATTTCCATCATGTAAATCTTTTATAAAATCTTAAACCATACAATGTTTTCTTTGATTCTGTCAGCTAAAAAATGACTTTCACATATTTACATAATTCATGAACTATATCTATTGTGAAACTATATACATAGCGACTACCATTAAAGGTATTCCCTCGGCTTATCATTATTTTAACAACTTTAATTTAATTAGGAGTTAATATAATAATTCTGACATATTAAATGTTACCAAAAAAAAACGGATTTATGAAATAAAGTAATATCACGTTTCCTAAATTATGATCCACAGAAAGTTAACAAGTTTAGATATCAGAATAAGAAACAAAGAATTGCACAGTGTTATGTTTGACAGAACTTTGTATGCACTTTTGTTAAACGTTTCTGTGTATACCCACCCGATTTAGCGGAAAACTCTCCCGTAAACTTGTCACACCACAGGCTATGCCTTTCTTTCACGAAAATGAAATGAGTGTCAGTACGGAACAATTCCATGCTTTCAATTTTTCCGAGAAACAATGATTTCTACGCAGCATGAGTAACGTCAACTCTTCCGACGAACGTCCACCTATGACAGACACCTCGCCATTTTGCTCGTACGTGAGATTAACAATGAACTGAATTTCGCTGACTATACATACTTTCGATCTAAATGTAGATGGCGATCGGATAAATACAAAATGAATTATATTTACATAGATGATAATTATCATATCGTTATTTCTTAGGATGTGCGGGTAATTCCATATGTCAAGTACTCGAGCTGTGGCTTGAGTACGAAAAAAATTAATTCGGTATCGGGAGATAAAATCAGGATTCGGAAGTTTTCGGAAGATTCGGAATTAAAAACAAACATTTCATTACTTGAAATACATAAGATTTTATTTCGATAATTTGTGATTACATACTTTGTATATGTTTCACAATATAACTGATAAGTACATCATAAATACAAAGAAGCGTGTGAAAATATGCGAATAATGATTAGTTAACGTTATTATTAATATTATAGTTATCATTCATGGAAGAATATTTGAGAGATGTATCCTCTTTTTACAAGTTCTTCTTTATATAGAATTTAGATCCTTGCATTATATTTATGATAATTGATGATGAAGTTTAGACTTATCCTTATACGAAGTGGAAAGAAGTGATAAAATTTAACAAATATTTAACACAGTGGAAAAAAGATTTACTCGCTCCTTCCTTCATTTTCTTCCCTATTTCTCTTTTCCTCTTTAGTCTTATCAATGATATATTCTTGCCATTTTCTGTGATTTAAAGTTTCAAAGTCATCAACCTTAGCTATCAATCTCAAATATTGAGACAATTTCAATAGCTCCTTGTCTTTTCTTCTAGTAATGTGCGCATGCCTAAATGGCTTTATTTTCAGTCCTGATTGTGGATTCATAATGAAGTTTCTCCTAATGTCATCAAACATTATCGTGTTCTTAGCAGAGAACTGCTTATATTTTCCCCATATGACAGCAAGAGGTTTTGCCGTGATTGTACCATATTTTGACGTATGAACATTGATCATAGCATTTGAATCAAGGTGACACGCTATTTTGTAATATTGGTTATTAGAAACCCCGAGTACCTTCATCTTTTCATTGATCCATTTCATACTGGTTGCAGACCAAATCACTATGTCATAGTAAGGATAAGCCAATGTCAGAAACTGGTGGAGGAAAGGCCGCATTAATTCTGCACCAGTTTCTGCTGTTGACTTGTGATCAAAGATTGTATAGTCTATGTCGAGTACCAGTAGTTTCTTTCCTTCTCTGAATGGATTCAATTCTACGAACTTGTAATAATTGATTCTACATTGTATTTGAAACATACAAATTTTCACATTCTCAATTTCTATCTCTTCCTCTTCGACCTTGAAATCATTAATCACGTCAGGCATATCCTTCGGTGCATGACAAGCTTCGGCAATATCCTCCTCACGAGAACCCATCAACATGAGCTTAAAGCCGGGTTTCATACCCAAGTTCCTTAAGATTTCCTCATCTTGAGATGCTTTGTCTGGTGGAAAGAAAGATACTATAGACACTTCAGGAACTTTAACTAAATCTAACGATAAGTCTAACTAGTCTCCTAAATAAACAGATTTCAAAATATCATTGGTAGTAAATTAAAAACGAGAAAGTTGTTTAAAGGTAATTTTAATATACATCGATAACAAATTAAGTGTCTACATTATGCTACGAAAGAAAATAAAGGGTGAGAGGACCGTGAGAACAGTTCAAAACATAACCTTTGGTTTTGAGGTTCAGAAGTTTCTGACGTTCCGGAAGTATCCCAGTTTCCTTGTGTATTCGTTCTTTCAGACCTCGCACAGTATCACCAAGATCTACGTCTGGGATTTCAATCTTCTGTCGACCCCATACTATGGTAATCTTTCCTACATTCTCCATTTTTATTTTCGAAAATACAATGACGCGACACCAAACGATAGACAATACGAAATACACGAGCGTGTACAATCACATTGTACAGTGAACGTACACTATAATACCTGATAATACCGTCAATAATTGTGATACACAATACACCTTTGTGTCGATATTGCAACGTGAAACTTCTTCTTCGTCCGGGTGGCGTTTCTGGATAGTTCTCCAGGCAGTGTTACCACCTCAATAATTCATGTATTTGCGAGATTATAAATATTTTAATTAGTACAACAGTAATACTGAATTGTATTACCGTGAAATAATTAATTTAATAACATGAAAGCATTGTGCTGGAGTTATTTTTATATTTCTACAATTTTGTATAATTTCGCGCTTTCAAAAAAGGGTGCCAGCGATATCTAACGGTTAAAAATGGAACTATGAGTTGTCGGTACAATCGGTAATTTACCGTCTTGGGTCATACAGAAACGCCTCCTCTCGCAAATTTTACACATCGCATCGATAAATTCAATTTCTTCCACGATCCTTTCTCGCAAGTGCTTCGATCACCGTCCCTATGGAAATTCCTAGAATGATCCTTAGAAAATCTCAGAAATTCTACCGGAGATGCCACAAAAATTCTAGAAAGTTACTAAAGCTAAGAGTACTCTACTGAACGTAGAAGACTAGGAAAATTCTAAAGAATTTCAGGGGTAAGAAAGAGGAGATAAGTTAAAGGAAATTCCAGGGGAAATGTAAGCGTTATATACAATTAGTAATTACTCACACTATTTTCATTTGTGTTCAGATACCCCCAAAATGAGACAAAGCACTCTAAACAGAATCCATCCCTGCCAGTAGAAAGCACACTCGAGGCTCTCTTCCTTGAGTCCATGTCCTAAATTGTCTAGCAAACAGGGGACCAGTGTCTGTTTGCGCGTAGACACATTAGCCTTTCCGTATAGCAATCTAAACATTACGATTGTCGGTGCAGTAGCATGCGTTCGGTAATTGCATCTTGGTGTCAACGTTGCAATAGATATAACTGGGCTTGTTAGTCAACTTCCGGAGAAGTTCATTCGTGTACTTCTGCTGTCTAAACTTCGTTGCTCATTATTAATGAATGTACAAAGGTTTTCATAGAAAGATCTGCTAGAAAGAAAGTCTGGTTTAACTAAACTTTTGGTTTGCTTAATCTCAAGTTCTTAAATAAAGAAGGGAGAAGGGAATTCTTGAATCCGATCGTCTGCTGCTCAAATGTTTCGAACATACTTGTTTCACAGTAGAAGCCGGTGTCTACACGAGGGATGGAAAGAAAGGTAATAGAAGAAACGAGACATAGTCGAGGGGAATGATCGATTGGAGGGATGGAAAACGCGAGAAAAGAAGGGGATCGTGAATGCAACGGCACACTCGATGCTACTTTGAGAGGCTCCTATAGAATTCTACGGCGAAATGCCTCGCAGCATTCCAACAAACAGCAACAGCCCTCGTCCCTTTCTGTCGGTGAACTTATCGCGAGCTCCTATTCTCTCCTTTATTTAACCCCTCCGTTCTGACCCACATGGCCGCCGACTTATATCTGCTTCCAATTAAAAGAACGGAATTGGATCGCGTTAAAAAAAGCCGAAAGGAAGCGGCGCTGACCCCTCCTCCCTCCATCGTTGGATCGAGAGAAAAATCCCTGGCAAACAGGGGAGGGTGGAAGGTTCTTTCAGAGCTGACCGAACCTCTGGCAACACCCCCTTCTTTCACGACCAACTTACCCCTGATTTCTCGCCTGGACGATTCTGTACTCGTTAAATTCCTTTGAATCACGCCGAATGGCCTGCTAATTGTCTTACACGCATTTTTATTGCAGTTACGCGAAAGTAGATGCAGCGGTTAAAAATTCGTTTATAATCGAATTAATAAAGGCTTTTGTAAATTGTAATTAGCGATGCTTGGAAAGTGTTGAAAGTGTGGAATGTTTCAAGCTAGCAATTACTATTGTAACACAAACCATATACATTACGCCTCTGGCGTCCAGATGGTCCACAGTCAAAGCGCCAAGCAGAATGATTTAATGCTAATGAGCGTAATCCATTAATGATTCTGTGTGAATGTAGATAGGTATAATAGTCGATAATGTATTCCTTCAGGAAGGATACTATATTTTGACTAGCCACACTATCAATGCATAGATTAATATAATGTTTCAACTGTAAAGGACAATTAAAATGGATAACGATTCTAACAAGTTATAGGGATTGTTACGTCGAATGCGGTATTAATTTTTAACAAAAGTCTGCGACATCTGTGCGCCATCGTTCGCGTTTCCCAGTGTCGTTAATGTTCGCGAAAATTTCGATCGGAAAAAGATATCGCGTTGAACACTGCTTCTTTTTGCCAGGGATCTCGTGACTGCATCTTGTAATGCACAGCTGCGATTCTTTAATAATGCGTACCGTTGTTTATTTCAGGAGAACACGAAGTCTCCTTGCAAAATGCATACATCTCTTTCCACGTGAAATTGCCCTGTTAAAGATTGTAACTTACGTTTCAACTTATATGTGCCGAGTCTCCCGAAAAAATATTTATTACACGAATTATCACGTACAGTAGCGTATTTATAGTATAAACGACGATAACGTTATCGACGTAGCAGTGTTGCGAACAGTAATAATAAATGTAACAGATGCAATTATAATAGCGAGCAGTTCGATATAATAATGTTAGTAATGTATAATTCCTAGAATCGTAAAAGCTGTCGAACGCAATAGAGATTGTAGGTCACACATTTGTGATGTTATTAGTTGTCAAATTATCGCGCAAGGAAGTGTCACGAAAAGAAGTAGAAAAATGGCGAAACAAAGACGTAAGAGACGCGGCTGTCGCTTCGTTCCACAAAGGGCTTTGTGCCAATTGAATTTCTGCTCGCACATACGTTTGCCGACTCGAGCAAGCGAGAAACCGACGAATTTTTGCGGCCGAAACACAGACGGGTCCTTCGTCTTGCCGCGAATTAATTACATTGGCGGGCCGAATTCGACGAATTTGCTTGATCAAATAGTCCGTTCGCAAACATTGACCGAGGTTTCGTCACCGGCGCGGTGCAAAAATATTTCTCGTTCGCTGGAATATTCATGGCGGCCGAACTGATCCGTTAATTAGCCGGCTACGAGAAAAGTGAACTTTCATTAAATACGTTCGATCTATCGTTCATCGTTAACGAGCTCCTTCCACCTCGATTTCCAACGATCGAGTGGCTCGATACTTACCCCTACGTGAATCATTTACAAGCGATACAGTAAAACCACAAAAATTGCTTCATAACGGGTTCAACCTGCATTCCATCGGTTTGGTTATTTTTATTTAACGATTTTTTAAGATGATTTTTAACGACTAGGAAGAAAATGAAGAAATACTTTGACACGATTAAGATTTATTTACAGTTAAATGATTCGATTATAAATTTAATGGCAGTATAACAAGAGTTTATTGTACCATCAATTTAATGTACGTCGATTTGGTGCAATAACGTGTCAGGTTTAAATTGCAAAACGTTACTGTGGAATGTTAAATAGTCGTAAATAAAGGATATAAATCAATCGTTGTATTTGACGCGTTAATTGCAATTGACGATTAGTTATGCCTCTCATAAAAAACGGGGGTGTTACAGAAATCGATTGAAATTCGATATGCATCGAACACAGAAATCTGTGACCACGTTCACCTGCAGGAAATCCCATGATTGATACCGGACGACACAATGTTGTCTGCGTATAATGCATAGTCGCGCATAGTGTATGCACACCATGCATACCGATAACTGCACCGTGAATGCGCACTGCAATAACGGCGACGCAACTCGATATGTAAACGCGAACAGGAAAATTAAATCCATTTCTAACTATTGTGCACCGAAGAGGATAAATTATCGAATTTTGTTCTTTCACCGAAAATCTATTGTTTCAAACTTCCGGTCATTTTTTCGTTTTGTTACAAGTTTATTTATTTATTCGTTTGAGAGCTGTTAATTTGTCAACAGCATTATTGTTAATGTCGAGTTAACGGACGTTATGAAATTTAATAAATATTTCAAAGGGGTTCGAACCGAGGCCGAAAGGTCACGCGTTATAACACGGTCGATGTCGCTGATTTTTTTAATCAACAACTTCTAGACGGTAAAGGTTCGTTGTTTTTACAAGCTTCACAATAATTCCATTGGAATTCCTGTGCCGATACGGGAACAAAGGGACGCTCTATTCGCGGCTGCGCAAAGCCGATACACGGGGAAATCTCTGCTGGAAACCGATAAAATGATAATTAAAAAACTTCATTCGATAACGCGTTACAAAATCGGTGCTAAATATTGCGCATTTGTGCTTCTATCGGTATGTTCATAATGTAAGAGGCGGTTACGTGGGCGGTCACAGCGTATAAAATTAGAGCGTTTATTGGATTATCGATATTACCAAATTTAACTTTCCGATTAACAACTTTAACAAAAAATGTAGAACAGTGCACACTATAACTTTAACTTATGAAAAACAGTGTATAGAATGTATAAGTAATACCTCACGATACAAATTATCACAGTGTACTTGATACACGATTTTCAGAACGTGTTAGTAGACTAACGTCTGATAGGCACAATTTGAACTTTGCAAACGCGAAGGTTTGGTACACTATTTCTGACATGATACGAAGTTTTTAAGTAGTAAATCAGAAAGCAAGTACACTATGAAATCTGATAAGCACTATTAAAAAATCGGAAACGTGAATTGGAACACTATTTGTTGCAAGAGCTGTCGGTTTTTTGATTAGAGGAAAACCGGAAGGCAGAGATGTCACGATCGGCGGAAGGATTGTAGCGAAAGGGTATCAGAGGGAATTTGGTCGCGGAGAGTGCACGCACACATGGTCGAAAATCACGGGGTTAACACAGGTGCGGGCGATAAGCGCGCGCGACGACGCGCTGTGCCGCTCGACGCCGCTCGACGCCGCGCGACGCCGCGTCGCCACTGCTGCAGGTAACGTAGAAAGTCAGTCCGACGGCGTCGCCGCACCAGACGTACGCGTGAGGACGCGCCTTTTCGTAGCCCCGCAATCAAACGTCGCTCGCGATCGAACTCGTGCACCCTCGCACTAAATATTCGGCGAAATTTTCACCGACAAACGAAGTAAACTCGTGCAAACAGTCTACGAACAATCCGAGAAACAAAGATCTAGAAGAAACACGAAGATCGATTGTTCTTGGATCCTGGATCTCTCGGTCGAATCGTGATCGTTCGGTACCAAACCGAGACTGAATCTGCGTGATCGAATCGAAGATCGAGGAGAATTTCGAAAGTCGGTGCACCAAGTGCCTTTTTTCTTTCTGTTTTTTCGTTTCGGAGGGGCTCCGTTTTGTCCCGCCCCTCTGGGCGGCTCCTGGCTACCGGAAGTATCCTCGTCTTGAACTGACGGACTTCGAGCAGTACCAGCCAGGTACCGGTTGACAGAATGTTTTCGTCCTCGAGGCTTTTCCCGCCGATTCTCTTCGCGGCACTCTTCCTCTGCATCGGTGAGTGACAGTTTGCAAAATGTTTTTACCGATCGTCACTCTTGAGTGTGTTTAGTGTGCAGAGATGACAAGTTGTGCAAGAACGGCTACGGTGCAATAGCAGAGTTTTAAAGGTGATCCCGTTATGGGATACATTTTTTGGTTTACCTTTTTTTGTACCGTGTGATAAACGGTGGCGTAACTAGCAGGGACCGGGGTGCTGCTGGTACCCCACGAAATATGGACTTGCCCTTTTACTATAGTGCCAGAGATGTGGGGGATCTCATGTATCTCGTGTTAGAAACTCACAGATTATCAGATTTGCAAATACGCAAGTTTTTCAGTTTCTAACCTTTTTAACGTTCTCAATTTTTTCCTAAATTTTTAACTCTTTAAGTTCCCACATCTCTAAGTCTCTCATTTTGCAAGTTTCCAAATTTTCTTATTTCCTAATTCTTAAATTCCTAAATATCTAAATCCTCAAATTTCTACGCTTTCAATTTCCCCAATTTTTAAACATTTGCAAATGATAAAATTTCCAAATGCCAAATTCCCAAATTACCAACTCAACAAATCTCCAAATTCGCAGTGCTCCCAATTTTCCAAATTACCACTTCGTTTAGCTTGGAATGGGATATTTGCAATTAAAATGTCCTCGCAATATTAATAGTCACATATTAAAAGGGGGGTCGCATAGCGCGAGCTATTTCTGTGTTGGTGGACCATCCTGCGAGCCATCTTCTCATCTCTGCACTTTGCCACTGTCCATAAACTCAAATATTCCTTGATCGATAAAACGTTTTAAGTACCGTGGATTTTAAAACTTTCTATCGAAGCTTTTTTTATATTAAAAATTGACGAACCTAACCGAGCGGTAGATGAATGATGCAACGAGTTTGATATCGAGCATCAGAGTTGCCCAAGAAGCCATTTTAATAATGCAGCTTCTACTAAACGTGCAATTTTTGCTCCTATTAGAATGTTTCATCTTTCTGAAGATACAGATTAGATAAAATCATAACCGATGTTTGTTCAAAAGGGACACTTCGAAAGTACCTTATATATTCTTAACTGTTAATGTGGTAGCTGAACACGAATGGTCATTGTTCGACGTGCTGTTTAAAACAATCGAAGGATCGTTTGCCAAAACGTGACGACCAATATTTTGATAGTCGCTAGTGACATGCAGAGTAAATATTGAACGGAAATCGAACCGGTTAAATATGCACCGTTCCTTCCGTGTTTGATAACTCTGCAAAATCCATCGAAGTCCGTGAATTATTCTCGACGGTGAAGCATCGTCGTTAAACACGGTATCTTGGTTACTCGAATTCACTAAGAACTTCGAATTTAGCGAGGAAAATTCTTTGCAATTTTTATACCACTCTTAACTATTCGGTTTATAACTTTTGATTATACTACTGTGTTGACTTTAGCTTCTTGCAAGGATCGGACCGAAATTTTTAGCTAGTTCAGGGGGTGAATTTATAGTTTTAATCTTCTCGAAAGGGATGATTTGAAATTGTCAATTTTAGTGTGTCATTTATCGTAGTAGAATATTGAAGGGTTGATTAGGTTGAGGGTGGAGTTTCTTATGACAGAGTTTCAAAGGGTTGATATGAGATTTTGTGCTCTTATTGCAACCGATAGAACTCTGTAGGGTTGATTTGAGATTATCAGCTCGAGGATCGCTTACCATATGATATAGAGAATATCGTCGCGATTATCTTCCGCTCATTAGTAGAATTATCAGTATTTCGAAAGCTACTTGTTACACTGACTGACAATACGCATCAGGTACCTAACACTTTCAACCGTGATATTCGATTAAATCCTCCATAATCCATTACGGTCCATTAACCGTTTCGATCAGGCTATCATTATTGTTAAATACCGTGCATCGATTGATTCCTTGTCGACTGGATAATTTGATTTTCAACCGAGAATTATCCTCAATTAGATTTGCCTCTAAAACACCTCTACCCACACCTCGGTATTTTAAACCGAGTTAAAATCCTTACGTTACGTTATTTTAATCGTAACTGATTTAACACTTTGGGTCACCCACGTGTCAGTTAATTTTCTCCCGTTTTTTTTTTCTTAATCGATCGCGTTAAACTTGTTTCATGGAACCGACTCGGATTTTCGTAATCAACAGGGGCGATAATGTCCGGAAAGTCGACCACGACGGTCCGAGAAACGCTGCGAGTCGAGTTCGCTCGCCTAATGAATAGCATTATTTCCAAGTTGAAGTTTACGGCCTAATCGAATTAGTCGCGTAGCGAGCGGATAGGGGCGGGTCTAACTGAATTTTCGGCTGTCCCACATTGCGAAATCGGGAGGGTTGGAACGTGGGTGGGCGAAACTGGGAGACACCAACGAACGAGGCTACGTTTCTGTGAAATTGCGAAATTCTTGATGGCAGACGCGAAAAATCGGTACACCATGATCTTTGCGAAACATCTACGTCGATCAAGTTGAAGTTTATCTGATCCACAATTAATTGCTTCAATTGACATTACTAAATTGTACGAATCTTCTATAACATTTTACAAATCATTATCTGTAACGTTTTATAGATTACCGATAATTTTACACGTCCTTTCATTCAGCCTATATCGACACATCTCCAGACCTTTTCAGATTTATTGATTTGTAGGTTCAACGACGACACCCTCTTTCATTTACACTGTCATTACAATGTACATCGTAGAAAGCTTTCAGATTTATCGATTTGCAACTTGATTATTAATAATCTTACACCCTACCATTAACCCTGTCGTTACGATCCTTCAGATAGATTACCTAACCCATTATCGATAATCTTACACCCTTTCACCCTGGAACTCTTATGTTACCAGCCCTATTTCGCATTCTCTTTCATTAACCTTCATTATGTCATACGTATCAAACTTTCAGATTCATTATGATCGATAACCTTATACTCTGCCTCGTTCATCAATAATAATTTTACGAATTGCAATGAGCTCAGGTTAATTAATTCACAAATTCGTTTTAAGTAATTTTATACCCTGTGTACCTTCAGTAATATTCATTTGAAGAAGAGTCCAGATTAATTCACAAATTCCTTATCAATCTCGTTTATCCTTCAGTAGCATAACAAGACTTATTAATAAACCAGATGATCTCTAACTCCTTATCAGTGTAACGGTGTCCGTAGCAGTCTCTCGAGAAGTAGTTCTGTTATCAATAATCTCGCAGCCAGTACTGTTCAGCCATTAACCAGCATGTCTCTCATCTCTCGAGATGTCCAGATTCTCGCTTCCTCAGCAGAGAACGGTCGTCATTTTCCCGTGAAACCCGCGGTACTTCGGGGGTCGAAAGTGGTCTCCTTGTTCGAGATCTTTGTGAACTGACCCCGCACAATGCGACGCTTTAACGCTGACGTTTCCCTTTCCACGTAGCCAGGCAATCAGGTAATGGAGACTCTTGAAAGGCATCGAGCTTTTTTTCTCTCTCCCTCGCGCGCACGCACACACCCTTTATCCTGCACATCCCGGTGTGCATCTAATAAGAGGATGAATATGAAGTCGCTGCACCCCCCACGACGTGAACTATGATCTCCCCCCAGGCACAGGCCAACACTTCAGGGCAGGAACTTCTCTATTCAAAGAGGTAATAAAGCGGATACGACGTCATAAATATACCAGCTGCATCGTCGTAGTCCTTTATCACTTTATTACCATCATCGTCTTTGGCTTGGTCGGACACGTTCATGGAAATCGCTACCATTAGACGCGCTGATACCATCGTTCTTATACACAGCCTGTTCGCTCGCTGTCGATACCTTTTGCGACGATTTGTCATTCTCGAGAGCTTCTTCGCTTTAGTTTGAATTTCTAATGCAGGGATTTGGGAATATAGGGGATGTAGGTATTCGGGGGTATAGGAAGTCGGGAATGTAGGGATTTGGGGAGATGAAGATTTCGGGAAATAGGGACTTAGGGGCATAAGGGTTCGGAATCGTGGAGTTCTGGGGTATAGAGATTTGGTCATGTAGGTATTTGGGAATGTTTTGATTTGGAAATATACCGATTCGGGGGAGTAGGAACTATAAAATATAAAATTCGACGATATAGAAATCCAAAAATCCAGAAATTGGGAAAGCGTAGTGATTCGTGGACCCAGCGATTGAACTGTAGTGCTTTATGGACATAAAGAATTAGGTTGCACCACAGCCACAAATCTCTCTGAAGAATACTTGCCAATAATCCCCCTTCGATATAACATTTCATAAAATATGCGATCAAAGTGTTAATATAAATTTATGAGACATATATGAGACCTCCGCGAAGTATCCATAATAGGATTACAAAAATAGACCGAGAACTATGTTCAAAGGAACGAAAAGTTCATCGTCAACCTGAAGATCTGAAATCCACCTTCGGAGGAAGCTATCGATAACCATTCAACTCGGGAACTCCATAAAACTGCGGACTGTATTCAATGGAACCAATAGTTCATAGTTGAAATGAAAATTTCAAAAGAATTCCTTCGAAAACTTATCGATCGCTGGTGAATTTATTGCGGTATGTATTCGAACGCAATAAATTATGTCAGTGAGCTTAATCGTAGGCGGTGCTAACTTACTTATCGATCTGAAGGATTCGAGGGTTAGTATTTTTCATAGAATTTTCTGAAATTCACAAATCCTCAATGCTCAGAATTCTGAAATGGTCAGGGAACACCAATAACCCCATAATATCGACAATACACAATCGCCCAGCCGTACTAAATCGCCAGGCACTAAATCTCCGTATCATTGGCTGGTATCACCAGAGGCCATCCCTGACCCGTAGCCAGTTACGAACGGTTAGAAAATATGTATAGATCGAGAAGATATAATATTTTTAAGGCCGTGTCGCGACGTCAATAGGACGGGACGAAGATATGCATAGAGTCGAGCAGGCGGTTCGATACATCCCTTTCCTGGCGAGCTTTCGACGTGGTTAATTTCGATGAAAGGTCGAGCCGGGGTGGCAGCATGCTTCTGAAAAAAGGGGAAAAAATCCACGAGAATCGTTCTCGGGATAGCCGTGAAAGATCGTCGATCTTCGTTGACCCAGATCCCCTCGTTCAAAGTGTTAAAGTCGATCCTTCTGTTATTCGTGCGTCCTGTCTCGAACGCCGTTGTTTGCCGAGCTGCAGATTGTTTTTTCCGGAAACAGCGGTCGAGATTTTTGGAAACCGATGCGTCGTCAATCATTTTTACGCCATTTTTAGAGGCAACGATTACTCGGTCGTGGTGCACTCTGTTTCATGGCTTTGGAAAGCTTTCGTAATTACGGTTTAATTGTTTTTAATGTAGGAAAAGTTAGTGTAATGACGTTTGTGAAAGAAGAAAATTTTTACAATATTTATGAAAATTGCGGTGCAGTTTGATATTAACCCCTTACTATTTTGAAGTACGAGTGCACACCCAAATAAATCTTAGTGCAGGGGGATAAAAGGGTGATGTTACAAAGTGCTTTGGTCATTCTTTCGGGGAATTTTCAACGTCTCTGCGGTTAGGAAAGAATGCTTATTAGCAGAAAAGAGAGATAGCTCACGTTGAAAATAGTGACCAACGGTGTTAAACTTCCGGTGAGTTCGCAGCGCAAAGGAAGCTCGACCACGATAGAACTATCCCGGAATTCCAGCCTTAAGTAACGCGAGCTTTTCTCCGAATTATTTCACCATTTTATGCTAAGGGAAAATGGCTGGAAAATCTGGAGTTGAATATTTGAATAACTTGAGCATACAGGTTAATGTATCAGAAAATTGGATTAAAATTGAATTAATTACAGACTGAGGTTACAGCGGGAAACTGTTCTACGCGTATTTAAATACCTACGTCTTTTTTGTTTACGCAATCGAAGTGCAACGTGCGTCACGGTAAATCGATTCAGTAGCATCGATCAAGCGAAAGTATGTCGGTTTAGGGTTCCAGAGGACAGGATAGATTTCGTGTTAGATCCGTGACACGCGAAATCGTTTCATTAAAGCAACGCGCAATGTTGGTGTTGGTGGTGTCATAAAAATATAATGGGAGCAGGAGAGGTGCGGGATCGCGAGCTTTCTCGAGCGCTCTCAAGCCTGCTGTTCCAAGAAAAGGAACTTGAAACATGCGGTCCACCGTCCGCAGTCTTCATTTTTAATAGCGTGTGTTCAGTTTAATGGGAACACGTGTGTGCGTTCGTCGACTGTGGACTCTTCGTGAAAAGATGCTCCTGAGAGGGCTCGAGTAAATCGCACCGGATGCTTCTTGTCATTCTAGCATCGATTCCTCTTCAAACTTTTTTCAAAATACTTATCGTATTACCAATGCACGAATATGCATCGATTATAGTAATTAAATTCGTCGAAGCGTATGTTGTTCTCGCGATTCTTTTAAATCGTAAATTGGTAGTAAAAATTTTGTGGCGGTAAGGAGCGCAATCGAACGCGGATTTTCGGGCGTATTTCAGTCGGTTTTTAGCGGGACGACGTCCGATAACACGATGGGGGAATTCGAACGAAATAATAGGCACATTCGTGAAGATTATCGGCGGGCGTTGGCGCGGGCGCGCGTTATCATCGCGAACAACTGGAAGCGAACAATGGCCAGCAAACGGGAGAGCACGAAACGCACGAAACACGCGGACGTTGTATAGCAGAATGCATGCAGCGCACACACGCGGCCAATTCGATGTCCAGCTCGATTATGCGGCTGTTTGGACCTTCCATCGACGAGCCGATGATATACACACCGATAGATACGGATTTCACCGTGAATTATAATTTCATGACTTTGATGATTAGCGACTGGCTGCCGCGGCTGCCAAACTTATTGGCGTCGATCGTTACTGCTCGAAACCTCGTTTCCAATTAGTCTTTGATTAGAACACGGTTAATGCGGGGTGTGTCTGATCATTTCCGATCAAAAGGATTTTCCTCTTGTTCAATTTATCGCAAACAAAACAAACGTTTGCCTCGATGCGTTCGACGCCCATTCTATAATGCACGTTCAGACTGTTCGGTCAGTTTTGCGATACACATCATTTATGCAGATACTTGGTCAACAATTTTTCATACAAATAGGTATCTGCAGGTTTCTAGGGAACCTAAGAAGTAGCTTCTCTAAAAATTCTTGAGGAATCTCGTGCCTCTCGTACCAAACCTAGAAAGTATGAAAGCTCGAATGATCACCGAACTGTCAGTCTTCGGCAGCTCTAAATACCGCAAGCAGAAGAATGCACCGGAAGCATTAAACGTAGATCTTCGTGTCCTAAGAACGGTTCGACACCAAATGACAGTACTTTTGTCCTCGCGTTGCAAAGCAACATCTGCTTTGTGGTTCGCATGCACAATTGACTCGCTCGAAAGAGTTTCAGCGATCCTTTACAACTCGAAACTTCGAACGTATAGTTTCGTACATTCGCAAGAATTTCGATGCTTAGGTGAAATTTTTCTATCGCGAGCTCTCCGGGCTTCGGAAAACGTCGAGGATCCTTGGATCTCATTCAGCGGCATCAAGGAAACGGTAGATTTGCGGTAATTGGATGAGGATATCGCGCACGTTGCCGGTTCGTCGAAATTACCAGACCTGGAACTTTTCAGACGCTCTCCAGCTCTGTACCTTGTAAAAAGTCGACTCGCTGGCCGGATACTGCTCGCGAATTTCGAAAAGTCGCGAAATCGTGGATTTGATCATTTTAGGATCCTGTGCGAAGGATGGTACAGAACTTCACCATAGAATTTCAACGGAATTTCCGGAGAGATTATGAGATTACTTTATTTCTATATCCAGGAATTTTCAGCGAGGAATTTACAGTGGCTGTAAATCAAATTATCGACCCTCTTTCGGGAATTTTATCGTGATGCAATATACTGAACGAATATTCTGAATCCCCTGAAATGTTGCACTCTTTCGCTTTTTAGACCGTAACATATTCGAACGAGTAAAATGTAGTTTCTAAAGAAATGAAATTGCGGAAAGTCGAAATCTGGACATTCGACAGTGTCGTAGTCGAAAAAATGTTCGCTGTCGCGATCAGGTTCTTTCGCGAGCCACGATGCGGCAAGCGAAAACGTATCGACAGCTCGTGGCAGGCTTAAAAGCTTTACAAGGAAAAGTGTGGAAAGAACGAACGGAAAAGTTCAATCTTTCAAAAACGACCCACTTCCTCGCAGCCGCGCACCACGTTTAGGCTGTACCTGAAGCACATCTCGAGAACGACGGCGATATGTTTCGCTTCGACTTCGATTCGTCAGGCTTTACGTTGCATTTCACGGTGTCGCGGCTAATCCGTCTAATTTTTCTGGATTTAGAGGTTCTTGGTTCTTTAGCATCTAAGTCTGCTTGATTTACTGCCTGTATGTGGTTGCTTCTTGGACTTTGACGTTTCGGTCACACCTGCTGATGATGCAATGCCCTTTTCTTTCTTAATCTTATTTGACAGCTTTAAGTTTTTAAGAAAATTTCTGAAAGGAGGAATTTTTTTAATGGGAGCTGAGAATTAGACAGTCATGGTTCTTTGTCGGATTTAGGAAGTTGATACAGTGTGGTGATATAGCACGTTGAGAATATAGTACGAGTACGTGAGATTATACTTAAATTTCTCAAGATTTATTCCAACATCCATCGTCCCACGATAAAATTTCTTTCAGGGAATTTATTCGATAAGCGTAGTTCGTAATTTTAAGTAGTTCGAGTCAATGATTTCCTCCTCCGCAATTATTTGTAATGTAATTGTACCGCAATATACAGTTTCAGTTAACCGGTCTCAGTCGAGCGATTAAATCGCAATAGAGGTTATATTACATTCACCATCTTGTCGCGGTAATAAACGTTTTACGGTTGTTCGGGGATCGCAACAGGCGGAAATTAATAGCGACACGTTTTATTGCGAATCGAGGTAGTTGGAGGTAATCCATCGTAAACTGAGATTCTTGAACAGCCGTCAGATTCGCTGGATTAAACGATTAGAAGATTCTAATCCTCCCGGAGATAGATCCGAGATACCCAGATCACGATAAGACGGACGACGTTGGAAGAGATTGATATAATGAAGAGAAAAGACTCGAGTATCCTTCGAGATTCGCTTGAAGCCTCATTTGTAAGCTCGTCCATCAATTTGATGTTACAGAATCTCCCTTGTTAACCTATTTTGAGAAACTTGCCCTCAGTTTTAATCAGTGCTAAGAACAGTCTGTTTTATTAGAAAGACGTATATAATTAAAATCGCAGATGTAACAAAAGTGCATACACGATAAAAATGACGTAGACGTAATAAGAATAATATGGATGTTATGAAAATTTAGCAAATACGACAACAATTGTAACACAAGGATATACAATAACAATACTAAAGAAGATTTATTTCATATTACTAATCGAATAATCGATAAACATGAAGGGTACAATGACAAACAACGTAAAATTATGGTCAGACGTCCCATGGATATCGCATAGCAGTTATTCAGCGAGGAGCCACCCTTCGAGTAATCAGAGCTTTATTGTAGCAGAGCTTGCAAACGACGTCCGTTATGGTCGGTTTATTACAGCGAAGGGTGAGGTGATCCCGAATACAGATTTATCTTAAATTAGGCGATCAAAGACCTATGATTCAACGAAGAAAACACGTAAATTAAATTTGGAAAGTTTTCAAAGCGTCAGCTCTGGTCGATTTGCGATGCCCGTCTCCGGTGACAAATTTGTTTTCACCCTTCGAAGATTTTACGAGAGTTCAAAACAATGGTCTTCAGGATTTTATGCCAAACTTTTCGACTCTGATTAAATTTGCCTCGCGATTTCAAACAATTAGCGCACTTTATTTTATTTCATCAACGAATTTTGCGATATCCGCTAAAATTTTGAATCGTACAATTAAAGTCAAGTTTATACCGAATTTTATGTCATCGAATAATTAGCGATTAATAACGAGAACTAACAACGCAGCTAGCAAATAACGCGAACGTTTGAATCTGAACATTATTTGTATTGCGAAAATATTGAAATATTAGCGATTGTCGAAAACAGGGAGCACATAACAGCGTGCAAACATTGAAACAAATGGCCAACGTGTTCAGTGGCTCTTCACGGATGGTTAAATACTTGAAAATAAATCTGCAGCCAGTTGAAGAAACGTGCATGAAACGAACAACGTGTCAACCTGACCGACGAAAACCGAAAAGTGGTTTCGTTATTTCCATTAATTACTACTTGCCACATCGTTAACAGAATCGAGAGCAATTTGCTGGTAAAAGATACACTACGTTCGTGTTTTAATTGGTTGAACTTTAAGGATTCGGAAAAGGACAAATGTCGATGCTTATGAATGACTGTTCGAGGTCTGTGCGCAGACAAAAGCACTCGTTTTGTAATTAATCTGTTTGGTTAAGAATCTCGAACACTTGAAGCAAGTATCCGAATTAATTCAGTCAACAATTTGTGAACAATTCTTTTTAGTATGTAAACTCGAGGGAAGGTGAACACGTTCGACGTACGTTGTAAGTAGTACAGGCCAATCATTGATCAGACGTACTCTTAAAACAGCCATGCAATCGATTGTTTAACAATTGTAACGTGTAATAAGAACCTTACGACAATTGTCAGTACTCGAATGAAGCATCCTTATATGACATCGAAGATAAATAAGAAAATTGGAGAAGAATGTAAAGAGAGGAGCAAGAAAAAGACGTTGATCCGCTGGACAAGATTTTTCAGGATCAAGAGCGTCGTTAAACAAGCATGAAGAACGATCAACACGCACGGTGGAATAACGTTATTAACCCAGAAACCAGGAGGAGGATTCTTTTTTTAAGTTCGTCGAGGAAAGTTTGAAAGTTTCGAGGCTGCTCGATGCCCGTCGACGATAATTGATCACCGGGAAGGATGGGAAACTAGGGTCCGAGGAAGGTTCGGAAGAAAAAACCTTCATCCATGGGCTGTCGCGTGCCTCTCGACGGCCGTTCGTTCGCGTCGAAAACTTGATAAAACTTCCGGGCGAAATTTTCAGATACTCGCGGCATAATCTTTTTCTTGTCAGTCGTTGTCCTATTTTCCGTCACGAGACCGACGGTGCGGCGCCTCCTCGTCGTCCTGTCGGAAGCCGACGTCCTCCGGGGGTTGAAACGCGAAATAATGGACGTCCAACACCGGAGACGGAAAATTTCTTCACCTTCCTGCGACTCGAAACCCTTTCGATCACCCAGTTTCCAGCGAAGATTGCTCTGCCGAACCGAGATCTCGATTCTCAATGTCGCACGTTTCCTGATTTCTTACTCGCGGAATATGGATGTTCAGAGTTCGGGTCGTGGGAATTTGAGGGACTAGGAATTTGGAAATTTAGAGATTTGGGGACGTGGAAACTTGAGCATACAAGAATTAAAAATGAAGGAATTTGGAAATGTAAGTACATGAAAATTTCGAAAACGCCCGAAACATTTCATAGTTTCGAACAATTTAACTATGGTTAAGACACACCCGTATACGGTGGGGGTTGAAGTTTCCGAACACACCCCTCCTGTAATATTCTTACGAAACTCCGAATGTAGGTCGGTCGTCGGTTGACGTCATTACTATCTGTTATCGATGTATATTATATTAACGTGTCGTTTTTATCGGAGGTGGCCGAAAAAGGACGCCGAGGTTCCGTGCTTTCTAATACGGCGATAAGGGGAATGAATTATTTGGGTCCCGTACACGGGCTTGTCATTAAAACACGCGTCAAGTTCAGCCAGCTGGAATGGAAGACGCGTTTCCTTTATAAATAACTTCGTTGATTTACCGTCAGACCGGTTCTAGAAATATTCCAAGCGGTTCCATCGTCGTCGTCGTCCTCGTCGTCATTAATTTTGCACTGGGTTATTGCGACCCCAAGGATAACGCAGACAGGCTATTAATTCGAGATTGCATACGAACACTTAATAATAACTTAGCTAACAGTTTTTTTAAATTACGTGTCCTGGAAGATGAAAGATTTACGGAGGGATCTTGAGCACCACGTCCGACCATTATATCGCGATATTTCAACCTGAACTGCGGTGTCAAATCCAACAAATTACTCGTCATTTTCGGAACACGCCTTGACACTGACAGCTACACGTTTTGCGCACCTTTACATTTCGGTTTATTACTTTTTAAATAATGTATACTTTAATAACTACACAGTAGAATTTACCTACTTATCCTGCAAAGCGATTAACTTTCTCATCGTAAGATTCAAGAGGGGTTTATGACACTTTGTCCACTTCTGGGTTAATTTGCCGCATTTGCCGGGTAAACAACGGTAGCTGACGAACTCCAGTTTCGGTATTTCTCGACGATATTGTTCGACTAGCGAAGCCGTGTCTCGCAATTTCATCCTCAGCAACGATTTTGTCGTGCACTTTTTTCTCATCGTTCCTTTTCGAGTAGAAAGCGGTCACCGTGGCCGTCCAGTTCTAACGAGCCCAGCATACCGCGCGAGGCAGAACGAAGGGTGATTTCCAGTTGGTTTGCGTGGGTGCGCTTACAAGCTCACATCATTAGAGTCTTTGTACCGCGGCCACCCAGAGAGGGACGCTTTCAGTTCGTTTCACAGCCTCTCAAACCAGCGGCATAATTTTTTCACTCTCCTTTCGCCGTTGCTACGCCTTGCCATTGATATCGTATCGCGAGACAGAGAAAATCATTACTGCACGGCACACTTCCATTTTCCAACAAGTAACTGGACTCCCTTCTTTTCCATCTACAAAATTACAGGAAACCGTGAGAACCTACGATCAACCTGACCAGTAATGTGGTCAGACAAGTGGAGCGAGGCAGTCAGACAAGTAGAAGGAGACACTCAGGTGGTCAGACTAGTAGAATGAGGCACTCGGATTGTCAGACTAGTAGTGAGGCGTCAGGTAGTCAGACAAGTAGATCAAGACATTCAGGTTGTCAGACTAGTAGAATAAGACAGTCAGATAGTCAGACAAGTAGTGTGGTAACATAAGCAATGAAACAAATGAAATTTGATCACTCTAAATGATCAACCAAGGCAAAATAAGTGACGGTAAGTTGTCACCATCCGCATAAAGATACGTTTACCGCACTTTCATGCACGATATGCGGCAAAGCTTCGGAAGGGTCCCGTTTGACGTATGTACACCCGAGTTTTCGAACAACCAGTTAAATCGTCTTTCCTCCTCCAGCTCTTATCCGATCTCATCTATACAACACACTTTTCCCTTCCGTTTCCGGATAACTACGATTTATCCCGGGTCCCGGGCAAAGGAATCTGCAATTCAAAAGGCCGGACTTTAGTTATACGCGAATGGAAGGCTTCATTAACGATTCCGCGGTCTCCTCTTCAGATCCCAGACCTGGGTGTTTTGTCAGGACGGAAATTAAACGGCCGAGCTGGCCTTTAATCCTTTCCATCTATCCCCCTCGCCACCTTTCCTCCCTCTCGACAATTTGGATTTCCTTCCGTGATCCGTATCGAAGCCACCAGCTACCGTAAATCCTGTCTTCGGTTTCACGAGGAAACTTTTCTCGAAACCGATCCATACCCCGACTCCTCCTCATTTCGCGTACCATTTCAACGATCTTTTGCCCTTTTCCTCTTTTCTTTCTCGCCCACTCGGTATCGCGTGCTACCAGAATACCAAGAATATCAAACGTTATCTTTAATCGGATAGAGTAAGCATCTTATCGATGCTCCGGTTGTTGATTTTAGTTGAAAAGTAGCTTTGGAAAGTTCGAGAGCATCGAACCAAGCTGATTAATCGGTGCCTGGCAGTTGCCAGGAAATCGGAGACAATGGGAACTTCGATAACTAATAAAACTCGTCGCTCCCGGATAAGGTTTCACCTCTGTTAGAGGGAGCACGGAGGGGGTGAGCCGGGGTGAAAAACTGGCACTTTCCTTGCACCAGATTCGAAGTTTTTCAGCCGTGAAACGAGCGTAACTTAATGGACTACGGTCGAGAAAGTTCGCGGCCGCGTCGTGAATCTCTTTGACGATTACTTCGCGCGAACTCGAAGAAAACGGGGATGGAAAAAGTGGGGAAACGCTGTTCACGATGCGTCTCAACTTCTTTCGAATCCATGATCGGAAAATTTGAATTTGAAGCTCGTTTAATTGCGACAGTCACTATAGGTCTGGTCAAATTATAATTGTATAAGTATACATAAGTGGTTAAGGTTGTTCAAGTAAGTAGTATAAGAACGTCTGGTCAGACAAGTAGTATACCACTGTCCAGTTAAATAAGCAGTTATCTACGCGTTACAAAATAAATAAATTCTGCTTTTTCATATCTATTGTTTTAAACGACGCGTGTATAACACACAAAAGGGAAATGTTTAATCTTTGTTATTGTCAAATCGTACATTGAGTTTCTGGGCCATTAAAGTTATTCGCGAGACAATCGTTAGCCACCAGAGTCCTCAGCCACCCTTGACTGCAAGAATATCAAGGGTTCAGGTTTCTTTTTCAGAAAGGGGTCGGCTATCACGTATTCCATTCCTTAGAACGTGACAGCAACGAAAAATGCCCGAGGGGCATTTCAGCTCGCCCGATGACGTCTCCCTTTTTCCTCATCTTGGCTTCTTTCGTCGAGCTTGAAACTCCGCGCTAGGGTTACACCTCTCTCCCTTTGTGTCGTCCTGCAGCCCCTCTTTCCACCCCTTTCCCGCCAACCAGACGACCCGTTAATTAACCTGCCCCTTGATCCCGGTATTGTTGCGAACGTCCACGTCCACGTGGCTACTGTCGCGACCGACCCCGTGAAAAAATAATCAGCCCCGGGCTACCGGGTTCTGGTGTCTCCTCACTTATTTCAAGAATGGAACGAAGGCATTGTTGTTGTTCGACGAATCACAGGGTCTCGCTTGTCGCTAATGTTCCCTCCGTTTTTATGGTGTATTCGTCATATTTTTTATGCATATCTTACCCGCTACCGTTTGTTATCTCTAAATGTTATTTCTGTTTAATCTAAAGTTATGCTACCACTCATATAATATTGTTGGACCGAGGGGGTTGTGCAGTGGACTCTCGTTGCATTACCCAGCTGGATAAGTACATCAAACTTTGTATTATTACTGGGTATGTAATTTTATACAACGGTTAGCAGTTAACGACGTCATTCGGTATTATGGCGTGCCCACGACATACTTGTAGTTTCTCCGTATATTCACTGTGATTTAGAAGTTTTTATACAGTAAATGTATCCTTATGAGCGGTTAAGCATTGAAATTCAACCTGACATTAAGGATGAAAAGAATATAACGTAAAACTTACGGGGTATTATTATGGCCATGTTCTCCGAGCTTTACGATATATTTATGGATTCATTGTATATTCACGACGTTTTCATACCTGCATTTCGAGAGTATAAAGCGGATATTATTTCCGTACAGAGATTTCAAGTTCTCCGCGTGTATAGCGGATGTTTTATTTCGAGGTGGGTCAGACATATTTCAGTTTATACCGTGCGGTCAGAGATACAACAGAAAATTTCCACGTTATTAATTCCTTAATGCCTTCGTCTACCGATGAAATTCTCTTCGGAGTCCATTATAACAAATCTTCAGACTTTAGGGCATCGTAATTGAAACTATGGGACAAAGAGATACCTCAAGACGACATTTAAGCTCTAAAGCCTTTGATTTTCGTTGGCAACTCTAGCGAAAGAGGAAACCATAGAAGTTGATCAAGAAACGCATTTGAAAGATTCGTTAAAGGGGGGTGAACGTCAGTTGGAAGGTTAAGTAGAACAAGGTGGAGAAAGGGTCGCACCGTACCGAGGGTAAGAGGTAGCGACACGGATCTTAACGCCCTCTAACCTCTGTCTCAGGCTCGTTGCTCCATTTCTCAAAAGGGTTTACACACTTTTTTCTCGAGCGTTTGAGCACGTAATACACGGTGCTCGAGTGCCGGTAGTTTGCTTAACAATGCAACCACCCCCGGCCGCCCACAGCCCTTTTCACAACGCTGGAAAAGCCTCGAGACGAGATCTCCAGGAATGCTACCCTTTTCGGCTGTGAAATTCCTCTTTCGCTCCTCGCGGCTCCTGAAAATCTTCAATATTTACGAGTTTGTACGCGCGATCGCCTCGGCGAGACACAAACGCGAGCAAATCTGATCGATCGACTCGTTACTCCGAAAGAAACTCGGATTTTTCGCGCTGCGTGTCATGATTGTCCTCGTTGCGCGATATTTAAAACGTGGCCACGTTTTCGTGCAATTATTTTATAATTGGTTTGCCGTTTTCGTAGTTTCAAATTTTCGCGGAGTTTGTTCTGCAACAGAAAGAAAAGAAATTCCACGGAAATACCGGACGTCTAAGGGTTGTTTGAGGAGAAAAGAAAGCGACATTTCTTACCCTTCCCCGTTTTACAACTGTATGCAGTGTAATCATGGTAATTAATTGCTTTCCCAGTCTTTTCTTTGAGGCTTCTTTTTATGACCGTTGCCGTTTGCTCGTTCGCTTGAATCCTACCTGAATTGCAGTTAAAAATCTCTTTTATCTACGACAATTCGCGACTTGGAATTTAATGAAAACTCTGACAAAAATTACGCGACTGGAAAAAACTTGTGGTGGTCAGACAAGTAGAATATGTATCTCAAGTAATCATACAGGTAGCTTATGATTAATTCCCGATCAGATAGGTAGATAATGTACAACTGCAGACCAGACAAGGGGAATTTGGATCTGATCTAGTACAATCGGATTAAGGATATCAGCTAGTCAGACAAGTAGAACATGACTCTCAGGTTGTCAGACAAGTAGAATATGGATCTCAGTTAATCAGACAAGTAGAATATGAATCTCAGCTAATCAGACAAGTAGAATACGAACCAGGGGCGATCAGATAATTCAACCTTGCATCTTGGGATGCACTGCTTAGTAAATTAGTTTGAATATATAAGACGCAAAGTCGTGGATACGTCAATTAGAAACATGCAAGTACTCGTGGGAAGTGGCGCACTCGGGAACGGAGTCCCTGAGCGTGGAGGTATACTCGAAAACGGAACAAGAAGAGACGGAAGAAGCCGAAACGAGAGAAGACCGTGCCGAAAAAGGAGACGTCAAAGGGTATCTGTCCCCGAGGTAGCGGCATCACGGGTTCGCGGCTTTAAATTCTAGAAACGCAGAAGTCAGACAGGCCTGCTAATCTGAATCGGACGTGCTCGCACTCTAATATTTCAGCGAGTGTCAAGAGCAAAACTAGCTGCTCGCAAGACTCTTCAAAAGGCCAATTCCGCCTGCCCCCAACCCCCGGTCCGTACGACCGACCACCCTCACGTCGAGTTTTCAACCCTTCTCCGTCCTTTTCCTTTTCGGCCAGCTAATCCGGCATTTCGCTTTTCCGCCCGTGTGCCAACCAACCCCCTGCGGCTCTTCTGTCTCCGCCCCAACTATTCCTGCCACCCACCACTGGCTGTTGTTGATAGTGGCCACGAAACAAAAACATCAACAGCCCAGAAACGATCCCGACGGGATTTCGATGGAACCGGAGCGGGGTTCCGGCGTGTTACCAGACCACCAAACGACCCTGAGCATTCTGGCCTGATAATTACGAGGCTGCAGAAACGATGCCACCGTTAATAATTCGAAAGGTTGTACAGGGTCGGCTCTTTTGACGATCTTTCTCGAGCCATCAACGGACCCTGATACGTCTCTGTGTTTCGTGATCTACCGTTTTACGAGATGCCCACCAAATGGAGCATCGCGTCGACAACTCGGCTGCGTAAAAATATGATGGCCCGTGAGGATACGTGATTCGACCCCGAGCTCGTAACGTTTACCTCCGAAGCCTGTTTCGAGTACGTGTCGTAAAAAGCTGGAAAATAATGAACCGAAGGGGATGATGACTAGGGCGAATACGGGGGTGTAAAGCTAAATGTGGAATCGTTTCGTGGTGTTTATTTAAATCTCTCACCGCTGCTGATAACGGACTATTGAATAGTTAAACCAACGGTGTTAGATTTTCGTAGCGGTCAGACGGTAGTCTCAGGTGTGTAGTACGGCACGGAGTCGTTAGGTGATCAGACAAGTAGTTTGGGTTGTTAGGTAGTCAGATTAGTACCATGAAGTTGCCAGGTCGTGGAACAGAAGCTGTGCGATCGTTAAGTGGTCAGATAAGTTTGCTGATAGTATCGAAAGGTCAGACAGGCAGTATGAAATTCTGGTGGTCAGACAAGTAGATCGAGACGCGTTAACCCGGTAGAATGAACACAGTCGATGACAATAGAATACGAACCTAATGAGTTTGTGTATAAAACATGAGTCATAAGGTGAAGAATTACTCAGGAGTCGATGACTCATTGAAAATGCATGAAAGAATCTTTTCACGACGTAAGAGGAAAAACATTTTTCCAAGCGCGATTATTTAAAGTTGATTCCTTTGGTATGGAAAACAATGGAGTGCAGGTAGAAAAATGAAGAATGGTCCCTGTAGAAGAAAGCAACGTGACTTCTTTTCTTATCTCGTTTCCTCCTTTTGTGCCAACTACCCTCTTTGAATACGGCAACGAGTCTGAATTAGCCGGCTACAAATACAAGCGAGTAGACCGAGGATAATTATAGTTAGACATTTGTCGTAGTACGATTCACTGTAGCCGATGTTCTTGGTCTTGACACCCGATAAAATACTGGCTCGAGTGGATCCCCATTCAAATTAACACGAGGCTATCTTATACCGCGTCTCGTGAATTCAGATCGCTGCAAACATCCCCGTAACGGTATTCCGATAATCAATTTTCTCTATCCAACCATTTCATTAAACATTGAACCCTTTGATTTCCTTCTGGAATCGTTATTTCGTACCGCGGTAGAAAAGTTGGAAATTTTTCGCACGACCTCGCGTTACATTCGCTTGTTTCTCGAATAAAATTCTGAAATTAGTAGTTTCGCTGCTCCAACAGGAAAAGTCTCCTTTACCTTGTTATTTTATTCTAGGCGGACTTTTAGTTTCCCCTATCATTTTCCCAGCAATTTTCTACGATGTTATATAGGAGCACGCAGTTCACCAACTAAACTTTCTACATTGAATTCCAATTTTTATTCGGTCTACGCAAGCTGACGTTCTCGCGAAATTTGTTTCGAGTGCACACCTGGCGCAGACGTTAACGCGCGAATAGGTCCAACGAAGATTAGAACAATTCTCTTGGCTCTCTTGTTTCGCGAATTTAAGGGTCTTCCTACGTTCTGAGAGTGACGCGTAAATCTCTACAACACTGCGAACTCGTCTTCTTCACCCTACACGAACCAGCGAGATAACGTCTTCTTTTCTGGCTCTGCGTAACAATTTCGTGTTCACGTTTTACTCAACAAAATTGTTTTTAAACATCCGTTTCGCTAGATATTTGCTCTTGAAACTAACAAAAGTTATTTAGCATGGAAGAGAAAGTTTGAACAATGATCCATTCCACGGGCCGTTTATCGATCCGAGAGATGTTTGGTGTCCAGCGAGTTTGTGCCGAAGTTTCAGAAGGTTCATAGGCTCTTGACATTCCTCCGAAGGTGTCTGCTTCAGGGCCGAGGAAGCGAGGATGTCAATTGCAGTACGTCGATTCAAGTTAAGGAATCGTGCAGCCGAGCAGAATTCCTCGATTCCGTTCTCATCCTTGCGAATGCTTGCGTGGATAATCGATTTACTATGATTTTGACGCTTACGAATCTATCAAGTCTCGTGTTATTAATCTTGCTGCTGGCCTTACCGTTCAAAACAGGCGACCTAATACTGATATTAATAGAGTATGAAGTGCTATATAGGATTTGTTACTATAGTATTGTACAGGCACTATGGAGGATGCTACATGGATTTGTTACTGGAACAATTTCAATTTGAAATTTTCCCGCAATCGTCCTAGTAAATTCTAGAGCACAAAAGGTGCGATTAGTAAGAGGCGATCGTTCGATGAGGAAACGTTATCGGTGCACAATGAGGATCGAATGGAGCAAAGAGAAGAGGCGTAATGGGTCGTTTACAAGGGTCTTCCTCGCACGGGGGTTCGCTTACAAACGATAGCCGCTTGGTGTCTCGTCATTAAACAGAAAATGTATCCACGCTAGGAGTGTAGGTGTCATTCGTGACAGGCATTCAGCATTGTTCGTCGTCTAGCGTCAACAATACGACGTCTCCGACGAGGGACGTCGTTGGTCGTCCGTGAACGTAGTCCCGTGTGCGCGTCTACACCCGCCTATTCTACCTAGCAAGTAACTTCTGCCGAGACAGCCTGATACATGGCCACTTGTTCGCCGCTGGAACAATGAGGCCAAGAATGTCAATGGCTTCTTCCATTGTCATAACTCGGATATTGTACCGAGCACTGTCACTCCCGACACTTTTGTTATCGTTTCGACTGTCGTGCCTCAGATTAAATTCTTCGCAGCTACCGACGCGACTTTCTGACAGCGAGTGTAAACTCATTGTTTCGATAGTGCTCACAGCCGATTCTAGCGTCGTTTGCTCCTTTCGCAACGTTTCGACTGCGATTGTACTGGGATTTCGATACGATTTATCGGAACGGTACAACAATCATCTTCTCTGTTACCAATTTTGATAAATTCGGTAAATTAAATTGAAGGGATTTATAGTTGTGGTTTATAATATGGTTTTTACTGGTTAGATTCGGGTTAAAATTCATACGTGGCTGATACCGTACAGAAATTGTTAATAATCCTTGAAAGCGTGTAAGTTTCTTTCGCATTCGGTTGCTGTTCGCCAATCATGGATTCATTAATCTCCCATCTTCTTTCAGTACCGCTGAAAGTACCATGCCCATCGATCATTTCTTCGACAATGGGGAACCGGCTAATCATAAATCTTTTGTTCAACGTTTTGCTGATTCTAAACTCGTTAATCTTCACTTCGTCGATCGACGTTTCAGTAGCATGCACTTTGTATCTTTTCTTTCGGAGCTTACGTTCGAGGGAATTTACGGACCCGATGCACGATACGTTCGGTTAAGCTCGAATGCCTCTTTCGATTATTACGAAATTTGGGGATTTGAAAACTGAGTGATTTGGGCCCTGAAAAGATCTAAAAATCTGTAATTTAATATTTCATCTTCTGTTTGCTACACTCAAGTACCCAAAGAATGACCACGAAGATAAAAGTATCTCTCAATATTTTATATTGCTTTTATCGTAAAATTGCGTGAGAATGTAGGAAGCATAGAGTGAAGGCATAAGTAGATATAAAATATTTAGCACGAGGTCACATGTGCCCCGACAAATTCCACCTGACCATGCGAACGGATGGGAGGGTGAGCGTCGCGACGAGAGTGTATCCCCGGCTTTCGGTAGCATGGGGTCACATAGCACCCCTGCATAGTGGTCATTGCGGTAGCACGATGCTATGCGGTTGCACACACGTGTACCGGCACACATCAACGGGATCGAAGAATGGAATCTTCGAGATTCGGAACTCGCGTTGTTGCCGAGACTGAGATTGAAATTGAATAATTTTTCAATTTTCTCTTCAAATTCTGATTCCAATTCTTCTCAAATGTTCGATAAATTATATGATGACTGTGGTTATGTAGTTTTCCTCCAAGTACCAGCTTTTAAAAAGCAACACACTAATATCTGAATCATCTCGTCTACATTTCCGTAAAGACTTTTATTTTTATTTGCTTATTTAATAATTAACTTCGCAGAGTAAGGTAGTTGCCAGACCCGACGTGCATTTAAAAAGAGCATGTCAGCAAAAAAACAATGTAATGCAATTTCCAGGAGCAAAACATAACAACGATATTATCTCGCGCGTGTACGTGTTTCCATTTTCTTGCCGGCAATGATAACAGCTATCAAGCTATGCAGAATTCCGTACGTATCTCGAATATTCAAAAAAGCGGACTTTTTTAAAACAGAAACTCCGGCTGAAAGTAATATTTATTCATGTTACGAGCTCGATGGGGAACAGGAGATCTCATAAAAGAGATGGGCAATTTCTCCCAACCCCAACATTGACGGTACAAGGGTGAGACGATGCCGAAGAGTGTTTTTGACGTTTTTTGCCAAGCAGTTCCTTCGCATCCGATACTCGAGAGAAGCTATCTTCTTTCCATAGGGACATTCGAAGTTCATGTACGGGAACTAACTTTATTGCTAGAGTTCGATTTCTCGTTTATTCAAACTTCTATGTCGCTGAAAGGAAAACGGGCGATATAACGCGCGGTTATGTAACGCGGTGCAATGCGTGCTTACACCTGGGAAATGTAGCGATACATGTAATACGTGGTGAAGACAGTGAGTGGAAAATGGAATGTATGACATGTGGTGAGTGGTGAATTTGACACGTGGTAAATTCGACCTGTGACAAATTCGGCGCGTGGTAAATTCGACGCGTGGTAAATTCAACGCGTGGTGAATTCAACGCATAATAAATTCAACGCGCTGTAAATATAACACATGATACAACCCACGCTAAATATATAGATTGACTATATAACGAATGCCAATGCAACACGTGACGATATAACACACAAGTTCTGTTAAAGTACTAAGGCAGAAAACGAATTCATTTTTTGCTCGACTTATGCGAAACACAATTACATACGTTTACTTTCCATAATGCATTTTTCATTGTTGAAAATTAGCAGGTGGCGAACTCGGAACAGAGTAGACCGAAGAACGAAAATAAGGTACCTTACTTAATTTCCCTCGAGTGTACCAACTTAGAAGGTTCTCCTTCTTTTTTCTTTGCTAGCATTCATTTCATAGCCTGACCAACAGCTTTTACTTTGTGCAAACAACACTTTCGGTAATTAGTTTATACCCTCGACTCGTTCGTGTCGGTAGTTTATTAACTGCGAATTGTTTTAATTTGTACTCGACGATTTTCAACTTTGCACTCTGAGAACTTGGCTATCGTAATTCGTTGATAACTCCTTTCATTTACATGTCTCTTGTTATATGACAGTCCGATTGTCCTTTTAACAGCATGATTGCAATTTTGAGAATGTAATTGACATTTCAATTCATGATATTTATTCTAACAATCTTATAATATGATCGTTATCTCGATGATTTTGTACCGTGATTAATTAACTATTGATTCGAAGACGAGAAAGCAGCAAATCTTTTCTTGAAATCGTTCATCTTCGAAGGAAAGCCTTTCTAGCTCTTCTTCCTTCAGAAAAAGAATGACTTTTGACCCTTAAACGAGTCTTCGTTACACAAAAGCTCACGCTTCGAAACTTTTCATCAGACCCAGACGAAGAACCGTTCGATAACAACCTTTCTCTCCTTAATTAATTAACCTCTCTAATTCAACCACGAACTGCTCTCAAGTTTCCTTCTACGCGTGTCACGGTTATATTTATCTTTTTTTATTCGATTAGAATTATACTTGTATGTATTTTCATTCGACTACGACTATGTATATTTTTTATTCGATCACAATTATGTTTATGTACTTTTCTTCGACAAGTATATTTATCTGCCTTTACGATCGTGAAAATAGAAGACCGATATTCCAACGTCTTCGACGACACGTAAAAATGTGTCGTACCGAAACCTACAACCCAAAGAACATTAAATCCTTTAGAGGGTGTGCCACTGCAGCTGGCAATATCCTGAGTTTCGATCCTTTCTGGCAATAAAAGAAAATAGATTCCCTGGGGATGATAACCTGCTGTAACACCTGCTACTGAGCACGATCACCCAAGTACCGTTACAAATATAACCTAACTTTTTCCTACTACTATTATACATTTAGCTCCGAAGAAAATTGTTATTGACTTTCATTCCTCGGATGAAATTTCTAAATTATGATTCTGTAAAGTTAGGGGATTGACTTGGGGATTTGGCAAATTTACCAAAATTAACAAATTCCATAATGCAACAATTAAGAACCTTGAAAACAGAAATTCATCAGCTAACAAAAGAAAAACTCCAAAGAGTGGTTAAACCCGAGAATTTCTGAATTTCCCGCAAGTATATCCAAGATTTCGGCAAAGTCGCACGCCAGGGTTGGTTCCCTGGCTCGTTTATCTTTGCACTTTACGGATTGCCAGTCGACTGCAATCCAGAAAGATCAGCCGGGCAAAAAGAAAGGGTAGCAGACGGTCTGTCAACTTCTCCAGTCATTTTTCATTAACCCTCCTCCGTTGGCGAGTAGTCGCTTTCGCCGCGCATGCAACCCTCGGATTTCCGCTCGACGGACCACGGTACAGCTCTCGTGGAAACTTCACGAGGAAACCTGGAAACCGAGTCGATTCGAACGATTCTCTTCCGTGACTGTCGCCATTTTTTCGCCGGACTATATCCCCGGAAATTTCAACGTTCCAGCTCGAATCCGTGAGAGGAGAATGCTAAGACGCTACCGGTTTAATGAGGAAAACGTGTCGTTGTGTTGGAGAACGTGAAATCGACACGTAAACGTTTCTCGTGTCGCGTTCTTCGAGTCCTGCGACTTTGTCCGATATTTCTTCTTGCAAATGCGTCTTTTAATCTTCCCTGCCGTTTGGTACCCTACGTTCTTGGATATCCTGTTCTAAATGGACGTGCATTTTTAAAAATTCATAAACACGAGAAAGGAGCCTTACAAGTTTCTCAAGTTACAAAATTTATTAGAACAATTTCTTTAGAAAAAGTTCGTTTCCTAGCCTCTTGGAAAGTCTGATAGATTTCGATCGGCACACGTTCCGCAAATAAAAATAATCGAGGTCGTAAATTCGAAGCGAGGGTCGCCGAAGAAGATGGCCGAGGCAAGGGGTCGCAGAGGGTGGTTTCGAGAGGCCTGCGGCGAGCAGAGATTAAATCGTACCATGGTAAAGAGCTAATCTGTCCGTCTCTACCCTTTCTCTTCGCCCCTCTAACCAGTCTTCTTTATCCGCCTAGCCTCTCCGCTATTTTCCACGAATCTCTTCGACGATGGAAATGGAAACCGCCCTTCTCTGCCCGAGCAACCCTTCTTTCACGCACCGAGAAACATCGAGGCGTTACAAAAGAGTGAAAAAAGAACGGGGTGCACGACAGGAATTGCTAGATCGGCTGGCTGCCGTTGGATTTTTCGTTGGCTGCGAATCAACCGCTCAATTTTACACCCCCTCTTCCACCCCCTCGACCAGCGTTCCTTCACTCTTTGATTCGCGTTCGCATTCGCTTTAGGGGATGCTATTCGCAGCGCGAGATGCCATTCGATCCTTTCGGCGGGGCTGAAATGGATCGAAGGGTTGTTTAATGGTCAAGGGGGTGGATCGATGGGGTGAACGATTATTTTGGTTCGTTGGGCAAATTGCTTTTTCGTCAGTTTTCTTTCTTCTCTTCTTCGAATATTTATCTTACGTAGGTTAAGGGGTTATTTAGTATTTGATTCATTAATTTCATCTCGTATAATTTTCTTTCATTACGCTTGGAGAGAAGACACAGTGTGCCCTTTTACGTGTAATTATCATGGAATAGACTTTCGACAAAGAAAAATCCACAATGGAATCCCGTAACATAATCTGACCAGGATAGCTGAAACAGTGTATAACGAAGAAAATAATGAGGGCTTTGGGACGTATTTTTCGCGTTCCCCATTTCTCAATCGTCGAAATTAAATGCATCTCGCTGGCAAGAAATTAAAGGCGCCCTGGTACAATTAAGCTTCGCCACGGCATCGCGGAAATTCATTTCCTCGTGTTCCCGTGCGAAGAACAGCTGGTTCTCCTCTCTTTTTTTTACGTCTCGATCGTAAAACCCTCGGCTAGGAACAAAAGTCTCCATAAAATCGCGGAGAGAAAATCTTGTCGCGTAAAACACCGACGCGTCGCTGTAGAAGTTTTACGCGGTGTACTCTTCTTTCAGCCGCTAAGCCTCTGGAAATTCCATCGAGAAAGAGAGTCGTTAGGATAATCGAATACCCTCGTTCGCGAAATCTTCGTAGAAACATGCATTCTATAAAAAACTTATGGTCTCGAGTAGCTACAGAGGGTTTCCGCTCGGAGCCCGTTAAGGGACGGTTAATTGAAGCGCGAGCGAAGCGACGTCGCGTCGAATCGGATCAAACCGAGTCGAGTCGAATGGAAGTAATTCATCGGGCAATCGATATTATCGGCAAACGATTATTTTCCGTATTCGTAAAAACACGAAGAATCGCGTCGGAATTGAATAGGGGTTAACGATCGAGCAACCCCCTGTGCAATTTTCGCGTGTTTTCGCCGATGATCCTCGAGCACCCCCGACGTCTAATTCCGGCGTTCGGACATTTCAGCGAGGAAGGGTCGTAAACACGGTCGGCGTGCTTACGCTCGGCTCAGCAAGCCGATTCATATTTCGAAATCGCATTGTCCGGTCGCGCGGAGGGGTAGGAAGCGTCGAGCAAGGGAAGGACACAGAGAGAAGGGGATGGCACGGTATTTTCTGCAAACCAGAGCCACCGAGCGTCCCCGGTGCGCAGAGGGTGCATTCACTATTCACCTATCTGGGTCAGTTTGCCCAACCCCAGCCGAGGCCTCGACCCTCCGCTTCGAAATCCTGCACTTCGGCTCGGCCAAAGCCTCCACCCTCTTTCGAGTCGCCACCCTCTACACCCCTCGTTCTATGCTCGACCCTCCTTCCACGGCGTCCTAACGATGTTTTTGTTTGCCAGACCCGGCCGGGGGACTCGAAAAAGTTGTTCGTTCCGGATGAACACGCTTCCAGCGGAATTTCCATCGGCTTAATCGGCCCGGGAAAACGGGGACTGCCCAAGTACTGGCATTTTTTATTTTTCCCTCTGACGCTGCTTGTTCCTTCGCCCTTTTTTTTACTTTTCAATTTTCGGACAATCTTCGCAGCGGTTTTCTACGAGGAATGGCTTTCATCGAGGCCGAGCTGGATTCGGTAAACTTTTTTTCTTATTTCATATTTCTTCGATTAGTTCGGTGCGATTTAGTTCCGTGCAATTTCAAGTCCATTCGACGCGATTTAAATCCACAGGATTCGACTCGATTCTCAGTTTAAATCAATTGAATACCCTGCAATTTCAATCGGTACAATTCTGACATCTCGTACACGTACGTACATTCATTCATACGTACATACAAGTACGAATATGGATAGATATTTCCGAGACAGTCGCGGCAATAAATGAATATTCCAGAAATTATATGATCCACAAGGAGATCCCCGAGAGTGGATTGGCACGCAGCAATAAAGTTGCGTTCCAAGATTCTGTTTGATGGTTATTGAAAATCGAAGGGGATAATCTGGAAGCAGCTTGTCATGGCAGTAGGTAAGGGATGAATGTGGTCAGACAGCATGCAGGGAAGAACACGGCCTGCAGATGGGATACGACCCAAGGGTGGCAGTAGATATGGTCCGTGCATGGTCAGCCGGCATCTTGCAGGCAGTTAGGTTGATAAGTAGGGGGTCGTAGATTAGATAAGGGAGAATAATGCGCGTTAAATTGCCGGTACAATATTCGCGAATAGCATCTTCTATCGTCGAAGATAATCATCTGCTATCTAGATTATCACTGTCATCGTGAATATTATCTTCTAATTTGAACGAGATAACAAATTATGACTTCGATTCTACGCATGATGTTCGATACCTATAACATTTTAACCAGGTTCACCTTGAAGTTACAATTTAGTTTGCGTTAGACGGTATGTTTTTCGAACTAAACTTTCGAAAGTGGCGTCGAAAAAAGTGTCCCCTCGAAGAGATTCAATTACAAACGAGTCTCGGAACCTTGAATGGGCAAGAAATGTGACGAAGGGGATAAGACTGGAGGTCGGCAGCGTCGATAGTCGATCCGTGACGCAGTCGAGTCGAGCAAAGTCAAGTTGTCGCGCGGAACGGTGTCAAGTATCGTCCACTTTCATCCCGTTCGTTTTTCCTCTTTTCCATTTCCTCTGATCATCGTTTCCAGATGTACGAAACGGGCGGGTCCGTCGGTAGGCGCGAACGTTCGCCGACGAATGGCGACGTCTTCCAGGCAGATAGGTAATTAGCTGGCTAAGCATCGAGGCACTCGGTTCTGGAGGATCCTCGAGGCAGAATGCGGGCCTCGTAGGTGAAGAACGGCTGAAGGGGTCAGAAGAAGAACAAGAAGTCTGCCCACGGCAGCTTCGTGACTAATCTGAATCTCTGGACACGGGAACACGGCCGGTTGCCACTTCGGTATCGTTCCTCGGGGGTTGCTGCCACCCTAAAGTGCCCTCCTCTCACCCCCCGGCGCTTTCATCCGCCATTTGCGATGCCGGTTCCCGGGCACGTTTCAATAGTCGGTTATTAATATCGCGCTTTTCGCTACCTGAGACAAAGAGGGGAGAGTAACGCGTTGAACTTCGTCAAAGCGGAAAAAAGGTGCTCCTTTTCGGGTCCCCTGGCTTTTCGTTATTGTTCTTGCTCGTCGTTGTTGCCGCTGTTGTTGCACCGCGGTCCGCGATCAGGAATGCTGCAACGACTCCTTTCTATTTTACCCGACTCCTGGATGGAAATGGAGGTCGATTTGGATTCTGGAGTTTCAGAAAGAATCTCCTTTGTTTCCGTCACTCGATGCAGGTTACCGTAATTTTTTATCGATGAATGTTGTAACGCGGTCTCAAGATCGAGCACGTTCGAATCAGACTTCCGGTCGCCGAGAGCAACCGCAATCTTCGAGAGCTTGAAGAGTAAAGATTTAAAGCTTATAGAATTCTGACTGACAGCTGTTAAATGGCTTCTAATTGAACTTCTCGGATATATAAACTTATTAGCGACATCAATGTTCAACACCGGTATCATTCAAAGCTAATACCTCCGTATCAATACCACAGTACCAATACCCTAATACCGATGATAACACCAGCACCACATTATCCACGTTCCACACAAGTTTCGAAGATGCGGCGAAAATAGAGAGAGATACAGGAAATGTTGTGAATCGATGTTGACAATCTTCTTGGCTGAATCTCGGTGGAAATTCATGGAAAAGTGAAGAGCAGGCTTATGCAACGGGCTACGCTCGGTTCCAAAGTCAACAACGAATTAATCCCGACGAGTCAGGCAATTTCGAGGGTTGCTACAGCGACGGGTCGATCAGTTTAGTCGCGGATCCGAGCCGCTGATGCACGAGTGTGGCTCGATCGCGGAACCGCTGCGAGCACGTCGCGAAATGAAGCTTGGTTGCTTTAGGGCTTGATTTCACGGTCAGTTAGCTCGATTTATCTGCTTGTTCGGTGAAACACATTGCTCGGTTAGGTGTCCACCCTGAGGATGCGTCTGTCAGATACTGCTGCCAGTTAATTCTTCTCGTCAAACTTATTCGTTACTTATTCAATAGATTCTCTCTGTGACTTTTCTACTTTTAAATTCAATTTGTTGTCTCGTAAAGGGCGGAATGCACCTTTTAATTAAAAATAAAGGGAAAGGAAATCTTCGAATTCGATACACAAAGTTTTAATTCGGGCACAACGGTTCTAGCAATCTGCTAACTTGTTAGGTAAGTGTCGATCGATCGCGCGCCGATTACAATTAAAACTTCCGACATTGGAACGCGAAGCGAAGCTTTAAGTAGTTCGACGAGCGATACCCTTCTCGAATTATAAACTGCCTCGTCTCGTAAAGTTGCTACGCTTGGCAACTCTAAATAGAACATTTCACGATTCAACGTTTGGACAAACTGTTTGCGAATCGCCGAAATTAATATTCGGTAATCGAAAGCAATTTACAAAGCAAGCTCTCGTAAAGCGCTTGCGATTGAAAGCACCGAAGCGATTCAACGATCGACCATTTTGTATCGAGAGTATCAGTGGGAATGCATTCAGCCATTTTCGACAAACTTTCAGCTACAAATTCATGTATTTTGTGTGCCATTTTGCGATGCTTTTGTGTCATGTTACACTTTCTGTTTTTTCAAACCGGTTATTGTCTTCTATCGGCGATTAATCATTTCGTGTTGACGATACTAAAAGAGCTTGTACGTGGTTATTTTTGCTAAGTTCTAAGCTTTAAATTGATGTATCATGAGTGCCTTTTCGTGATACTTTTCTGTCATGAAATTGTGTCAGACTTTCGGTTCGGCACTCAACGACCTGGTACCAGAACGAAAACCATAAAATTGAAATGAAAGTAAAGAACTATCGAAATTCATGCGGAATTTGGCGAATCTCGTTTAGAATAGATTCGAGCCGAAAAACAGTTTCTTCGAAGAGGTTCGAGTGTCTGAAGAGTAATGGGTTTCTTGCATTTACGAGCTCGCCTAACGTTCGAGTTTCTTTATTTTTTCGTCGAGTCAGCCGGGAAAGTTGCGCCGCAACTCGGTCCGTTATTTCCCGCAAGTTATTTGGAAGTTAGCGAAGTCTTTCGACACCGGGAACTTTGCGAATTGCGGCGAATCAAGCCGGCATCTGCGAGCTTCTTTTCTCCGTTGGAATTGAGAAGAAATTTGTCGCGTCGGCATCGGGGAGATTTACTTACGGGTTACTACGGGAAAACTTACAAGAAACAGTAAACACCCCCGGACACGAGATTAAAAACTCTTTTATTATCCGATAGTTGCTAAAGTTCTTTTCTTTCTTGCTGATAATTACGTCCATATTTTATTCAGACTTGGGAACCGAAGATGGTTGCAAAGCTTCCGTCTTTTCCGTGGCCGGAATTCGTGTGGCTGTCGAAACTCTTCGGACTTGCCATACAGGGAATTCCAGCCGCGACGTGTCAAACTTTCCTCTAATGAAGAAGCATCGTCGGTTTAGCTTCATTAGAATCTGAACCCTCGGGAACGTCGCTGTAACAAACCATGTTTCATACCTTCGAGCTTTGTTGTCTGAAAATTTACTTGTGTGCAGTGATAAACTACGGGTCGATGATTCGGTGATTGTGGAGATGGTGACCTTTTGATTAATTAATAATTTTTAGGTAGGGAGATTTATAGGTATTCATATATTTCTATATTCACATCCTTATATTTCTGCATTACTAAGTGGTGTATCTCAACCATATCTATATCCTTAGAATCCATGTTCCAAACTATGACCAGAACACGTACACCAATCTCTCATTTCGCGGAGTTTCAGTTGACAAATTGTAGACAGTTTTACAAGATCGAGTGAATAGGCAACTCTGTTACAGAACAGCGATTCTCTCGACAGTACTTATGTTTAGTTTCCCGAGATTCTCGGAAGAAATTGAAGAAAACTAGGTCGAGAATTAGGATGAAACCCCCGGAGATTCGAACCCTGGACGAGTTCGCGCGAAACAAGAACGCTACTATGTTCGCCGGAGGTCTCGTTGTCACGTTTACCATCCACCACCTATTTCTCTCGCGTAAGCCCGTTGTCGTCTAACTTGCTAACCTCAAATTACTCGCAAACTGTTCGTTGTGTGAACAAAGTTTCCGAGCAAACGTTGCGTGCCTCTCACGACCACGTATGATATCAGGATCGATCTTGTCTGCGAAGTCAAGTACCGAATACAACTCGAAACTCGAAGGAACCGATGCGCGTTATTCAATTTAAGGGCGTGATGTGGGATCACAAGTGTTCTTGGGACTACTGACAATATCCCAAACGACTACACATTAGGACTTATTGTTATTCTGAGACATCTTGTATTTAACCCTAATCATTCTACATCAAATAATATATTCACCGTGAATATTCTATATCAATTGAAAAAAATATCTGTTATAAATATTTTGTTTGAAATATGTTCGTAACGCAGAAGAAACTAGTTTACTGCTATTTGCATGTCATCGCTTATACAGAATTGGACTATATTGGAAACGGTGTTTTATCACTTTGATTTAACCCTTTCGTCCAGGTACAAGGATGCAATGGTCCCCTGTCGAATGTGCGGCAAAGGAAACTTTGGCCTCGATACAAAGTTTCTTGGAAGCCTAGAATCCTGTAACAGACGCATCGGTTTCCAAGAACTGTTAGAAACTAGTTTCCGCACTGCCCTTCGGAGACTGTTGAATTTATGACATCGTATCTGTTTGCTGTCCGGGAGAGACGAAAATTATGCATCCCATTTAAATCTCAACAGCGAAACACTGCAACTATTAAATGTCTCGGAAGTTACACGCGATTCGCATCTGTGTAAAAATTATGGACATATAATAGATAAGCTAAGAAATTATGGTTTGAGCATAATTGTTATGCAAGACAACTGCAGATACTTGTATATTTTACATGCAAGGTCGTTTCGAAAGTCCCCATTGCAATTATAGAATAATCAAGGTACGTTAATGAAAAAGTCGATTTATTAAAACTTGTCCAGAAATAGTGTAACACGAAGGTTTGAAAATGGATCGCTGTATCGTCTGTTCGTAGAAATAATGTTCGTTCCACGAAAATGGAACGGACAAGCGAAATAATCGGAGCACCCGGTGACACAGATAGCTCGAACGAATCAAAACGTGATTATCTTCGTTTATCAAGCTCCGTAATTTCCATGCTACTGGAACGGATCTGGCAATATTATTCCAGCATTATCAGAGATACACCAGAGAGGCTAAGAGGACTTTGATGACGAGTTAAGAGGATCGCGAATTTCGCAACCGGTCAAATTATACTGTTCCATCTCCGTGATCAAGTATTTTCGAAGAGTTCGCGATTCGTTGCCCAACTTCTCGGATCAGACCCTTCGAGTCGATCTATTGTACGTTTCTGGGAGAAGCATAAATAGGCTGGTTGAAAGAACTCACGCGATTATTTGGCCGTCTGGAAAACTTCATTCAACGGCCGATAAGGTTTATTTGTTGAGGAGAATTGGAATTGCAAAGCTGCCAATGGTTGGCGAGGGAACAGGGCTTGGACTCAGTTCATTCACAATTCTTTTGTCGGATTCTGATTGTGATGCTGGCTATTTGATTGGGGAGTATAATTTTAGATTTCGAGATTGTGAACTGGTATAATGAGAAATTATGAGATCCCTTTATATTATATATGCATGGTGCTCTATGAGAGTTGAGTTCTCCACGTGTACTATTTTCGATACGTTGAGTTCTCCACGCATTGTATTCTCAAACCACTGTTATCAGCGGTTATTCCTCACACGCGATATTCACCCTACATAATACTCTTGACTCGTATATTTTACGTGAGATGTTTTCAACGCATTATATTCTCCGCACCCTTCACCCTTATCCCAACACTTGACACAAAAATGAAAGCTGCAAATCACGACCCCTAATGTGCGAACCAAGGTTCAATTTCAGCCTGGAACCCCATAAATCTGATTTGATCAAGAAACATCGGTTTCAAGAGCACTTTAATAATTGGCAGGTGATCCCTGGTCAAGATAAACGACCAGAATATTTCACGCTGACCAGACAGGTACATCCCGCAAAAACGTTAAAAAAGCAGAAAGTTGAACAAGCTTTTTACGGTGTTGGTAAAATACAAGGGCAAAAATTTCCCAGCTACTAGTTCTCGCCAGTCAGGAAAATATTGCTTGTAAATTTCCAGAGGACGGACCAGTATATCTTGTCGCTCTTCTCTCTCACCCTTCGCCGTTTGATTTACTCCTCGTTCATTTTTTCCTCTCGTTTTTTCCTCTCTCTCCTTTCCGCGTATTTTCGACTATAACTCCGATGAAGCGGCTCTCTCGTTCATTCTGTGTCGTCGTAAATTTTTGTCGCCGCGATAGAAGTTGTGATTATACGTTGCTTCGAAAACGCACTCCTTTGTGTGTCGCGAATTTTTATTTCCTTCCATTGCTGCTAAGTTCTCGATGCGACACGAAAGTGTTTTTTAAATTGTACACACTTTTCATTTCTGACACAATACGAATGTTTCTCAAATTCTTTCCGAAGTGTCATTCTATATAACTAGTCAAGATTGTAGCATCTGCAATTGAAATAATCGTGGAAAATGTAAATTTGCCACTGCTCGAAGTTTCCTGATGGTTTGAACATCGTACAAACTGGCTGATAGATAAATATTGAAACTAAACAAACTTTGCTGTATCCTGTAGAGTTATTGCAATGTACAGTAACGAAATTAGAAGCATCAGCAATGCCCCATTGATTAACAAATCGATTTTCCTCGACGTCGAACAATCGGTTAAGTAGTACAAGTCAGCGCATAATCGGACGCTTAAAGGCGAACAACGCGGAGTCGTTTAAAAGTGATATTATTTTGTTGGAAATCAATGGCAAATAGCAGAGTGACTAATTACTAAGGTAACTCCATCAAAGTATTCAACTAGTCAGACGCATAACTCCGGCAGGGTAATCAATACTTCATTTGAACTTGGGAGCAAGTAGTTGGAGACAATGACTAGTCGGGGCTCTCTCGAAACACCGCAATTACGCCCGTGGATTTCCAAGCGGAACTATCGTTCATTAACAGTTTGACACTGTCTGCTATTATAGTATGTAATTTCTATTAAGTGGCTCGCGATATCCTTCGTTCCCTTTTACAACAAATTTCCATAATAACGTTTTCGTTTGCCTGAAACTAGCGAAACAATTGCGAATGTGTTTTTAAATTTCTATATTCGTAAGTGTCTATGTCTCTAAATATCTGTGTTCACAAACGCTGCTTCCCGAAATGTCTATATTCCCAAATCATCAAATTATAGGCTCCACTTGTGCCAGCAACATTGAACCTCTAACAACAAGTTTCGACCCAAACTTGCGTCCGAAACTCTAGCGTCGAAATTCGCAAATTCGGTTAACTATAATTGTTATCTCACAGTGAACTCTGGGCCAGCAGAAAATTAACGCGTTAATTGCCAAGAGACCAGCGCGATCCAGTAGATACGGTCAGGGAGCACGCCACACGACGTATTAACCTTCTGTTCTGAATCCCAAAATATTTTCCCAAAGTCGTAAAAGCGGGATCGCATACTGCTTCTGATATATCTGTCGTTTCTCGACAAAGCTGCAGTTTCCGTTTCCTAAAATCCTCGAATATCGAGCACCGCGATAGGGAGAAACTTTGTTTCCCCGGAACCGTTGTCAGGAAATCGGGTTCGCTTCTGTTGTTTCATGGCTGGCGTGTGTTAGTGTATCGTTTTCTTTCGATGAAGTAAGATGCATCCACAACGGAGAAGTTTCGGTTGTCGAACGTGTGTCGGGACTGGCGATCGTTTGCGGGATTAGTTTAAAGTTTGTTGTTTCTTCGAACAAACCGCGGTTTGTTTCTTTGTTCGATGTAATGGCACAGAAATTGCGCTGAATTCTCCCCATTTATTCTCCATGTTATTCTTTATTTTCCTTTTTCCTGTCACAGGAAATGCGCTGCACATTTAAGAATGTATATTTGCTCCGAGGAAAGACATTCGTATTGTTCTTTATTCCAGTAATGCATCGTTCTGCTTCGTTGTTATTTAGGAGCTAGTTGTTCTACGATAATACTCATGATATAATAATTTCTTGTTACCTTCAGATTGCCAACTAGTCTTCGAGTAAAATAATATAGCAGAATTGGACAGATAACGGTTTTTAATCGAGATAAATAGTTATGCGTGTCAAGGATGTTTCACTGTATTTACTTGTCTGGCCACCAATCTCATACTACTTGTCTGACTAGCGTCTCGATCTACTTGTCTGACCTTTCACATAATATAGCTACATGTTCCACTTCAACTTATACGTCTGACCATCAACATGTCTGATCTACTTGTCTAATCACTATTCGTACACTTGTCTGACTACACCTTGTCAGGTCACGATCTACGTGTCTCACAAGGTAGCACTACTTGTACGCCTATAATATTTACCGAAATTTAAACTTGTAATTGATGCAAGATAAACGGTAGTTCGCAACAGTTTCACGTGATTCAATCACGACTTCTTATTTTAGTAATCCGACATTTCACATGCACCGGTCTGATATAATTAACTTCTTGATTGAAATAACGTTTCGCAAGCAGAAAGTTTCCCGGTGGTTCGTCAGCGAAGTACTCGGGCTCTGAGCAGCGGCTTTGCGAAGAATTTCACGCGCGCGTTTCCACGTGAATTAATGAACGAACGGTGTTCTCTCCTAATTACCATATGAGCGGAAGGAGGCCACCGCGGTAATAAAAGAAGCGGCTACGAACGCGTTACACTTCGATAAATCGAGTGTATTATACCTTTTTCAGCTCGACGGCTCGAAACGTGGCACGCGTTCGCCTTCGTGGAAAATTGCTTGCGAAAGTAGAAATTAGAGACGCGTACAGCTTTGACGCTGGAGAGCCGCGAACTTTTCAACGAGCTTTGAACCTCGCGGTACAGTCGCAAAGACACTTTCAACGAAATCGAAGCACCGGCGATATAATATGATAATATAGAGTAACGTTGCACTAGTTAACGCAATGTACCGTCATGTACGGCGTAGTCCGAACAAAATGGCGGTGATTCGATGAAACATTCAGCCTACCGTTGTTTACGTTCGTTTGCGGTTTGTTGCAGGACTGGCACACGGTATCAGATGTTACAAATGCGGACAGTACAACGAGGGAGTAGGCAGTATTACGCCATGCATCAATTACACCGCTCACATGCATCTGAAGGAATGTCCATCGTCGGCCGAGTGGTGCATCGTAAGTGGATCTCGTATGTTCCCGTAGACATAGAACATTCGCGAAATAACGAATTCCCGTCGTGGCTGGAATTGCGAGATGTCGGAATCGTTGAATCCTTCCGGCACTTCCGGTCACCCGCTACGACCATCCGACCCCATGAATATTTCAAACAGTTACGACCGTGGATTTCTTCCTAAGCTGCCTGCAGATTTTTCATTCTCCTGTTTCTTACGAAACGCTGCTATAATGGACCGTGCAAATCGAATTTACTTGCTTTCGAAATTTGCTGCGATGCAAGGATTTCAATATTTAAATAGCTTCACGGTTTCTGATCTTTCGATATTAATATTTAAAGAAATGGGGACTGTGGGTTTTGGAAATGAGGATTTGGAAAAATTTCGACGATTTGAAAATCTGGAAGCTCGGTGAACTGGAAGGAAACAAAGTCCCTAAAAAGAGAACTCTACTTTCATTAAAAAAGATTAACATCATTTGCTAAAAGAACTTCTCCAAGAACACAGCCAAAAATATATCTTGGCTAAAAATAAAGTCTCCACATCCGGAGAGGACGGACAAACATCGGAATCATATTTAAGGTTCATTTTCATTAGTCTGAAAGCTATCCCACGCGATCATCGGGCTTTTTATGTTATCAATGTATCGTTTCTACCTTTTATTAAATTTTCCTTTCGCCGCAGGAAGCTGAGTCATATATACCTTTTGTAACGTCCAATTTTATACTTTTCCATTATTAACTGTTGAAGAATTTCGTCAAGTATCTGTATTGACCCCAGCTACGAAAACAGAGCCATGCGTCTTAATTTTCATCAGTCTAAAAGCTCTTACTCTTGTTGATCGGGGCAGCAAAGATGGACTCAATTATTCCTTCTCGTTGCCAAAATATTTGATTATGTTATTCTGGATTCTGTTGATCAGCAGAATTGTCCTTTCATTTTTCTTTAGTTTCTTATGAATTCTGCTTGGAGGAGAGGATATTTTTATGCACTACGCGTTATTCCCACGCATTCTATTTCCCACGCATGGTAATTGCAACATGTTGCATCGTATCGCTAGGAAAGGTAATTTCCACGCACCGTAGTTCCCGTGTTATATTTTTTACGCTTTGTACTTTCAACGTGTTATATTTTTGACACTGCATTTCCCACTGTGTTCTGCACGCAGTGATGTAGATTTATCTTCTATTTTCTCAATAAATTTCGTAATTAACTTAGCGAACAAAGAATTGTTGAAAGAGACAATGTACGGAAAACAAGAAAGAGAAAGATAAATGTGAACAAAGGACGTCGGGAGTTGTAGGATTTCTCGGAATTCCTAGTTGGTCTCTTCGCCGTATCTTTTTCTGCCCATGAATAATTCGATGAAGCGTGATCAGTTTGCGGAGAAGCGCGGGATCGATGGTATCGAGATGCTTCTTGAAATATTTCGAGCCCGGTGGATTCCGGTTTCATCGACTCCGGCCGTGATTCAATTGAGTCTGACCATCTGGAATATTTATGGGACACCATTGGTTACGGGAGAATAGACATCAATGCGAAAATTGAGATCGATTCGGTGGCATTGTCGATCGACGGGGTAGTTTCGTTCTGGCATACGGCTGCTTCGTTCTGCTCCAATAATTGTCCAATGAAACTTCCATAAAGCTTCTTTCATTTTCATTCGATCGAATTATTCTTGTTATTCGCCAGAAATTTTCATACCATCTGCTCCATAAACAGTTCATTTAATCATCGAAATTCGTAATTTGCAAATTTCGTACTTTATATATCTAACTACTTGTCTGACTATCAGTTACATACTACTTGTTCCACGATTGACTGTATCTACTTGTCTGACAATTGTGATATATACTACTTACGTGGCCAATTGTACTTGCCTATTCACTTGTCTGACCATTAATCATAATCTACTTGTCTAACCACTCATCACACTCTTCTAATCATTAACCGTATTCTACTTATCTGACCATACACCGTATACTACTTGTCTAACCACTCACCAGATACTTGTCCGATCATTCACAACTCGTGTGACTATTCATCAAATTCTACTTGTCTGTCCATTCGCCATACAGTACTTTCCTGATCATTCACCAAATATTACTCGTGTGTCCATTCACCGTACACTACTTGTCCGGCCATTCACCACACACTACTTGTCTGACAATTACATATCGCTAGTCTGACCATCAGGTGTGTACTACTTGTTTGGTTAAAAGTAATACAATTCGTTTGATTGCTCGATGTACATACCTGTCTGGTCATCAGACATAACCTACTTGTTTGATTAACAGATATGTGTCACTTGTATTACATATTCAAAATGCGTATTGTCATTTAAACCGTGTTTAGGTGAATTTAACTAGTTCGGAAGAGCTCGAACTCCCTCTATCACGTTGGCATAATTCAAAGACGCATCAAAGAGGCCCGGCATGCCTACAATTACATTCCTGAGCAGTTGCTCGCATTCGTGCAGCGACACCGTCGCACCGATCCCGCGGGAATCCTCAAATGTACACGCTCGACAGCTCGATATTGGAGTAGCAAAATGTTAATTAATACCCGCCAGATTCAACCTCTTGGCACTAATTTGAAGGCTACGTAGAGGACGGTGCATTAACAATAATGTGGTCATCCGGTCTATCTGGACCAAGTGAACAGGGACTCGAGATAATCAACTGTTTTCGCGTTTAAACTTTATACTCGTTCTCGTTGCAAAGGTAACTGATAATTAGCACACTGGGTCAGACATTGATAACTACCATTTTACACTCGTTACCTTTTGAATCAAGTTGACGGACCTCTTTTTTATTTGTAAGTGCATATTTCTTTCAATTTTTGATCGCGACTCGATAATCTGATGTGAATGTCGAAACGTACGGAATGTCGATTAGGTCAGTGGGAGAGGAGAATATTCTTTCTGACTGGAATCTGACGAACGGAATGGAGAGATCGTCGATAACCAAGCCGATTTCCAGCGATCGAATCTGCTCTTTATTGGTATCAATCGACTATCTCGAAATCTGGCTGCCACGTTGTACCGGTATTCGAGTATTCACAGGGGATAGGAATCTCTGGAATGAATTGTGCAGGTCTATGGAAGATGGAATCTCGTTCTCAAGTCGCTGTCGATTCCTTCATGGGTCACAGAAGCCTCTGCAGCTCCCAGCTTGCGATTTATCGGCCTTAGAAATTTATTATAACGACTGTGACAGCCTTTCTGCCATTTAAATCTATATCAAGCTTTTGTTTCTACCGAATTCACGATCAATTCTAGTTAATTTGGTGAGCCCTTCGTTCAAATTAATTTGACTTGACTGTTCTTTATTTCTACTTTAATTTCTTGACTGAGTTTAATTCCACTTTGGTTAACTTGAATCATCCCAATTTCGATTTGACTCTACTTAACTGCCTCCACCTTTGACTCCACTGGACATAACTGTATCTGACTCAGCTTATCCTCAATTAACACAACCCAAATCCACGTAACTGTACTTAAACCGAGCTTTTCTCTTTTTCCAAACAAGCGTTTCAAGCGCATACCGCGAATTAATGTCGATTCGTTAACGAGCCTCGCAATTTTCGTCGTTTCCGGTCGGCGACGAGTCGATAAACGACCGTTCGGGCTTGAATCGAGCTTTAATCGACGTCCAGCTGGTAAACAAGGGCCACTCGCGAGGAAATCGTTTCGACTTCGTTCCGCCGTGGCTCTGAATGTATTTTAATACGGATTCGATCGTAACTCGAATGTTTTGCCGCTCAAATAATTACCTCTTTTCAGCGGGCCGCTTTCTCCACGGTTCGTTAAACCCGATTCAACCGGGGTACAAAAACGAACCGCCCCTTTTATGGAAACGATTCCGTACGGCTGCGATAATAGCAATAATGCAATGAAAATAACGGCTTCCGCTTCGCTTCAGCCTCTGTTCTTGCGCTGATTCGGAGAGGATCTCGTGATATGTGGCCTTTTAGACTGCATTAAATGCCCATGAAGAGAATATATTAAAAGTACATTAATTACGGGGTTTTCATTTAATTCTATGGCTTAAATTCTTGTAGTTTTAATAGGACTAATTATTATAGTTGCTATAATTGTTCAATGGGGAGATTATTTTACGGTAGAGGAAAGTTTTAATTCTTTATACATTTAGTTAATATATTTCAAGTGGGTTAAGAGATGGTAATAATGGAAATGAATAAAATAAATGTTTGAAAATGCATTGAATAATGGCGAAGTAAAAAGGTAGGATTTCGTTGGAGTAAAAGATGAGGTAGCATAAACGTTTCTCCGTCTTCCGGGACATATGGTGCATACTCGTATCCCATAAATATACAGTGACAATACCTTGTGGAAACAGATGGCTGCAGTTATGAGACGTTATGTGTTTACATGTTTGATGCGACCGTACATTTTTTATGCTTTCACGATGAAGGGGACAGCAAATGGACCAGTTAGTTTCAAGGATTTCCTGAAAATTTAGGAGGGAAATACCAAATGGAAACTGTACCTTAGTGCACCCGAATGTATCTGCAATTTTAAAATAAAAGAGAAATTTATAGGTGCATGGAAAATATAATAGTATAGGTATAAAATATTTACTCGTACTCTCACTGGTACTTGTACCATAATTTTCTTTACATATTATTACCAAGCTACTGTAAATGATAACAATTGAATGGAGAATACTTCCCGAAAGAATCGAAAGTTTATGTTTAATGGAAACGAGAAGTTCGAATTTTATCGGCAGATGCATTTCAAGGCTCAAGTTTAATCTACTTAAGCGAAGAGGCAACGTTTCTCGAGAAAAGATCGAAGTAAATCGGATCAGTAATCGAATCGGCAACGCGTGGAATTACACCATCGAATAGCTCGAGTTTCTTCGCCATGGATCAAAACCGCTATCCCATAGTTACGATCTTCTCGTTCTCCTCTCGTTTCGGAGTCGAATATAATTGGATGAAAGCAAGTGTTGGCACGCGAAACGTTGCTACCGAACAGTGCAATTAATTTCTGTCGGTAATTAGGATTAGACGGATGACGAAGGTAGCGGAATTCAACGGCCAATCGGCTTGCCAGAAGATTCACAGAAATTCTGATCAAATTACAAATTGAGTGACGTGGCTGTTAGCCGATATTTCTGCTGGTTCTATTCGGTTAATCATTCTTAACCCATTGGAAAATTCTGAAACTCTCAGATGATTAAATTGTCAAATTGCAATATACACTTTCCTATTTCCCACATCCCCAAATTTGTACACCCGAAATTCCTGTACGCCCAAACTCCCTCTCCATTTCCACCTCCCGAAATTACGATCGTTTCTACAAAAAAGCAGTCTTCAATCAAAGCAGGTTCCAATAAAATTGCGCCTGTAATACGGTATTGTTGTCCTGTCAGGTCGAGTATTGGAACAGAGGTAATCGATTGTCAACGTGTCAATTTATAGGATGATCTTTTATCTATTTCCACGTGTCCTCGGTAGGGAAGGTTGTGTGTATATCAGAAAACACGTGTACCACTTTTAATCAACGCGTTCGATTGCTTTCTTCGGCGATGCAGCTGTTGTGGTGGCACCGCAATCTCCGCCCCTATCCAACCCTAAATCAAACTAGCTCGTTTCGCTGTTATTTGCAACGGGGTTGTCGGCGAGGGAATTTCTCTGGATAGAAATTCGGATGATTTATAGGTCGTTCGATATCGAGGTAATCGCGAAAGAAAACACGAGCTTCCGTTCGGAGAGACGTTGCTCGTGATTCGACGAGGAAACTGTTGGACGCTTTCCGAAGACCCAGTTAAATAAACAAAAAAAATCTCACTGCAAGAATATGTGTTGCTTCGAGTACGAGCCACGTTGCATTCCTCTCTTGATCCCCGTTCTTCCTTCCTCTTTCTCTTCCGTTTCGAAACTTGGCTGACTTTGCTCGATGGTGACAGTCGAATCTATTGGGCTGTCGCGTGCCAAATGATCGATTTCGCCCGATAAAAGTATCGCGAAATGCCACTCGCCTTCAGACTTTTATGAATATTACTGCAGTCGATACTCGATACAAAACCGATGGGAGTTTCTTGCAGCTAATGTGTTGGTCCTATTTCAAAATCATCGTGTGACATAAAAGTACCATGAAGTGGATTTTAAGGTTCGAGTGTTTCTAATACAAAATGGCTGACTATTATATTAAATTAAATGGCCGATTTTATTTCTTCCCAGATCACGCACTCCAATTTTTAATATGAAGAGGCGTACAGTATTTTAATTGTTCGCCGATAAATCGAGGCGAAGGAGAAAAATGATCGAGCAAGGAGATAATGAAATGGCTGTCCGTGCAAGGGAGCAGGTTCCCGTTCTCTGTGATACTTTTATGCGGAATAAAACGCGACCCGTGAACTCACGAAGCATCGTAGGAGCATTCTGAAAGCCCGGTACAATGCTTCTTTATCGTCCCTTTGCTCCGCGATACGTTTCATGCGACTTTGTGAAATCGTCGATACACGATTCAACCCTCCGCCTCTTCCTTTTTTCATTCTCGACAGACGCGATCTCTTTGCTACGCTCCATGAATCGCGACCGACAAAAATATCGCGATATTGCTCTGAGGAGTGTTAAGTATCTAAATTCCCTTCTTTCATGTCATGGTTCGTTTTTGTCATTCGACAATTTTTTGAATTCATGAATTTTTAGTTGGGAGATGTATCAGTGGGGGTTAAATAGTGATCTAGGAATATTGGTGTCTTAGCGATATGGAGATTCAGGAAATTGGACAATAGAAGTTTTGGGATATAGAGATCCAGGGATACTGGGAGCTGGAGCACTAGTGGAGATATAGAAAATTCAGGAGTACAAGTTTTGGAATACAGAGATGTGGACAACAGCGATCCAGCGATATGAGAAATTGAAGAATTTTGGATCTGAGAACCCAAAGTAGTGCTCTAGTATTCTAACAATAATGATCCACAGCAACAGAACTGAACATACAGAAATTTGAGGATGTAGGAATTTGATGCAGGAATCTAGGACAACTGGAGCAACTGTAATTCAGGTCAATAGAGATTTAGATATATCTGAACCTAGAAATATCTAATTACAGAGACAAGTTTCATAGAGACCTAAAATTGCAGAAATTCAAAGAAGTTTGATATAAAATACGATTTACATTGTCGTCGATCAGTGATACATATAGGAAGATAAACAAGGAAGAAAATAGCGAAAATCGATGGAAAAGTTGGTCGTTGACAGCCGACTGAAAGGAAAAGAGGAAAAGAGTGGAGAAGCGGGGAGGAAAAACGATATCAAAGCGACAGGCAGCCTCTCACGATTTTCCGGCTGCAGATTTTTTCCACGTTCCATTTCCCGTGTTTTAATGCATAAAACATTTCGGTCGTGCGATACCCACCGCCTGCTCCCACTTGCGAACACACAAAAAGGAGAAAGGAAAGGAAATAACCGTCTCCGTGTCGCTTCTTGATCCTTATCGCGTTTCTCTGGAACGTATTGTTTCTTCGTTTCTTCCTTTGTCGAAATCCTCGCGTGTTCAAGATTACCGACAGCTTTGTTCCACTCTGAACCGTTTTTGACGTTTTCAAACGGATTTTAGAAGATGTTCAGGAATGCCTTTGTGAATGCTGAACACCCGGCCGAGACTCGATGGCCACGGTTGTCCGTGTTAATGCGTTTGTACCTCTGACGAACTAGATTCTTGCAAACTTTGTAGCCTTCAATTTTTCACATTCTCAAATTTGCAAATTCTCGAATCTTTAAATTCCTAAATTGTAGAGTTACAAAATTCAGAAATTTCTAAATCACTAATCCCTCATTATTAAGATTCTGAACCACCAAGTTAAACTTTCAAATCCCCAAATTCCCACATTTCTAAATTCCCAAATTCTCAGCAAATTGCTACCATAGTCGTGTACACGAAAAGACATCGATTGAGGGTGTTGGTGGGAACCCGCATAAGATGCGGGAGTCGTGCGACGAAGTTTCTTCTACTCGAATTTCCTTAAGTTCTCATCGAACGACGTAGCAACCGCAGAACCTTCTTGGGTGTCGTGTTTCGGTTGTTTTCGCGTCGGAAGAACGCGGAGGGTGGTTCTTGGCGGGGTTGATACAGATACGCCTGGGAATCCGCAGCTACACAAAGGGTTTCATGGCTGCTTCCAACATATTCCATCTTTCGTCACCAATATTTTTTACGGAAAACCTGTTTATTCTCCGCGTATACTTCGCTGTTCACACATTGTTTCCATTTTGTTCTGCCAATAACAAAAACGTGAAACATTTTTGTACGTGTAGGTACCTCCTTAAAGATTGATTAGAATTTTTTAAATAAATTTCTAGATGAAGGTACTAAAGGTTTCGATACTGGACCTTTCGTTATCGTTGTATACCAGTCGATTATCCGTAGGCAGCCTGGTGATCGATTACCCGGACATCCTGGCGAAAATTCTTGTATCGAAGAGATACAGCAATCTCGTTGGAAGGTTTTGCGAGGATAGTCGGAAACACGGTGTATCATCACCGATATAATCCGATTTATCCAGACTAAGCTACTTCGTAGCTTGGATAGTCGATATACCAACTTGTATTCTGATGCCGAGAAGTTATTCGTTCTACTTAGGGAAAACCGCGGATTTCGATAATTTACTGTTTTTTAAATGATCCATTGTACTGCAGTGTTCGCCATTTTAATTTGCGTCTCCAATTAAATTGTAACTGAGGGGTTTGTGAATAATTGTAAATGAAACGTTCAATCCATTTGACATTTCATTATTTACTGAGTACTCATTCTACTTGTCTGACCATACAGAGTACACGTTCTACTTGCACCATGCATTGCACATTGTATCCGTCTGACCAAACCACATATCGGATTGCATGCAGTGCTCGTTCTACTCGTCTGACCACACAATGCTCATTCTACTTGTCTGACAAGTCAACACTCATTCCACTTGAACCACTTAAATCAATGATCCAATTACATCTAATATTTGTCCTACTTGCCTACATTTAAACTCCGAGTTTCAAGAGATTCAGTGTCAACGGGAGACCCATTAAAACGAGGAAATGAAAAAAGCAACTGTCCCATAAAATCTAATATTTCAGACGTCATCAACGTTTACCCACGACAATTTCATAGGTAGCATTATCTCGTCTCTGCTGGCAAAACCGCTTTAGACCGTGTCACACGGGATTTCAGTTTCTGATGAAGGCACTCAGGCTGATTCGAGTGACTGCATGACGTATAAATCATCCCCGAGTTGGCCGTCAGTCGTTTACGCGTCTTCTTTGCGTCTTTTGCCGGCGCACGACAGAAAGCAGAAATTACTTTCATGTCGGAGCGGAATTTTATCGGTGCTTGAAATTTTAAATGCCTTTGTCCCTCGTCTCCGGCTTGGCCGACGTTCCCTTTTTCCAGCGACGAAAATTCTGCCACCCTTTAACGCTTCTCGTCGCTTTTGGGACAGGAACTCTCTTGGATGGCTTCTCCTTTTACCTCCTATTCGATGGCTGTCAACTAGGTTAGGTAAATTGGAAATTAAACGAACCGCATATCGGAACTGTAATTATCGAATTTGTATTAATTCGTAATGACGGATAGCCGGAATCAGCGTATGATTTACAGCTCGAATTTAATTAGAAATAGATTTAATTCCTCGTTTGTCAAATTCTATATTGATTTTCTCAATATTATTTTGTCCGTGCGTCTTTTATTCGGAATGCATTCGACGACACGCCATGAATAATACCGTTTCCAGTCACCCTTTCGGTGTTTTATTATTGCAACAATTCACGCCACTTTGATCGGGTCGTTTCGAAAATCCAAGGGACCGTGTAATTTTTCCACCGCGACCGCTCCCGTTTCTGCTTTGATGTCGCAAAACGTGGCCAGCCTCTCGTTATTTATACGTTTCGATTTTTTTCGCCCGTCCCAAAAAGACAATTTCGCGCATCGTAATTGACGGCGGGAACGCGAAAGAAATACCTGGACATCCAGAATTTCGTGAACTCGTTTCGCAAATTCGTCGCATCCCATACAGAATCGTTCGCGCGATTTCGTTCGGTTGTTTCTGCGAATGCAGTTTCACGAAGGCGCCAAACAGAACTGTTCGCAAACAGTTTCGCAAGTTAAATAGCATTTTTCCCGTGTGCAAGAAAATTCCTGACAAATTGAAATTTCCTCGAATCAGCACAGGCACACGTTTCCGGCAAACTCGAAACTCCCCCAAGAAATCGACTAGGAAATATCCTTGCTTTCGACGGTAAAACTTACATCCGTGTTTGTGGAAGATTTCCGAGAATAAACGCAAAAACATTATCGTGATTTTCGTGAAATGTCGAAAGCTCTTCGTTTGTGAATTGCTTAAGGAGGCCATGATTAATCGATAGCGTAGTTATTTTCGACACGATCAAATTGCACTTCGTTTCGCTTCGTTGGGTCAAGGTTGGCATCGCTCACGCGCTATATGACCACTCGTTAAATTACTATGCGTGGCGCTCTCGATGGGTTACGCTCTCGGCACGTTATATCTTTGATGCGTTGCATTTTATATGTGCTGTCACTTTTACGCGGTGTCTCGGTCCATTGCATTTTGTACGTGATATGATTTCAAAATATTCCCAACGCGTAGTATACTCCACGCATTTTGTTGTCATCATTCCATAATTCCTATCCATTTCATCCCCCACGCTCTATACGCTGCACGCTATATTGCAACATAAGACTTCAGCAACCCTCCACACTCCACCCCCAAAAGCAAGTATCGAAGAAGAGTTCACAACTATTAGCTACGCGTCGGAGCCTCCTGAGGAAGTTTAATCGAAATCAAAGTTTCCGTGGCGAGGGTGTCTCGTCAAACGGGGCTGCTCATCCCTCGCGCAACCCCTGTTCCTTCAAATACTTGGACGTACACGATGAAGTGGCTGCATTGTGCGGTAGCCAGGATTCCTGTTTGCTAGTTAAAGCGCGTGCAAGCTCGGGGAGGAAATCCCGACCTCGTCGGGATACGCATTCGAACATCGTCTCGTGGAAACACGAGGGTGGAGGAAACGCAAACACCGAAGCCGAGGATCGAATGACGAAACGCACGTGATTCCAGGATACGTGGATGGGGTTTGACAGGGTCTCTGTGAACGGGAAATATCGTTCGGAATGACAAGGGTTGTTCGTTTCATCTCTGTTTGCTCGAGGATTCCTTCAGGGTTCCGAGTGTTTGGCGGGGATTTCTCAGCCGTATTTTTTTTTTCCAGATTACGGCGGTTACCGGGACGTTTTTCCTGACTCGCTTTTGGAAGCGGTGCTTTTTAGATATCGAACTACGTGACTGGAGTTTCCGAATTTTAATCGTATTACATCTAATATATTGGATCAAAATTTTATCCAATGTAATAAGAGCGAATCTTGTTCTTGCACCACTGCAATTTGTCCTCTCGATAAATTGAACCATTTCAATATTTTAATATTGTCAACATTCTCATATTAATGTACAGCGAATAGACATGCGTTGATTCTATCTATGTACAAGTATTTCCAAGAACAACTTACACTGTGACTGTTAACCCTTAAATTTGATAGCACTTTTTCGCGTATCGCTGCACCACTATAACAGGTACATTAACGTCAATCGACATATCGTCGACAGCTATTGGTTGTCTGACTTCGCTGAAATTTGTCCATTTCCCTTAAGTGATCAGACACGAGCCCGTATGCGATAGTCGATTGATCAACGGGTGTTAGAACTATCGACAAGCTGTTGCTGCTGTCTGCCAGTGTCAGTCATTAGCTACTGTTCAGATGTCTGACTAGCGGACTACCTTTACTACTGTCAACGTGTATCTGTTATACGTCGATCGAAACCCTTCGTATCTTGATAGTTCCTATATTCAAAAGGTGGCAATAATTTATCACTTATCTAAACTGTACGATCACGAGAAAAATTACAATGCATTGTCAATCGCTCGTAACATAAGAAATTTAATAAATACGAATCGTATAAAATTGTTAAGAATGAGAATCAACTACTAGCCATTTAGTACTCGTATGATTTCTAACATTAGCTACTTGTCGGATTACGAAGTTCATACTACTTGTCTGACCACCACCCTCAACCTACTGACCATTAGCCACATGTTAAGAACCCGAAATCTACAACTGTTTGTTAATTATTTTCACAGGTAAAAATTGTTTATCGAATGTCAAGACGGAGGATAGCGAAGCCAAGAAATGCTAGTTCCTTGAATATGCGGAACTTGGACAGGGCATGCAATATCGAACGAATCACTTAGCAATAGAATCAATATTTACCGAGTTATTAGGGCGAATTCAGTCGCGTGCACCCTCTGGATATTTGGCCTTTGAACGTATTAATTATATTCACCGACGAATTTCCTCATTAACTTCGGTTCACCGCGAAATCGAATGACCAGCCTTTAAACTACAAATTATATCGGAACCGCATCGAGTCACGGGTCTTATTTAAAGTTCCTGGACGAAATTTATCTGGTAACAAACCGCGGCCATTTGCGGGGTTTTGAGGTCACGTTTCATGGAGAAGTAATTAGCCAATCGCGCATTCCTTGCGTTCCTTTGCTCGCCCGACAAATGCTTCCACCGCAATTTATTAGAGCCCCGCAGATTCGCATTTGCGCCTCTCTGCGATTACCGATCCTCGTGATAATTATCGTGTAACCGATTTATCACGCTGCTCGGTCCATTCAGAAATTTCAGGGACTCGCGGCGATAAACGAAGGGCATTCGTGGCCGATGTCACCGCGTGTAACACGCGTCGTGGCCAAATTGTCGAGAGGATTTAATAAAATGCAAATTCTTGGAAAAATCCGAGCTACCGAGAATCTGATGAATCCTCATATTCCGTTGCCACGATGTTTGCCGCGATCGTAAACGTTTCAATCTCATGGTCCTGTATTTGAGGGTGCATCCGGATCGGAATTCGTCAGACATCGATAAAAATCCGCCCTGCCCGAGTCGGCTCCTTTACGTGCCAGATAAAACTGTGCCCCCTCGCTTCCCTTTGCCAAGCGTCGTTCCTCTTTTTGATCGCGAATACTCGTTCATGTTCCTTCGGCTCGATGATCGACGTCTTTTGTGATCGCGTTTCCGCTTCACGCCCACCGCTTCTCCTCTTTATATCATCCAGCTTTGGGAAACAACGAGGTAACATTCCGATTCTACTGCGAGCCTCGGTTTCGGGATGAAAATAAAGTAGCGACTCGCTGCTCGGGATATATGAACGATTCCTTTGAGCCTGATCTGTTTTACCGAACCAAAATATAGATGCAAGATTTTCTTGTTTGTGCGGATCGTTCTACTTGTCTGACCATTCGGAATATTTTATTCACACATCTCGTGGTTCTAAGCATTTCATATCATACATAATCTACTTGTCTGACCATGTACTATATTATCTGTGTTTATTTACTCACATATGCCTACTTGTTCGGCAACATCATGTGTACAATTGCATCGTGTACCCATTATGCTCCTCTGACTATAAATTTCTCTTTTAAAGAGACACTTTAGTGACGCATCTCTTGCAGAATGCAACGAAGAAGCTTTTCATCGGGGAATTTATTCCGCTGCAATCCAACACGCAGTTCTCTCGCGAAAATAAATTCTTCTGAGCAGCTGTTGCCATTCCGCTAATTGTTTAGTCCCGTGGGTTGGCTGCTTTCCTGCGACGCGTTTAAACGTCGCCGAGACAGCCGCTAGAAAATATCGAGGAGTCCATTAAACCGCTTTAGAAGGTAACTTAGCCGACGCTTATCATCCGCATTTATGGCATAATGGCTTGCAGACGTGGTTAAGATACGCGTTCTTGTTCGTACACTGTTTCTTACCTCGATAAGGCGGTGTCGAGGGCGTGTGAGCCTCTTCAACAGAATTTATTCATCGCTTGCTTTCATGTTTAATACATCGGCCTCTTATTGTTAGGCTGCTACGCAGATGTGTGAGCTGAGTTACGAAATTGCCGAACATTTCTAAGCCTCCTAATTACCAATTAACCAACTTAACACATTTCTTGATACCGAAATTCTTAAATTCTCGTATCTCTAAATTTCGTATCTTCGACCACCTATATCCCCAAATTTCCATCTCTTCCAAGATCTGAAATTCTCAGACTCTAAACCCAAGTCCCAGAATTTGCAATCTCTCGTTTCCCCGCAAAGCTTCAAACTCGGTTGTTAAGAGCAGAATTATACAAATGATTTCGAAAAATTGTTTCGCGAGGAAAGTTTCTTTCCGTGCATAGAAAGACCTTAAACCTGAAAGCTCGCGTTTCGGCTATCATGTTTTTCCAACAAACCACGCCGACATGAATATGCATGTAATGTATACGGGAATATCGCGGAATGAAGTACCGCGAGGCGAGAACCACGAACCGTCACGGGTCCAATATAAATTCAAATTTGCCCGTTTCCATTGTACGCTTCTTTTCGCCGAGGCGAGCGATTACGTCGCGCGGATTTGCCCGGTGTTTCGATTCCACTCCAAAAAATTCGATCTCGATCGTTTCGTCTCGAAAAGAGCAACCATCGAGATCAACCTGTTCGATCGACCTCGTTTCGCACTTCGTCGTACGTTGAAAATCGCTCGACTCGAAATAGAAGCCGTGGCTCCGTGCAGAATAGTCAGCGATTAACTCGTTTAATCGACGGAACGAGTTAATTCGTCGTTCGGACGACCCACATTTAAAAACCTCCGGCTGCGTATTTATTTCGCGCGAAGCTTTCGAAACTGTAATTGAATTCGTATCGTAGAAAATTTGTTTTGTACTTCGCGTTCCGTGTAGAAGAGGCTACGGATCTGTTTGTTCATAAATAAACTTTTGATCGAAGTTCGGACTTTTGCTCGAGGACTGTTTTAATTTTATTAAGCGATCGAATTAATCCAATTAGCAAGTTGACAACGGGCATATTCGGCAAATCCTTTCTGGCCGTATTTTTTACCACGGCCGGTTTTCTAGTACCTTTATTCTCATCCTCTTTCTTTTCTCCGGCGTCCTCATTGTTAGTCCGCATCCTCGTTCAACCAGACTCGCGAGTTAAGCAGATTAAGTCCTAAGAAGCGGAACGCTGCAGAAATTTGCTGGCGAAGCGTGCGACTCTTCTGTTTGTTTCGGCAAATATAATCGTCCATTTTCCACAGATTCATTTTCCCTCTTTTCCAAAGTGGTTTCGTATTTCTTGATTGGTGGCGCGATTACATTCAGGACTTCGTTTCTTATCAGTCTCAACTTTTCTTTGGAAAACGGACACGAAGACTTTTTGGGAAATTTGCAAGTAGTTTGAGTGTTTAACCGTGGAAGATTAAAATGGCGGTAAATAGTATCGAGCTATGCAATAATGTTTCTTTGCCGGTTGTTTTTTGGGGTTCGGAGTTTCGATTGACAGGCAGCTGGCAATTTCCGGTTCCGAGTCAGGCCGTCCTTTGAACGCTCGTAAAGCACTTAAGAAACTGCGAACATCGCCAACGGCGACGATAAAGAGCACCTATCGAGGTGCCGGCACCGTTCTCAGGTATCGATACTCGCATCTCGAATTCCGCTCGGGCCTGAAAGCACATCGAAACTCGAGAACGGCTATCCTTTTTCCTCTCTTTCGCCCTCCTCGATCTTGTATTTTCTACGCTTTATTACAGGAAATTGGAGTAATTTCGTTCGAATTGGAAATAACAGCCCGGAGAAACGTTGCTAGAGTTTTTGCCCGATATCTCGATTCGCCGACAAATGCTTTCGATTCTCGACGATCAAACTCGCCAAACGAATGACTTTATGATGTATAATATTATTTGTTATATTCGGGGTTAAATTGAAAAGTCTCGTGTTCTGTAAACTTGTCGACGGTTTCTGATTTTCCAAAATATTTATCGGGTAAAAAGACGATAAGACTCCACGATTCGATTATCATTTTATCCTTGTTTCTTTTTAGTAGATACTCTCGAGGAATCGAATTCTCGTCCACTCGAACGCGGATCCACCTGAAAATCCGTGAAATCTAAATATTCAATCTCGTCGAATGCGCAAACAGTGATTCAATCTCGCCACTCGCTGGCCGAGAGCGTCCGATCGATTTGCATCGATTTTAAATCGTGGTCAGGGCCGAGGATTAGGTCCGTGTGTAGAGCATTCCATATTTCAGACTTTGCTGTGTGTGAAATTTCTGAATTCATAAGCTACCGTGTTCCACATTATCAAGTTCCAAATTGCCATCTGCTCACATTATATTGTCAACTTTTCGTATCCTCAAATATATACTTGACTGAATATTTATATTCCCAAATTCTTATGTACATAAGTACATCTCCAACCAAACCCCATGATTCCCAAGTAATTGCAATAACTCAGGCCACTAAAAGATCACGTCCGTTTCAATTCCTCTTCCTTAATCACTTAAAAAACGATTTCCATTTGGTAAAGTTCGAAACAATCGTCGGAAAGAATCTCTTGGCACGGAGTAGCGCGTAACAACCCAGCCGTTTTAGCCAATTTCTCTGTTTTATATTGTAATTCTGAACCGAAGGTAATCCGTTCGAATTAATATCCCGGTTGCTTTTCCAAATCGCGGTACTTGGAGAGATTCGAAATCGCGCGCGTGTGAAAAGTGGTCGAAAGCGGAACGTGATAATGAGAGAATAATGAAGACAAATGAACGTGGCGGAGGCAAGCTTCGAAAGGCTTCGCGAGGAATTAAGCAGCGCCCAGAGTCGATTTCCATGTAAATTCGTCGCTGCCTCTATTGTTTCCCCGCTCAAGATCCGACCGGAGGTGAGCGCATCGTCGACTTAACGCGAGCACTCTTTCAACAAATTTCTTCATATTTCATCCGAATGTATATCTCTACGCTGGTACTTCAAACTTTTTAAGTTCAATTAAATTCATAATACACGGAGTGGGAGAAAATATATGGGAGTGTATTTGCAACCCTTAGCTATCTGTATCATTCATGGTACAAGTAACAAGCTGAGTTATCTTTGAATTTTTATCTTGTCGAATATCTGACACGACGAACGATTGTACCAATGACGTTGATAAGTGATAAGCTATTTTAACTTTTCGCGGAGAATGAACGGAGAACGTGAAGTTTCGAAACGGATTAGAAGCGACGGCGAAAGTGGATAACATGGAAACGAGAAGTCTCAATATTTTCTGTGGAAACACGGAAATTGATATTGGCCGTGTTTGTCGGGCCAGTGAAACTAACTCGACGCTATCTCGCCAGTCGAGCGAACCGAGATTCCGTTTCCTCTCTGGCCTCGCCGACTCTCTGCTTCGAAATTAGCGAATTTTCGGCCGAGTCGGGCAATCTCGGAAGACTTCTATTTTCTTCTTCCTGTTTCCCTGTGTTCTTCGCAGGTCCTCGGGAAATTCGCGCTCTTTATATTTTGTCAGACCACTTTTATATCGTAATTGTGTTTGGTACTTTAGAAAACTTAGCAAGATCGCAGCTCCTAAATGAAACTGAAAATTGAAACTTTAACCTTGCCCCACAATATTACACTCGTGATGATCATTACAGTTGAAATGTGATAGTTACTTGTCTGATCATAAAGTTCATACTACTTGTCTGACCACTAAGCATATACTACTTGTCTGACTACTAGTCTCTTACTACTTGTGTGACAAACATTCAACATTACTCTGAGTCGATAAAATTGTACACGAAATGTATGTATGATTAATCATTTACAATTACACGACAAAGCTACATATCCTAAAATGTAGATTCTATTCGGCGACAATATATTTTGAAAGCAAACTGTTGCATCTTTCGACGTTACCTAAAAAAAGGGATCTTTGTTAGTTGATGTAAAAGGTTATAATTGATGGATGGATAGGTTAGTGGAACAAAATGGCCATGTTTGATTCATGTCACGTCCAGGAAGGATATAAACGAGTATCGCGTCCCGTTTCGTTCGGAATATCCGGCTTAAACTCAATGGGGATTCCTGAAGAGAGTAAAAAAGGCTGGCTTACGTGCGTGAATAGGATTAAAGGTGTCATAAATTGCTGCAAAGCGCGAGTATATCCTACTTTCCTGTGATTACTCGTGAACGTAGCGGCGTTTCTTTCAAACACGCCTGAAAAACGAGCAAATTTCAGTGGGATAAACCGGGAGACACACCATAATTATTTTAAATAACTCGGTTTACGTAATTACAACGTTTCTACCATGACATCCCGAAATGAATAACGCTGGAGTTAATTCTTTTACGAATAATTCGCAAAATATCTAACAGTTTCTCTTGAAATTTGCAGCTTCTTTCGAAACTTTTGGAACATGCAGTTCTAATTAGAAAATTTTATTAATACCGAGGGTGGATAAAGTGTATCAGTGTTTTCGAGTATCCCATTGAATAAGAAGGGTGGTCGTTATCGTCTCATGAAAGTAGGAGCAAAAAAAAAGCGGCAGCTGCCATTTTTTCCAATTTTGTTCTCCTTCATCGAGGTTCGACGTATCTGCCGATAATCGCGAATCGATCGCGGTGCTCGTCGCCACGTTAGAAGGCAGTGCCGAAGTCAAAGGGTGATTAGGAAGGACGAGGTCATCATTCGGTCGTCCTGTGTTCTCTGATTGGACGAATTCGAAGTCCCTCGGAGCAGACTGCGTCATAGGCGGCCAGTGATCGATACCCAACGATTATAACGCCCCGAGGACGTCGTACATATTAAACCCTCCAACTCCTCCGATGCTCCCGTACATATTAAACTCTTCCTGTCCCCGCTTCCGCCCTTTGCCCGGCTCCCGTGCATCTCTGTTTTCTCTCCTCGCTACCCTTTCCGCCTGGAATCTCGCAATTTTTCCTTCTTTCGGAGCCGTAAACCTCAGGACTTCGGGATATCACGGTTTTTAAACCTCGTTAAGATCTTTCAAATCTCCTTCTTGGTAGATGCTTCTTTAGCTTCTGAATTTCTCAGAGGGGTCCAATATTTTCTCCGTTTTGCAATGTTTTTAAATTGCAGTTTTGTAAGATGACCGTAGATAAAGATTTTCGGGGAAATGACTGGTGTAGCGTGCATGCGACCAGGGAAGAACAATGTTTGTCGTCAAATATTGTTTAACGTCGCGACGCGGTTGAAAATCAATCGAGTTTACGCAAACAGACGACGCCAACAGCTCCCGATAATGCAAAGCAAATATCTCGTCAAGTGCTTGCGAATCTTATTTCGCTTCGATTCACTCGTAATTCGGTGGGTGAAATTGCTACGGCCTCGAAAATTCTGTGAACGAATAATTAGTAAAAAGAGTACCGTTAACCGAAGCTTCGACTAATTCACGAAACAAGTTAATTGCAAACAAATTGCATTAAAATCGTTCACGCTTCAAAAATGAGCTCAAGTTTTCCCGAACCTTGAAAAAGACTTTCAGTTGCAACACAGCTGTCACGATACTCGACAATCAGCAAGTTTCGTTATTGCTTTCCACACGAAACGTAGATCTTTATTTGACTCGGCCATTTTTATCGGCGTGTTAACGCGAATTTCGCGTGACGATCGGTCGTTTAGATTCGCCGGTGAACCAAGCGACTTTTGCTGTCCGATAATTTTCAATAGCGCCGCCTTTCCTCGATAAAAAAAACAAGTTCGCCAAAAAATGAAAGCTGCCGTTGGATTACTTTCGACCGCGACTGCGAGAACAACTATTGTTCTAGGAATGCGGGTTAATTGTTCGATGCCGGTTTCAATGACGATACCGCAACGATTTATCGACCCTCATTTGCACACGTTTATTTATTCTGCACGGTGTTTAGCGTTATTGCGAATTTTATTACCCGTTTTTCCGTTTCCCTTGGGGTTGGACGCTCGCCATCAAACGGGACTTCGTTGTTTTATGTAAATTTTCCTCCATGCGAATGATACCTACGGTGATTGTGTTCCGCGTAATAAAATTCTCTGTTTGCTGCGTGGCGCTAACAGTTTTTGCTCTTCTTGTTTCGCAGAAATACGTCAGCGAGGGCTCGACGGTGCGAGACTGTGTCCCGACGTGCGTCGAAAAGGGTGAGTTATTTTCAATGTTATTATTCTATCAAAAAAGCCTGCGATCAAACATTTTACCATTTTGCATGCGTTGTATCGCCACGCGTAGTAATTCTCGCGTTATATCGCCACTCACAATACATTCTCCACACGTTGTATCGCCATGCATACTATTCCCTACACATCACATATGCACATACAGTATTCCGAACTACTATTTGCAATGTGCCGTACCGCCACGGGATACGTTCGATTGAACCATACATAATATATCGCAGGAAAAGGCATTTCGAATGCGGGACAATCGCGTCCAGTACGAAGTTAATGAACGACAGGTAATATTGAAGAGCATCGGTGTCGCAGGAACGATTTTAATCGGATTACAATGGGCTAATGCGAGCGAGTTGGAATAAATTGTCGGTGAAAGGCACTCGTCTCTCACGGTAGCAATTAATCTCTCGTTAAAAGTTGTTCTTTGAAACGGCTTTTCGCGAACGAAAATAACTCCCTCAGGGCTGTTGAACGCGACAGAACAATTTCATTCTGCATTATCGTTCCGTATGTAATTGCGGCCGGAATTTATCTTCCTAATATGACAACGTGTCCGTGTTCCGTGCCAGAGAGCCGCTTTAAACTTGCTCATCCATTTTCCTTTAAACGGGTATACAGCTTGTTATTTGTTTCAACAAGCTCTCGGTGTCAGATATTTTCGCGCGTCAATGCTACAAATAGAGCCGAACTGACAACGAACGTCGTTTCTTCCCGTTATATAAGAGAAACGACTGCGGCTTCATCGAATAAAAATATTGTTCCATTCTACAGAACGCTCTTATATTGTGTTTGAAAACGCGGGATATTACAATGGACATAGAAATTCTCTTTAGAAAAACTTTCGACGGTCTTAATTCCCAATAACCAGTTCAATCGCGGAGCTACTGAAAGCGAAAAACGAAGAAGGATATAAGAATTAGGATCTTCTTCGGGTTCCATCAAAGATCGAGCTAGAAAACGTAACGCGGGGCACGTTTCAATGGCTTATAAAACTCCGTTGAAGAGAAGTACCTCCTGCGAGTTCACCAACTATTTCGAGCATCCCAGTGTCGAAGAGAAAAGAATCGAAAGCAGTTGAAAAGTCCTTTGGAAAATCGTAAAGTAGGTCCGCGGATGGTTGGTCGGTAGCCGCTTCAAAGATGTCGATCCGCTGCTACCCGCTTTGAAATCCGAGTTGCACGCGCGAGCACGTCGATTCGCGTACGCGTGGTTTACCGCACGAACCGCGCTGGAATTGCTCCTCTTCGTGTGCAGCTGCATCGCCCTGAAATTGGAGCAGCTCCCATCCGACAACGAAACGACCCGTGATTTTTAACCGCGGATGTCTGACCTGTCAGTCGGCAACCATTCTCCTGACGGACTTTTGTAGGGAACTTCTTACTCCCACCATACAGATATTTGCCCAAGGTATATTCTTCCGAAGTTCTGACTCAATTTCTTGATGACAGCTTTCCGATCAAAGCTAGACCGCCACGGATTTCATAGGAAATTTCATCGGAAGTTTAATCTTCGGCAGGTACTTACTCTTTTATGACTTTCGTTTTAAATACTTTGTTACGAAGTATTAACAAGTTCGAGTAAAGTAGGAACACGTAAACGTCAGAGAAGTAGCAGGTCTGGTGGTCAGACAAGTAGTATGCGGCTGGTGATTAAACAAGTACGGCACAGTTGATGACCAGACAAGTAGTATATGACAAGTGGTCAGACATGTAGTATATTGTAAATAATCAGACAAGATAATAGTCAGACAATATTACCCTCAATCAAATCAGTAGTATAGACCCAATAATTAGTCAGACCATGATGGCTTCAATTTAAATTCTGAAGTGCATTAGGAATTACTCTATTATATAAAATAGTAATCAATATCAAAAGTCAGTCCTGAAGGAAGTATTAAATGATTCGGCCATTACCCTGAATTTCCCCATTAAAATCGAGCCTCGGGCAGAACTGTTCTTTCGAGATCGACAAGATGTAGTTGAAGAGCCTGTTGACTCGAAGATTTCCCGTAAATGAGGAGGCTCCGCGGAAAACCAGCCGGAAAAACGTCAGCTGACTCGCGTAATGCGATTAAGGGAGTGAAACTTTCTACTTGTGCTGTCGAACTGAAAATCCTGGGGAACTTTTGTAATCCTCTGGACTCGTAATGGAGCGTACATGTTGCCAGTCGATGTGTCAAATTTTCTCCTCGGACTTCTATTTCCGCAACATTTATTTGCCCGTTCGAAAATTCATTTTCCACGACTTCCACTATTTTCTCGACCACTACCGATAACTTCGAATTCCATATCCTTTACGGGCAATTTCTACAAATTCTTCGTAGTACCTTTGTCTTACGAGCTCGAACGTTAAAGTGTCGATAAATTAAACGCAATTTTCTTCGAACTGAAAATGAAATGTAAACGTCGAGGAAGTCGAAGGTAAAGTTCATTACACGAAACTCGACGAGTAAGACAAGAATCGAATAACTTTCCGCAAGGTCTTATACTCGTTTCGGTTTACAATAAGAAATTCTTCAACTCGTTTCTCCATCTTATCCGAGTTCATTTTCCACCCCCGGTCGCGTTCCTTAAGCCTGGTTACTTCTCTTCGTTGCAACCGAATTTCCTGCGCCACTTCCTCGTGTTTCGACCAGATATAAACGAGGCTGGATTTTTCATCTTTAACGAGCCGAGGATCGATCTTTCGCCATGGTTATTGCGCCACCGATGCGTTCTGCTCGGAGAACTCGGTTTAGGAAGCAATATTTCCCTTAAAACGAGCCGGAAACTGGGCTGAGTTTCTGGGAAATGCCAACTCGTAAGGGTGAGACTCTTTTCGCTGAAATTTTTCATTCGACCCCGCAACGCATTCCCGACTCTTCGTTTACTCTCTGTTATCCTGGATACACCGCGCGAATTAATCTCTCCAGTTTAGAAGATGGGAAGCGTAACTAATGGCTGGTTGTTGTTTGTTGCAGAGGCCTGGAGCACGAGGACGTACTGTTGTCAGCAAGATGGCTGTAATTCGGCCCCCTCGTTCGCGTCCAGCAGCTCCATCGTGATCGTAGCTGTGTCGATGGTCCTGCTGGTGGTCGGACGAACACTTCGTGGCTAATACGTCGCTAGAAGCGACGAGGAACCGCAAACGGAAGCACCGGGATCCATCTAACGCGAACAACAAGGTCGGAGGAACGTTGCATCGCGCTATACCATTGAATCTGGCCACCTTGTTGCTGACTGGATGCTGACTGGTCGATAGTTGTCGCTCATGTGTCGACAGAACCGATTTCCATTCACCTTTTCTACATCTCGTGTCTTTCCTTCTCTCACGTTTAATCTCGATGGACGGCAGTTTTGTGCATCAACGATACCTTCTGTTCTCTGAATTTAAATTATCTTCTTTTCCTTCTTCTCTTAACATTCCAAAAGTTCTCGAATTTTAATCTCATGGCAGTCTTGAATGTTAAGTTCATTGTACAGGGCTCCGAATTTTATGGGGACTTCGTGGCGAAGCGAAATGGAGAACTTTCTTGTCTACTTTTAATTGTTAATAGTTCGCAGTACAATTGACATTTAACGAGTGTCACACAAATTTCTAACTTTCCTTTTTCAATAAAATACTCAAATTAATAACAATTGATTGGAAGTAACCCAGCTCCAATTTTATAATGGAAAATGTGTAAAAGTCATTTCTCTCTGTAACCAGCGTTTTTAGGGTTCTTGATACGCCCCATTACTCAACGAAGGAATAATTTTTCATGGGAACCTTATATTGCCACGGATCGATTTCTTTTCACCATCGAATTTCTTCCAGTCAGCTTTCTGTCCGTCGGTGACACTCGCTATTTCAGCGTCCTCGAATACAATTTATTCGACTACTTTCACTCTTTGACCCCATATTTGTCGTTTGCACCCCTACTCGTTCATCGCGTAAGGGTGCAAACAAATTCTCCATGATTCACATTTTTTGCTCTTTCAAACATTCCCTTCTTCATTTCGTCAAAAGATATTAATTCAATTCTCCAATTTTCATTCAAATTTTCATTGCACATCTAATCTTGCTCTCCCTTTTGAATTTCTCTGTTTAACCTACATCGCAAAGGTATTGTTAGAATCTGTTATTTAAATCCTGTCCGTAAAGCTCGCCGTCCATTCGAATCGAACAATCATATCAAACAAAAAAGCGATATCTATTAACCAACATCGGCCAGGAAGCAACATCGGTCAGAATCACGAGGAAACCACGATAAAACAAAATCGGACCAGAAAAATTTCAATCCCGAAAGAGCAAAGGAGAAAACGATACAAGAGTTCCCCTGCTTGGATCGTTCGTGGTTCGTGTGCAACATCTCTCTGAATCTTACACTGTTTGTTCGCAAAAATGCAGACGGAGAGAGAGAGAGAGAGAATATCGAGAAAAGAAAGGAAGTAGGGTGATAAAAGGAGAAAAATGAAAGATCGATGGAACCCGCGCAGATCTATTATGTAACCTACTACATACAGACAACAGTTTAACAAGGAACAGTGAGGATAATAATGATAAACGTTATTATTATTATTACTATTATTATTATTACTATTACTATTATTATTATTATTATTATTACTATATTGCTACTAATTACTATTATTACCACTACTAATTACGACACTACACTGGAAGCATCATCGATATACATACTATATATACAAAATTATAGTAGAGTAACGATGATAGAGCGACGAAATCGAGCGAAAAAAAAAATGATAAAGTTTGTCGATAATTATTAACGTATTGTAACCGCTTGAAGTAGCCTTAATAATTGTAATTAACGAACGCACGCGTGAGAATATGCGTCTTATTGGTTGGCTTGAGGGGACTGCGAGTTGCGCACCGCTTCGACCGCCATTTTGTCTTCTCCCGAAAAATCGACCGAGCCGCTTGCGACCAGGACATTTCCACAAAAAGGATATTCCTTCGATAACTTCACCGAGAAAATTTACACAAATTATTGCCCTCTTTTTTCAACGTAGAACGTCAATTATCGAGATCCATCGTTATCAGTCAATTATCTGGAGATTCGTGTCAATTGTTGCAGAGAAGTCTTCCTTTTATTCCAGTCTTCTTTAGTCTTCCTCGAAATTTATTTTGTACTTTTTCTTGTGAATCAAGCTTTTTACTAAGCTCCTTAAACCTATTATCCTCTTCATAAATTTTTAAAGATATTAGTATATCTATGTTTATAATTCTTGTTTAAAGACTCCTTGCCTTTCTTCAATAATCGCTGCACAGCGAAAATTATTTATTTACAATCGCAATATCAATTCATATAAAATTGAAATTAAAGCTGGAACATTATGTGCAATATTGATGCAAAATATAAAATTGGAATATAAATATTTCGGCGCAATCACGGAGGGTTAAAACTGATAAAAAATCTAACTGTTATAAAATATCGAAGCAAACGAAATTGAAATTTCCACCTGTTTCCATCTGAATGATTCTAAAGTTCTCGAATTCTAATTAACAGCAAAATTGTAATTTAACTAAGAGGTTTGCATTCTAAACTTGCCACTCACGTCTGCGATCAGAGGTTTTTGATCGAATCGGAAATTGAATTCGATTGGGCTGACTCGAAATGATTTGTGGAGCGCATCGTTCTCCTCTCAGGCTAACCAGCGTCTGAAATTCCTAAACAGTAGCGAGAAATGAAAATTCATCCTAGCCGTTAAGCCAACAATGCGAATCACAACGTAGGACGAGATAATCTTAAAATCTATTCACGAGAGCAGAAAAGAAATAAATAAAACGAACGGTAGCGAGAGAGAATTCTAGCGAATTATATACATACCTGTTCTTCTGAGATTAGGCAACAGATGATTTTATCTAAAAGTTAGCTCGAGATTCTAGCGTACTATTAATAAAAAAGAAAAAAGAAAGAAAAAGATAACCTTAATCTGTTTCCCGTCTCTGGACGTCGACTAATCGATCAACGTCTCGTTGTTATTGTTGAACGAATGCTTCGAGACAGATCCACGGTGAATCACGGAGGTTCGATCTTCGACGAAAAAATTACAGTTCGATTCGTTGATTCGAGGCGACGGGGTGCTCTCTAATTGCAGGACGCATGATTAATCCGACGGTGCAATTAATTCGCGACGATTTTTCGACGAACGGGGAAAAGGAACAATTTGGAAAATGCTCGGTGATTCGTTTCCTGCAATCAACGAGTCCTTTCGGGGCTTTTCTTGTAAAACCTTCATGGGAGATGGAAATAAATTTTAGGTACTTTCGAAGAAGAAAATTCAATGGCGAGTTCGAACTTTTTTTACCTTACTGTAAATGGAATTCGTTTCAAATGACTTGAATATTACGATGGTACCTGAAATGAAAACTCAGGTTGAAATTTTCAAGATGGACATTCGAGACAAGAATTGAAGTCTGCACAAGACATCAATGATACTTGTCATAATTGCACAGTCCCAAAACTATAAATTTTGTGTCTGATGATACTTGAAACAAAAAATTAGGTCAGGGTATCTGCATAAAGAACTAGTGGGACCCACAGTAATGTTTTTTTAAATTCAGGTCAGAAAATCTACATATAAAATTTGTCACTGATGGTATCTAAAAGAAAAATGAAGCACTCGTTAAAAATGTGACGCAGCAAAGTACCTAAAATGTAAATTCGATCAAATTTAAACAAAAAGCGAGGTATCTTAAAAGAAGTTGGAAAAATCGTTGCTCGCCATGAGACTTCACTTTGAAACAACGATCATCTAGCATCTAAAATTCTCGCATAACTGTTCCTACGATAATTACGATCTCTACTTAAACCTTCGCTGAACCACATATCAATAAATGCAAATAACCTCAAAATTGATCGGTGAACCCCTGCAGAAATCGAATTCAACGTTCGAACGTTCTTATCGGAAGATAGTCAGAATTATCGAGAACTGTCTTCGTTTACACTTTATCCATGTATTTTTATAACTGAAAGTGAGAAAAAGGGACGGGTCGAATCGTCCCCGGGTTCTCGATAATCCTGCCTCTAGTCGCAAATCGGAAACTGAAATTTCGAAACGATCCTCTGACTCTGTCTCGAAACATTTTCTGTCGATACTATGTACTTAAAGAACAAATGAAACCAAAGCGATATTGACGTTCTAACAGAGGACGCACACGTTGAAGAAAAGAAGAAACACTTTTTGGACGACACCTTAACTACATATATATATATATAAATATAATATACCACCGATAATTCTAGGCGACTTCCTTAGCACGTAAGGGTTATTACTATGTTCAACGAGGGACATCACTCGATAATAAAATCCGACATGAAATCGTTCGAAAGCTCCGAAACGACGGCGAAATAAAAAGCTTCCAGCTTCGTGTTCGACTCGTTAACACGAACAAAAATTCGAGGAAGAGATTTGGATAGTAGAACAGCGTAACATTTTACATTCGCTTCGAGCACTAATTTCGATATATAAATATATATATATAGGTACATTAAAGAAGTTCGAAAACAAGTCTAAACGATAACGCCTATTTTTTCTTCCTGCACTGATCTCGACAATTGTGTCCGTGTGTGCGACGAGCGAGTGAACGAAAGCTTTCTATTGCATGTGCCTGCAGCTTCGCTTTCTGCGACTTATTAACCTTGTGTTAATAAACTAAGGGATGAAACCACCCTGCAGATCTTGAAAACTTCAACAGTTATCTTCGAAACAGGATAGAGAAGATGTGTTTACACGAATTTATAGAACGAAATGTGATGTACGGAAACAAAATGGCGGTAGGTTTACACGTAAGATCGTTTATAAAAGTTGCAGTTTGAAAGTATGCATTATCAGTTTATGGTAAAATTGGTTCTTGCTAGGAAAAGTGAAACATTTATCGTTTTATATGATAATTCAAGCCTTTACGAGCCGAGTCGTAAAAGTCTAAATGTAGGGCTCCATTTCACCCTCCGCCATGTTGTCCCTGTTTTATACCATAAAAGATAAAGGTTCAATTTACAAATTCGAAAGACGTGTTACAGCTTCGAAGGAACAGTTTTGGAAGTTACTTCGAGAACTGCAGTGTAACCCAGTGATGGATGAATTCTACTATTCGAAAATCCATTTCCGAATGTTTGAAAGTTTAATCCAATTTGAAAATCTGACAATCTGAAAACGTAAAAAAGAAAATCGTTGAAAGCATCACTGGTTTAATCCCTTAACGATAATCGATAAAAATTCCAACTGATTCAACGTTTCGAGGAAAAAAAAATTTCATTATTGTCGTTAGAATGAAATCACCGAGACAACCCTTTCGTTGCGAAGTTCAGAAATAGCAAAATTTTGTTTGTTCGCGTTAAATGATGAATGATTTCGAACTCCCGTCTCTATTTCGCAGAGATTTATTTTCGTTAGTGGCCGCGTTTCGTTGTCAATTAGCGAGCTATTCGATTAAGCTGTTTATCGTTGGTATCGAATTGCGGGCAATATATTGTTTCGATTTGATCCGATGTCCGTTTCGATATTCATTTCTCTTATTCCACGAACGTTTTTAGCATCGTTAATTATTTTATTCGTTCTCTTTTCGACTGAGAAATGTCCTTGTCAGGTAAATTTTAACCACAGGTTATGTAACAATTCTGGAGTGGAAAATACTTCCCGCAACGAGAGGGTAAATTCGCGTCCACGCTAAAAAATCGGAAATCGAAGGGCAAAATCGTTCAGCCGTGTTTTTCTAGACTTAGTTCTCCTACTCTTCTTACGAACTCGTTAGAGCGATCGAGTGCGAGAGAATTCCGATGAATGAACGAAAGCACGTAGCGAGAATGCCGATGAAAAGAGGAAAATCGGATGAAACGATCGAGCAGGCATGCTTCCAAGAGGAAAAGGGAGGAATAAAAGGTGAACTTCGACACCGTCGAGCTGTCGTCGAGTGGAACCGTTCGAGTCCTTCGTTTTTTAAATCTTCAACCTCGACAGCTGCTTTTTTCTTTCAATTTTTGGAACTATTTCGCACCGTCGTTATTTTGTTACCCGAGAACAATTTGACGAAAGGTAATCTGAAGAGGTAAACAAAGTAGATGAAATTAAGAGGGAATTAGCGGAAAGATTGTCCACTTGATTTTCTAAATAAAACGAGAATTGTAATATTCTTAGAAATCCGATATTTTCTGAATAATTTCTGGTAGAGATCTCTAGATTTTACTTCCCCTAATGGAATATTCCCAACCTTGAATATTCATGTAAATCGATTCATTTCTCCTTTTTAATTTTCCTACAAATCTATTATCTAACTGGTACGTCAAATAAGGTTAATCTTTAAGGTTGTGTTCGAGTGAGTTCGATGCAAGATCGACGGTGAGGATTTTGTCGAATCCTCGAGCGAGATAAGGGCTGAAAGGGGGTGAATGTATAGAAATACAAGAGAGATATAAATATAATTATACATAAATTGTATCGTTAGCAGGTTCGCGCTGAAAAGAAAACCGAGCAAAAAAATTGAGACACCGTTTAAGAAGAATCCAGGTTCAATAATTAAATTTATTAAGCCAAGAGGACCGAGCGACAAAAATATATATATATATTAACGATTATATATTATATATACATATATTATATTACGATATATTATATTATACTATATTGTATTATTTAGTCACGTAAGCAGAATCATATATGTATGACGAGTTGTACATTTATATTAGAACACACACAGACGCAATAATAAAGACCGTAATACGAACTCTTCATATCGTGACAAGTTAGAAAATGTGTATTTATGAAAACGTCGACAGAATTTGCGCGAGGAATATTATGGTTCAACGGGAACGTTTGTTTGTAATTAATTTAATCTCGGGTCGATGAAGAAGAAATTAGAAGTCGAGGCGAGATTTCTGGCGGTGGAACGCGACGGACGTGTTTGAAATGTTGACAGCGGAACGTGGCTCGAATAGGTTGAAAAACGAATTTAGATTTTTCTTTTTTATTAGCATAACGTTGCTTTGGAACGAATTCTCGTTTCATTTCACTGCGAATTTCTAACATTTTCACGAACAATTTCAAATATTCCGCATTTTTCTTAACGGATTCATGAAACAGTAAATCTTGCTTTCAGAATACCTTTCTTTTTCTTTACACCTTTTGCGGCTTATGAATATTTATTATTCACCCGGGATATTAAAGTAATAAGCCTTAAAAACTGTTTATCTGGCAGCTTTGTATTTTTACTGGCCAATTCGTACCGTGAATTTTAACGGCCGCGAAATTAAACGCGGTAGATTCAGCTTTTAGTCAGACATTTACTGCTGAACTTCATCATTGAAATAATCGCAGTTGGGAATTTTATGTGCTGCAATTTTGTGTGAAACTTTAGAGAAGTAGATTCAGCATTAAGTGGTCACTCCAGAGAGAATATTTACTATTAAAGTTACAAGGGTTCAAGAGTAATTGGACAGGGGGCAAAAATAACACTTATTGTCAATGAAATATACGTTTCAGTTTTGTACGTCTGTGTATTGCATAAAGCATTTTAGTACGAACGAAACAGAAAGTATGGTCAGACACTAAAAATATTTATAATTCAGTGTAATTATTAAACTTATAAGGGTTGAAAGTACTCTCATACGTGTAGAAATCGTATGAAAAATTTGAAACGAAGAAGGAGAGTAGTTGCAGCTTTCAGTGGGCAGACACTCCAGAGTCTGCTTTTCAGCGAAATGTTTTCTCTTTCACAACTCTGCCCTTTCATTAATATTTATTATTCGCTCTCCATAACAAAATGATACGCGATAAATTATCTTACTCGGTTACTCTTAAAATCTGTGTTAGGAATTTAGTGAGAGTTGTATAACAGTTTCTGTAATTGTGTAATATAAAATGTAGAACACGAATTGTTCTGACTGGTAGTTTCAGCGTTAAATGTTTTACTGGAAAAACGAGAAAGTCCCTGGCTTCGTTAGATTTATATCGTAGAAGCAGAAAGTAGATTCATCATTCAGTGGTCACGCAAGGAATATTACGGTTGACTGTAAGCCACTTTGCGGGGAAAAAGGTGGCATTTTTGTCCTCCATTCTTCAGTTCTTCTCTGAACGTCCATTTATCTTCTTACTCCCTTTCAAAGCAACACTTTGACCCCCGATTCAATTCTCTCCTTTCTATCGTCGCTTCATGAAATCGTGCTTTCGTCGCGTGTAAAAAACATAAAGTACCATTAACGGCAAATAAAAAGCAGCTTCGCGCGTTCACACATATTTCTTTCGCGAGGCAACCGTAAGGGAGGGTAATAATGATACATCGGAGGGAAATATTAATTCGCGAAAGTGCAGAAATACGAGCGACAGAAGCTTGATATAAATCGAGCTGAAATTCGTATCGTGTAGGCGTGATCAATCAGCGTCCGTGTTTCATTTCTTGAAAAATGCAATTTACGACGATCCTAAATAATCGCGCGACGTGACCGGAACGCATCATTCTGCGGATCGTTCGCGTTAAACGATTCCGCGATATCTTTCGCAACGAGATTCGATACAAATTATTTTACGAACGTCTCTTTTTTCCGACAACTTCCACTTTGTTTTACGATTCACCCCTTCATACGAGATTTCATTTAGTAACTTTACAAATACTTCTTGTCAGTTTGCAGAAATTGTTGAGGAATATAAACTTTTTTTGCCCTACAATTGGTTAGTTGCGACAGTCAGATATAAATGTATTTTATATTCAGCCATTTTTATGTAGCCAAAATAATTTATGAAAATTGTGAGTGTGTCAGACTCATCAAAATACGACAAGGGGTGAATCACAGGAATAAACATTTCGTAAAAATAATTTTAAAAGCAGTGCAATCGAATTCATTTATAATATCCGTTATCAGTAAATTTTTTAATAAGCTAACCATTAATATTCGCTTCGAACAATTTGTCGCGCATAAATGTCTATATTCTCCGTTCGGAATGAAGAATTCATAAATAGTATCCGATGCGAAACAATCGAGAACCATCAATCTCTCGAGTGTTCTCGATTAATCACGTAGCGGTGTTCGAGTGGCAATTATCAGGCAGCCCATGGCGAGCCAGTGGTCATCGGTTGAGCCGTAACCTGACACGAACGAGCTAAATCGTTGCCCACGTCCACGCGAACAGCTGTACGTTTCGCATGATTCCTCTTTCTGTGCAAGAAACATACCAGAAGATCAACAGACCACATGTCTTCTCGAGTTTTCACCTGACCACTATCCGGTGGTTGAAATTTCTGCCAGTTCCTCGTCCGACAAGACCACATTTCTAGTTACACTATTTTGTGGAAACGGTAGATTGTAGAATGAACATGTGGAGGTTAATTTTAATTTTATACAGGATTTAATATATTCCAATGTAGGGACACTACAATGGTCATATATTCTAGTGTACCTACAGTTACTGTGTATCCTAATACACTTGTCCCTATATTTCAATACATCTATGTTCCCATGTCCTCACAGTCCAGTATCTCTATAACCCAATACCTATTCACCCTAATCCCTATGCCCCAATATTCCTATGCTCCAATATCCCTACACCCCAATATCTCCACACTAGTATTTCTACACCCCAATATACCTACACCCCCATATCCCTATATTCCAATATCATTACACCCTAAATTCCCCATATCCCAATAGTCCTATATTCCAATATCCCTACACCCCAATATCCCCATATCCCCCATATCTACAACCCCCTATCCTTACAATTAGTACACTTCTACCATAGTTATGACGAACGTCTTTAATCCATCACCTTAGCAGGGGGTGAGAGTCCAATAATACTTGAAAAATTAGCTTAAGTAACGAAAGGGTTGAAACGGGGTTGAAAGAATAAATTACTGGAAGGGTAATTTGTTGACGGTCGGATTGCCGAGGCTACGAAGATTGGAATCTTGAGAACAGGGACGTTTCTGCAAGCGTAACGATAATTAACCGTGAACGAAAATGATTTCGATCGTAATTGAATGGAGGGGCTGAAAAGATTTTCCTGCGAATTCAAACAGAAATGTATTACCACCGGTTTGTTTCATTATTTTAACGATGTTTGCGAGGATTTTCTTGAAGGTTTACTTAGGAAATGAGGCATCCGGAGAGGAAGTTGCGGCCCGCGGGAATTCAGCCGTGTTACGTTATTTATTTTAGAATTTGTACGCTCTGTTGTCATATACGATCTCACAGAGCGTACCGATTCTTTAATAAGTGTCGTTAACAATTAACAACCCTTCGACGTGGAGCAACAAATACTTTCAATTATCTCGATACGATGTTCAAACAAAATAAAGTAATAAATTATTTGGTCGAACATATCGTCAATTTATTGTCCCTCCTTTATAATCCTTATGTAGCTTCGTGAATAAAGTTATTTCAAAAGAACATTCTGTGTCATTCGCAATAGTTGTTTAAAATAATCTCCCGATAATACCAATTATAATTTATCGGCAGCAAAATCTGCTTCTCAATAAATTTAAACCGCATAAAGTATAATAAAACATGCAGAATCAATACGAAACTCGCTGATAAATAACTGCTTTGTGTATATAACTCGAATGTTCAATAGAATTTATTGGTAACGAAAATTAAAATTTACAAGTCACGTTATAAAGTCAGTACAATATTCGTTAATAAATAATACAATTAATGTACAACTTCGTGCCCATAAAAAAACACCCTTCACCATAAAATGTTCAATCGATAAAAATTAAAATTTACAAGTCACAAAGCGTCAAAACGTAAGAAATGAATATGAAAGTCAATATCTAAGTATTCGAACATTTGCAACCCTTTTCACCGCTTGAAATAATTAACCGAAGAAATTCGATGGAGATTTTGAATATTTCTGTTCATCATCCACCGAGATATTGGTCCGTTTGGCAATGTCCAGCAGTGCCAAGAATAATTTCATTATCTCCGGTTCGAAATTGGAGCGGAAAAGCTGGTCCGTTCGATCGGTGGCGACGGGTCCGATGGGTCGGCCAATAATTACGTCATTGTCTTCCTTGAACGGCCACTTTCGTCACGGGTCAACGACGATTTCGCGACGGATCCAGCCGCGAACTGACGTGCAATAAATATGCTAATAACGCGATGAAAACTGCGTGCCCGATCGCGTCGGCCGGACTTAAGGGCTGTGATCGACGAACGGACTACCTTTTCGTGACGTGAAAACTCTTTTCTCTTTCCACGCCACAGATGCATTTATCACGCTACCAATTTTCTACATTTTTTTTTATTAGATTTTGCAATATATTTTATTTCGTATTGAAAGTTTTTGAAGGGGGTTGATACCTCAACCTCATTCTTGGTTTAAATTGCATTTAGTTATGTTTATAAATATATTTTTTATACTGATTTATTATAGCAATAAGGGTAATTTCGAAGGAAAGCAAATAAGATTTACACATCATGATTTAATATACATATTGTTATAATAAATCTAACTCAAGATGATAGTAAATGTTCATAAATGCTCTAACATTAATACGAACATATTTAACAGCAAATAATATTATTGATTACAAACATCATTTGCTATGATAAATGTTACATGAAAAATAACTCGAAACTTTCAGAAACATTTCAGCATCACCAGGGGATATCTGCAAAGTTGCAAATGGTAAGTTTTCCCAGAACTAGAATCTCCAGACTCGAAGCATCGATCCCGGCAAACAAATTTGTAAATCACGCAAGGGAGAAATAATCATCTCTCAAATTCACGAGTCTCGAATCCCTGTGGAGCTTCAGCTCGAGAACGAAATAAAATCCTCGCTATTCGGACATCCAGATTGGTGTATCCATCAAACAAACGCACCCCATTAATATCAGCCTCTACAACCCCCAGTTTTTCGTACTGTGTTTCCTTCACAGGAGACGTCTCGTCTCGTTCGGAACAAATCAAAGACCGTCGCTAATTTTGAGTAAACGTGAATTCCGATCGATGCATTGAAGGATAATTATAGTTAGTGACTGTAGTTACATGGTGGATCTTGTGGAATGTTAGCTACGTCGATCGATCAATTCTCTAGCGTTCATCCCCCTGTGCTAAATGGAGGGCTGGGAAAATTGGATGCTCAAGGGGTGTTCAGATTTTTCTGCTTTATACTAACTACGTACTAGATATTGGAGGGTTTCAAGGTTTTAAATTAAACTTTTATATTTGGAGAATTTGGAATTTATTAAATTCTCAATGTCTCAAATCTTCGAATTAGCAAATTTCAAAGTTCTTACATTTCTCAAATCTCTACATTTATGAATTCTTAAGTTCTCTGATTGTCAAGTCTTCAAATTTCTAAATTCCCAACTTCTCAAATTTCATAAATCTCATACTTCAAAATCCCCAAATTCCCGAAATCTCTAAATTACTTAAATCCTCAAATCTCCCAAACCCCAAAATTGCCTAAACCCCAAATTTCCCAAATCTCCAAATCGCCCAAATCCCGAAACATTCCAAATCTCTAAATTGCCTAAATCCTCAAATCTCCCCAATCCCCAAATTGTTAAAATTTCCAAACCCTCTAAGTACGTGGAGTAAATAGTTGTAAAAAGAGGAGGTGGAAATTGTTTCGAATGGAAAAGAGGCTTTTCCCGCGAGATTGAAACGGCTGAGATCGTAACGGTGCACCGTTGAAATCCGCATTGAACCACGGTCGTTACAAGCACGGCCATTACCGTAAACACGTGGCTAGCAAATTGATTTTAAATCACCGTGGTCACGGCCGGTTTCCAACCCCCTCGTTCGCCGAATATGACGTTGGATTGGCTCGTTCGATCGCTCGTTTTTACCCACCAAACGAGATTCCGTACGAGCTCTCCGCTTGTTTAAACGCTATCTTACCCTTTTTGCCGGAATACCTTGGAGATAATTCTTCCTTTTTACGTGGACCGATAATTTAACAAGTTTATTTCATCGATCTGCTCCGAGAAGAGGATTTTTACTTCCAGAAGGATTCTTAAATTCTTGATATTTTGGAGAGGTATTTTTACAATTTTTACTCGTGCAAGTTTTTACTGTTAGTCTAATAACTTATAGTTATTTGCAATTTTGTAATATTGTGAATGCTTATAATAATAAAATAATGAAGTACGATAAAATACTTGCCTCCATTTCCAGTATAAATCTTCTCGACATCTTCTGCGTGTCTCAGGAAAATAAATAGGTAAGAAAGAAAAATGAAGGATTCGACGTATGAAAAGATTCGATTGGAGGGTGAAATAAAAGGGGGCAGGTAGTCGGTAAGCAACAAAGAAATTCATTTATTACTCGTACCAAGAATATTGTCATTCTTCGATCGAGGCTTCGATTTAATTCGAAACAGTACTACAAAGATGAACATACTATATACAGCACCTGATTCAGCGCCATTTTAATGCAACCCTTAACACGAAACCCTTCGAGGAATAAATATCACCAGCATTTTTTTTTTTCATTTTTCTTTTCATCGTTTATGTGTCACTGGGTGGTTTTGTAGAATAGAAATGTTATCGATGTTCCGTGTTAAGGGTCGGTTAATATTTATCAACGTACACAGTGTAATTCAGTCGAGAAATAACAACAGTTTTGTTCAGACGGCATCGATGAAACGTTTTTTATCGGAACGTTTTAATCTGTTTCTTGCTAGCTGACCGCAGGTATCGATATTCAAGGGGTTGCTCAAAGGAGGATGATAATAGATATAAGCGATCGTTTTGAAAATTGGAAATTTATGAATTGAACTGTTTAGAATTTTGGAACTTGGAAGTTTGAGAATTTGGGGATGTTGAAATTTGGGGGTTGGCAAATTTGGGATATAGGAATTTGGTCGTTTAAGGGTTTGAAAATTTAGGAATTTGGGGATGTAAGAAATTGGGGAATGTAGAGATTTGAAAATTGGAGAATTTGGTAATATAGAAATTTGTAATATAGGAATGTAAAAATTTCAGAACCGAGGTCTCGAAATCATCCCCCACTAAAATTTCCAATTTCCAATTTTCAAGTTAAGAACTAAACCAATCCTCACTAGTACCATAATTTCTCCCAGTTCCAAAAGTGAAAGAGTACATCTAAAATTTGTGATAAGCATCGATACAGTACATTTAATCGTACACCCTGCAGGAACGAAGCAAAAGATTGCGACAATGTTGGCCGAAACGAATAGTTCAGGTGGGATTTAGTGGAGATCGCGAACCTTTTTAAAAGCTCTTGGTTTTTTCGTTAGAAACGGGGTCACACACGGGCCCAGATGGCGACGCCTTCGTGCGGCAAATCCAGGATTAACTGGCACGAACGCAAAATAAAACGGATGATATGCTGGCTCGCGAATCCAGGCTTTTCTGTTTTTCTTTTTATTTTTCACCGGGAAAACGGAAAAGTTTGCGGAAAGTCTCGTTTTCGCTGCGTTCGTTCGAAATTCGTGGCCCTTGTGTTATTTTTCAATTAATTTTAACGCTGATGGCTCTTTCGATTTCCCTTGGCGCACCTTTGCCTGCACAATTTTCGATTTGAATTGCAAACTATGCGAAATATCAATTCTCACCTTAACCCTTCTAACTCATCGTTTTATCGCAACTAATTATTTTATACAGTCGGTTATTTATACAGAAATTGTAACAGATATTCTTCTGATTCTATAAAAACGTAACTGCGTTACATACGTTCTTATCGAAGAATCTTGCACGTTAAGTTATATCATCGCAGAAGAGTGAATAACCCTCGTATGAATAAATTTTCTCATCTCCTTCTACACATTCATTTACACGTTTACCGCACTTCGCAAAATATTCCACATTTCAATTTCAAGCAAATTTATTTAAATACTAAAAATCGTGTACACTTTCGTATTTCAAAAATCTGTATTTTTTAAAGGGCCAAATGTATCAGACACGCAGAAATTTGTAAAAACGCAGATGCTAAAGCAGTCAGAGGGTGGTTCACCTTAAACAAACCGTAACCGGGTAGCTTCGAGTACCTCGATTCTGACAAATACATTAACGTAAGTATTATACAATAACGAGTTCACAGCGAGAGGGTTAAGTCGATACTTGCGGGATGTTACAAACCAAAAGAATGTTCCCTCCGCAACCCCCGTGCAGCCGCATATAAATCTCGATTCTGTCCGCGTGGTCCACGGTCTTCTCTTCCCTGTCTGTCCACCAGTTGTAAATTGCGCGTGTTGTTCGTCGAATGCTTTCGTAAGAGTACGTTCCTGTCCGTCTTCGTCTTACGATTGCGCGAATCCGCGCGATGGCTCTTCGCTGCGCTCGCGTTAGTCTCGCGCGACGTCGCGGACGCTTGGCTTTCGCGAGACCAGACGAGCTGGAACACTTCGAACGAATGGAACGTTCCCAAAAGTGGCTATCTTTTTTGTTTTTTTGTTTTTTTTTATTTTCTATATGGTTTGCTTTCTTTTTCTCCGCTCGTCGCTTTTTCGAGGATTCTCAGAAGGGAGGGGATTCTGAGACGAGGCTGGTGGTTGTCGGTTTCCCGTTTTTTTCTCGGCTTAACAACCGTGTTTCTCGTTTGACTTTTTTTTTGCGTTTATTCGTTCGTTTACTGCAAGCAAACGGAGAGCCGGCTGTTAACGTTGGAAAAATCAAACTTGGAAGGGGCACGGTAGATTACCGTTATGTAGACACCTGTTACGGTGGAGGCCAGATAAGTGCACGCCTTTCGTCACTCGGCCATTTGAAATTTTTTAATCCAGAAAAATGAGAGCATCGAAATACACAAACTTAGAAATTAAAAAATTTAGAAATGTAAAAAGTTGAAAACTTCGTATCCAGACTTTAAATGTTGAAACTTTAAAATTTGAGAATATGAAGCATACTTTCTCCCCATCGCGATGCAGAGAAATCTATAAAGAGCCCTTTAGAAGAATACGTATCCATATAACGAGAGTCTACCATGCCTCATTCCTCTTAACCCAAACCAAACAGGAAGTAATCGATGGTAAATTAATGAACCGAGAACGAAAAATTGTATGTTTTCCTTATTTTATTTGCAATTAGGTTCCGGTTACATCGTTCGAACTTTTCATTGAAAATTAAAACAGATTGAAAAATTGGAGGAAACACGCTGTGTTCGCACGGTACCTATTCGATGCTCCAGTCAAGAGGGATATAACTAAAATCCTAGCGTGTAATTCACAATTTGTACTATAAATTATCGGGTCGCAACAAAGCATGAGCGCGTCGAACGAAGTTTCACGGAATCACTTAAACAAAGTCCCCCTAAATAACGTCTGTCTTTTCGTTTTTGGTCAGAGACGAGGTCGCAGTCTATGGTAAAAATTTCTTCTAATTGTTTCGACTGACCTTCGAGTCTCCGGCACCGAGGAACACCAAACCTATTGCACCTGCGTAAGCCAATAAGGTGTCGACGGCTTGTTGGGTCTCCAAAAGAATCCTCGTCTCGTTCATCCAGTCTTTGGCGATCGATTTTGGCGCGCCCTTTAACAGGTTCATGTATCGGAGGGTCATCTTGAAGTCGCCCCTATCCAGCCAGTACCTGGAACATAAATTACAAAAATTTAAAACCTCTATCTCTTCATATCTAATTGCTAAATTTCTAAGTTAAAGTTCCCCATTCTCCAAATTCTATGTGTTGATATTTCCAAATAAATTGAATAAATTCCTCAATCTTTAATTGCTAAATGTACTCTGTGTATAGGTTCCGCAAACTAATTCGTAATGAACCCGAAAAAATACAATAAAGAAACAATTGCCGCAACTGTAACTAATTTCGACGGGACGCAAAAGAGCGAAGTCAACAACAGGGATATCCAGGCGATAATCGAGAGGCAATTCAAAGGAAGCGGAAACAGAGAGTCTGCACGTATTCGGCCACTTTTGTTCGGTAGTTTCTGGACAGAGGGTGGTTCCGTCCCGTTCCATTTTCCAACACAAACCCACACGGTAACTCCGTGTACGTACAGGACGGTTTCAAGAACGTTGGAAACGGTTAGCGACATCCGGCGCACGATTCGCCTGAAAACGCACCCCTTTCGAAGGGGTGGTCCGCTCGGAGCGGTTCCTGAGCGAGGTGGAAACTTTTTCATCGAACCTCCGGCCGATTTCCAGGTCGAGGGTTAATGTAACGGCCGTGTCGTCGATCGCTCTCGACGAAGTTCTCGACGGTATCGATTAATTGGTTCGAAGGGTGGCGAAGATGGGGTTGGATATCTCCGTGCGAAAGTCGACTGTCTTGTCGGTGAGCATCGTTAAATAAAAATGAATCGTGCTCCTCGACCATCCCATTTTTCTACCTGGGAATTAATTAATGGTCGTGGTTATTTCAATTGGGGCAGGTGTCTGAAAGGGGACTCGTGATGGATCGTATTCTCTCTTTTTTGATTAATAAATAAGTCGAATGTAGAGATACGGAAATATGAGTGATAACTAGGGGTGAAAAATTAATTTTGTCTGACAGGCCCTTACCCAGTGGGCCATTAAGGAATGGGCCGATAGTCAGCAAGTCGTTAACAAGTATAAGTATCGTTAATAGTAATAAGTCAATAACGAACCGTTAACGAATGAGTTATTAATTGAACAAACCATGAATGAACCACGAGGTAACGAAACATTTTATTGGTTGCACTATATTGCAGTATACGTTGGAACATTTGGAAAACGCATAGCATCAGTAAAAATTTGCAAATTCTCGGAAAGTTGGCACGGATCAAAGGAAGCAGCGTTCGTTTCGAGAAGTTTCAATTCTACCGCGAGGGATACAAAAGAGAGGATCCTTCTTTTCTCTTTTTATATTGAATATGCCAGTGTACCGAGGGAAACGGAGACTCGGGGAAAATAAACGAGAACGAATCAAAATCCCAGAGGTAGAAACGTGCAATCTCGTAATTAGATTCCACGAATTAACGACTTAATTAAGCCAACGCTAGAGATTCTTCTCGAGGAACTAAATTGTATACGCAGTAAACAAAAGTTTTTGGCAAGACGATCTTACTTTGAGCAAAACGATATCTGACCCTTCGATATGTAGTACATTTCTGAATTGAAACTAATTGTACCAATCATAATTAAGTAGGAGTGGGTGAACTTTATAGTTGTCTTAAACATGCTTATTTACAATTAACAAATTCAACAAATTTAAATTTTAAATACGTAAAAGTGTGTGAGAAACATAAACTCGACTCGCCTAATGTAACCAAAATTGCCTAATAAAAAAATAATAAGAAAATTAGGAGCAAACACTGGGATTGCGAGGTAATCCAAAACGGCTGATAAAACATATACTCATGTATCCGCCATGCCAGTCATCGTGTAAAACATTCATTTCCGGGCAAGGGTAGTTTTTCCGGCAACACACGGAAGATAGGGGATGCATAAGCCAAGAAGAAACGTGAATTTTTTAACCGGAAGCGCAGTGCGGTTTGCAGGCAGCAGCAAGTGCGAGTCGACTACGTGACGACCGGAAGCTCTCCTTCGATATTAAGGTTTAATATTTGACGAAGAACTTCGCTTACGAGATCCCTTTTTATCGACGACTACTCCCGTTGAAACCCTACTATTTCACGAAGGGTTCCTCTTCATAAAACGATTTTCGAACTCGTTCGATTTGTTATATAAACGATCTGATGCTCTTTTTATTTAGATTAAAGCGAATCGAAACATTCAATTTAATCCTTAATGCTGGAGTACTATATTTTTCATGTTCTTTTTTTAAAGCACTCAAATAATTGTTGCAGTTTAAAAACATGAAGTTCGTCGCATAGATGAACGTGTTTGGTTGTTGAGAAAATAGATAACCTGGAAATTAGAAATTCTCGTTTAAACGAAAGACGGTAATTGAAAGTCTCAAAATGACTATCTTCGATCGAAGCTGCGAAAGCTCGAACTTGACCAGCTAATTAGCCCGGAGTAGATTCTCGACTGGTAGCGCACGAAACGATCCTGGAAGCGAAATTAAAATCGCCCTGACGATAGTTCAAATATTCCCTTGAAAGTATAATGGGATCGAAGAAGTTCCCGTGGTAAAATTGCACACGAAATTCAATTGGGATTCCACGGTAACCATCCTCTCGCCTCGGCTGTGTTTGATGAAACTTGGACGGTTCATTCCTTCTAAATGCACGCGATTTACCTTTACTTATAGAGTATCAATTATTTTCTAATAACCCCGCTGAAATTAACCGGCGCTAACTCCACCCTTTCTTTTACAAATTAACGTTTTTTACTACCAACTTCATTTTCACCGTTTTCTACTTGTTATTTAAAACGTCGTTGCGTTCAAGATCTGCTCATTTTTATGGTGTATCATCATTTTGAATACATGAGTTGTAATAAATTTTTTATAACTGGAACATCTACACATTTACGAGGCTGATTTTGAACTTTTATGACATATAAAAACATATTTGAGTATGAAAAACTGTTACAAAATGAGACACTTGTATTTAAATTTTTGCGTCCAAATACTGTTTACATTTTCGCTCGGAAGTTTAAGTAGTATAAGCAGTAATTACACGGACGTCTGACCACATACTGGCTGGCACTACTTACGCGAACCACTACGTACAAAAACAGTTCAAACGCGATGAAAACATTCGAAATACTTGCTGAAACTTGCTCGACTAATCATAGATAACAATAGATAAAAAATTACAACATGCAAAAGTTAGATCTCCCGCAAAATTGAAAAATGCTCGAGCGATCGAGCGAGATGCGAAGCGCAGAGGATCGCATAAATCAAACAATACGGTATCTAAATAGCCCGGAAGGGAAATAAAATGCAAAATGCAAAAAGTAAAATGGATTTCCGGGCGAAACAACTATCCGGGATGACGGCGGTGACGCAAGAGTGAAAAGCAAACGAGCTAAAGCAAACACATTGGGGTCGAATCTGATCAACCTGCTACATAATGAACGAACCAATTTAACGCTAATCCAGCCGAGTTTGAATAGAACGAGGTGGCGATAAACAAGGGCTTTAAAACGAAATCGCTTACGGAAGATACTCGACGGGGGATGCTCTCGACAGGGTGATTTTTTTCGTCGACGAGGGACAAGAAGAACAGCGGAGGTAAACGACTTTGTTCTTTGTCAGAGTGCACGTGACGGATATTACGGCAGGTGTTTTCGTTTCTGCCGTTGGAACTAAGATATTGCTGTAACCCCCGAGCAAGTTGCGAGGGAGACCCACGGGGATAATTTATAGGGTCAACGAGGGCCGAAGAGTGAGTCGTGACAAGAAAACTGCTGCTGAAGACATCCCCGCCACGGTGAAATATCGTTCTAATCGAATTTCTGAACAATTTTTTATCGACCGACTTACGGTATTTTGATTTTTAACGAGACACCGGGATGAAAATACAATTTCCGTCGATCGATCGAGGCTCCGATATTTTCTTTCGCTCCGGGAACGGGCTTGGCATTATCGGCAAGTTTCGAGATCGTTAAACGACCATTATAATTATTAAGGGGGCGTTATGTCGGGTAGAAGCCCATTAAACTGCTCCGCGATTCTTCTTAATTGGCTTCATCGACATCTCCATTATGACCCTAAATACAAGACATTACCAGCAAGCTTGATTAACGGTGCCATTTACCAAAACATTCCACCTGATAATTTCATGCGATCTCCCTCGTTTCCATCATTATATTTTGTAAACAGAAATGCTTAACGAATTCACCAGAAATTAGGAAAAAATTCTAGTTAATATTTTATGGGAACAAAATAGATTGTCGGGGGTGAATTAAATCGAGGGAAATTCGCCGAAGCTCGGGTAAAGTCGCGTATGGGGAAATATTAAAAATGCGGGTACATCCGGTTCCTGAAATACGGCGATTTAACAGAGCACCGGATTTACGGGGCGCGTATTGCACCGAAAAAATACGGCATGCATAAAGAAGTGGACGGATAAAACGCGGCCGCAAATATGCATATCATGGATACGGGGGTTGCGGGTATCGTGCACCGGAGAATAAACGAAAAAAAAAAAAGAGGGAAAAAAAAGGACAAAAAGAACTGCGCGAATTCGCGTTGGACTTACTAACTTAACAAGTACGTATGAGGCTGAACGAAAAAAAAAAAAAAACGAAAAATAAGTACAGAGAGAGAGAAATGGCCGGGCAAACACGGTTCTCGTCGTTTGAGGATACAAATTTGCATGGGGCACACTGCAGTGGCAGAAATTCCAGGTACCAAGGTGAGAAACTAATTAAACCATGTACTTGCAGTCTCTATACTTCCTTTTTTTAAGTGCACATTATTGTTGCAAATTAATTTGGATTATTGTTACGAGTTTGTTCAGAACGCGAATGTGTAAGTATGGAGCGACATTTTTAAATTAAATTCGTTTTACATTAGGAGTTAATGAAGGTTTCTAGTTTGTAGTGACAGGCAAGAAAAAATTAATAATTAAAAATTTCAAAATCAAAAATAAAGAATTTGTACTTCGAATAATCGATTGAAAGATAATTAAAGGATAGGTGTATTCGAAGTGATCAATTTCGGTAAATATTTGAGAACACGAGAGCAGGAATAAATTATGCAGAGAGACACAAACCGAAAGCTTTTGTTAAAATTACTGCGATTACTCGAGGACGACTGAATTCTCTCGCTAAACTGATTTCCACTGATATTCGCGTCGCGAACTAATATTTTTATATTCTCTGAGGATAATCCTTGTTCATGTTAACCCGTTTAAGAGAATTTTTCACGCTCGACAATCGTCTGAAAAATACGAGAACGCGCAAACGATTAATTTCAGCGAAATTATTCCCGGAACGCGTGAGTTCACTGCGAGAAAAAGAGATTTATAAATAGACGTTCTTAATAAATTATTTCTCGTGATTATTATCTGCTTCTTTTTTGGCTAATTTATTTCTTGGATACACGTTTGTACAAGAGTACCATGAGAGTGTCTGATAATACGCATGTTTATACAGTTTGCAATAGACTGTCTGACAATGCGCTTAGTTATACTACTTGCAGTAGAGGCGTTCTGACAATACGCATATCTCCGGTTGAACAGAAAATTGTCAACGCTTAACAATGACTTTAACATCAAAATTGACATTAAATTTAATAAAATAATATAGTCACTGAAAGTTCAAATATCGAAAACGTCCAACAAACGATCGAAACAAATAATACTTAAAAACAATGATAAGTAAAAAATAAATGAATATCGAAGTTGAATTTAAAAAAAGAAATAAAATTCGAATAGAACTCCATTCTTAAAGAGCTTAATCATCCAGCCCCGGCTGACCGCCATAAAAGTGGGTCCATTTTCACAGCCACGAAATCGCAGCTCGACGAGAGTTAAGCGTTCGATAAGTTGGAGGATGTTCGTCGCGAAAACGGATTATAGGGGTAGTTTTCTCTTATTAATGACTGCAGAACGTTAGGACACGATTATACGAGCGCCGTTTCAGGCCGTTTACGGGCACCGCTGCTCGTAAAACCGGGTCGCGAATCGGAAAATGTTGATGGAAACGCGTGGTTGCTAATTAGCTAGCGAAACGGTGTTTTCCACGCCGAGAACGAAAAGAGACGCAGCCCTGCGAACAAGGAAATTAATTTTCCGGTCGTCCCTGCGACTTTGCATCGCTCGTTGTTCGTCTTACGCGTTTATACCGGGGTTCGATCACGATATTGTCGTCGGGTTCTTTGTTTGGCGACACGTTTCACCCTTTGTTCGGCCCTTTTGCACCCTTGCCTAAAGACGGAAAAGTGCCCGCTGGAGACTCAATGACTCCCAAATCATTCGCCACGCCTTTTCGATTTACGAAATTTATGTTCAGGAAAATCTTCGTATAAATTAACCTTTAGTAATTTCTGACCTACAGATAACCTCGGTGACATTAAGAGACAAATCGCGGTCGTTTCTCAACAAGTTTACAACTCTGTAACAAAAGGTTTACAGTCGACCTTTTACCGAACAGACCCTCTCGCAAAAGTCAAAGACATTACGGTCTAAAATTAACGAGAAACAAATATGCCGGTGCAACGTGTATGTAATTTCCATTCGAGTATGCTTCTGTACGCGGCACGAGTAAAATATTGTTCGTTGAACCGTCGGAATAACGTTATCTTTTTCACAGGCACGGTTTCGTTGCGGTATCAGCATTAAGGCTCGTTTGCTGCAGCGTCACACCGTGTCGCAACATTAACCGCACGTACACGGGGGTTAAATTAGGGAGGCCACAGCAACGATACGCAGTATGGTGGCGCAACGTTTCTCTTCTCGAGATAATGTTTAACTTGCCAATGCCGGGAAACTTTGTAAATGTTATGACGCCCAGATAAACGCGGCGGAAACGAGATACCTCGGTTTCTTCAGACTGTCTTCTAAGAAACGAGTTGACCGTTCGCGATTTTTTAATTAAAATAAAAAATGTAGGTTCCTTCTGCTCGCAATTATACTTAGGGTTTAAGAGGTAGGTCTTAGGTGGGTTATTTATCGATCACTCTGACCTGGGTCAGGTATGTCCTCAAGTGAGGTGCTATCTTTTAGAAACCCTTTTTATTTACCCCACAAAGATTTGTTCGCAATGGACCGCAGACTACTTTCATTGGACAATGAAATAACCTTGAAATAACCTTGAAAGTGATCGAAAAGAGAGTTACCTGGCTCGGTGAAGAATGTCGTAGGTGTTGAGGGATTCGACGTCGATGGGGTTGTCCTCGATCTCGTTCTGAGGAATGGGGCTGGCGTTCTTGATCATCAAGCAGCTCTGAAGATAGCTAAGGAAATAGATAGGCAAGGCTGCACCCTCTTCGGGCACCAGGGCCAATCGTCTCGCCACCTCTTCCACCTGAAAACATTTCCACCTCGTAAATTTCATCGCCGTCGTTCAAAAAACCGTCTAGCTTTATCTTTCATCCCTGACAAGATTTCTTGTAATGAAAAGAAATTTACTACCGGAGCTCGAATTCAATTTTATCGGACAAACAGGAGCGCTATAAAAGGTTCGCGTTTTTTAACATTGTAAAAAAGAGAGGAATATAGAAACTTGAGTTTGTTAAAAAAATAGTAAGGTTACCTTGAGGAACCTGGCACGAAGAATGTCCTCAGGGAACACACCCCTCTTTGCAGCCTCTTCAGGAATGCCTCCGATGGCTGCCAGCACCAGAGGATCCTCCTTGGCTGAAACAGCAAATCCCATTCGTTAATAATATTTAGACAATTATATAGTTAAAGTGTTAACTTTAATAACATTTGGAATGCGAGTGCGTCCGGAGTCTTGTTAAAATATGACAATGAGTTAATAACCCTTTGACTTGCAATTTTGAACGCGTTTCATCCAAAAAGGTAGAAATTAAACAGCTTAACAAATCAAGTTTATTCCCTCAATTAACAGGTACAGCTGTTGAAAGAGCGTGGAATTATCGGTGAATTTTACGAACCGAAATTTCCGGCCTGAAAATTGATTAACATCCAGCAACACCTCTCGACCCCCACCACCCGTAACAAACTGCATTACACCAGATGCCGTTACTTCGGCCGGGAATACATTACTTTGCAATTTTGCAAAACGTTTGGCTACGAAACGTTGATAAATGGCCACGAAAACTTCGAACCGCTTTCAACTCTCTCTCGCCGAGCCCCGAAATTTATTCATTTATGTGCAATGCGTATTCTCATTATAGCGCGTCCTTCCGTGCATAAATCGTCGGCAAAAATTATGAGAGTCGCCGCTCACAGGGAACAGGAATTAATCGAGATATATCAGATGCGGGATTATTCGAGTGGATGTTCGATTCAGATTCGAACGGAAGAAATTCTGCGGACAATTTCGAGGGATCAAGAAAGATGGGATTTAGGCTAAAGCCCAGGGAAATTTCGATTTGAGGTACGAATTAAGATGAACATGGAAAATATTAGGGATGAAGAGAGGGATAAGGTTCTTTATTCGATGATTTATGGTACCTTAGAGAAACGTAAGGAATTTGTCAATGTTTCAGTTCACTTTCGAGTTAACACCTTGGACTACAATATCGTGACACACTTGTGACGCACTCTACAGACCCATATTTTACAAAAAATAATAACAGGTAATTTTCTAATATTAATATTCCGATATTAAAATAAATCGCTTACGTGCAGCTTTGGTGACGGCTTTGATTTCCGGTTCCAGTGGTCTGATAACTTCCTCTATGCTCGCGCCAACCGGTGCATTTTTAATAGCCCGTGATAACGCTTGACAAGCTGACCAAAGAATCTGTGCGTTCGACGCTGCCTTCTCTTCTTCCAAACGCGCTGAAACACAAAATAACGTCCATAATTAATTAACAAGCCCAAAGAAAAACATTCAAGTGAACGTGTTTCACGAAACAAAAGCGGTGATATAAAACGGTTTTACGGTAACGATTATGGGGAAGAACCGGTGCTAATAATTTCTGTACCGTCGAGAAAAATAGGTGGAGGAATAAATCAGCGGAAGGCTAGGCAAGAATCGAAGAGAAATAAATAACTCGAGTAACACGGTAAGTTCGCGAACTTAGAGGCCGTTCGTCTCTCGACACACAATAGCTGTGGCACGTCGAGTGCCTCGAATACCACTTTGACAAACGCCCTCAAGAAACACCCGACCTTTTCGAGCTTTTATTTCGGGAGGAAATTTCGTTATCGAGGATACTTTCGCGATTCATCTTGCGGCGTCTCTGATTCGGCATAATCAGTCGCTTCGGGACGAACTGTTTGATCGAACTGTCAGACGTTGATAAAGTGATTTGGGGAAAGATGATTGAGCTACATAATTTGTATGTGTACAAAAATACTTATTCATGAAACTTGAGTCACGTCTTAAAATGACCTCTTACACGTATGTAGAAATTGTTTAAATTATTCATTTCAGCAAAAATCGTCTACTTAAGAGCTGTATTCATTTTAACTTCCCATCTCAAGACCGAGTGTAGAAAAAGAAATCATTAAATGGTTCACGTAAATTGCAAAGTGCCATCAAAGTTTTTCCACTGAAACGTGTTTAACGAAGTTAGAGGAGTATTACTGTGAATAAACATTGCCCGCGATGCCTGAATAAAGATTACAGAGTTTTTCTTTGTAGGAAAAAGTACATAAAAAGAGGTAACGAAGAAATGCTCGAATGCTGTAAGCCCGACTGCGAATAATGAGAATATCGGATTTATCGTGTAAAGGATAGAGGAAGAAAAAAGAGGAACAGCTGCGAGTCGAGAAAAAGTTGGACACCCGCCTTAAGCGTCGACTTGAAGCACGTTTAACTTCTTCTTCGACCAATTTCTTATACTACCTTCAAACGGGAAGGAAAAAAGGGAGTTACATCTCGTCCCAGTTTCTGGACACAACTCTTATAAATCGAGCAGCTGTTGATTTCGAAAATTGGAAGCTAAATCATGAAATTGGTTGTGTCACCGAAAGTTTCAAGCTAACAAAATTAAAAAAACTGAAAAGTTTCATCCCCCAAGAACGTGTCACTTTCCTCTCCAAATCTCTCCAGACGTTCAGCAAAAAGTCAATATCCATAAAAACCACCCCTCATTCCCTCTTTTATGAATCAAATATTCCGACACTTATCGCTGGTCATAAATAAAAATCCCTTCGTACACGTTGACCAGTAAAACTGATTTGATCCCGATACCATTAACCCCTGGTACGCAGACAAAATTCGGCAGCCCGAAGTGAAATTGAACCATTCGAAAGGAGCTTGGCGTTGAAGCAGCCGATCAAACGTTGCAGAGATCGATGAAGCGTTTTCTATCGGTTCGAGATTCGATCGTCGAACCACGCGGGAAACCGTCGACATCCAGAGGAGGATGGGATGCCCACTGGGCCGCCCGGTGGGTGGCACTTTGCGAACGGGGTTACTTGAATCGGGGAGAGGAAGTTATCCGGATTGACGCGTATAATAAATCACCGGGGCGAGAGCACTTGATCCAGATGGATCTCGTTTTTCTTGTGGCCGACATTAACGACAGGGCTTGACCGGGGAAACACCTTGCCGGGGATAGTCGATTTGCAGTTCATCAATTACAAATTGCAGTACTAGCGTGTTTGTCGGGCCCCTAATTAAACATCGATTACGGTGGACAGATGGAATCGATACACTTGCTGTGTACGGTGCAAGGTGGATTTAGGAGACGAGGGAATATTTGGAAGATCTTGTACCACTTCGTATCTGGGTGCAAAGTTGTGAATCTACAAATTGGTACATTTTTAAATTGATAAATTTCCGAATTCCTAAACCCGAGTTTCCTTGGGTGACGAAAGAATAATTAACAGACGCAAGTAGATTCGCGCAAGCACCATCGAAGGGTCAACAGTCGGAAGCCCGTAAAAAGTTTGCAAAATGCTTGTAAATGGTTGTGCAAACGGTGAGCGAGTATCAGGAACGTTTTATTGGTTCCCAGCACGTAGGTAGGTACGGTAAAACAATTATATCCGGCAGTCGGGGTAGCCTGGTCGAATAAAATGCTGTTTTCGGTTCGGTTTACGCGGCCGTGGTGCTGTCCCATTGGGGATTTGCCGTTTCGTTGACTCGAAAAAGAGTCGCGAGTCGTGTATCGAGAGGTGAAATCGATTTGCGTTTCGGCCCGCTCGCGATCCGGCCGTTTTTGTCATGCGTCGAGACCGCATCGTTACGCTCGTCAATGCGAACGTTCACGGAACAGGGTCACGCAGCCGCGAGAACGGGCGAAAAACGACTGGTAAACAGGGACAACGATAAACAGTGCTTGCTATTCGTGTACGGTTTACAGAACAGCTGGATAAACATTAAAAAAAGAAGAATCAGACAGAAGAAAGAGCACGGAAAAGAGTGAAACGATTGATGCTGTACTGTTTACTCACCGCGAGAAGACTCCTGCTTGAATACTGAAAAAATACGGTTGCGATTGGTTAAATTAGAAAGCATATTTCTAAGTTCGTGCATATTTTCGGCTACAGTATTGGTTACATCGATCATGCCAGAACACATCTTACAGACATTTAAAGTTCATTTTAATCCTTCACAAAAGTATGGAACCGTTGCCGATCACTTTTCAGTAGTACACCCAAGAATATGTCAGACTTCTTTCTAAACCGAGACTTTTCAAACTATCCATTGAATTTTCAAATTGGGAAACTGGTCTGCAAGTATGATTTATAGACTGAGAAAAATGGAAATGTGGAGACGAAGCGTCTTTATCAAGCACGTGGAGCGAGTAAGAAAAGATTCGAAAGACGTTCGGGGAAGCTGATCGGAGAGCGTCAAAAGGTTCGTTCATGCGAAAACAACGATACAGTGAATAGATCCGCACATAAACGACCGGCGAACGATTAAAGGAGTAATTAAAGTGACCAGCAAAGAAGGTCACGACTGAAAACCCATTAACGATCCGAGCCTCAGGGTGTTAACTGGACCAACTCCTCGGTTCTTTCTTTATTTTTTCTTCGTCCGCGTCGAACAATTACGCGGATGGTATCGCGAGTAACAAAAACGTGTCGACGTGTCACGGAGATTTATTACGATGTACCATTTTCACCGTATCGTTTTCGTCCCTTCTGTTCAACTTGCCCCTACCATCGTACCTCGTTACGATTAATTAACGCTCCTAACAATAAAGCGATGCGATGAATCTCGTATTTGCCCTGGTAATTAATTATCAACCCGATGCGTACGTGAACTTCACCACCAGCATCGTTTCTGTTGTGCCGTTAACAATCACCGTTTTATACGACTCGCTCCGTGAACCGTTTCGCGAAATAGAAATTCTATTATATTCGCCCGGTGAAATTCGTTTCTGTGTCACCGTTTTCCACGTTGCGCTACAATACTTGCTGGCTCATTGTCTCGCGATCATTCGTGTATGCAATTGCTCGTACGTAGAATGACATGGGATGAGATACGTCGCGTATATTCACGTACGCGCACCGTTTTCGGGTTTAATGTAGAAGAAAGTTTTTTACATCAGTCAGGATGTTTTCGGGTGGATATTAATACCTATCATATGATAGCCAACTTCACCTTATATGTTTATGCAGTGATATGAAATCTATATAGCCTATGAGTTGGTCATACAACAAATGATTCCTCCAGTAAATGTCCTAATACACTGTAACAAATACGTGTCACAAATTTATACAGTAGAGATACATAAACCTGAACCTGTACTATGAACCAGTACCTATTCAATTCAGCAACAGCCAATTTTGGCGAAAAGAATATGCAAACAATTTATCAAAATTAATCGCCTCTGTATCATGAACCGGTAACAAAAGGTGAATTTTACACCTGAATCTACTCAACGCGATTACCATCGAACGCAATTTTAAAAGCCATTATCGATAGCCGGGCGATCCGATGCGTTATGGTCGATTTTTGTTCGCCACAATGGCGCGATGGAACCGCAAATACGCGAGCGCTTTTTTGCAAGGATCGAAAAACTGCGTGCGGTTTTCCCAGGTGTCATCGAGTCTGGAGAGGGTGGCGCACCATCCGAACGCTAATTGACAAACCGAATAATGGCCGTAATTTCTGGACACGGGCCGCTTAATTACTCGCGTAATTAATCGGCGCAGCAGGGGGTAAAGAGCGGCAAGGAATTGCGACTGTCCACCGGGATCAGAAATTTTCAATCTGGGTCAGATATGATACATTCGTGATAATTTTATCGGGAATTATTTCACAAACTAGTTTTTCTTCGTTTAAGCTAGACATTAAACGCATTTCGAAACACCTGTAGTCGTATGCGATTCGATGACATAAAAGTGTCGCACAGTGGTACTTGTGATACATCGATGTCAAGCTTAAGGTTTGAATAAAATGGCCACATAATCGTTTCGTCGATATTCTTAAGGTACAATAGCTGCTTCTTCGTTGAACCAATAAGCTAGTCTTAGAACTGTCTGTTGGACAAATATCTAGAGATCGATCATTTTATTATTAACAGTACCGATAAAACGCTTATACAGTTCTAAACTGTGGACTTTGAGCTTTAAATTGATATTCTATGACCACCATTTTCAGATACTTTTATGTCATTAAATTACAATAGACTCTACATGCTCCAAGACTGGTCATTTACTGGCAGTCAGCCATTTTGTGCTACGAACATCCATAAAACGTTTATGCGGTATTTTTCTACGGACTATAAGTTTTAAATTGATGTAGCGTACGTATTACTTGGTGACACTTTTACGCTCTGAAACTGTGTCGGACTGTCGAGGTGGCGAAACCAGGCGTTTAATATGCAACACTTAATATTTCATTTGGAACGTGATAAATCGAAATAAAGTGTGCCGTGAGGAAGACAAGATCCGTTTAATTTCCTGTCCCATTACATCCTGGAAAGCCTCGAATCAAGGATCCCGAACACGTCGTCCGTTAGATCGTTTGAAGCGTCGCTGTGCAAGAGCGTCGCTAATAGCTATAATGAATGTAATTAATTAGTATACGTTAGCATGTAGAACTCGTGTTCCGAGTGCATGAAGCTTCAGGTATTTGTAGCGTCCTACCCTTCTTGATAGTGATTACAATTTTCCCTGACAAATTAAGGCGACAACCTAGAGAAACGGTGCTGACGTTTAAAACACACTTTGTCATCCAAACGTGCGAAGAAAATTTACAGAGATCGTTCCTCTCAACGCTTTCATGATCATGGACATATTTTATTAAGGAGTCGAATATTTCAAAATTTTGCGACAACACGAAAAAGTCTTCTTTTACTGAGCGTACATAACCGTCCCCAAAATATATTAACATAGATGTATAATTTTATAATTTTGTGCAGAGTTGATCACCCTCGATCGAAGACACGATATGTATCGATAGTGCATCTTTCACAGGGTGAACGTTGAGAGGCGACGTGTGCAAAAAGGCGGGTGGTAAAAACATTTTTGCAAGCAATAAACGTCACTCTGGTTCTCGCGGGAACGTCATAAAGGCGGAATACGACAATCTACGTCGATACGGGCCAATCAATTTTGCCTGCGGCCTGCCTGGTACTTTTTGATTTTCCATCGTTTCCCGACCGGACGGGGGGCCATTATCCTCCTCGCTACGGATTTAGCCAAACGGCCGTAAAAATTCCGTCACGCGATTTCCATGATCCCCTTTCAAAAAATGAAACGAATAAAAGAATACAGAATCGAAAGGCTATGAGAAAAATAGAAGAAAAATATCGTCAGACGAAAGCGATGAAAGCTTGATGACTGTGCAAGTAAAGATTACATGGTTCTTATTCGTCTCTCACGATCGAAGAAAACACAATTTATGTGGGATGTTAATACTTTCGGAACCAGTTGTGTAATTTGACACATATCACAGGCAGAATGAAGCTCACAGCTGATACCCTGGGATCGAACATGTTAAATTTAAACTACGCGTTCGACATGGCCATAAATTTGAACAGACACAGATGTATCAATATCACAAAAACTTCTGTCGCGAGAAATGTAAAATTTACTACGATTTGAATATACAACTTCATCATGCTTAGTACAAGACTGTAGAACATAATTTAAATAGAGCTTGTCAACCATCTTTTCGCAGGATTTCGATAAGGATAAAAAATTAAAACAGACTTTCTGTTGTTCAACGATTCCTAAACGGCCGGAGAGTGTAGCAACCCCTAATAACACCCCACCAAAGAGACGAATGGTGGAAGTTATAATTGCGGCCCATGCTGCATATGTTAGTTCGTTGCTGAGCTTGTAAAACCACGACACGAGCCACCCCGTACCCTTTGCAATTTCTCATTCCACCTGTCTCCGTCTCTTTATCACTCTCGAACTGTCCGGGGAACTATCAACCCCTCACTCTCGGACGAAACTACCCCGGAACAGCGCCATTATACCGGCCACGGATTTATTGCCGGTGTTTTTGTCGTTGTGCACGCCTGCTACACCGACTCATTTAGAAAATTTCATCCGTTCGCACTGCTTCCACCATTTTTTCTTCTCTTTTCCGAACGATGTGCAAGAGACAATTTATCAGATGTACGATTAAACGTAATCTCTCTTGAAGATGTTAGATTTTAAAATGGTGGGAGATACACTGATGCTAATTTGACCTAGTGACCTTAAAATATCCTGTGAAGGTCAAATTTTCACAAGATTTTTAAACGGATATATTAAATTATTCTGTGGTAGAAGTGTAGGGTAAACTGTCAAGGTAAATGATGGTTATTATTTAACTAGTTAAGTAATTCTAGCCAACGCGCGGGGTAAAAGGTCTGGAAGTTCGAATATGCTGGAAAGGAAAAAATATTACACGATTTCCGATAGGAAGTCTCGAAGAAGGCCACGATACGAGAATATTAACCGAGCGTGCTTTAGTTCGGTCACGTACGGCCACGGCAACATTTCCATGCTCTGTTTCTTTCCGGGCCTCGGAAAGTTATAACGGCAATAAGCGAAACAAATCTTTCCGAAACTGCCACTCCGAACTTCGTTAACATTGCGTACTTTGCAGTCCCTACGGAACCGTTTATCCTTTACCAGTTTGTCAGAAACTCGATTCTGTTTCTGTTGTTCTTTTACACGTTAATTATGTGAGTGGAAAGAAGTCAGGGGAATTGCTAAGGGATGAAACTGATAGACGATGGTTGCAAATTTAATCGAGATTAAATTTAATGATTGTAGGTCCGTTAATTTCTTAGCGTCTTGAGAGCCATCTTCTCGAAAGAGGTTACAAACTCCGTTTAATCCGATCCGATCTAAACTTCTCGTTCGGAGGGTGCAAGAGAGGATCATAGAAGAGATTGTACGGCTGGTGAAAACGAGGAGTCGGGAACAACTGGTCCCAGAAGACAGAACGGCAGAGAACGGGATACTTAGGGCGCGAGGTTTTTGCCGTGTAATTAAGAGACAACGTTGGAAATAATGGAGTATGACGACAAAGGAGGAAGAGCTGGCCCAGTGTCTCGCGTGTTCGTTCGTGCGTTTCAGGACAAAGAGACCCCTTTCCCGGACATTTACTAGCGGCGCCATCGCGCGGTGTGCGCGGAGATTTGTGGCGAGGAGAAAATAGCCGGGGCACCGGGCAAACGGGAAATTACTCTTTGAGTTGAAACGCCGGAGAGTTCGGTACTTTAATTGTCAGGAATAATGGCGAGTATCGCAAATTACGTAGATTGCATCTTTACTCGAAGACCTTGGAAATAGGACCCCTACCAAAAATATGAATTACAAAGTAATATTTTTGTACATCCGCGCGAGATATGCAATGGGAAAAGTAACAATTTTCTGATGAATCTTCGAAAATACGGTTTGTTGTACGGAACTTACCTTTCAGCGCAGTTTCCAGGCCCTGTAACCTGCCTACGACCGCAGCAAGCTGTGCTTTGTGCAGCAACGCATCCGCTTCGGATTGCTCGCTAAGCGCTTGTTTCAGCTTCCTCTCGGCTTCTTGTTCTTTTAATATTAGTATCTCTTGCACGTGGTCCGTGTGCACCTGTTCTTGCAGCGTCAGTTGTCGTCGCATTTCATCGTCGAACCTCTTTTGCTCTTCTAGCAACTGCAACAAAAACCATTGAAACAATCAGTTAACACAAATGATATTTTCCTGTAAGTTTACACGTGTAGACGTAGGGTTCTGTAATGAAGGTAGAAGAGATGAAAAACTAGCAAGTACAAAAAAAATCGGTGTAAAAATTCAACGAGCTTTAAGAAGTGTAGAGACCTGAACGATGTGGGACAAAGGGTGACAGTGGAGGAAACCACCCTTTACATTTCAAGACACGCTTTTCGGCAACGAGAGCGTAAACAAGCACAAAACAACTGCTTCAAGTTTTTCGTCGACGAAACAAACAACGGGGAAAAATATCTACGTGCAAGAGAAATTCTGTCGGTCGCCCCCTTTGTTTCGTTGAAGATTGGGCTACACCTTATTTCCCCGCGTCGAGTTTATAAGACACGAGAGGAGGCTTTCAACAGGATCAGAATTATTAAACTCAGTCAAGGGAATATGAGAAACACTTTCCTCCACGAGGGAGGACGAGGTTGCTACGAAACATCCCGATGATGCTAGATTAAACATGACATCGCTTATCCTCGACATTCTTAAATTCACGCTTTTTTTCAATAAGGTGGCCCGAAGAGATTGCGAACGTAATCCTTTCCTAATGGAATGAGCTTGATGTCGATCGAACAAATGATCGAAAAAAGAGAGATAAAACCCTAAGAAAATTTTCCGTGTCGCCAGAAATCAATCATCGTCTGGAGTCTCGTCCATGTCGCATCCATCTTCGCAAAAAGAGAAATGGGGTTCTTGCGAGGACTTTAACGATTTAACTTTGAATGGACATTGATTTTTGTAAGGTACTTTAGCTAACACCGAACTCTTCGACTGTACTACCATGGACTTACAGAATCAATAAAATTCCTTTTAATTTATTTTCGTACTTAGTGAATAACTAGGCTGCTATTGCTGATAGGAAAACATGCATCAGGTCAAAATAGTTTGTTATATCAAAGATGACAAGTTTCTGCTAAGGTGTCTCGCGATGTTTCGAATAAAAGCGAATAAAATTGAACGTGTCGGAAGTATTCCGGCTGAGACCACCTGTCCGGAACATTAGCTTAACGAGACTTTGATTAATTATCCCCTCTCAAGACGGCCTTATTGGCAAGTGACCCAGGTAGAACCTCTAATCCGGAGCTTTCTCCTTCCTCGAGCAAAGTGCTTTGCATACGTCTGTAGATTGTGTACGGCTGCGAATGGTGTTCCGTCGGGCTGACGAGCCCGTCGTGGCGTGTTAAATCGTCTCTGTGTCGCCTGTGAACCGTCGTGTCAATAATTAACAGCTGGCTAACTTGACAAGCTACGGTCGTGGGTGCAAGAGAGATCGACTACACGTTCGCGAACATCGCGACGGGGATGGAGTAGCACCGGCAAATCCAACGGGATCTCCTCGTACGCCGTTGGACCAGGTTATCCTGGATTTTCCATTAAGGCGACGATAAGCTATCGTTAAGAGGATATCCGACGCTTTCCAGCGACCGATCGAACCGACGCCGAACAAGTGGTTTGCCGTCAATTAACGCGCGATCGATGCTATTTAGATCCGGCGGCGATACACCAGTTATCCAACTAAATTTACTATGTACGTTGGGCTCATTCTTATAAGTACAGTTACCCGGTGAAGTGGATTTTTGGTATTTAACCCTTTTGTAAGCATGGTAATTTGGGATGTAGAATAGAGTGGAAGATATAGGAGTGTAGGAGTCTGAGGATCTGGAGATCTAAGAATCTAAGGTCCTGGGATCTGGAATAGAATAGAAGATATGGAAATGTGGGCTCCAAGGATCTGGAGATCTAAGAATCTAGGAATCTAAAGATCTACATATCTGGAGACGCAGAGACGGACATAGGAATATAGAATCAGAAATTTGAAGATTTAGAAATCGGATACAGAAACGTAGATATCTAATTATCTAAGATTATGAAACGACGGACATAAATAAAGAGAAAACGAGAACGACATAATTTTTGACACGATAGTGTGGCGCGTGAAATTAGATTAAACGAACGAGTGGTCGCGTGCGACGCGACATAGGGCAAAAAAGAAATAATAGAACGGCGCGAACAAAGCTCGTTTTCGAACGCGCACCGAAAACAATCCACCAGACGAACGCGAACGAACGATGCTAATCCGGCGCATCGTTCTCTAATCCGTTTTGAAAAATCAAAAACCGTCGAAGCCTGGTGTTCGTGACCATCTGTCGCGATAACTCGACGCGCCGGATTAGTAGAATTCCTCGATGAAATTCCAGCCGGAATCGAGAGAGCTTCTCCGTTACGCTGGATAGAGCTCGATTGTTCGAACGACGCTTTTCACTCTTTTTTTGCACCCTTTTTTCACTTGTTTGTCTTTTTCCCGTTTCCGGTACGCTGTCGATAAGTGCGTTGTTCGCAGTTCTAGGATCAACACGGATAACTGTTTTTTTACCGATTTGGACAGAGGTGATCTGTCGTCATTTATCATAGTCTTTCATAAGTGACAGATCTTGGAATTTTTTGGAATTGTAGATTAAACGTTGAAATTTGTGAGTTTTCAATTCTCCACTTACAAATTCCCGAATCCCTAAATTCCCAAATCCCTAAATTTCCAAATCTCTAAATTCCTAAATACCTAAATTCCAAGATCCCTATATTCGCAAATGCCTAATTCCCCAAATTCCCAATTCCTCAAATTCGCAACAGCCTAAACTGCCAATTGGCCAATTCCCTAATTTCCCAATTTCCCAAACTCCAGCCAAAGTTCCCAAGTCGCGTGAAATAATAGCAATTAAACGGTGTACCGATACTGTACGCAGCCATTTTCGCTGTATCCGTAAATGGGTTAATTTCACAACTGTACGAAACAGAGGAATTCGACCAAAAGTTCTCAGCTATCGCTTTTAATTTAGCTCATCTTCGTAGTCCCGGCGCGAAAAACTATAAACTCTAATTAGAAAGCTGGATAGTTCCGAGTTACTCGCAGTTTCCGCGCTTTCTCGAGTTCACCGATTTAGATCTAATCTCTGCGATAATCGTGTTCTCCAAAGAGCTTATAACGGAGTGAGCTGAATCTTCTTCGGGATACTTGCTTCACCAAAAATTCATAAAAATACCAAAGAAGGTATAGTAACACTTTACCAAGTACTGTTAAAACGAAAGAATGAAGGATAAACCAGATTGTATCGCGAAGAAACAATCGGGAGCAGGTAGCAAGAAGGGTGGCATAATTCAAGAGGGCGTAACAAAGTGGAGCTTAACTCGGACAGTTTAAACGATCGGAAAGGTTCGTAGATTAAAAGGAAGCAGAAGACAAAGTTCGAATTGAAATCGCGTTTAGCGGTAAAAATTTTTATCGGGGACACCGGTAACACGATGCGACTCTTAAATTATTCCACGCGTCGGCCATAAAGTCCGGATGGCCCGTAATGGGACCAGAAGGCACAGGGAATCGATATCTCTCGTTCGTACGCTTCCCTCGCGGGGGAGAAGATCGAAAACGTTCGATTACATCTGCCGGCAACGTGGGAATTCCTCGATTTACGGACACGAACGTTTTCGCCGATCAGACGACGCTGCGTCGGCCAATATTTTCACCGAGGTCCGACGTTTCCGTCCTGCGAACCGGATATACGGGTTTCACCGTCAACCCTCCGACCAGCGTGCAAGATTTTTTCGCCATCCAGATACGAAAAGCAATTTTTCACGCAGCGTGTGCTCCGCATTCCATATTCGTACAATTTCAATTTTAATTTGGATTTATAGCTGCTGATGCGCTGTTTTTTGGCGTCCATTAAGCCCGGCTCGTAATAAATTTAAATTTCTGGCTGCGACACTAAAATAACTTTGCTTCAAATATACATACAATTATACTCGAACATACATGTATATTTTTGGAAAAATTAGTTCTCATTTTGTGAATATGGTCCGAGATTTCGTGACATAAAATGCCACTCACGCTATGTCAATTCAAGGCGAGTTTCATCGATATTCTTAGTGCAAGATGGCTGCTTGCAAATTACGGCAAACAACGATCGATTTCGAAACGTATAAACTCTGACACAGTTTGTGACATAAAAGTATCTCAAAATGGCTTTTGCCACATATCGAATCGAAGCTTGAAGTTTCATGAAAAAGTCTGTCTAAAGGTTTCATCGATATTTTTAGTAAAAAATTGCTGCTCGTAAATTGCAGCAAACAACGCTCAGTTTTGGCACGTATAAACTCTGACACAGTTTCATGACATAAAAGTATTTCAAAATGGCATTTGTCATATATCGAATCGAAGCTTAAAGCTTCACGAAAATGTTTACCTAAACGTTTACGAAAATAATTGTATAAATATATTATGAGAATTCTTAATAAAAACTGCCCGACATTGAAATCAAATTAAAGCTCAAAGTTCGAGGAAAAACGCATCAGGATCCATCAACATGTTAATAGAAATTGATGGATCCTTCGTTAAAACAAACAATGAATCAACTTACTTAATTGACTGATTGTTCCAAGAATCGGCCATTTTGTAAAGATTAGACGTAGCGAATGTCATGAAAAGTACATGAAAGCACGATCTACATACGTATGTATGATGCAATATTTCATGCGTCAGCAGAAATTTAAAAAATGAGAGAGTATTGTCAATGCAACATGCAAAGATTTCGTTTGAAAACGAGAACAACGTCGAAATCCAAAGCTAGCGAATGTTTAATTCATAGAGAGGGATGTTTTTGACCCAGGTCGCGTGAAAGAATGCAAAACACTCTTCCGAGCTGTGATTCGAAATTCTAAATCCTCCTTTCTCGAGGATGCACTCGTGATTTATCGTCGAGAGAGAAACTGGACAATGGTAATTTCATCCTCAACCAACGAATCTTATCAAAATTCTCAAAGGTGCAACTCCTGTAAACGAGTATGCCATTTTGTAAACGGTGATTTGTTGCGTGGCACTAGCATACGATGCAGTATTTTGCAAAGTCGCGAAATGCAACAATTTTCAAGTCCCAGAAGTCAGTTTCTGAGTCTCGAACTTAAAAAATTCTAAAATGGAACTGGTATTAAAATTTAATTTCTCTTATTCGTTATTTAAATAGGAAGTGTCTAATCCAGGTTCACCGCAAAAAGAAGGACCGAAGAAACATCGCGAGATAAAATGCTCCTATAATGGGGATAATTAATAAACTTTATGGAGAGACATTCTTAAATATTAATGAGGTAACTCATCTTCACTGATCCTTGAATTAAGTAACAATTTTCCGAAAAAAATTCGCCATTAAAACCAACCGCGCTTTCTCTAATTTTTCCTTACAAATTGATAACTGATTTGATTCAAAAGACTTTCGAGAATACGAGCTGTCGACATTACGACAAATAAAAGTCAGAGTTCCGAAATCTCGTAAAGTCACTATACGCAGTGACACCGAACTGTTTTACGATTTCACAAGCTTTTTTACGACTTTTGCATCGGTTCACCGTTAAAGTCATCATCGGGACATAAAATTCGAAAACGATGGGGTTGAAAGTTCTTGGATCGTTCGCGAGTTTGTCAGGTATAGTTCAACGATTCGATGACATTTTCATCGATCGCGCATCCACGTGGAACAACTTCGAACGCGCGATATTGTACAATTAAACGCGCACGATTCCGAACACGTACACCCCCGAATTATCATTCTCAAATATTTTCATCTCGTAATTCGACCTATCGATAAATTAAATTATCGTATCTCACGTTGGAAATTATTCCATTACTTCGTGGGTTCCAATCGCAGCGTCTTTAATTGGTCGATGTAAATGCGAAACGTGCTTCACCGACCATTATTTCGAAAATTCTTCGTTTTCGCGATTCATAAAGTCATTCGTTTGCAATAAATTTCGATAAATCACGTATAGATAAGTGTTTGATATTACGAGGATTAATAGTCGAAACTGTATGAATAGAAAAAGGAGGGTATCGTAAATCAGAAAATGTCCAACACGGGAAGTAGACTTGGACAAAATACTTGAGAGGGCAGAAATCAGGACAGTTTCGTCCCGAATTTGTTTCGCGGACTGACTGTAGATATGGCCACGACTCCAATGGAATTGAGGGCAAAAGACGAGTGGAATCAGACAACTATGACGACAGTAAGTCATAGTGATTCCTGAGCGAGGATATCTCTCGGTGTGACTAGACGCGTACACGCCGGATATACCGCAAGGCTAGTCTAAAGAGATAATATTGCCTTGCACCGGCGAAATATTGGCAACGAGCCAAATGGAAATAGATAAAAAGCCCGAAGGGTGGCAGGATCGTCTCCCTACCTTTTCTACATTCCTCTCTCTTTCTCTCTCTCTTGGTTGTGCCAAATGGATATAGGTATGTACACGTACATACATATGGGATACGCCACACCCCATGTGTAGACACACATAATGCCTTTGTGACGGTGTACACGAGGCTTTTCCAATTTCAAATTCTATTCGTACCATGAAAGTGTAACCTGCACTTGTGCACACACCATCCCCGGCTCCAATGTTTGCTTTTATCAGACAAGATATCGATTTAATCCTTGATATTAATTTGAACTTTACCTGATACGAGTTTCGAAGGTGAACCTTTTTAAAAGTGTTATTAGGATATTACATTTATCTTTCCTGAAAAAGTTCGTCACACAATTCTGAAACGACGGATTACGCTCGGGATTCCAATCTTTTTCCCTTCTCTCGCAGGGCTTCGCTTTGTTTCATTTACAATGCATATACATGTGTGTTAAACGAATTAGCGCGACCGCGATATCGCTGTCCAGAGACCGTACATATAACGGATATACCAATGACAAAGTTAATTCTCCTACCTTTTTGTTGAATTCATCTTGAAGGATCAGCTTCTCCTTCTCCAACTCCAGACACACCAGCTTGTCCAACTGTTCCTGACTCGCCACATCACCGGACGACCTAAGCGCTGCTTTCAGTCTGTTCTCGTGTACGGTCTACGGTCAAATGAACAAACAAGTATAATACGAACACCTGATTACGTGGCCTTGTTTACATTAGACAGAAACTCATGACAATATTTACCCGTAGTTTTTCTAGTTCCCTTTGAAGATTGTTTACTTTATTGTACATGTGTAGAACGAACAAATCAAAGGAATTCTCGTCAATGGCCAGTTTTTTATTATGAATACAGATTTCGGGGAACAGTATCTGTAATTCCTCGTTCAGGTTTTCACGAGCCGTTTTAACCTGTTTCCAGTAACGTTCGGTGATGTTACCGCTTTCGACCTCCGCCTCGTATTTTTTTTTCGCTTCGTCAACATCGTCTAGGATCTTTTTGATGTTTCTTCTGGCAGCTGTTTTCATATGTGACGGCGCTTCGAATTTAGGATCGTCGATTAAATTATACATTTTCTTGAGCGAATTTAAAGCTTGGGTAGCATGTTCTTCTGCTTCTTTAACAGCAGCTGTCCTCTTTTGCGTTGCATCTTTCAGTCTGTAATTAGTAAGCGTTTTATTAAATACGTCGAATTATAGACGAATAGTAAAAAATGTACGTTATGTACAAGTACCTGTTCCAGAGAGCGGTATTAGCTGTCCTATCAGCACTTTCTACAACCTTAATTACATCTTGATTATAATCTTGAATAGCACATGATGCTTTCTGATAAGCTGCTATGGCTTTAGATGCAGTTATACCAGACGCAGTTTCTAGTTCCACCAGATTTTCTGGCATTAACTCTTCAGGTACATCTTTAACAGGAGGTGAAGGTTTCTCAGCCACTAAAAAAAATTACATATGTTCAGATACCTAGATATTAAACAGAAAATATATTATACAAAATTATAGACTATGCTGCAAAAAAAATCATACCAACTTCAATTGCTTCTCCTTTCTCTTTACTTAACCTTATTTCGGCATAAGGTTCGTTATTAGGTGGTTCCGGCTTGTCAACCAGAGGAACAAAAGCTGGCTTTGGTGCTACGGTACACACGTGATTGTTAAATGTTAGTAAGCAAAATAAACGTGGTTTTAATTATGTTGTCTATTTATACAATGAAAATTATTTTTTCCTACTAGCTAAAGGGAAAAATGAACAATAAGGAATGTTTACGGATTAGTAAGGGAGCTCACGTATATAATCTTCAGGTTTAGTGCAATCTAATTTTTTCTGACCTGATACTTTATCTGCTTTATCTCCAAGAACTGCATTTAGTATTCTAGAAACAAAAGTGGTCAATTCGCATAACAAATATGTATTTAAATGCTGACTTAATATATTTGAACTTACGTTTGTTTAAGTGTTTCAAAGAATGTTTGTATAAACTCAAAGTATGATGATTCCTCCTGAAAGATGATCTGAATAGTTTTATCTGTGCCTGGTATGAATCCTTCAAGATTGGCACGGAACACTGGATTGTGTTTTGCATATAGTAATATCCCTGATGCACCTATTGCCACAGCAGTCAAGGCTACCAGTGTCTTTGATGAGCCTTTACCCTTTTCACTTTGATAACAAAAATTAGTAAAAAGTGATTAACAGATATTATCATATATATCAAATACAATAAAGTCAAATGAAAACAATTGTTCATAAATTTGCTTTCATTATTCTTAAATTTCTACAATGTATTTGATTCACTTGTTGGGATTTCTGCTTCAGAATATCTTTATAAATATAGTGATACAGCATGTATATAATTTTGTTATATAACATAACAGAACAATGTACTAAGATTTAAATTTTTAATACCTTCTTGACGAATCTGTTGAATATCTATGTCCAGAATATCTGGATGTAAGTTTCACATCCTTGAAAAACCTAAAACATGTAGTTATGCTTATGTAAGATATTCTAACTCCTATCAATCAATAGAGTACTCAAAATAGTAATCAAAATTACACAATTGAACATATATTATAGTCTATTTTTATACATTTTATTAAACCGTTTGAAATACCGATTATAACAATATTCTAAAATAAAATAATGATAACAAAGGCGAAATATGTAAACAAGTTAAAGTCTGAACCAAATAATGTACTTATGACAAACATAACCTAACCAAAACTTAACTCTCGAAATTGTAACAGAATTAATACTTATTTAAACAAATATCATCAAGTATAAATAAAAGTAATCGCTAAAAGTTTCTTTCTCTTTAGAAACAACTTAAATAATGACAAGTTTGACAATCCTGAAAACAAAACAAAATTCGCCCGCTCACCTCCATTCTGGCTCACATTTAACTCGTGCACGTGTCTCATAACACCTAGTTGTCAAATAGAGTCTGGAGGATCCATGTTTTTTGACCTGTAACGACAACGGTGGCAGTGAAACCGTCTGGAATTATGTAAGCTCCTAAATTTAAGCCATCTTGTCACACGAGGCGGGCAACCTTGGTCTTGCTCACAGGAATATTCACTGACAACTTGCGAAAACATCGTCGTTATGACATAACCACAATTTCTCACATAAGTCGTGGCTCATATCTCACCATAATAATAAAATAGCAACGAAACGTTAAATATTATTACGGGAGAGACGTCTCGACGACAACGTCTAGTGGCACATAGTGACACGGTTACTTCCAAAAATCTCTTGGTTATTTCTCGTCAAATTCATTTAGCAAAAAAACACTCGGTCCTCACAAATATAACTGTTTGTTTTTTACTTACTTTACGTACCCTATTTAGACCGTTGCACGGAAATTTTAATCCAATTCGGAACATCTTTCGGGTGGCCGGTCAGGCAGCCAAAGGAAAAAGGGAACGACGGCACAAAACAGCTGGTTACCGACGGAACTACGGGAAAAGAAGAATGTTGCGTATTGTTAGTACCGCGATTCGGGGTGTGTATCATAAATTTCTTCGTTGTTGCACTAACGTTTGACTTTGTTAAATTGAATAACAGTTTATTGGCTTCATTTTGAACTATCAGTTGTTGCGTTTCACTAAATCGTTATGCGGCAATAGCCTCAAGTTCAAGAATTATAGGTTATGTTCATGCAACGAAATGAACCATTTTACTTCTGTGACAGAAGGAACGACATGGAACTGTGACTGAAAGCGCGCTAATCGAAACTGTGTATAAAAAAGAACGAATTTAATAAATCAGTTTCATATCTCATTACGCGTTTCGACATTTATTTAGATCTGCAATTTATTCAACATCGATGTATTTAATATTTATTTTTTACAGGCATCGCTGCATGTACCAATGTCAGTTTGAAAAATCCCATACTTTTTAAACAACTTTCTGCTGCCGAAAATACGCAACAAAGATTCTTTGGTGCTTTATCTTCTATAAATAATTGGAACAATGTCGCCGACATTAAACAGAAAGCAATACTTGGGTATATATACTATTTTAAATACATTGTGCAATGTATTACATAATGATATACCAGTATAAAATATTGTTTATAATCGAATTAAAATTTGTAGTCAAACACATGTAGGATGTGTTGTTCCGCCGACGTTAACACCTATTAAAACTTCGGTAAGAACAGTCATAAAATTTTCTTTAAAAAAAGGTAAAAGGAAAACTGTACGTACTGTACCTGACAGATTCTACAGATTAAATTGGTAAGCATTTAATATAGCAGTGATGTATACTACATTATATAATATATTTTATCTTCTATCAGGGGTATATGGATAAGAACTATAGCTGGTCGTAAACGCCGAAATTGGAAGAAAAGTTCAAAACAATTGAAGAGGAGACTATCACACGTATTCTGTAATGCAACTCAATCTTATTTATTAGATAAGATGGTAACGAAATTTTGGAAAAGGCCACATTATTATGTAGATGATCCCTATACGCCTTATCATACACGCGAGGAATTCCCCTTTACAAGAAAACGCCCAGAACCCTGAACATATTTACACTGTCAGAACAGAATATGTGTAGAAGTGGAAAATGTATACACCAGTTTTCTGTTAATACTTCAATAAATTAAGTACTTCTCTTGAAAATAAAACTTATTGTACATGTTTTCATATTCGGAAATTTTACTCATGGCAACTACATATACAATTTTTTAAAAATTTAGAAACTTTGTTACCGACTGTTTTCAAAGCAGAATTATTTTTTATCGAGATCACGTGGTTTCCCCCACTACCATTGGACAACGTTAGAGTGGCGTAACGTGTTCAGTCGTAGTTCGTCTTTCGTAGCGAACGGTGTATTTTGATCATTTGCCGGCAACACCCTCCACCTTTCTCCCCACTTGAGAAGCGGTTAATAACATTATCTACATCCTTATCTCGCCGATAGACGTTTTATTAACGAAAAATATGCCTTACCGCGGTAAAGTACGATTGCTTAGCAGAACCTGTTTTGCACTAAGAAACTGCTGTGCAGAAAAAAATCACACGCATTTTACAACCGGTATACGCGGCAGAAATTTTTCAGTGAGCAGTGCACTCGACATGAGGTGAGTGGAACTTTCTAGCCTAAGTTAATAACGCTTGAAGAACAATTAGCAAGTCTCACTTTTTTTAGTGTATTTTGGAATGGTCAAATTGCGCGGGAATAATTTGATTGGCCTTTTGTGTCCAATTCTTTCTTTTTTATTTAGGATTTGTCGCGTTTAATCAAAACATATCTTACAATGTTAATATACACGATTGCGTATGTTCATTCATTTTAATGACACAAATAAGGTATGCATCGATTTAAATTAAAGACGTATTAAACAGGTGCAAATATTCGAGAATTTATGCTACCATTAAATCGTATTTGATAGTTTATATCGATTGAAGTACGAATCGACATTGCATATGCGAAATTAAGAGCGGAAGCGTTTTCATGTGTCGATGGACACATTGATATTGATTAGTAATCAGTATTCGCGATTAGATTGTCATTCACCGGTAAATTGAATAAATCGATTTGTAATTCTGAATGAAGGAGATTCGCGCTATAATTGATTAACGATAAATCAAATTCGAGAGATTCGATGGAACGTAGTTATATCATCGATACTGGACAGGTCTGAATTTACACGCTAACGAAACTGTTCGAGCTGAACATAGCTGCCTACTAACATATCGCTCAAAGGGGCGTTATTTAATGTAAAGATGTTTTTCGTACTACAAGCATTGTAAAATAAATTTATTTATTATATAATAAATATATAAATAAAGGAATTAGGCACATTTTATGTTCACTTGTTTAACAAGATCATATCAGTCTTTACTGTTTTTTTACTTTATCGTTCAAGCTCGTAAGCTGTAGAATTAATATTGTTGGTTGAAGCCGATAAGCGCTAAGTGATACTGTACTAATTAAAATTAGGACAGACAGATGTACAGCGATCGAAATATCTAAAGACAGAACAAATATAAAAGGACTTTCTTTGTTTAGGCTTTTTGTGCATGCCTTGAACTGATGTTAAATAAAATGTACTTTGCGATAAATGTATATAAATAAAATGTTTATACGACTTTTTTTGTAACGATCTTTTCCACCATTTCGAATTCGATGAATGAAAAAGGATAAACTACACTGTTGAACAAGCATGCCGTCGAACCTTGAGATTTATTTTCCCTTTTTCTTGTCGAAGTGCACAGGCAAGGTGAATTAATCATTGTTTCCACGAAAACCTGACCGTACAATGAATAACAATATCAAATTGCAATGATCGTAAAAACAATAATAAAAGAACTTTCTTTAACATAAACCAGGAACTTCAAGTATTTGTGAGAAATAAGATTAATCGAAACGTTGGCAATCGTACGAGCAATTTACAAGTTTAAGATTTTCCATTAATAGTTTCTCAGAGATCGATTTACTCGAAGCAATTGCAGAAATTTCCTGATCAATGGATCTAAAGGAAAGACAAGATTTCAATGTTTTTTTGTCTTCGAACTTTCACATGTTTTATGCATACGTGCTACTTTTACGGTATGCACCTCAATGCAGTTACCTATACATTGTCTTTATGTGGAATTAACGAAGCTCATTATATACGAATCATCGTGTCATTAATGAGTCGATTATCTTTGCCTCGAAATATTTATCGTTTCGGATATTGATCAGCCCCACGGCAATTCAAAATTTATTTTGAGATTTATATGTTTAACGAAATTAGGCGTTCATTAATCAAATAAATACTTAAATTTATTATACCACAAATACTAGTATAATTTATGTTAATATTATATAATATTATAAAATATTATGCGTCTGACAATATGCAACATACTTGAAAATATATTTCCACTAGGAAACAAAACCCCTCCATAATCATCAGTAATTGCAATGACGAAAATTGGTATTCGATAAAAGTGTTCTATATTTAGAGAACGGGGTCAAGTTGCTGGCATTTCGACTTATCGCTTATAAAAAAAAAAATTATTAGGTAATTGTTGAATTCAATTAATCCATTTACATGTTTATCTTTCATTTACAGGTTCGTACAATTCACCGGTAAAAATGGCGGTCCGCAACATCTTGGGGTACAGCTGGTGCAGGGTGGCGACGTGATCGCGGTATCCGCGGTGGATTCACGGATTCCTAATACTCTGAAAAAGTTCCTCGAGGGTGGTGACGATATGCTGAAGAAAGCTAAAAGGTAAACGCATCGAGCAGGTTTCATGGACACACATTGGATCATGAGCGACAATACCAGAATCCTCTGTTATCACGAGTTATCGCATTGTGGTCATTTATTGACTTTGGATCGTGTACACACGACGGTGAAAGCAAAAAAAACCAAATGTTTCGAAATACATAAAAACTTCATTAGATACAACTTATTGGTGAGAATGACGAATTGTTGTTGTGTGGCTTGTCGAGAGGGAGAGATTGATGACTGAGAATATTGCAAACGCATGATAAGTTAGAGTGCAGTAGAATAGATAAACGATAAATAAGACTAATCGCTGTTAGATAGTTTGAGGTACGTAAGGAATGAAATAATTCGGTATTCCCGAGTCCATCTTAAATCGTTTTCTTTCCTCAGGGAAGATGATGATGTCGACCTGAAGACCCTTGTAGAGAGGTTCGTGCCAAAGATGTGTGAAATATGTTCTGAGAGCGTTCATTAACTCCCTTGTGTTAAGTTTCTAAGAGAAAACATCTATTTACTAGATTATTTTTTGTTGCTAGAATATTATTATCTATTTACTAGAGTATTATCAAGATGTTGTTTCTTTCGATGAGATATCTTACATTTGTTATTTTAATTTGCCCGAAAATATGCGAGCTACGTGCACACGATGAGATCACGAATGCCGTGCTTTTACGTTCAAGTTACATAATTCCACGATCACGCACTCGGACATTGCGTTCGTCACGAGGACATGATTGTCCTTGGAAATAGTTTGCCATAAAATGCGCTATCACGATATTGATAATTCCACGGTAAAAATGGTGAGCCACGAAGGCCATCGATTTATCCAAGTTCAAACTGTTCCGTCTTACATGTCCATCATCTTTTATAACATGCAATCGATTCCTGACAAACAGAGGCCTTTCAATCGGATATAATTGACATATTTGTGTGACTGTGTCGTCGTATGTGGATTATAGTTTCACCTATTCCTCCACTAACCAATGTTTGATCATTTCCACGTGACTGTCGCACGTGTAGAAACAACGTAACGATCGAAGAGTGGAATTTATTGATAACTCAAAACATAGACAGACTTGAGCGACATGTTATTCAAACATAAAGGTACATTATCTCTTTGTTTGGATGATCGAATTGACCTAAACGATGGTAATGATGACATTATATCTCATATATCATTCAAACGAAGAGTAAGTCTCTAAACATTAAACGTGGCAAATCTTTCTATTCTTCTTACTCAGAAATGACCTAATACAAAATTGAAGATACGGTTCCAAATTCGTATTCGATTAAAAATACCGCTCAATTCTGTCACCGATGCTGTATAGTATTGAAATTATTTTCAACTGAATGGGAATAAACGTTTGCAGAATAGTGGCTGAAGGACGAAGCGTAATACCGGAAGCGGAAGTGAACTTTTTGGCGCCAGTGACGCGGATGGATAAGCTAGCCTGTATCGGTTTAAATTATAGCGGCCACTGCGAGGAGCAAGGTGTGTCAACACCAGAAAGTCCTGTAGTGTTCAGTAAATTTCCGAGCAACATTATTGGACCGCGTGACAACATCATGCTTCCCTCGATTTCCGACGTAAGTTCAAGAACAATCACGAGGGTACATTGGTCGGTACAAGCGCAGCCGCTCTTCGCGTAGCCATGACCGTTTATTTCTAGTCTCGTTGATTATGTAACACGTTAACGCACTTTTGAACTAAATATAGAAATGTATGTAATCTAAGGAAAGAAAGAAATCGACTGAACGTGTCGCTGGACCGATGAATGAGCGTTACTATTCGAATCTTCTTTACCGATCAAGACATTCTTGATCGTTGACCAACTTGACCATTAATTTCGTTTCACTTCTATGTTTCTATTATTCAGAAAGTAGACTGGGAGGCCGAGTTAGCGGTAGTAATCGGTAAAAAGTGCAAAGGACTGAACAAGGACGAAGGAGAGGCTTGTATCTTTGGTTACACAATAGCACAGGATATCACGGCACGCGATTGGCAAAAATCGAAAAGAAACGGTGGTCAGTTTCTGATCGGTAAGGCGATGGACACGTTCTGTCCATTAGGACCTGCCGTTGTCACCAAAGAAGCCATATCCGACATTGATAACCTGTCCGTGAAGACCTGGGTAAACGGTAACATCAAACAAGATGGAAACACTAGCGAGCTGATTTTTAAACCGCATGAAATCGTGGCCTACATTTCACAGTACGTGGACGTTAAGTACCTTTACAGAGTCGTGATAACGTAAATTGTTGTTGTTCTGATTATGTATAATCGCTATTTGCAGATTTATGACCCTGTTGCCGGGAGACGTGATTCTAACAGGTACACCAGCTGGTGTTGGATTTACCCGCAAGCCACCTGAATTTTTACAGGTATTATACAGTAGATATAAGCCCTCGTTTAGAACAGATTACATATTTAGAAATTTTCAAAATAACTTGTAAGAATTGTTACCTACTATCTGGGGCAATATAACGAGAGGGGGTCACATTTTGTCTGTTGTTTCAGCGCGGTGACGTATTGGAAACGGAAATAGAGGGTTTAGGTCGTATGAGAAACAAAGTTCTCTGATCTGGTGAATGGATGGTGCCCATAGAAAACGTACGGGAACGTTACAGAAGTAGGAACCGTCGTCAGAATGGTTACGGCTAAATCTTCAATCCGTTCTGAACAGGTTCAATGCACGATAAACGTGAAGGAAACGGAAGCAGAAAAAAAAATACGTGTCGATAAACGCGTCAGTGACTGTACAAAAATTAGAACGATACATCCCGTGTCACGGGGTATCGAACGATATCGAAGAAACTGAAGCCTGCATCACACGTTTATGCATCACAGAAGTGCTACACCTTTTACATGCATCTCATGGATTTTACGTACTTGTACAATTAAAACAAGACTGTTTCTAAAATAATGAATTCCCTTGTCTACGTGTTTTTTTATCGATTGTTTTTTTACCAGCCTCTATGAACTTCTATTAAAATATTTTTCGACGAACCGATTTATTAATTTTCCTTACACATTTCATTCTTTTTATTAGTATTAGTCTTGCTGTTGATATATCATCGACGAGATACGGTATAGTGTGCGAACTGTTCTGAACACATAACCCGCTTTTTTGGACCCACGGAATATATTGCAAACAGCATAAAATCAATATTAATAAATATATCGCATATTAATCAATAAAATCAGTATTAATTGGATTTAAAAAAAAAATTGAACAAGTGGCGCCATCTCTCCGGCGAACGGGGTGAACTACACACTTTTGAAACTGTAGTTTAATTAGTTCCAACTTTCCACCGCTAGATGACGCCACTTACACCATTCACAGAACAGTGCATAAGATTGGCATGATTTACCATAATATTTATGAAATTAGTTCGATGATTAACACTTGTAGAACATTCCAAAGCTAATTAGTATTGCTTTCCAATGTATTTTGATGCAAAATTACTGTTAAATAAGTCAAAAAAAACGATTTTTCAAAAACAGTACATGTGGCGCCATCTCTCCGGCGAACAGGGTGAACTACACGTTTCTGAAACACTACTTTCATTAGTTCCGACCTTTCACCGCTAGACGGCGCGGCATGTACTCTTTTTGAATCGGTACATAGAATATTTTGTATGATTGACATAACTGTCCATGCTATGCGACAGATTATGTAAGACAGCAGTACCAATTAGCTTTGAAATGTTCTAAAAATGTTAATAACCGAAGTAACTTGATCCATGATGTAAATTATCCTAATCCTATTGAACTCCACATGAACTGCTTCCAAAACGGTATAGGTGGCGCCATCTAGCGGCGGAAGATGCGAACTAACGAACGTAGTGTTTCAGATACGTGTAGTTCACCCTGTTCGCCGGAGAGATGGCGCCACTTGTACTGTTTTTGAAAAATCTGTTTTTTTGACTTAATTAACAGTAATTTTGCATCAAAATACATTGGGAAGCAATTCTAATTAGTTTTAGAATGTTCTACAAGTGTTAATAATCGAACTAATTTCATATATATTATGGTAAATCATGCCAATCTTATGCACTGTTCTGCGAATGGTGTAAGTGGTGCCATCTAGCGGTGGAAAGTTGGAACTAATTAAACTGCAGTTTCAAAAGTGTGTAGTTCACCCCGTTCGCCGGAGAGATGGCGCCACTTGTTCAATTTTTATAAAAATTCAATTAATATTGATTTTATCGATTAATATGCGATATATTTATTATATATTTATTAATACTGATTTCCTGCTTCATGATTTCATGTTTTCAATATATTCCGTGGGTCCGAAGATACGGATTATGTGTTGAGACCAGTTCGCATACTATACTGTATCTCGTCGATGATATAGGGAATGACATAAGAACGCAAAAAATTTTATTTCGAATCGCCTAAAATCATTCTCATGTTTCCTTTTTAAAAATGTTTTACAATTTGAATCAACTTGTTTCTAAAAATAGGGATTTACTTGAAGAGTTTATTTATCGTCTTACAGAATGGAAAGCAAGAGTGGAAGAAATAACACAATTGGAGAATTAAGTACTCATCAAGTATTGAGATTACAAAGATGCAGTAGTTGAAAGAAGAATAGAATAGATAATAAATATAACAAAAATATTTGAATGGTATACGAAGGTTAAAATGTTCCAAACGCGTTCGTTCCAAAATAAAACGTTGCTTTCGCGTTCTCGAATTTCGCGGTGACGGAAATCAGCGGCGATTTCGGTGATTGATGAAGTATCGCCGAAGAATTTCCTAATCGGTGATCAGGCCCTACTAAGCCTCATTATAAACGGGCAGAGTCAGCCGAACCACGGTTTTATCTTGGATCTGACGAGCTAGCCTTGTTAGCAAGCTGAACTATGGACTATTACATTTATCTGACCCGATCCACCGAAGTCTGAACAGCGTCGTTGGTTTTCTCGGTACGGCAGTGATGGATACTTCACGGTTAACGTCCTGACACTGTCGCACGTTGAACCGAAACCTAAACTGTCCACTCGTGAAGTCGATGAGCCTTCCTCTTCCTTCAAGAATACACTGCGAATCTTGGAAACTCAAGTTTTCTAATATACGTCTTCCCAAACTGCATTACCGAATTTTTTCATTTCTTCATTCTCAAATTTGCAATTTTTTGGAATTGCACATTTTCAAGTACCGAATTCGCAAATTTCCAAATATCTGCTGTACTGATTTTGGTAAAGAGAGAATTTGATTTCTTCTGTGACCATGTACGCGACACGTAGGAACATTCACGACTATTTTCAAAAATCCTACATTCTTACCAAACGTGCTCGCGATCCTAAAAAAGGACGATTGTTTCCTAGAAATCAGACCACGTTATACGAGCAAATGAAGAGGGTTTTAGAGGTTGAAAAAGGCGGTGTCACATAAACACGATGAAATCGTTGCCGGTTTAAGACGAAACGTCTATAAAATTCATTTAAAACGACGATTGCGTTACTTCTCTATGCCATGAATGAATTATATTTACAAACGCGAAGGTAGATTCATGAATTTCTTTCTTTCCTTCTTTTTTTTTTCGGAACTATAAAATAGAATTTATTTCCTCCATATCTACGTACCACATCTATCGTTTCGAGATATATATACGATAGAGGAGGTTGGTTCTTTTCTAGCCCGTAATAAGTTTCTTTTTTTCGTGTCAGGCACGTGATCAAAATTGTAAACCAGTTTTTCATCTAAACATGGCCTTTGACTCTCTTCTCGGTAAAACTGGCCCTCCCCGTGAAAGCAGACGCGGTCATCGTAATCCAGTTTACTTTCCACCTTGTCTACTGGATCAGAAACCTTACCAAAGGAGCCGAAAATGTGCTCAAAATCTCTGCGTACCACTTATCGAGCTCATTCGTTTCGAATCTCGTTCCCGCGGAGACTGTTTCTGGCTTTAAAAGTCGTTTTTACGTAGAACAGATATAAAGATTGATGCTTATCTTTCGTGAACTACTGTAGGTCTTTTAAATTCGGCTCGACTACAGGTTAATGGATATAGAATTTTCGAAAGCTTATACATCTTTCAAAAATATTAGATTTTCAAATTTTTTATTCAGGAGTTTACATAGAAACAAGGCTATTTGGAAGCATATTTTTAGTAATTAGGTCAACTTCAAATTTGGAAATTTTTAAAGAATCTACCGATGGTTTGCTAACGCGAGTGCACTTCCGTCAGCACCAGATCGTAAAAGGGCGATTCGAGTTCGATAAAAATACAATTTGCCAATTTGCAAAATCTCTCGAAGCGATCGATCAACTCTATTTTCCAATTAGCCCCAATCAATTAGAAGAAGTTTCGGAAGCGACGGTCTGGTTGGCAATTTTTGGGCTTACTGTTGTGCGCGTACGCAACGCGCATGCGCGATAGATCAGATATACCAGGTAACAAATGACATCGTCGAACTGGCATAGTAGCTATCTCTCCATCTGGCGTGGCTCGTAAACGGACAGCAATTGACCATCTAAGCAACGGCAACTGTACTCGTGCTCGTGCGACCAAACTTTATCGTCGTAACATCGATGCGATCGAAATGATGTTGTCCAAGTTGCACGTGCTCGACTGTAGGTATTCGTGGACAATAGCTCCGCCGTGCAGGAGGGTAGCTTAAGCGAGCCTAGTTAGAAGACATGACGCCAGGTTATGAATCCGAAGTAGAGATACGGGGAAGGGGGCTTTGGTTGTAACACGTGTTGTTAACCGGTTCTACCTTAATTGTCTTAAACGGAGACCATCATAATTCTGGCTTTATCTCGCCACGACTCCACCGTCGTTCCAACGGCGCGTCGCGACATCGGAAACTGCCCTTGCGGGATAATTTCCTAGAACCCTCTCTTTTCACCATTCGCCTTTTTATACCTTATTTGCGGTAATGGACCACACTCGATAATTGCTCGATTGGTGGTTAATCTACTGTTTAGATAATAGTCGTTGGAGGAGCTACATGTGTACCGAATCGTTTGATATTTTATTTTATTTTACAGATTTCAACACTTTGACTTTGAAGCGCGTACATATACGTTCTCGTACATCTACTGACGTACAAAGTTCCCAGCTGAAGATCATTTAAATGTCCTTAAACAAATTCTTATTAATATGTAATTGAAAAAAGAGAAAACTCGCCATAGATAATAAAGTTATCGAGCTAAAAGCGTTTAAGTTCATGGCCATATGGATCCGTTCAGCTTCCCCGTTGGAATATGAAGATCATAAATTAGAACGATGGATTTTTTTCACCTGCTCTTCTTCTCGAGAAAGACCCACATCACGTTTCGTGTATTAATAACTTGGTCGTATCGTCCGTGGGTCGGAATGCGTCGTAAAACGATTGTCATCGTGTGACACGACGAATTCCTTTGCAGCACGCCAAAAATCCCTCGCATCATTGTTGACCTCTGGATGCTACTCTGGTAGCAGTGTTTTGACTTCTCTATAGGTCCTTCGTAAAAATCCCCAATGTCTTCGCCCTTTTTTTCTTGTGTTATGAGCGTTATAGCCAACATCATATGTTTTAACAAATCATTAAGATACTGACGTTCTAGAGTTAACTTTGCTCATTTTGTAGTTCAATGTTCAAAATGACCATATGGCAAAATTGCAAACCCCATCGCGAAATTTTGAGAGGATCATTTGATCGGAACGGTGTGGAAGCAAGATCGAGCCGATCGAACGTCTTAATTCGCGAAACGTTTTAGTTGAACCGCTCGCGGCAGTCGAATGAGCAAGACGAATTGCCAGCGATTTGCATTTAAGCACGAGATAAAGTAGACCCGGGAGCAAATTAATCCGTCGTTTTATTCTTCTCACGAGTCATATTGAACGAACACGAGAGGATACTAGAGTCTAGATTGACCGCAAAAACAAGTAAAAAAGTAAGAAGGAAAGAAAGAAACGAACCGTTTAAGGTTTTCGTAATGCTGTTTGGCTGCCTCGCCTTCAACCGTGCCAGATATCTTCTCGATTATTTCGTAGATTTCTGAAAGTCACGGAATCACAGTCTGATTGTAGCCTTCGAGTAAATTGTACTTAACTAAGATATACGAGCAGAGAGTTTCTAATACAAACGAGCAATAATCGCCTGTCAGATTTGAATTATTTCCGTATAATTTTGTAGCGGATAGAGTGTTGCAATTTTTAAAATTTTGAAACTTATGTTATAATATATGGGGGTGAGTTTTTCATAGTTACGTATTATATCACCGTGGAAGTATTGTCCCTTTGAGGATTTGTAAACTTATGTATGTGAAAATTATTGAAAAAAATTGTAGAATGAAGAAACTTGATTTGTCGGAAATTAGGGAATTTCGGGATATCCCGATAAATCTAGAGTCGAAATAAGTTGTTGACAAATATCCCGGTGCGCCAATGACCCACGTATTAAAACTAAATGAACCATAAAACAGTGATTTTCCTACAAATCATCGAAACCGTTATCAAACAATCTAATCATGAAGTTCCAGTCGATAAACGCCGTAGTGAAAGGGTTAAGCCATCAAAGATATGAATTATTTAAATATTTAATATTCGTATCGAACGCAGTCGACTTTTTAAGTAGCGTTAAATGGCCTCCAATTACAGCGACCCATGTAAGAAACATGTATTTCATAGTAATCATTTTTCCGATAAAACATCGCGATCTTGATTAATAGCTGCCATTAAACCGTATCGATATTTCATGCTCAATATTTATACATTGATTTAGAAATAGCATCTCGGGCTGATAAAACGAACGTGTATCCTGTGATATCGTTGGCATCCTTTTAATTGCCGTCATATTTTTAAGCTACTAATTACAGACCGCCTGGGCGAAAGTACATTGCATGTGTACACCTTTTTTATATACGCTCGGATGAAATGTAGTCTCCGTTGAGGAAAAAAGGGTGCAACGTGGATCGTTTATAACTTTGATTTTGGGAAATTATATTCTCAAATTTCTACATTTCCACATTCCCAAATTTTTCATTTTTACAATTTCTACGTTTCTAAATTTCTACATCCTCGAATTCCTACGCTACCAAATTCCTAAATTACCGAATTTCAAATTTCCCGAGTTACCAATTCCCCAATTTCTAAATTTCCCAATTTCCAACTTCCCCAATTCCTAAGTCCCCAAATTCCAGCACCCCCAAATTACTAAATTACCAAATCCCTAATCTCCCAAACTACGTTCCCAAATTCCTAAATTATCAGATCTAAAATTTGAAAATCTAAATATGTACCTTGTAAATTTATCAAATTATTGTCCACTAATGTTCATATTCACAAAATCATCGAGCGGTTATAGTCTTTTCTATTTAACGACACAAGCGGGCGTGTCTTGGCGAAAACTCGTTCGACTATCGAGAACACTGCTATCGATATCGCGTGTCAATTAAGCGTGACAAGTGCGACAGAAAACAGCGCGAGAATTAAGCGTGACGACGTGAAAAGTATACGTGGGCGAGCATTCGTGCTCGTGACACGAGGCAGTATGTACTTGGTGAACGCAGGTGTCGATTCTTTTACTTATTTTACTCTCTTTCCTCCGGTTTTTTTTCTTCTTTTCTGCCATGATATTCCTGTTGGCAAGTCATTATGATCGTTCATGCACGATGATGACGTTTAATCGATTTGGTGCATGGCTTCCGGGCTTGCTGTTTTCGTCCCCGAGTACTCCGCATCCTAGATACACCGTTATGACGTTACCGTTCTTTTTATCCACTTAATCAGATACTGTAAGTGGTTTAATAAGATGGTAGGAGAGATATTAAAGCTTGGTAGAATAAATGGATTGTGAATTAGGCTACTCTAATATGATTTGTAACGGTTGATCAGATGAGTTCGTCTGGTTATATTTGATTACTTCATGACTAATTCATGTAAATGATCGAGTGATTGATTAGCTGATTTAACTGATCTCTTGTTCGATCGATTATTTAAGTACATAGTTACTTCGCTATTTCACTACGATTGTGCAGCTATTAGTCAGCTATTTAGTCAGCTGCTCAACTGTTTAAGTACTTCGTCGCTCAATTATAATGATTACTCTACTACCGGTTACTCAGATATTCGACTATTCAGTTACTCAACTAGTTAACTACTCAACTACTTAACTGAGCTCAGCTACTCCACTGTTCAATTATACTAATCAATTTCCTAATTACTCTTCAACTATGCAATGGACTGTCATATCACTGTAAGTACTATTCCACCATCACATTGCTGCATAACTCGACTTAACCATTTAACTTAGATACTGTTTAATTGCTCAGTTACTCCATCACATTTTCGATTTAACGTCGCCTAACATAAGAAAGGCAATTTGTTTGGAATGCAAGAATCATGGAGGCCGGCTGAAATTGTACGAGGCTCGACTCGAAATTCCAGCGAACGCGTGACACGGAAACACGAATGCTCGACGATGAATCAATTCCAGAACGAATTCGTGTGTTCCTCGGTAACAGGCATTCGACTAACCCGGATAGATTCACACCTGTACGCGTGGGCGTAGCTCAGGTTATCTCGAAAGAGAACATTATTCGCCCCGGACGATTATAAGAATCTTTATGTAGCCAAGAAAATTCGATGGAGGGGCCGGTTGATTCATTTCGAGATCGTACGGCTCGATTGCATCCGTATGTTCGCTGTAATACGATTAATAAATTTGTATGAGCTCCGATTCCCTGCGTAGATTAAATCGGCTCGGTATCGAGGGTTAGCTTTGCTGCTAAAAAACTGGGAGATACAAATATCTGTATTCTCGAATCGAGTGAGAATGAAATTATCAAATTCCCTAACACTTTGAAATCTTAACGAAAAAGTTGTCGCGAATAACCAGTTTGTCAAAATTAATAAAAGCCCATTGGATATCTGGGTCGTTGCTGTCGTCCGGATACTTTAACCCGCGTTTAAGCGTTTTTAAATTGCCGTAGCCCGCGGAAAATGAATAAAATAAGGAAGCGGAGAGAAGGTGGCTGTCACGTTTAATAATCTTGTTATCTGATGTCTCGCGAGGTGCGCTGAAATTTTCAGCCAGATTGCTCGTTCCCGCCCGATTATCCGAGGTTGTAACTTTCGTCGGTGGAACGCGAGATTTCGAGGCGGAAAATTCATGTTCGAATACGCGCGGATTACTGGTATAATCGATAATTTAGTGGACGTAATCATGGCGGACAACGAGCCACGGTCCGCTCTTTGACGCGTTGATATTTCATCGGTCCATGGACGACGCGATATAATTATATTTGACTCGGCTCGGTAACGATTACAGCACGTGCACGTTATTATTTCGCCTTGAATTATTCATGGACGGGGCCAGGGGAACCGACAGGCCGGCCGATATCGGAGCCACATCGTTGTCCATCTATCGAAACCGGAATCAATCTCGTTGGTCATATTATCGAGCTGTTATTATCGCGCTTTTTCCGGAACACGTTCCTTGAAATGAGACGTTCAACAGGCTTCTACAGGGAAACGTCGATCTCTCGATATCCTGGAAGAAGCTGCGACCTCCTCGGGGCTCCATTAAATTGTAAGCGAAATAACCACGTGCTTAGTTACGAAAATAACATTATCATTATATGTCTTTAATTTTTGAATAAAAACATTTCCCAGATACCATGTCTTACAAACACGAGACGTGCGCTGCCGCCATTTCACATTTAAAATCTCGCGTTTAATTTAAACTGAGAATCAATACGATATTATCTCGGAATCGATTTGCCAAGACCATTTAGGTAAACCGTGGTTTATTTTATTCGGATCAATTTTCCGTAGCACGACCGTGACTAATTTTGATTTTGATTCTCCTGCCGCGTTGATAAAAATTTATGTTATCGCGAGGTTTTGGTCGGACCTTACGAATTCTTAACTTGGAAATGAAGCATTAATATACATCGATCTGATCCGATATCAATCGACGTTGTTCGATTATTTACGCACGCCTTATTATTCGTCCAATGAATTATTCGATCTTCTGGCCGATCGGCCGAGAGATTTATCATCGAGATGACTCGAACGCCCTGTAATTTCGTGGCTTTCTTTTTCAACTGCCACGTCCGGGGAACGAACGTTAGCGACGTTTAGGAAAGAACCCGACAATTTTCCTCCTAATTAAGGTAATTAACGGGGACGGTTAAAAAAATCTGTTGAAATTCACGACGCCTACCCAGGTCGAACAGCTTCACAACTTTCTCTACTTTATCGTTATAATTTGTAAATTATTTTAAATATCATCATTTAGTAACTTTACAAAATACATGATACAGGGATGCAAGATTCTCAAATTTCTAAATTTGGAAGTACCCTTAATGACGTATTCTATTAGACGAGTGATGCATTGGCGTTAAACGACCCATTTTCCACGGGGAATTATTTAGACGAGTTGATTATAACCTCGATGGACGAGGGATCCACCCACTTTCCTCGGGAACGTAACGGAAAACTATGTTTCGATTCCCATTCCCATGGTGACTTAAGAGGCCTTTTACACGCCTTATAATGTTTTCCGTATACACCTGCTTAATATATGGTCTCGAAAAAGATACTTTGCTTCAAGCATCCCCTCATTTTTCACCCCTTCTTCAAATCTGAGTATTTATTTTATCACCGGGTCTACAGGAATGTTGTACATTTGGACTATTACGAACACAGGAATCTATGGTTCCAGGGATGTGCTGATGAGTAGAAGGAATGACAAAATTATTCTCGATACAATTCAATACAACTTCCAAATTAACACGGCTTCAGAAAATGTCCGAGTCAGAAAATTTCGCTCGAAACGAAGCAGGTAATTTCTTTTCAGCGTCCATTAAAACCTGGTCCCCGACAAATGAATTGATTAATCGCAGAGAAAAGCCCGGGTTCCCGAACAATTCCTCCAATTTCGATTCATCCATAAGCAGGAGCCTGGCAAACAAAGGGTTCCTCGAGTGCCAGGATCAAAGGATCCCACGGGATAGCGAGGGTCCTCGTAATCCCGATGAAAAACGCGACCCATTCGTTCGTGGAATATTTTACGCGGCTCGGTATGAAAAGTGGTCATGTTCGTCCGAGCTGTGGCATGCTCCGCTATTCGCGATCCTCGCGTCCAGCGTTAAAGTCCGGCGGTGCACAATGGCGGTTAATATTTTTGTTTCTGGTCGGGTGAATTGATCGCGGATTCCCAGCGAGTAATCCTTCCTGTTGGCCGGGATCCGTTCGCTGGTAATGAAGGCTGGCTTTCTCAGAGGGGTCCAAGTTGCCAGGTTGGCTTCGTGGCCGCCTTTTTGCCGCCGCGTGGGCATGAAGATGTAACCTCCGTGGGCAAGCCGCAATAACGAAGGGAATCGCGATACCCGGACAGAGATAGGTCTATGGTGATGAATGCTAGCATGCCTGCAGCATGGCGCTATCAATGGCATCTCCAGCGGCTACCTCGGTGCTCGGACCGATTGCAAGTCATTCCCTTCGTTCGAGCGTTTGTCGTTCCTGGATCCACCGGGGACATCCGCTCTCTACTCAAATCGTAAACTCGAGGTGTGGCTGGACCACAGTGCCATCGAGTGCGCCATTCAGCCTCATGTGCATTCAGAAGTAGACGCTACCGGAAAAATTCACTGACACGGTGATGGTCCTCTTACTCATCGCAGTTCTACTTGCAAGTTTACCGAGCGAAATTAGTATTACACCGCCTTAAATTGCGGGTATTGCAAAATTAGAAAGTGTTCGATCGTCGTTTGACCCGAATGATAATTAGTATCTTTCCGCAAGACATATCTCTAGTTTGTCGCGACGGCACATGGTAAGGACACGCGATGCTTTCTATCGATCGAGTAATTAATACTAAATCCAAATAGAGAGTAGAGCCGCGAACCGAAACGTTCTGGAACGAGGCCCGGATGCCTTAACACCGGTCACGCCCCGCGGCTTTAAACTGTTGGTAGATGTGGGAGCGGTTTGTTTTAGACACGGGTCTAATGCACGGTTCAACCTGTAATCATCGACGAACGAATGGGTGGGATCGAATATATCACGGCAAACGAAACGGAATCGGACAGACACAATGTTCCTTTATTTCGTGATACGCTTCTTTTTCTAACCTGCATGTTATACGAAAGCTAGATGAGACAACTAGAAAAGTAGATTCAATTCTTAACAAGTAACCAAACAAGACACCAAGAACCAAAGCAATTTTTAACAGTTGAAATTGTTGTCGAGAAAGGATCGATATCTTTATACAGTTAGGAGTTAATAAACGGAGACAGTAGGTAAAAACGCGACTTTCGAACTAACGCAACAAATCTAGTGCTAAACGAGAGATAATAAATGTCTGTGTTTGCGTTTCGACACTTGTCAAGTTTCATATTTATCGACCTAATATTTAACGTGCAGCAATTTAGGAACGAAACAGAAAATAGCTGGCTACGGTATAATAAAATGTACGATTGGCAATGCGTAACGCATTGCTTGCGAAAAATGCGTGTTGTCAGGCAGAAATTCTTAATCAGCAATTTCGTTGCGCCTTTTTCTACGTGTATCTCTCCTCGAGTAATTGAAATTAATTTCATCACGGACTCACGGTGACACGCAGCGAATTTCTACATTCCTAGATAGATCTTTAAGTTTCTCAATCGCTAAATTCGTAGGCATTTAAATTGCAAGATAATTTTAGGCTCACATAGATCTTTACAGATCTCTTATGTTACAAGTCTCTTACATCTTAGAAATCTTGATATATTTTTCTCTATGTCAAAGGAACCTTATGTTCATTAAATCTCTAAGATCCTCAAATCTTAATAACCCTGCGAACCCTATAACACTACAAACCCTATAACCCTCTACATTCCTCTACTTTCAAAAAACTTAATGAATGGAAAATGTTTTGCAATTGACGTCAGTCGGATTCATGAATCATTCCTTAAGAAAGTGACGCAAAATCTCGCGATTTAATTGATTCCAACTGCAACGGAATTTCTGGAATTCATCGGAGAACGAAGCGTGCGAGTTTCGTCGCCTTCTGCATCGACTCGCGTTCTTTTTCTCCTCTTTCTCGGTGTTGTCCAAGTGCCGCGTAATCATTCGCAATTTGCTGGCTTATTAAGCGTACCGTTATCTGTCGAACGTGAGAATGAAGAGACTCGAAACAGGACGAATTCTCGTGTGTCGCATGCGAATTATACACGTGTTGCAGCCACGTGTGCATCGACACGTGTTTCCATTTGAGTAGCTTACAAGAAGCGGTATTAAGTGAAATCAGTTGAAAGAAACTTTATTACTTCTGAGTTACGTATTTCGTAAATAAATCTAACTTTGTATATAAAATTTTGATATTTTTCTGACGAAGAGGTGTCTTTTGGAAAAGGAAGAAAGGGGAGATAAAAAGAGCCATAGAAATAGAAAAAAATGGGAAAAGGATCGGAATGGAGCAGAGGATAGTAATTTGCCGTTATGAATAGCACAAATTATACACCCCAGCTACTTTGTGGGTTTCCTGCAGGTCTACTGTTGGAAATCGATTCTGCTATTTATTAATAGTCCTCTATTATCCCTTCCCGTTACACGACACGTCAGCAACATTTTCTTTCGGGAAATATATTTTTTACTCCGATCGATAAAACCTTATTAACAAAAAATGTGTAATGATGCAACATTATGTACAATTGACAGGAAACTAATCGATACCCGTATCTTCGAGTCGAAGCGCGAATAAAAAGTTAGCAGCATCTCCAATTATCCGAGCAACACCTGTTATTTCCAGCAATTTTAACACTTCTAACGCCTCTGACAAAAATGTTTCAGCGTCGTTGCCTTTTCAAAAAGCCTACATTGCGACCATTTCGAACGGGACTATCGTATTTTCTTCTCCCATCAGTTTTACAAGATAATAAACGGGTATTAGGATGAAAAAAGGTCCGTTCCGCGAATCCTGTCTTCGAGACGTAAAAACTGAGAGAAGGATCATTCCGAGGACGAGCCGATACTTTCGGCTACTTTGTGGTCCCGCCTCCTCGACATCGTCAAATGAACAGGCTATTCATTACTGGCCATTCATTATCAAAATTATCAACTTTCTACACACTGCGTCTTCAATCTCTTTCGAATTTTCTCTAGTTTCGACGTTTATGCAAAATCTTCGGCTTCCGAAACTAGTCGCCTAATTCGCCATTCGTCTTGTCGACTTTTCAAGATATTGTAATAGTACTTGGGTCTTTCGTGACTTTCTCGACTTCCCTCGGGGTGAACATGGCGAGAACATGTTTTTGATATTGGAACCGAGTAAATTACGGCTGCAACTTTGTTACAAAGGTGATAATAGAGGGCCAACCGAAATTGCAGTCGCCGCAAGGTATGTGCCATTATTGCCATTTTTTGAGCTGCTCTTTTGCTTAGTTTACAGGTGGAAGAGTTGAGAGTTTGCGGGAAAAGATTTCGGGGAAGTTGCTGGAGGAATTTTGTGGTACTCCGAAAATTGTACTAGTCTATAGTTTCATTGTTGATGAAATTCCTACATCCCCAAATTTCTACATATCCAAATTCCTGAACCCCCAAATTCCTAAATCCCCAAATCACCAATCGTGCATTTCACAAAATTCCAAACCTCGAAATTCCCAAAATTGCGCAATCGACCATCGAAGAGCAGCACGTGACGTTGCAGATATCGGTCTAATCCGTACCTCCTAATATTTTCTAACATTCTCGAAATTGCACACTCGAATGGTGGCTAGTTTGCATCGACGTTTCTTCCAACCCCTAATTCCTGCTTGAATACTCGTTACCAGCGAAACTACCGCGAGACCGTTCGACCACAATTTGCGTTAATGCTCCAGCCATCGGAGGGGGGCGTATTTCGCGAACCCTCATTTTCATCCCCCTCTAGGGCACAAAGCTTTCAATTTGCCTTTTGCCCGGCGAACCTCTCCTCCGAGGAATCAATCAACTCAGAATTTACAAAGCAAAATCACGCTAACGTGGATCAGGCCATGCTAGACGTGCGAACTCGACTCGATAAAAAAATCGCCACAATGAGAAAACTATAATTGGTCCCCTCGTTTCGCTTCGCTGCACGCGGTATTCTAGCAAATTAGCGGTTTTATACGGATAAATTAATAGTTCTACGTACACCTGGCGAATTAGCATGTACGCTCGGACGCAACATAAGGTTTTCTAAGGGGATACGTGACTGCACAGCTTAGGTTAGGTTGCCTATATACCTGTGTTACTGCATCGTTAGAGCTACTTTATGGCCTTGCAAATTTGGGATTATAGAATTTTGTACTTGGATAATTGTAAGTTTGGGAGATGAAGAGTTAGAGATCTGGAGATTTAGAAGTTTAGAAGCCTGAAAGTTTGAGAAGTCAGGAATTTGGAAATTTGAAGTTTGAAGGAATTTTAAAATATCCGTAACCTAATGTACCTGCAGTATTGTCCCGCATAGTACAACTACCCATATTTGTCTAATTCCACGATATCCATCAGCAGCAACTAATCAAGCATCAAAACCGGCACAAGGAGGCGCAGCAGAATAAGAAAAAGAATAACAAGAAGAAGAGGCAACAAAGAATAATTCTCGTGGTAATACGTCCCTGCCAATCGTCGAAACTTCGTACCAGCTGTTATTCACAGAAACTATTAATTTATTCTGCAAGCGAGTTCTCTCTAAGTACGGTGTAAAACGCGCTCGGAGCTATAGGATCGGTCGGCGTTGTAAGCGGCGATCGTTGGGGCCGATACACATTGGGCCGAGCGAGCGAGCGTGAGGTGCAGCCCCGGTAAACCGAGAAGGTGCGTTGTGTAGGTTGATTGCAGGGTGCCGCACGGTGTTTGCTTTATAAATCGTGGCCTGGTCCAGGGGAACCGGAGGAGAAAACGGAAGGAACGACGCGAGGGGCCGGCGTCAGTCGCGATTGATATCGTTCCTGAAATTGGGTTATGATTTATCGGGATTTCGGTTCTCGCGCACCGGCTCTCGTCCTTGCCGATTGAATATCCTCTCTATCCCGCGAAATACGACCGCCATACCAAACATCTCTTTCTCCTTTTACTATCTTCCATCCTATACGAATATTACTGTCTGACTTATAACGTGACGCACTCGTGACGCACAATGCACAAGTCAAAAGTTAATTAAATCCAAGATATTAACATTTCAACTTTCCTTAACAATTAGCTGTGGCACAACTGCTAAAAAAATCATAGGTTAAGGGGTTAATTATTTTCGTATTCTACTATTTGCTACCAGCGCAACTGAGTATTCTTGTTCTACAATTTCTATTATTCTTAGTACTCCGTTATACTGACAACTATATTACCGTGTACAATTAATTATACTCATTAGGCACACTTATAACTGTACGTACTGTATAATTAGTTATGCATACTTACAACTGTACTAGAGTCTATAATTAATTATGAATACTTACAATTATACATACTGTATTTATACTACGCTTACAACTGTACATACTGTATCTATGCTATATGACTATGTACTCATGATATAATTGCTATGCGCTGTAATTTCCTCGCTATGTAATTACTGTGTTTTTTGTATTTTGTTACGCATTACGCATAATATTTGCTGTATTACGCATTACATTTGCCATGAGTGGTAATATGCGTTGTATTTCACACACGTATCTTGCATATGTGTTACGTATTGAAAGTTTGCGTGTGTCGAATTCATTACTCCTTCTAATTGCATTATATTTGCTACGCGTGGTAATTGCTGCGCTTTGTATTTGCCACGTGTTGTAATCGTTACATATTGTAATCGTTACGCGTTGTAATTGCCACACGTTGTATTTCACGCACGTTATAATTCCCACGCGTTGCAGTTGCTACGCGTAATAATTTCCACGCGCAGTATTTACCATGCGTGGAATTTATTACGCACTGTAATTCAACGTATATTCACTATGTGCTACTGCGTTGTAATTGCATCGCAGTTGACACGCGTAATTGAATAATTGCTGCACATTGTATTCGGCACGTGCTACAATTTCATCATATCACTTATATCGTAGTACTGTACGTTGTACGAATTGTACAAGCTCTTCAACCTGTTCTACTTCTTTCTGAAAGGCATACCTCAAACGGAACTTCGAGTTCGTTCCATAAAACGCGTTCCCCATAACCATGTGGTACTAAAACCGTCGTAAGGGCAGGTATTTTTTCTGGTACGGTTTCGCGAGCCACGTAGAACGCACGTCCCAAGTTTCCACTCCACGATACTTAGGTAATAACCCGGTAATGACGGGCTCCGTTCGAACGGATTACTTTTTCTTCGTTCGCGTGTAGTGCTGCAGAGCAAACACGCCAGCGTGGAAGATGATGATGATGATGATAATGATGATGATGACGATAATGATGATGACGATGATGAGGGTCTTCACGCAATCCGCGAACCCTGTTCGCTCTATATACACACTTGCTACATATTTATACAGATCGCTCGGAGCCGATGAAAATTCCATCAACGCCGATTATTACGCCGTACATACGTACGTACGGTGCACCAACGTGGATATTTACCGGTTTGTTTGTAGAAATAGCTTGTACAACGGGCTAGAGAATATTCATTCCCGGCGGCCAACGTATCGTCCGACGGAATTAATTGAATTAATGCCTGCAAGGGTTGGACAAATGATTTCCAGCCAACTAATATCTCCCGAACGATGATTAATCGATTAATTTCCGACTTCTGGAAATATGTGCTTGGATAGGTTCTTTGAGGTTCATCGCTCAAATATTATTGTTATTATTATTATTATACGTTGCGTTCACGGAGCTTCGCGAGTCTTCCACGTGTTCCTTTTTCCCTTTCCTCGTGGGTGCCAAGGCAATTTTCGTTGTTGAACAAGAAGAGAGAGAGCAAAAGTGGCTTGCATTCAGGAATTCTGGTGCGTGATAGCTCGCGAGTCGCGTTCGTTCATCTTCGTTTATTGGAGCGAACGTATCATTACGTGGGCCAATTAATGTTCTCGACTCGAGACTCGACCAGCCCTTAATTGCCGGCTAATTACTTCGTAATGCCGATCTATTAATCTCCGCGTGTAATATCGCCTATCGGATACGATTTAGGCGGCTACGACCGTGATTCGCGCGTGTAATTCTTTAACGAGCTGAATCTCCATTACCGAACTCGTTTCTTTACCGATAGAGCAACTTCGGCCCTTTCGTACTTGTTCTACTATTTCACTATTTTATTACCTTGCTATTACTATTCTATTTGAACGAACATCTTTTTTCATTTTAATCCTATCATTCAACCTTTCGTATAATCTTAACGTAACGGTAGACTTTTGAAAAGTATTAAAATTGCAAACGTTTAGCAGAGGTACTTTTTCGGGGATGCATGAAATATGAGCCATTGTTCAGGCATTATCAGCGATTTAGAAACTGCGTTGCGCAAACTTTTAGTTTACTAAATGTGAACGTTTAAACTTTCGTATTGGATTTGGTGAGTCACACCATTGTTAGATTGCCTCGCAGCATGCCACAAATTTAATAAAGCGAAAGGGGATTAACAATGACGTAGAATAAATCGATTCATATTTGACGACAAACCTGTTTGCTTAAATACAGAAGTAAACTCTATAATACAATCAGTAGAACAATAACACAGTAATTGGTAGGAATACAGCAATGAAACATGAGAACAATAACTCTATGACAGTACAGCAGCTAAGTAGAGTAAAATTTGGTGTACAATCAACCCTGCAAATTGCCGGGTGATTCGAGCTTCAAAATTTCTTCAATACAATTGCATCTTGACGATCTAGTTATTCGCGTATTTTCTGTGAATCAAGGATTTCGTCCAAGTATCCCCTGAAAAGGGTTACGTTGGTCCGCAAGTAGTTCTGCCGGTTGACTGCCACTGGTCTGCAAGGTACCGCCCCCTTGTTTGAGAAACTAAGAGACCCAGGCATGCCTGCACGGTTTCTCGACCTGCGCCCTCTTTCTTTCGCCAACGGAAACCACCTTCCAGCCAACTCTTTCTCCCTGACCGGTGATCCTTTATCGTCTCTTCCCCTTCTACACCGTTCCAGCAGGTTCTCCTCGTTCCTCCCTTCGGCCTCGTCCTCCCCTCTGATCGTGTAACTGGAAGAGGAAGAAGAAGAAGGTGTGCTGGTTCGCGAGGTGGCCGGTAGTTAGCACTCCATTACACATGGTTACCTATCATCAGAGCACGCCAGCCACACGATTTGCTCCCCGGGCCCCATGGATATTCATGGACCATAAGTAACGTGTTTCGTGGACGCGGAGGGTCTTTCGGACACGACCACTTGCCCCATAATCGATTATAATTGCCTTATAGATACACTCTGATCGTTACTTTTTGCGTAGGACCACGTTCGGGCTAATGGTTTTCTTTTGCCTTTCGTTTAGGCTTCGTTTAACGTTGCCCAAATGAGACACTTACGTCTCTTGCGTTTTCTCGAAATACCTCGTTGGGCTCGAAGGCTCCAGCTTAAAGGGGATCTGTTTTAAGGAAGCTGCGCTTTATGTTCCAGACGGTGCTCCCATAAATTAGGACTTTGGTCATTTAGGGACTTGACTCGAGGTTTTGGTCAATTGGAAATTTGTGCATTCAATGATCCAAATTCCAATCAGAGAACCCAGAAGTTTGATCGTTTAGAGATCAGGCGACTCTGAGATTTGACAACTCAGGGACTTGACAACCTAGGAAATTTGACTACTCGAGATTGAAGCTCAAGTCCCGTAAAGAAATTCCACAAGCGACCTGATGATCCCCCTGTGCGCCCATAATTACATAAACTTCACGTTCCACGTTAAAATTGCATTGGTGCTGATTTATGAGAGCGCCTGATGACCGTTCACGTCGATCATCGATCTGGATACCCAGGACCAGAACGATCGACAGCGATGTCGAGCCCGGTGGAAAGTACACGTCGTAACTCGGCCATCGGTTGCTCGTCGTAATTGGCCGTTTTTTTAATTGATAAAAGCGCGCTGTCACGAAACGATACGAGTGCAGCCGCGTTTCAATTATAATTAAACGGAAGAGTAAATGGACCTGGAAGCCCACTGCCAAGAAAATAGGGTGGGATAATTCTGTCGTCGAAGGTGGGGCTAATTGCCGTCGTAATTAACGCTGACCGGTGTGATGCAATGTGCTCGCGAGCACTTATAGTTATTCATGGCTGACATAAACAACCGACGTACGTACGCGTTTTAACGGTCAACGTCGAGGCCCTAATTGAAATCGGGGCTGAATAATTAGCCGTAAACTTGTTTACGGTTTGCTTTATTGTCCTGCTGATACTTGTTAATGACTCTTTTTCATCGAAGAAGTTTGCCGAATTTCACCTGATTTTTTATTAACAATTATTCTTGTCGAATACTTTAATTTGTATTCAAATAAGAATACCAAGGTGCTTTGGAATTCTTAAAAATTAATAATACGTCAGATCGTCAGTGTATTATACAGGAATTTAATAGACAAATAATACGTTCTGCATCGTACACGTAATTCGCGATGAAATAGTTGAATAAACTTTGAACGGTGTAACGTTGAACGTAACCCATACGACAAACATGATAAGTATGTAATTGAAATTTAAACGCACGATAATTACGACGATATCCTTCTTGTTATGTAAAGTACATAATCGATACGATCGAATATCTATTATGTTGATGTAAATGGTTTCACTTGCTTCCTCCGGTTGATTGCAGCACGAGCAATTTTTACGAATCTCTCCGGAGAGCACCGCGAAGACAGGAAACAACGATGCATTTAATAGATGCATTGCGTGTGCCGTGAATTCATCGGATCTTGCGTGTATCAACGAGTTAGCGAACACTTAATGCAGCGTCTTTGTAAGTAAATATTCCCTGTCTTAAATTGCGGCTGAAAACGAGGCTTGCTATGGCAATTTGTTGCCTCGGAGCACGGAGAAAGAAGGATGCTTCCGAAGTAATTTCTGGATACGAATTAAACTGCCTTATGGTACAATTTAATGCAAATTATTATTCGTTCGATGATTAATCGTTTGTATGACAGTGTTTGCCAAGGAATTATTTCCTTGTTTATGAAACTTTAACAAGTGGTTTATCTACGGTCGCACGAACGACAAGCAGTAATTTCAAATACAGCTCGATTGCTGAGTTATCATTCAACAAATCTGGTTAACGATTGTAATAAGATGAGAATTAACATTTCATGACACTGCATCCGGTACTTCAGGTAGCTTCAAACATTTTTTGGGGACTTCAGGTGCTATTTTTACCTCGACACAGGACCATGTTTAGACACTTCAGATGTCTCGGATACTTGAAATACTTCAGCATCTCACTCACGATGTTTGAAACGCTTCAGAAACATTAGATACCCGAGGCACTGGATGTACCTGAATTAAGTAGGAATCGATAAAATTTGATGAGCTGCCATAGAGAGTTATCTTGAATATCTAAAGGGAAACACTGGCAAATTTTTGTTCGATCGATTTCCCGGCAAGGCTGTGATCTCGCCGATAAATCGACAGTCCTTCTCACGATCGATCCACGTATCCGGCGCTTCTGCTCCTCCGTTCTCTTTGCTCTCACGGGATTTCTCTTCTGGCAGAAAAATCGAGTGCGAACACGGCCGATCAATTTGCCCTAAAGAGTCGTTAATTTTCGGTCGATGCCCTCCTACTATCTCGGTGCTTGTCGAAAATTATATTTCGCCGGCGATCAGGATCAGGTACGAAGAAGGGACGAGGAGGTGGTTTTGTGGCGCATAATAAGCCCGATCGGGCCCCTTTAATGAGCCATAATGGGCCAGCAAGTATGCGTAATCGTCGATGATGGCCTCGAACATGATTCCATCTCGTTCACCCTCTTTCTATCCGCGCTCACCCTTTCTCTTTATATTGTGTACTCTCTGCGCCAGGATTCGCGCAAACACCGAACCTACATACATTGTACGGGCATCGATAATGGCTCCGTGTCACCTAATTTCGAGCAATTACTTTCGTACCGAGTCGATGGATCGCTCGATACTGGCCGTGATTACAGAACAGTACGGTAATAACACGGCTCGAGTAACAATTTGCTCGGCGTAAACGAGATTTGACGAGATTGTCGCGTCTTGTCGTTCGCGATTAAAAAACGTATCGGCTGTCCGGTGTTACTCTTTGTCTTTCGGCTGGGTTCGAGCTGTTAATCAAGCCCGCTTTTGTATCGGACATTGCTATCTGAATTTCGGAATTCTCCATGGTATCCGATCATCTTGCCCCCTTCTTTAATTACCGATGGGAGAGCTTGTAAATCATATCGTCTCGGAAATTTAATTACCCGTTCAATGAGAATCTCACGAGAGTCCGGTCGCGAGAAGTTCGAGAGAGATCTTAATGCGACTCGCCAGATTCGTGCAAAGGTTAAATCGTATTATTATTACATTTACCGTATCAGAATTAACCTGGAAATATTATGTATCTTAATCGATAATTACAGTATATGGGAACTACAGTTCCGTTCATAATTTCGGTGCACACCTTCAAATTAAATTAACATTCCGCCATCGAGAATCGAGATTTTCGCGGTTTCAACGTAATTTTAAACGATGTGAGCGAGATTTCAGAAAAATTTATCGGCAACATTTGTTCGTGCCGGGCGAATCAGTTTTCAGGATCGCAGAACTTAACGTCGTGTCGTCATGCGCTCATTTAAACTTATTTACTTACCGAGGCAAAACGGTGCTCAGCCTCGTTTATGGCTTCACCCTTTCCCTCCCTGCAGACCGTTCGAGCTTGCGAATCAATTTAATCGGACCGTCGATTGTTCCGAGAAAATCATAGGTGCTGGCCGGTTATTTAAGATACGGAGTCCCGCGAATCGTCAGTGATTCTCAGCCGCAATCATTTTTTATTCGCTAGTGCGAACACTGAACTTTTCTAGTTTCTATTTTGGTGAAATAGCAAGTAGCAAACATAACTCTCATACATTATACTTCCTAGTATCGAAAATTGAGTCATGACAACTGCACATCGACACAAAGATCCGTGTTTGAAGTAAAGTTTCATCCGAATAGTCGAACCGGAAGCAACATTACCCTGACATTACCAGCCTATTATAATTGTAACGTGTAATGGATACGCTAGCAACGAGCTCCGACAATGGGAATCAACTCACAATGCAGAAAATACGACGAGAAGTTTGCCCTTGGGGAGATCACAAAACCTTCCTCCCTTTTCACATCGGGAACGGCCCCGTAGCTCGGCGAATAAATGGCCTGATTAAGCACGCCATTTTGCCTGTAATGTAATCTTTAAGCGTACGTCGACTTCTCTCGTTGCCATTGTGCTTCGTACGAGATGTCTCGTCGATCATTTCTAAGGATTAAGCTGGACACCTTTTGTACCCTCGATTATTATTCATATTTCGGTCGTTAGTTTCCTCTTCCTCCTTCGTGCATTTTGTAGCCACTGTTCTGGAACTTCGTCGCTTATTCCTTCGACTTTCGCATTTTTACCTCTGTTTATATTCACGTAAGTCGAAATAGCAACTTGAATCATTTAATTAAAGAAATAATTTCTGTACAATCCACGTTGTAGTATTTTACAACGGCAGTAGAATAATTACCTGCTCTACTACGTCTTGCCACATAATTCCGTTTCTACTGCCGCAGCCCCTTAAACAGTGCCATTGTACACAGTTACCTCGTCCAATTATATTTCGTATTGTGTCGATACAAAGAGTCGACACGAACACTTTTTACCTTAAGCTCCGAAATCGAAGAAACTAAAAAAACGGAAAGAAATCGAAAAGTCGCGAACGCGTCGCAGTCTCGTAGGATTTTTCGGTTAAATCCGAGCGGAAGGAACGCGACCGGGAAAAAGAGTTCATTGTTGCGGAGGGTTTCAAACAATGACACGATACAATGGCGACTGGATCGTCGATTGTTGCCACTCGACCATTATTTTTCTTTTCTTCCATTATATTTTCGCGCCGCGACAATGCCCTCTAACGAATCGTCCAAACGTTTTAATTCCGAAATAACGGATTTTCGTGTAGCCTCTCCATTTTTCTCATTTTATTCCTCCTGGAAAAAAACAGAGGATCGTGTAACTCTTCGACTTTTGACCCTGCATTGGCGTATGTCGACAGAGGGGTGGGTTTACAATCTCTAAATATTTTTTAATTTTCAAACTTTCAGATCTTAAATTTGTAACTTTTCGAATTCTTGAAGTTTCAAATTCTATAGTTTCAGAGTAAGAATGGTCGAATTTCTTAATTATCAAATTACATATGCAAATTCCAAAATTCTCAAAACTTTAAAGTTATCAAAAGTTATCTATCTGAACTCCCAGTTACGCCAATGGCAGTGGCAAGTTCAGGAAAGTATCGTTGACGTTTCTTTTTCTCCTTTTGAACGTGAACAACGTAAAAATCATCTCGGCGGGCGTCCATGCGTTCAAAGGACCTAAAAGGGATTCACAGGTGTGACCGTTCACGAGAAGGGACTCGCAGGCTTATTCGGTTTCCACCGCTTCATTTTGTACGAAGTGCATGCAAATTTTCTAAAGGGATCGCTTTATTCCGGCCCCTTCGTGTCTGTCCTTCAAACCGATATTAAAATACCCTTAAAATATTCCTTCAAATTCTGTACCTCAATTGACCGTCACATAAGAGAGTATTACGTGATGAACTACTGACAAAATTATATCTTTACTTACTTTTCTTGTAATTTTCGTAACGATGCTAATGTGTTCTCTGCTACATCCCTTTGCACTTATCCTACTTATATACTCCTGCAGTACATTTTTATTACCCTTGATCTATTTTGTAAATGGAGCTGGTAGATAAAAAAATGAAGGAGTGTAAAGTTCAAAACTAGAACCTAGAACCCTGTGAACGTCGTGAAATAATTGACATTTGTTCGTAGTCTTCGATGAACGAGGAAGGAGTAAATTTTTGAAGGACCCGTTAACGCGAGCGGTGGAATAAATCGGTGATTTACGGGGAAGAATTGGATAAGGACGCGAAGGAAACGCTAAGAGCGGAGGAGTGAACATGCGAGCTGATAAAAGAGGAAAGGAGCGGAGAACCGTTGGAGCGGGCGTGCTCTGCTCGCGCATTGGTGCACCGGTGTGTACGATGTGTGCAAAGTCGCCATGTTGAATATCCCCACTTCCTTTACACGTGTCGTACACCTACACACGTGTTGGAAACGCGATACCGGTCGCGATATTACAGTGTTCTAAGGGTGAGAAATCGGACCCTGCCATGAGCTAGCGTGGCCTAACAGGGGTAACTACCCTCACCTACGGATTACTCTTCCTATTAAATAAACCTTCCGCTTTCTTCCATTTTCGCTAACGTCAATTCGCTAAACTTAACATGAGTTTCTCGTGTTTGAAAGATTCGCGACGTGTACGTAAAACAGAGAGTGCGTTACAATTTTTTTTCGTGTATTTGTCTCGTTTAACGTGTCAAGAGAAGTTATTCAACGGCTTAATCAAAATCTTGTTTCGAGATGGCTGGAGCAGATATTAAACCTGGTACATTGATGCTCTCTGATCTATAATTAAGATAGTATCCTTCTTTCTCGATGTAATTCATTCGAATCAGAGGACGTTTTATATTCCTCTGGTCACGATATAGTGGAAAGGAAATTCGATTCAATTTTCGATCGACCTTCGTACGATCTCTGATTAACTATGACTGCTCTAAGTTGGTAATTGTATAATAAAAACCGTATCTCGCTGAAAAGCGTCAATTCTTCGGAAAGCCCAATTAATATCCGAGGATATTACCGCAATTTTCCGAGAAATCGATCGTTACTTTCCGAGAATATCATCTTACTTTTTCATTAACTCGAATATTCCTGTTACAGCGAGTTAAAACACAATCTTCGGTTAATCTTTCAGACTCGTGTTCGCATGAATTTTTCATTACTTTCGTTATCCTCCGGCAGCGGAGAAATAAAATAGACAAAACCAACCGGCGAAATTGCAAAAGAACTTCATTTTACAAGCGCGAGTTACCGAGGGATCTCGTTTTTCGAGCGACAAAAAACGCGCAAACGCGTATCGCAAACGAAATTCATCCTGCAAACACGAATTACAAAGTAGCTAAAACGCCGCTAAAATCAGTGTGGGATACCAGGCGAAAAATAAAGCTAATCGAAGGCACGTTTGCACTGTAATCTGCGTGTCGACTTGGAAGAGAGGTAGCAATCATCAATGCGAACATACGTTTTTTCCAGCGATCCACCTCGCGAACCTGCGGTTCAATTTTTTGCTGCCTCGAGAGTACGTACTTACGTGCGTCGCTAATTATCGAGGTCCGCGGTCGATACGATAAAATTACTCGGTTCGGAAAAATCAATTTTCTAATTGCCAGTCGTATGAGACTCGAGTCAATCCGGACTTCACCGTTAAAAGGATAATCAGGTAGGAAAAGTTCGAGTACCGATAGTTTCGTACTCGTTTTTCTCTCGGTCCGAAACGTACCAACTCGCACGTACCGAGTTACGTAAACAATTCGAGGGTTCGTGTTCTAGACGTTTCGAACGTGTAATTTCTCGTCACGTTTCGACACCGTTGCTGTCTCGAGTCCGATCATTAGCCAGAAACGAAGCTGCTCTAAACACAGCCATTAAACGAGATACGTCAGTTTCAGTCCTGCTTTCTAACGGTTCGCCTCGAAGAAAGTGTCATCGTAAGTGTTCTGACAATTTAATCGCGTCGGTGCAACTGTTACAATAATCGCGTTCTGAGTTAATACCTGCTGTGCTGAATGTCCGGATTCGTCTTTCATTGAAAATCGAAACGTACGTTTTCGACAGCGAGTTAGACATGGTAGATTCTGTGGGTAGAATAATTAATTACAGCGAACGAACGATTGGTGATTCGCTCTTCTGATTCTAGACCTGTGCTGTCGTGGAACGGTATTTGGGAGAATTTGACGCATATGTTCAGAGTGCAATTTCTACATAATTTAACAAGTTGGCTCGATAGGTGCGTGTGGACGTTCAGAGTGCAATGGACATGATCGTAATATTGATGCGTTGGGTTTTGGATGCAAGATATTCATTTAATTCATATACGCTTATGTTAATGTTACGATCAGAGTATCACGATGTCAAAGTATCTGTCATTCAATCCCTAACAAAGCTAGCTGCCACGCAAAGTGATGGAAAATCTTTCTTTTCGAGATTAAAGACAACTCTTGAAATACCTACGGAAAGTATCTCTCGCAGAATATCGATTATTAAAGAATTCCGGCGTTAAAGAATCCTTAACGAACCGATGTCAGTTCCAAAACGGAGCAACGAGCAGTGAACGTCGGCACAAGAATTCGTCGAAAAATAAATAAAATTTGGAGGTGTCTTAGCATCCGAAGAAATCAGCAGGAATGAAAGAAGAGTACAAAAGAGCGGACACTTTCGTCTTCCTACGGGGCCTGGCGAGAAAAAGAAAGCGGTTCCGAACGAGGAGGAAAAAAGCTGTCCGAGAGGGGAGAAACTGTCCGGCCGGTGGAGGGGAATCGGCGCGTAAGGGGCCGGAGGGGCAGAGGGGTCCAGACGTATTAATTAAACGACTCATTTTCATCGCACGACAAAAACGTGAGTTTAACGCCCATCGCGGGCTAATGCGTTGCCCCTCTGCAGCTCGTACGCGCGTCGAGGATTCGGAGCGGCAAGGCTGGCTTTCGACCAGCGAGTTTGTACCGCGTCGAACCGTCCAATCGTGTGGAGGCTGGTGTACGCCTAGCGTCGTCGTTCCTACGGGCGAGAACCCGCCCATCCCTGGTCGATTTTGACCCCTACCAACTCCGGTAACCCGTCCTGGTGGGGATCGGAACCGACTCGGAAAACCCCCACCACTATCGAAGCGCGCCTCGTTTAGCCTGTAATTTGCTCAAACACTAGCAAGCTCTCGTGCCAGGAACATCCGTCAGAACCGCGGAGAGCTCTGCCTGCTGGAGTTAACACGGCAACGGTCTGGCTGTGGCATTTCGGGGAACGGAACACGGGTCATTTGGTGCCGGCGGGCAATCTCGGCGTAGAGGCGAGATGCCAGTGCGCGTCGCGAGTCGACTCGGTTGAGTGGTTCGTGATCTGTTGAGTGGTGACAGCCGGATCATCGTGGACCGGATGATCCCCGGTGCCTCCGCAGAGTTAACGATGAGTAGCAGTGATCGTGGTGTTCGAGACTGAACCGGTGTTCGAACGAGGTCGTAAGCTCGAGGTCTCGACGGACGATGTACCCGATCGAAGGTGATCGTCGTCTGGATTAGAAGGAACGATCGCGAGGACAAGGTGTGCCCCGGGACTCTAGGAGTTTATCAGTGCGTTCGAAAGTGAATCCAAAGTGTTCGGGAGTAACTCGTGGCTCGATCTCTGGCAGACGGGTATCGTTGATCTGCTGAGAGAGGCAGCGCCGAGGAGGACGCAGGGATGCGGCGGACCTGATTCCTCCGGCTTGTTTGGAGTCCGTCACTCTCGCGAAAGTGGGCCGTCCATCAGCCAGGCGTACGATAATCGTAGGATGATGCCGCTCGCGCCGACGCCAATTGTTCCGGTGCCCTCGAAGCCGAAGATCGGCTTCAGCATCGACTCGATCGTCGGCGGCGGTGGACAGGGCCGCGAGGACCGGCTGGACCGGCTCGAGCGCGTCGACATCGAGAGGGATGGAAGTCCGATGGACGTGGTCGAAGGTTCCTCCTCGCCTCGAAGTCGCCGGGTCACCGCGAGATCCCCGGGAGCCCATTCCGAGGGATCGGACCGACCGGTGTCTCGGAGCTCTTCCGTCGAGTCGTACCCGAACTCGCGACGGACGCCGTCCCATCCGGGCACGCATCATCACCATCACGGCAACCACCATGGCCATCATCATCACCTGTCCGCCGCGACGCACTTGGATTTCAGTCGGACGGCCGTCCACAGCCACAGCGGAGGATCCACGCCCAACAACAGCCCTAGCCCTCCGCACAGGATACCTCACGGTGACTCTCCCGTCGGTTCTCACCCGCAACCACCACCGGGAGTGGTCAGACCGAGTCCCAATTACTTGGCACCGCCACCCGGTGCAGCCACCGCGGCCGCGGTCGCCGCTGAACAGTTGAAATCCCTGTACGGGCTGCCGGGACATGGCCCAACCGGGCCTCAAACTGGCCAAAACGAATATCATACCCAGCAATTGGCTCTGGCCGCGAATCTCGCCGCAGCTCAACATTTTCAAGCGGCGAATCTAGCGGTTGCCCTTCAAGCGCACCACGGTGCGTCGCCTCATGGACCGCCTCATGGACCTTACCCCCATGGAGGTGCACCCGGTGCGCCGCATCCACCGCCTCATCCACATCAGCCACCCAGAGACAGCTACCCGCTGTATCCTTGGCTGCTCTCTAGGCATGGAAGGATCTTCCCTCACAGATTTCCTGGAGGTACGTACTTCTTCATCTGCTTCTAATTATACCAGCTGTATACGCGAAAATAGGTGGTATTCTGGCTGCCAACTTTAACGTCCTTGATATGACCTATCTCGTTCTTCCAAACAACTTTTCTGTATGCTGTACATATTACCGGCAGATTCAGTTTTTGAGGTACATACATTTTCAACGTGGAGATTTTGTTAAGTTTACCGTTAAGTTTAACACGCGCTTGTGTTTGGATTACGTTTCACTCTGTTCGCTTAATCTTTTGCCATTCGGCGTCCTCGTTGAACGTAAAATTGAGCGGTTGAAGATTAACTCGTCGGTAAGTGACCGACAGTCATTAACATAGTCATCGTTTAGATAACTGTCCGGTCTTTGGGAAGTTCAAAACTGAGTATTTGCTTAAGCGGGCAGCCACATAACTGTGATCTGGATATTTATCTAACCTAACCTGATGGATGAAGTAGGTTAGGTTAAGCGGCCGGCCATACTTGTTTACCGAAATTGGCTAAGTTTGTTCTTTAAGTTCATCGTTACACATATTGATTAGAAACCAACGTGTCTATAGAGATAAAGTTACATTCTCAATACTATATTTCAAGCTCTGATCAAGCACAGATAATATAAATAGAAAAATGTGTGAAATATTAAATACAAGTTTTATCGAAGAACAACGGTGTCCCTTTTAAGGGCGTTCTAGAGTCTGACCGTTGGTAGATTTGGAAACCGATTTCAAAATCACGCTCGTAGTATTATCGTGTACGCGATATCGAAGAGGTTTTTTTGTTGCCAAGAAAAAAGAGTTAATTTACGTGGCTAGTTCGTAGTCGGTCGATTGTCTGTTTGCGCCACGAACCTCACGCGATGTTCCACGATTTACTTGTTAAATGAACTGTTACCATTTCCACTCTAGAATCTAAAAGAACTTATGACAAGGGTAAATCTACTGATAGTTGTTAATAAATCTCCAAATTCCCCTATCTGCAAAATCATCAAATGTTGATAGAAAGTTTATTGAGACTGCAAGTAAAAGTGTCGGCTACCGACTATCAACTATCAAAGCAGGTCTAATAGCTGCAGCGAGACATTTATGATATATCGAATTGTGCAAAGCGTGTATAGACCATGTGATCCGTTAGACCATATAGCCTTGTAGATTGCACGGTTTATACTTTGCAGATTTCAACAAATGCAAAAACGTAAATGCAAATCGGTAGTCAAACGGTACTTTTTAACAAGAAAACACAGGTCGCGAGTCGAACTTTTGTTCGAATACTTTTATTACGGCGAGCGTTATCAATGTTGGGTCAGCGTGTAAATAGCGTGGCGAGAGCGAGGAGATCCGATCGAAAGAAACCGAACAGCAATTATTACGTCTCGCGTGTGTCACCCTAGCGAAGAAGTTACGCAAAGATTTCGTAATAGTGATTTTGTAACGTTGTTGTTGTGGCCGCACGGTGCGCCCTGTTATCTCGCCCACGAGTTCGAGCGAGAAGCAAAACAAGCCTCCACTCCGCTTCGGCCCTCGTCGAGTAATTGATTCATACGTTCCTGATAACAGAGTCCCGTCCAATTATGAATTATTCCACGATATGTCACTTATCGTAATCTACAGATAGGGATCCACCCAGTAATCGGTGACACCAGTTCCTCATCAATGAAACGGGAGGAAGAATTCATCAAATGATCTTTGATAAACCGGCAATTAGATAGGTCCAGTTTGGCAATTATTTTTCTCCGTGACATCACAAGTTTTTGTGATAAGGACCTTCTTTCATTTTAGGTCGTAGGTAATTACGCGAGTCACTGATTGTAGGGTACATCAGATTTCGTAATTTTTTCTTAGCATTTCTAGTTTGGTAACCTGCATTTGCAAACTCGAAATTTCCAATCCTAGAATTTCTATATCTCCTTTACTTTCAATTCTCTAATTTCGTATTTCTCTAATCCCCAAATTCTTAAATTCCCAAATTCACATCTAATTCCCAAGAACCCCCTCTCCAACTGAAATATCGCCAACTACCCAAAGCAATTTGCAAAGCAAACTGCAATTCTTATCGGAGCACATAACTCAATAATCGATTACAATATTAAATTAGCGACGATCGTTGATTACCTCGGCAAGGCTCGACCAGTTTGAAACAATCGAACGATAAAATAGTGTCTCGAGTAAACATATAATTTTCGCGAAACAAGTATTTGTGTATCAGTTTGTCGGATATCGATTACCGGCTGTTGATAAATGGCTCTTAACACCGAGCAATTTTAATTAACGATGAAATGCAAATAAGTGTGTATATCGCGCAAATGAGAACGTCTCAAGATAAGCTCTCAATCGGCATGCTGTCAATTTCACGCGTTTACAAGGCGCGAAGGAAAGCGCGAGCATTTCAAATTTTACGGCTTGTCGCTTCGTTCATCCGGCACGGCTGGTTAGTTTTATCTACGATCGAGAACGGATCGTAAATCATCGATCGTAACCCGTGTAACATCGTTCGACGTTAGAAATGAAATTTTGTTACCGAAGATTCCTGTTTATTTATCATCCGCCGGATGGTTCAATGTTTCCACGAGAATCAGGAATGATATGTTGTAACACACGAACCCCTTTTTGCACCACGCGCCAGGATATTTATCGGGCAGGACACAACTTTCAAACAAATACTTGTTAAATCTGACGGGGACAAGTTTCAAAGTTAATTCATACAAACTTTTCCTATATTTCTTTCATTTTCAAGACTCCTTAACTTGAATGACTCAATTTTCAGCCTAAACTGATGATACCTACATAAACATACATATACATATGTATAAACATTTCATGTACTATAACTAACTTGTTGTATTAGGTTATCAGCGAACTTCAGGTGCGAGATTTTCGTCTTCAAATTAGATTATTGTTATAACAATTAGATGCCTAGCAATTGCATAAATTGCACTCCTCGGTAAAAAGTTTCGAGACAGGGAGTGTCCGAGCCTCCATTAAAATATTCGTCGGATCGATCGAAGATTAATCGCTCAATCGAAAAATCTCGGGGCAAGATTTCTTGCCGGTGCCGATCGAACAGAATCAGGTACGAGGTTCCAGGGGTTTCCCTTTTTCGTATTTTCAGTTGTTGGGCTACGCGACGCTTCGATACCTAATCGGGTGGCAATCAGGCGTCATCAGGTTGGCTCGAAGTTACTTTACGAGGTCAGGTACGCGAGTAAAGGCGAAACGTCTCCGGTCCCGGTAGACAATTACCATAAATTTACCGCGATCGTCTCGTATACGACCACCCGGTAGAGAAACTCACCAGCTAACTAGTTCCCTCGTTGAAAAAATCGTCGCCATGTTTGTTCCAAGGATTCTGTGCACACCCCATTTTTTTGCCACGGAGAAACTTCGCCGGAGACCTACGACGAGTTAACTCGTCGAAAATTCTCTAGAAATTTCATACTTCATATCTGTAGTTAACCAAATTTTCATTCCATTTTCTGTTAAAGTTTTCATACACAAAACTTGTTTGCATATATTTCGATTATTTCATAGTTTTATAAAAATGTTAAACGATGAAATTATTAATGATACTGTAACAAATAAACATGGGATGTGAAGTTCTCGAGCTAATTTAACTGGTTATGGTGTCAAGAGAGATAGTAAATGGTAAAGTATACGTTTTAATATTTGTCGGTCTTCGTAATGATTTAATAGAAGGGGTTGAAGAACCACACGGCAATCACAGATGGTCTACCACGGTATACCAGTGGATAATTTCGCGATCAAGTGTCTTCGATGTTCTGCGATGCTTACCCAAGGCTGCGCATTATTTTTTGGTCAATTTAGCTCCGTCAGAAACTAACTCCAGGCGCCGTTCGTGGAAACGATTCTTGTTCCAGGACGAGGAGTCGCGTTACCATCCGATTACTGTTATTTCTACAGTATCCGAGGATAGACTAGCATTTTGAACGTGGCTTCATGTAGAAACCCAACCACTTATCTAATAGCTTTCCAATGGATAATGGATGCTGCGTATCGTTGGCAGAATTGCACGACACTTCGTGGAATCTTCTTCATTTTGCTACTTGTGTCTCTTCATGCAACTACGCTCACTCAAGTATTACTTCTATGTTATTTACAAATTTTCCAATTATCTTCAAATTCTTGTCTTATGGTTCACAAATTTTAAAATTCTCATATTTGTGTGTTCTTAAATTTCCAAATCTGAAGGTGTCTGTGTCCTCATGTTTTGTGAGATTGTAAATTTCTATATCTCCAAATGTACAATTGCTCAAATTGCCAAAATCCGAATCTATAAATCTCCAGATTTCCAAATCTGACAGTAATGCAACTATGCTACGGCTTGCTCCAATTATCTGTGCGAGCAAGCTATCATTCTGTAAAAGGTAGAAGTTGATTTCGTGTACCGAGTAGAATTGTCTCCTTGCAGCTAATTGAGCGTTTTGCGAAGAAAAGCGTTCGCCGCGTGAGATTTCACGCTCGATGCGTGGTCTGAGCAAAAGGAAAGCGTAGAAACGAGGCAACGCCGCTTATCTAGCAATTAGTCGGTATCGGTAATTACCATGGAGAACAGTTCTGAATCCTCCGCCCTTTCGTATACACAGACACAGCGTAACGGGTTGAAAAGAGAAACAAAAGACCGTACGGTTTCGATAAGGAATTCTCCAGTCGTTTTCTCTAATCTATTCCAGCGTGGCCTTCGCGACTTATAATGGTGCCAAGAGAACCTCTTTTTCCTTGCAACGGCTCTTCCTCCTTGTCTCAGAGTTGATCTTGTATGGTCAATTCACTTTCGACTCGCTTCTTGCGAACGGGCTCGTTAAAACGATCGAAAACGAGTATTCTTTCGGTATTTTTTTTCTATTATTTGATTGCCGGTTTATTGGATCATTGTGGTGAAGTTACGAGCACGATTTAACACTAGAACATACCAAATCGAGGAAATTAATGGGTTCGGGTTTATCATTTTTATCCTTCTTCGTGTTATGGGAGTGTTTAAAGTAATGGATGCCCGGAGATTTTTGTTAAATCCAGTCAATTCCTTTGCACTTACCGCTTTCGTAAAATCATATTTTAAGGAAATGACTGCGTGCCCGAATAAATCTGACGATTACGTAAGCTAGGTTATGTTACTTTATTTATTTTCGATTTAAAAGGAACTATGTCGAGTCGTAGTAAACAGGATTTTGCAAGAGTGAACGATAGAGTTTGGAGATTTTAATGCCTGTAAGAGATGACAGATGGCTAGAGTATAGCTAACAGTTAAACAAAATTTGATCTTTTCATAGATATTTTCTATTGTACAGGCTTTACCTCTTTCATTATTATGTTTACTAAATTATTAGGACGATAATGAAGTAACATTCTAGTTATGAAGTTAGTTGAAGTAGAGGTTAAGTAAATATGAAAATGATGGAAATCCCATTTCTTAAAATCAGCCATATCATTAACGAAACATTTGCTCAGTATTAATCGATTACCGAGTTTCAAATTGACGCAGTATGCATATGATTTTGCAAAAGTTTTACGCCACGAAATCGTGTCAGACTTTCTACGTTTCGAAATCGGTTATTTGACATGCAGCCTAATGCATTATTTATTTATTGAGTTTCGATCAAAGGTCCGTGATCTTTGATCGTAAATTATAGTTAAACGACTAATTGCTGTATAAGGTAGTTCGAAAACAATTACGCAGGGAATTACACACGTATTATTATACTCATTATCGAATTACAGTGATGAAACAGTTTTTTTTTCTCTCCGTCTGTCGGCAGATAAATTAAGGAATTATTTTTCGTGTTTAGAACGGTTAATTCGAGATGGTTGATTGCATCATTTAGATACAGCAATCTTGCCTTTTATTTGTTTTCATCGGACATGATGAAATTGACGGAGAACTAGATAGGACAGGAATACTCTATCGTGTATTTACGATGGAAGGTGGTTACCGATAAATAAAACGTTCGAGATGAGAGTAAAAACGAAATGGTAATCGTGGCAATTTAAAAGCGATTCATTTAAAGTTTTACTTGTTTAATTCTATTACCCTTTTCCTGCCGGACGGAAAGTGTAACAGAAACGCGGCAGTCGCGAGTTGGAAAACGCTGATTCCCCGATATCGTATTTCGTTGTTAACGTAACTCCACTTTTTACAACTCTTCGCTTCCTTAATTATCACGAATTCAGATTCCGCGCGTCGTGCATTAAATTTTCAAACGATCAGCTCCACCACGCTCCACATTGTTTACATATTATTACGGTTCATTATATCGCTCTATAATTAACCGTATTTGAGGAAAGAAACATAGTCGAGATATGGGAATTCTCAGATAATGAACTGTTCGATAACGGAAGTTATACTTCAGTGACTTCTTTGAAACGCAGATTTCCTAATCGTCTCGTTATCGCGCCGGTTGACGAGCAACGTTTTTATTTTTCATTACGCTACATTATTTCGTGTTATCTGTATTAATTAGAAGAAGAAACTTTTTCGTATAACAAAGATGTCAATGTTCTCGGTGTATCGAAGAAGTTCTAACGTTTAAAAATTCATGGGAAAAGAAATTCATTCCAGAAATTAGACCGAGAATGTTGGATGACTTCAGAGGAAGAAGATTCGATGTTCTCCAGTAGATTTCCGTCGAATTTATTGTCCGGTTAGTGCGTCGTTATGCGAGTTGGCACGAAGTGATTTTTTAATGACGTCTGCCAACGGTGAACGAACAGTTGCAATACTAATTACCTCTAATACACGGTTGCGCAAATGGAATGGACGTGATAGCGAATCCCGTTGCTCCGCCGTCGACACTGTTTACGGGGAATTGATATTACGAAAGTGAATTGCCTTTGTAGTTAAGTCACGAGCAATTACCATTAGCCATTGTGAGTAATTACCCTTTTGTTAAGTGAAACTTGTAAACCGTGGAACAGCACGATGCAGGAACGTTCGTATGATAAAACGTGTAGACGAGAACCGATCGGTTGGCTCATGCAAATTTTTTCCTCCCGATTTTATGCAACATCGTACTCGATAAATTGGAAAATCCTCGATTATATCCATCCATGTATCAAATATATTTTAATAATTTTACCAATTTCAAGTTACTCGATATTCGATATGATGATTTTTCTGCTTCTTCTTTGCATTCAATTCGAGTTGCACTTATTGAATTTTCCAGGTATTCAATTTTCCGCTTATCGAATTTTCCACGCATTCAATTTTCCACTTATTGAATTTTCCACGTATTCAATTATTCACTTGTATTCTTCACGCTTTGAGTTGTCATGCATTCGATTTTTCACATGTTGTATTTCCACGCATTCAGTTTCCTACGTGTTGTATTTTTCACGCATCCAATATCTCAACGCGCTGCTTTCTTAACGCACTGCATCTTCACCGCGCGGTATTTTCAACGCAACGTCTACTCAACGTATTGTTCTCATAACGCACTGTGTTCTCGAGTTCCATCTTTTCCAAACTAAAACAGCTATAATCATCTTCAAAGTTTCGTTTGTTCTCGTAAATTTGTAGAACAAAGGAAAGTGCAACCCCCGAATATAAAATAAAAATGAGAAAGGAGCGGAAAACGTAGCAGTGTAAAGGTACACGTGTCAGATTGGTAGAAAACTCGAGACACAATACCGTATTAATCAGCATTATTAAAGAGGCGTTTACCCTCGTGACGTTCTCCACGGGATGTCCGCCATTGACAATGACATTCGGTAGCCTCCCCAACCATTTTTTCACGTTTTTTATTCCAACGACATCGGCGATCATGGGGTTCCCCGTTTCTTTTCTTTCCTCGGTGGCTGTCTTTTTTTCTTTATACCAACGATTTTCGAACGAGTGTCTGTCGCCGATCTTCGTTCACCGACAATGGCGCGTCGATCTGCATTTTTTATTCGCTTTCTCGTTGCTCGCTCGCTTCTTTGTGAATCGGATTGACGTCTTTATTGAACGACTCGTCACGGTCGATCGGTGTTCCGCGATCGAACCACGATCCACCGTGTAAATTGAACAATCGGATGATCCGATTTCTTGCGTAGCTCTTGTCTCTCCGTTGCCGTTGTTTGTCCGGGCATCAACGCTATTGGTAGTTGGAATAATCGATTGTGTATAGGGAACGTCACTTTTGGAGTTGATGAGCTTGTTTCCTGTACAATCGCGTAATCGATCGATCGTAATGGTAAGACTTTCGTGATGTATCAGGATAGATAGGTCTGTCATTTTCTTCGAGCGTGTTGTTTAATTCTGACACCATAGTTAACCTGAGCTTGACCTAACCTAATGCTGACGTAAATTCATCCTGACCTATCTTCGATAATTAAGCTTAACCCTGATACGATTCAATCTGGCTTCTTGTACTTTTTTTTTTATTTAATATACAACATTATAGGAGAATTCAATATTCTTCAATATTGAGAAGAATTGAAAGCACGTTCGGAAATTGGAATCGTGTTAGAATTTCGAGGTAAAGAGTCTCGTTTTAGTAGGTACGGCCGATTAATCGCGAGTAGGATTGGGCTCGATTGAAATGGTAATTTTCTGCGGTACGGCTTCTCGCCGGCTTTACACGCGTTTAAAGGTTTCAATAGCGTCAGTCGCGAGTTAACCGATACCGTGGCTCCGTTCTTTCTGCCTCCGTGTCTGTTCGTGCGTTTCCTTCACCACCGGTCGCGATTGTTGTCGCGAATTTACATAATTACGAACGCGGCCGGTAATATACGGCGTCCGATTTGCATACTTAATTCCGTAATTGGCGCTTCTTAATTGTTTAGCCGACTACGTAATTCAAACGAGTCCCGCTCGATATTTTCTCGAGAACGAACTGCGGGATGTTAACGCGTTCGCTACCGTACAGGGTCATCGATAGCCACCATTATTAATTTAGTACGATGGAACAACTGCGACAGAGTAAAAACTTCAGACATCAATGTCACGTTCGTTAGACGAGCCAGCAAATAAATTGAGGTATGAAACATTGTATTATATATTGCACTTTCGCGTGTTGTATTGCACGTACTTATTAACGACGCACCATATGCGTCTTTCTCTAACCGTACAATTTACATGATATAATAGATGACACACCGTGTGCGTCGTATGTCATGTGAACGATGAGCCCTAATACATAAAATGCAGTTAGCAAGAAATCTTCCGTGAGAAAAGAGAAACGAGGGTAAAATCGATAACGTGTATATCGCGCAATGAATTAGTGAAAGAATAATATGGAAGAGTGGTCGGAGAGAAAGCAGGGAAGTAATTGTAATAGAGTTATCGAGTGTATCGCGTCGGTATCGCGGGTCACGTTGTACCGTAGCAAGGGTTCACCGAGGCGTTAGGCGAACAATTAAAAACGCATTAGCAGGCCAGGTCGGCGGCCATAGACGCCGGTTTCATGTCGCTGGAGAAACGTTGGATCCGCGGGGATATAATTTGATCCACGTTCGCGATTTTGCTCTTATTTTTCAGTAATTTCGAGTCGCTCTGGGCGGCTCTAGTTGGGCGCGCGCGAGCTCGCGCAACCTTCCCGTAATTACAGGCCGTCTAGCTCCCTTCGTCTTTTCCTTGTTCGCTCCGCGACCACCATCTTCGTCCTCTCTGCCCGGGACGGCCCTGGGCGACGTCTAGGAACCTAGAGATTCCCTAACGATGCGTCGGCCACGAACAGCCAGGGGATGAAAATGATAGGACTAAAATGGGGGGAATTGCGAGGTTGAACGCTAAGTCGAACGCGGAGACATTAGCGAGAAAAAGCTGTAGGGAACTTCCATCGTTGCAAATATGAAAGACGGAAAGCTTGTAAATTTCCAAATGTCCAAATCCATAAATTCTAAGTACCCAAATTAGAAAATTGAATTCAAAGGCTACATGAAATAATATAGCGAGCGAACGAAGCAAGAACAAAGTAAGATGAGAAAGGATCGAGAAGTAGAATTTAATCTCAGGATCAACGAACAAGGGGAAAGTGAAAAGAAGCAGCGCAACATAGAACAGAAAAAGGAAAGCGTAGAACAAAGTGAAAGTTAAAGGAAGCTAAATAGAATTAATAACAGGAAGTATCGCGTGAAAAATTGATAAAAAGGGGGGATAGATGACGTGTTTCAAGGTTTACGCGATATAAAAGTCAATGTGTCTGCAATATGGATTCGTTTTTCTCGCAACTCTTCAAATTTTGTATTCGTGCGATAGCTACATGATGGTATAACTTGTAATTATGGTGTAACGGGATCATGACACCGCGTTTGAGCGAAGTTGAAGCGTAATTTTCTTATAACTTGAACTGTCGAAGTTTACAACGGACAGCTTCTCCTATTCGTGCAACGAATGTGAATAACTTCAGTAATCCACATCTGCTTTTGAAATTGTTCCAAATGCTACGGGTTTCAAGTATTACATTTCACTGAATTCCATCTGAACTCCTTTTTCTATTTCGTTTAATCTTCAATGTCGAATGGCAGCTTTGAAATGTAAAATTCACAAAATGAAACTATTAACTATAATCTTATTTCACGATTCGCATCACACAAGTCATGAATAATCCTAGTTAAACCATCGGCTTATCTTTATTAATTGGCCGTGTAAAAAGTCAATGTTTGTCACGCAACGAGTACATCAACGATGTTTAGATAATGTCTGCGTTTATTAGCGGATTAATGAATCACGTTTATGAAGATGCGCGATCGAAACGCATACGTGTACTAAGGTGCACGATGGTGGACATAAAGGTCGTTTACCCTCTTTAGAAACTAATTTTAAGGTTGTTAGAATACGGATACAACTCGTGGAACACGTAAACATTGTCGAACGCTAAGTTTCCATTATTGAGTTCTTAAGTACGGAACTTGACAAGTTGAACGTATTCCACTTCTGCGGTTTTTCATAGTTTTATGGAAATGGATCGATCAAACAAGAGACAATAAAGTGAAATGTAAAGTTTCACATCGAGGGATATAATTCGAAGGATTAATGAATGGAGGTGATTTCGATTCCACGATCGATCGCTGGAATCAGCGGAGAAAAGGCGACGGGTAATTAAATCGAAGGCTCGATCGCAGCATTGTCATGCAAAGACTATGTAAAACGCTTGAAATGTTAACTGGGTCTTTAAGGCGCACGCACGATCCTCGAGAAGGTCGGCAAGAGGGCCGATTTAATGGCCACATCACGTATGTATGTACGCGCAAGCTTAAATAAGATGCGTTTCCACGTGCGAGCGTTCTTGCGATTACGGCTTAACGCGTAACTTACATCCTTGATGGAAGGAACACGCTGCCTTTGCTGCCTGTAAACAAATGCTTCGTATCACGCTATCTCGATGCTCCACGACGATATGTCGACTTTCTTTTCACCTGTTTTTTAAATTAACATCGAGATTTGTGCCATGCGATCCCATCGGGTACATGGTACTGTTAGATATTTCGTGGAGTTACACGAAATTTAGAGGATGATTTACGTAATGGTTAGCGTGTTCATCACTTAATTACGTGTTTTATACGATGAGATTTGCTTTCAGTTAGGTGTGTACCTACGGGTTATGATGGTATGCATTGTCATCAATTAAGATTGTGATGAGTGTTACCACGAGTTGATGAAGATATGCGTTGCATTATCACGCGTTAATATTTCTACGCGCTGTACTACCACGCATTACACCACCAAGCGTTAATAGTCTCACGTGTCGTACTACTACTCATACTGCTGCGACACGTTAATATTTCCATGCGTTCTACGTTCATACATTGCATCACCACACATTATACATATTACTACGCGTTAATATTGCACATATTAGTACCACCATATTTACACCCCAACAGCAAATTTTCCCTAATTCCAAAATCTTCGTACGTCCATCACACGGTAAAACAATGTACATCAGACGTAACGCAGTGACAGAAAGAAGTGAAAAGGCATCGCTGACGTTGACGAAATGTAACAATAAGTAAAGGGTGAGAATTTGAAATTCGATTCAGGTCAGAACGTTGGCGGAGAGAGTTAACGGGTCGAGAATCGAGCGATTTATCGTCCCGAGCTTTCCGGGCAAAGTATTCCGGCCGACTTCCGGCAGACGTAGGTATCGGTCGATCGACATGACTCTTTCGAGGCGGGAATACTCAATTACCCGAACGGACTTCTAGGTAACCGAGCTCGTGCAGCTGGTTCTTTTCTTCCTTTCTTTCTCTTCTCTTCTTCCTTTTTTTTATTTTCTCGACTTATGCATAGCCGGCTCTCATGAGCGAATCAGGCATGCGTGTCGTTCTTTACCCTCGCGACGACAGCCACCGCGATGATGCCGTTTAAAAATTAATTAGAGCTTAATGAATTATCGGGGAACATCCAGTTATCTCGTTCGATCTGGTTGAACGTTGTCCGACAGAATTGGACGAGTTTGTTGAGAGATTTATGTCCTCCTGCATTTTATTTCAACCACTTCTTGCGATTAGATGGATGGCTGAGCAAGATAGATGTGTAGATTAAAGTTGGAATGGAAATGGACTCTGGAAATGTTTAGCAATTACCAAGTTTTTGGAATGAGAGAGAAATAATGAAATCATTCTGTGATTCTTGAAGGTAAAAAATACTGGGTTGGTCAATTAATGACGTTCCTATCAGTAGCTGACATTTATTCAATTTATACGACGGGGCCTTAAAACGTACGTTGTATCTTATTTAAAAAACAGTGTAATGGAGTTTCTCGACTGTTATAAATTGTTCAAGATGCAAGATAATTTTGACAATTCTTAATAAACGTTGCTTAAACTAGAGAGGGACGCGAGGTGGAACTAAATGATTGCAAGTGTCAGTTTGAGTTTTTGTTCAAAACATTCCTATGAATAGAAGAGCATAGTTACAAATATTCAGTGCTGATAATTCTCCTTATACACCGAAAAAACAATTACAATAATAGTTACTATAATCAAATATCTCTTTAAGAAACGTTCTTCGACCAGCAGAAAACCTGCGTTCAGAAATATTGAAGGACCATGATGAAAGTCCAATTTTTCAAATTTCTTATCGACATCGAACAACCAGTAATTTGTTCGTCTTTGTTGCAGGTCCCGACATACCAGGATTTCTGTTACAACCGTTCAGGAAGCCGAAAAGAATAAGGACGGCGTTTAGTCCCAGCCAATTGCTGAAACTCGAGCACGCGTTCGAGAAAAATCACTACGTGGTCGGCGCTGAAAGGAAGCAGCTGGCGCAGGCGCTATCGTTAACGGAAACGCAGGTAACATTCTTTTCTTTGTTTTTATCACGTGTTACCTTTGTCAAATTCTACAATTTTACTCTATATTCAAAGGGTTAAAAAAGTATAGGGTCAGTTTAAAATATTCTGTATGTCACATGCCTGTGTCATAGCAGTTAACCCTTTAGCTTCTAACACACAGTCACACTAATTAGCTGTGAGGCAGCCGACAAAATTATAGGTAAAGAACTTATTATTAGGATTAATCTGATCGAATCGTTAAGTAAACTGCTACATTTTGAAACGTGTAATGTTGTGCAAAATCAATGAATAATTCAGTAGTTGATATACGCCGAATCTTGTCAATATGACGCATCTGTTCCGGTCGATACATTTCTTCAGTAACAGTGTCTGAAAAGTGGGAAACATTCGTAAGCACGTTGGAATCACGTTGCGGTTAATTACCGGACAATTAGAACGGTAATTACAACGCGCTTGGGCGCAAGGGTGCGAAGCAGCGCGAGCGGCATCAAATTACCTTCGTTTAAAGAGAACCCGCATTCAATTATCGAGAACGTAGACAAAATTCCACGCCTATCTCACGCATCGCATCTAAAATTGCAATTTATTTCTACTGTTTTTCTTTTCTTACCTCTAGCTATCTACGCTCTTTGCATATCGTTCGATCTGCACTTTTTTTGAATCAATCACTCCTTGAACGCGTTTCTATCTTCTAGATCTTTATCTTTTCGGAATATTTACGGAGCGGATCCGAGTGCTGTACGTTCGCAAACTATTCCTCGTTTTGCTACTTAGAAACCACTGACAGAATTTTTAGAATTTTTAATGCTCTGTGTATTGAGGTTTCGGGGGTCGAAATTGTGAGGCTTAGGAATTTGTCAATTTTCGAATTTCTAAATTCCCAAATTCCCAAGTCCCCAAACTCCAAATTCCCCAACTCCCCAATTTCTCAAACCCCTCCACCCCCCAAATTCTCCAACCTCCAATTTGAAAAATGAGTAAAGGTAATATAAACGATAGGAATTAAAATATATCTAGAGCAACTCGTACAATACTCGAGCGACAATGAAGCGAAAAACACCCCTGTCTGTCGAACCCCATGACAGTTTCCGTTGTCCCTTCAAGTACAGTGGCATCTATTGAAGTTTAATGGCGTTTTCGCATAACGAACGAGCGTATAACGAGGTGATTGATATGCTAATGGACGATCGAGGGGTGTTTCGGTGGTGTGCGACGTTCTTTCACCCATATGCGCCAATTGCGTGCCGAACGATCTAGATGCATTACGTGCATATATCGTTGTATTACGTATTCCATGGGCGTAACGTGTTCCAAAAAAGGGGCTGGGAGAGGAACGATGGGGATGGTATTGTGAATTAAGTCGGGAGAATGGAGGAACCAGCTTCGACGCCATCTTGATACTTCGATCAAAAAACAGGCTCTCGTTCTTCCCTGCCTTTCCTTCGTTTCTTCTCCGTTTTCGTTTCAAATTGCTTCATTCGATGCCGCCTTCCAAATTTACTTACTTCAAGTCTTCTTGCTTTTCTTTAAACAAAACTATCCGAGTAGATTTTACCGAAATTTACGGTGAACAAATCAAAACTGTTAGATCGAGTCGGATTACGTTCCGTTTTATCGGACGAACCTGTCAGGTTAAGTAGTTCATTGCAGGTTAGATTACGAGTCTCTTGTTCTTTTTTTAAAATGCTAATACAAACGAATCTAATTCCGAGCAAGAATAATTGGATTCGAGTGAACAAGCTTCCGTGTGGTAATAATAGCAGTTATCGTTGCATCGCTTCCTGATAAATTTCGACGTAATTTACGTTGAAAGGATCGTGACTAGTGGTAAGTTGTACCGATGACAATAATGAAGCGGATGAAAAATCACTGTACCATTAAGCCTGTGTTTGGAATGTAATTAGCATCGAGCAAGTGAAGTTCGGTCACTGCTTGCATCCCCTACGAGCAAAAGGGTTGCGTGCTGCACGTTTTACGAGACGGCCCTTAACGCGAGCTCGTTAATTAAACTTATTATGCACGCTTGCAATTTATGCGCGATAAGAAAGGTAAACATTTAAATCAGTTTATTCGTTGCTAACGCGGACGATGAATGAACTTGGCAGCTGCATAAAATTCTGATTATTTCGAAACCCCACCATTTTCATCGGGTTTATCTGATGCAACCCCTTATTCATTTCGAATTTAATCCAATGCTCCTTGCAAGTATGTTCTCTTCCTTCGAATCGTTTTACTAACATTAATCGTGTTAATTATTTTTTTTTTTTAAACGGCGCTAATTTTCCGTGCTCGATCATTTTTATTCATTTTAATAACGAACTTTTCAACGTCGAACTCACCGATCGATATCAGAACGATTTAAGAATGTTAATGCAGAAGATAAGGAGCTCGGTTTTTCAGGCGGAGCCGAATCGCGTGCACGCTCGCGAGCGCACAAGCGCGCCAGGCAGCTTGTTCTCGCGCTTGTTAAGATTCATAAAGCGAAGCGTACGTTACACGCGACCTGCTGGCCCTCATTAGGGCCCTAATTACCCGCGATTAGCCCGGCAATTACCCGGCGAATGCGTTACTTTGCGAATCGCGATCGCGGACTAGTTCTATTCCACCCCTCAATTACGCAATTCCTGCTAAAATTCTTTAACTTTTTCGTTACGTCACAAGCTCACCTAAATTGTATTATCATCGAAATTTATTTTATTATCTTGAAACCTCGTTGACACACTTGTCCTACAATAACACACTCGTGACGCACATTACAGTTCAGCCTCAAGAAACAAAGATCATCGATCAGTATAATCAAGGATCCACGCTAAACAACTAATTACATTCTTTCACTCCCAGTTAAAATACGATTTCTCTAAGACTAAAACTCGCGGTGCAAAGTCGCGAAAAAAAGGAGAAAATACGATGAGTTGCAAGGAAGAACAGGAGCAATTTTCTCGTGTTGTTTTTGCCAACTAGACTAGCCTGATTCCGCTTCGTCCAATTATCCTCGCTTAGTTTCGTTTTTACGCGACTAAAAATGAAACGCGAAAGATATCTGTACCTTCCGAAGGTTTATTATTGCTCGCGTTGGAATTGTTTGTAAGCATGTTTACGGGAAAACGAGGGATGCAAATAAGTGTCGGTTCGGTTTTTATTACCGTCAGCAGCAACCTTACGCGTTGCAATTAGCTCACTCGAGCCGTGTAATTAAAGACAGAACACGTATCGGTGATCGTCGGAGATGGGAATTTCGATAACTGTTAGCTGGACGAACAGATGGACAATGGCCGACGTTTCCGTATCGATTGTATCGTTCGTCCGCGAAATTCACGTTTTGTTTGCACGATCAACGTGTAATTTCGACGATTCACCTGGTGATGATTTGTACTTGTGCCCATTATCTTCGACGTTCGTGTATTTTTCTTAGCACCGTGTGAAGCTTTGTAAAGAACAGCGTATCTTTGCTAGATCTTCATTCATACCGATTGCACGCTTCGTTCCAATTTACAAGATCATCCATAATTTGGGGAAATAATATCAAGTCGGATACTGTCGAATACGGCGGAGTAATTAATTAGCGCCGACACGAATTCTTTTCGTTTCCGTTTGTTTTTCTCCTGCTCGAGAAACGTTTGTTCAACGGGTGTTGTAGATTTATTAGAGAAAGTCGATGGTTGCCGGTCAGATCGTTTCTAACGACACAACGTGCGTTTACAGGGTCGAATCATCAACATTACAGCGGCGTCGGCATTAATCATCGACGTGCAACGTTGATCGAAATCCGTAGCCCGAAGATTTATCGTCTTCCGGCTGCTTCGTAATCAATTAAAGTCGTCAGCGTGGTATCAATTTTAAAAGCCTACGTGTATACGAGGGAAAATGATTCGGCTCATTAATCGTGTACCGTAGTCTTCGATCATTATTTTCTTATTTTTTACGCAACACGAAACGCGGAGGTAAACTCGACGAGATATCGATCTTTATGCAGTCCTTGTCCTTTGATTTCCGGTAACAAGTCGGTTGAAAATTCAGCCTCGATCGTTGACACCCTGCTGACTCTTTCTACACATTCTAGGGGCATATCGAGTTAATTAACCCTTGAACGATGTAATTGTTAATCGTGACAACAAATTCGGAAAATGATTTGGAGAGGATTTGAGCAAAATTGTTGTTAAAATGAAAAGCCTACAACAGGTTTGATGGGAGAAAAATGAGTACACTTGTTTCTACCGTAGATCAGGTCCGGTAATTAGCATAAGGTGGGAAGAGTTGTCTGTTTGTAAATCGAATCACCGGTCGAATGAGAAAGGATCGAGCAAGAAAAAGGCCGAAAAGCAAAGGGAGAAGCCGAGGATCTCTATTTGGTATGTTGACGTCGAGACACGGTCCGCTGTATTAGCGCCGATAATTAACAACGCGAAACATCAAGACCTGTTACATGTTTATAAACTAGGCAACAGATTACCAGTCACGGGGAGACGATTGCATTAACGAAGCAAAACCGAAGTAAAAAGAGCAAGGGTTAAAAAGACCAAGTTCCAATGGGATGTTCGTCCCACAACGACTCGGTTAATATTGATGACTCGATGTTCAAACTCAAACACCATTAACCGTGATTGTCTATGATTAATAACGAAACGGGAGAACGAATCGAGCACAAACGATTTGCCACGATGAAAAGCGTAAAAAGACGATAGGACACGTCAGGAACGAGCAAACACGGTGTTTCAAACTCGAACCACGATTAACACCTACAATTAACGAGGTAAAACAAGCGATACCTTTGTAACGCGTTTAATAAATCAACAAGCTCAAACAACCACCTTGCGAACGATGCGATCGCATCAGCAAAGTTCAGACAAAAGAAAGAAAAGAGAAGGATGCGAAGAGAAAGCTTTGAAAAGCTCTCTATTAAAGCGGAATAATTAACGCGTCAGCCCAGGGGCGGTGGAAGCATTGGAAAAGAAGGTCGACGATAAATCAGACATTCGTCGTCACGGTTGTTCTCGAACCTGTCCAAGGAGTTTACAAAATAATCGTTCGAGCATGGCCAACCATTTCGCAGCGGGCCCGTAAATCATTCGGTTAATTGCCGCTTATCAGCCACCGACAGAAAATGCTGGTCTTTTCGGTGTTGCCTCGGGACAACCGTGAAGGACAATACACGTCCTTACTTTTTCTCCCTTTTTCTTTCATCGAAATCATTTTCACGGTAATCCTGAAACCTCTCGTCTTCTTTTTATAACGTTCATTGCCCTCAAAATAGTAGATGATAGTTTTTAAACTTGAGTTCTTCTAATTTTCAAACTTTCGTGCAAAGAACACATTTTCTGCAATTTACATATTTATTAATCGCTATCCAGATTAGAGAACGTCGAAGACATTACGACAACCGGTGATCTTCTCCGACTCGTACCCCCGTGCAGCCAAATTTGATTAGACGCGTAAAGCACAAGCTGTTTCTCGTTCTGCCCGAGGTGTTTGCAGATCAAAATCGTTGTTGGCAGACTGAACAGCGTAAAAGAAACACGTTGGAACGCCCGAGGCGACTTGGACAATGTTCTGACACAACCGTGTGGACCCGGCATTACGCCCGGGTTCGCGAGCCACGAAAAAACCACGACGGTTCGCGAGATTATAAGGTTGTTAACGACATGCAGTCGCGTTCTCTCTGGCCGATGCAAATTACGCGGTAATATACAGTCCGGCATGCTAATAACGTTGCAGTAAATATCACCGCGTATTTCGTGTCGAGAATATATGGCCGACGCGTTCATTTTTCCCGCGCGAAACACTCGGCCCGCGCTTGCGCGTTCACGGGTTCTAATCGAGACGATCAAACTTTAGCACAAATTTTGCGATTACGCGTGGAAGAGGTCGATGGAAAATTTATATAGACACTTTCTTCGAACCTTGAGCTTTAAATCGATGTATCGTAAGTGACATTTCGTGTTACTTTTATGTCATCAAATTATGTTAGACTATGTGTACTTCGGAATTAGAGTGTGCTCCAGTTGGCAGTCGGCCAGTTTATTCCAATTTCCACGGACTATTATGTCAACGATGCTTTTGTACTTGGTGAACTCTCGTGACGAAATCTTGGTAGTTAACAAATTCCAAGTCGTTTGAAACGGGTTAAGAAACAATGTCTCAACAACGTTGACGGACACGAATATCAAACAGTGGCGCGGGTAACTGGAAAACAATGAAGTACCACCAGCATCTTTCGTTAGTTTGCAAGATCACGTATCGGGTACTGGATCAAAGCGAGCAAGATAAAAAGAATCTAATTGATGGCACTATCAGCCACGCAACCGGCGTTCATCGGTAACCCAAGAAAGTACACGCTCCTAGCGGCCATTTGCAATTCAATTTTAACGCTTACCTCATTGTCGTGATATCGCGTGCTTTGTTGAATCGATATCGAACGGATTGCTTTTCAACAACTTCGATTATTCTGCATATTTTCTGTCAATTTTTTGTATTAAATTTTTGAAGGGATTTTGACCGGATGCGAGTTACCGTTCTCAAGTCGCAAATTCAGGAGATCTGGAGACCTCAAACTTAAATTTCTTATAATTAAATATCTATTGTATTTTAGTATAATAGATATGTAAGGGACAGGAAGACGTTAGAGGAAAAGAAACACGTGTTAGGATGACCATAGCGAGTAAAGTTGCAGCAGTCTCATCGCGTGTTGCGATATCGCGTTCTCTAAATGGTCGGTACTTTAATACGATATGAAAATGAAGATCGTCAAGGTATTCGACGCGTTAATTCGAAAGATAATTAACGCGTAACGGCGGGGACAGCCGTTCGCATAATTGCGCCAGGAAGAGGAGGCCACGTTCACATACAATATCGGATGACAGCGCATTCGCAATGCTTTATTCTCAGTCCAGCGACGACACACCTCATTATGCATAGAGAATCCGCACGCGGCCTGCATAATATGCAAAACTTCTTCCATTACCGTCCACGGCAACGTAATACGCCGGCCAACAGGGTACGCGATTCGACGGGAATAATAGCCTGCTGATATTATATCGGGAGCTCGTGCGGCATTCCTTGTTTCTTTTCCTTTTCCCCGTCTTTCTACCGTTTACGTTTTATTCGCGGCCAACAGGAACGCGGAATTTCGAGAATCGAACGGTACAAGAGTGATTCATCGCGGGAGTCGGTGAACGACGCGTTTTCCGCCAACCACGCGTCGGATCTTTTGTCCGTTCGTGCACAAACAACTTGAGGTTACATCAAATTCTTTCTGCACTACGTTAGGTCGATTGAGCAAGTTTGGTAGAATATTTTATTTTATTAACGTACTCTCAGGATGTTTATATGTTGGTAGAGTGTGAGGGGTAACAGCGAAATTGTTCAAAAGTTTCATTCGACACAAAGTTCTAAAATTTCAGTGTCCCGAAGTCTGGATGTTTCAACCAATTTACAACACTCCCAATTTTCAATATCCCCAATTTCCAAAATCCAAAACTCCCAAGATACCAACCTCGCATATCCCAGAAGTGTAACTACCGTGCGTCGCCGACTGACCAAACACCAAGTATCTATAGATCATAACTGCAGTAGAGTAGTACCAACATCAAGTAGCTGTACAGAATCGATTAATTGTAAACAATGTTGGAAACGTCAAAGGTAGATGAAGTACATGATCGAGCTCGATCGTACAGGATACGATTAGGCGTCGAGATTTCTGTCTGTTCACTGTTAATCGTGGTACAACGTATTTGTCGAGTATTATCGAGTTTAGTTTTGTAGGCGAACGGCGTGGCGCGGCGTTCGTGCGTGTCGTTCACGTTTTACGAGCCGCTTATCGTTCCGCTAGAAAAACGATATTACGCTAATTGGATTGCGATGAGGGTGCTTGTCTCGTTTCTACGCTTCGCGAGTCACCGGCCAAGGAAAGAAGCGGAGAGAGAACGGGAGAGAGAGAGACCGCGAGAAACAATAGGTAATTAAACCCATGGAATTTGCGTGGCTAATGTTCTCTCTCTTTCTCGCTCCCGTTGACACACATCCTTCGCCTTTTGCGTGGCCATCGTGCTGGAAAAAAGGAAAGGATCGCTTTCAATTATGTGGGATGGTGTTTTGAATCGAGGCGCCGGTTAGGTGGGAAACGATTGTTCCTGCTGTTTATTGAATTCTTTTTTCGATCAACGATTCGATGGGCCTATATATATATGGACCTCTGCTTACAAGTTTTATATTTTGACTTACAAAATTTGTTAGCGAAAATTCCACGAGCGAAAGAAACGGGCGAGCATAAGGACAGTGGCGAAACGATCGGCAGAATCAAAGGGTGTCCCCGGTTTGTCAAAGAGAAGCGAAACGCGAACGATATTCCCGATTCGAACGATCGGCGTAAACGATAGGCGCGGTGCTGTTCGTCCATCGCGGAGCCGATTCTCTCGTTCGCTCCTCATCCTTTTTGGACGAAACGAGAAACAGAGGGGAGAAGGACACGTTGGTTTTCTCGTCACGATTCTGGCATGTCACTGTCGTGTGTCGTCGACTTCGTGTGCATACTGTCGGCCTCCGCGAGCTTCGCTTGATTCGAGATCGACCGAAGAAATCGTTACACTTTACAGACTGCTTACATTCGTTATAAACCTTCTCTCTATGGCGTATGAACATACGAAACAGTGGAACAGTTTTTCTATATGTTACGTTTTTCAAGGGAAGAACAATTACTAGCGACTGTAGTTGAATTATTTCTTCGAGAATTATTAGATGACACACGTCTACGTTATTAGACAAACGGAGATCTCTTTGACGCACACGTTTCATCCGACGCGAACTTCTGTTTGTTAATGAAAGTTGTGACAATCGTTTGTACGAGTACGCACAATTTTAATAACATCGAAGACAAATATTTACCGACGTACTTCAAAGATTAGTATTTGAACAATCTTTCTCCCCTACGTATTGATTCAGTGTCTCCCTGTGTACAGATACTACCTGGTATTGTTAATCCACGGGGCAGGTGTCCTCTTTCGAAACGCTATTCCGTTAACAAAATATCATTCCCTTTTTTAATCCCGTTGGAAATCCAGTTATTCGAGCGGCAGAAAAAATCGTGACGAATGTCGGTAAACACGTGGCCTTTCCAAACAGATAGAAATTTCAATTTTGGAAAGTGGGGAGATTGGAAAATTGCAAATTAAGAATTTGTGAATTTGTTAATGCGGGACTTTGAGAATTTGGAAAATTAATTTGAGTACTTTGACACAAATAACAAATCTCCCATACTCATAACCATTTAGAGCGACGAACTCTGATGAGGAGACCCTTTGTGAATTTTTTGAGAATCAACGACGCCTGCCGAAATAAAATGGCGACCGCGTGGAAAGGTACGGTATATCCGGGGGAAATTGGCTTCCGTTGGCGTCCGATCACGCTCAATTTCGTCCTAACAAAACACGAGTGTTGGCCGCGAGATCGTCGCACGTGTGACAATTGAAAAATAATATCGTCGAGTTTATTTAGCCGTGCGATCAGAGAGGTCCGAGGGGATGTTGGATCGTCGCGACGCGACGCGACGCACGGGGGATTAAAAATAATGTTTCGAGCGTGACTGGCCAGCCCCCGGGGGATTATGGGACAACGTCGTCCACTATGATTGGCTGGGGATGCAGCTCCATGGATTTTATTCCGGGGGAAAAAAACGATCACGGCGCTAGGGCTTGTTCTTATCCGCCTATTTTTATTTCTCGTATCAACCTCTCGTTTAATCTGTCCCGTTTAATTGTTCATAAACACGTTCGGCAGATTTATTACGTTGTATGAGATTTCTTTTTGCATCGAATAAGAGATGTTGCGGCCGAAGACCGATTTCAAACTAGAGGCTTCCTAGAGGATTAACGATGATCTTATGGAAAGATCCCTTTCGATTTTTATATTCTAAATCTTCTTTATTTTAATCGTAGTACAGTTTACAAGATAAAGGATGAAGAATAAAACGATGCATGTAACGATCGGCCAGTTAAACCTGTTCGGACGAATCGTAAAGTTCGGCTTGCTCGATCACAGCTCTGCCAAAAACAGGATGCCAGGTTTCTTCGTAGATCAAGATAATCAGGAGCGGCGAGGAGAAACGTGGTAACAACGTTTTCTATCCGATCGATCGAATTACCGGTAGGATTACAGGTAATATCAATCTCGGAGGATCGCTCGCGTGCACGGCGATTCTCGTGGCGTAGGATCGACGAGGGTAGAAACCGTGGCGCGTCGATTCTCGCTGTAAGATAACGAGAGTACGCGTGTATCTGGTGGAAAAGCGATCCGAGTCGAGGTCCAGGAGCAGCGTAATTGAAGCTGCTCCAGGAGAACGCGGCTAAGTGACAGGTGAACACCTTATACGCGAACCTGTGGGACCCCGTAGACTCGGTTCGCGGTCCTCTACGCCACGTCGGTCCTCTTTGGACGAGCACAGGTGTGCGAAGACGAACGCTCATCCCTCGTCACGGCACCTGCGCGAACCTCTTTCGCCGGGAAAGGACTCGAGAGGCTCCTCTGTCTGACCATATTTGCCTTTCGAAAATTTCGCTGATTGATACCGCTGTCTCTCATGGGCGTAATTGGCGACTTTGGAACCCTTTGCGGTTTTCTGCCACTCGCTTCATTACCACGATTTTCAGCTTTTCTCGCTTTCCGAATCCTTACGTTCTTACACCAAAAAATAACGCTACGTTATTGTCGAGAGATTTTTACGACTATAGAACTCCATTACTACCCCGCGGAAGAGGGACGCGTCCGATATGTAGACGTTCGAAAGCATCACGAAGCTGTAGGTCCAGCTTACACGCTAGAATAGCCGTTCACCTCGGGACGTTTCTTGGCGTAATCGTAGCAATTAGCCCCGGAATGAATGGCGTAACGAACGATCTAGCGCGGGAAGTTCGACGGATCGTGGTTTGCGTACCCGGGGGAACTTTTCGAGGATCGTGGCACTTAACGGATGATTAAGAGGGCAAATAGAGAGCCACTTTCCCCTGGTTTCGTTGGCGTTGAACGGTGGCGCAGTATCATCCCCTATAACGCTCCCTGCAGGACCCTCGTTCGCGCAGTTTAATCGAGTTACCCTCTCTGTTCTCCCCATTTCGTAATCACCCTCTGTCCCCGAGGGTTGCCATGGAGACCGCAGGCGGTCCTGAAAGCCGATTGGCGGATCTTCACGCACGCGGAAACCCCGGCCACCCCCTTTTCGCGTCCCGCACGTACGTGGCCTATTCCCCAGGATCGACCCCCTTGTTTCAACCCCCTCGGCTCGTCCCAGGCCAGCTGGATTTACACTCGGTTTAACCGGGATACGCCACCCTTCCTCGACGCTCTCGCTCCTCGAACCGCCGCACCATCGAGACGCTCCATCGACGCCAGTATTTTACGGAGGCGCGTTGTAAAAATCGCATAAAAGCTTCCAGCAGCTTGGACGATTTATACGCCTCGCGATACGTATATACGACCTACCCGCGATTTTATTCGATCCTACAGAGCTACGTTTTTATGTATATCGCCGGAGAGGCATCCACTGCTATCCGACATGGCCGTCGCGACCCTCTTCGATGCCTTCAACTCTTTTAATTATATTTTACAATTCTAAGCATACATTTTTCAAGTACACCTACTAAAAAAGTTGTTTATAAGAAACGAATAAAGTTATAGATCAAGAAATATTCGTGGAGTACACGACATTACGGGGGTGCAATTATATCTCGTATCCGTATGTCATAGTTATTTTAATACGCGAAGTTCTCTGTGTTCGTAAACTGTTTCCACCCCGTCGCTAGATGATGCTCACCCCGAAGAGAGCCTAATCCGGGTCTTGTCAAAACCACGTTGGATCGGGTGTTAGACAAACATCCGTGCCCTCCTGTGTTTCCATCATCCCTTCTTGTGCTCGTCGCCAGAGTCACAATGCTGATTTCACGCGTTGATAGTTCGAAAATGGACTTCAACCCTTCTCTCGCAAAGAACCACGAGTAGGACAATATATATCTAACAGTCAATTCGAGGACAATAGTCGTTCTGGCTTTCAGTCGTTCGCAGCAGTCGTTTCATCCCTTTCTTCTTTCTTTTTTCCTTTTCATGGGGTTACGCGTCACCGACACGAACCATTGTAACCGGATACACCCAGTTTAAGGGTGGTTCCTCGATACACTGGGGTGGATTATAACTAGTTGCCACTTAATTTGCCGACGACCGACAACCCCTTGTCGAACCGGATTGGCTCCCTTCGAATCGATTGTCGAACCAAATGACGCTGCTCCAGACATTTACCCTTTATTGCGGCATGATTTTTATCGTGTTTTATACTGCTCGACTGGAATCTTTTTATTCTGTCTATTTTGCTGTTTTATTGGGTATAGGAATGGTGTATACTCACTAGGACTAATATAGTGCTTCATAGAGTGTTTAGAGTTACAACATACAGCGATACAACTCGTGAAATTAGACCTTACAACGAAACAACACATGACACCGTAACGCACAAATGATAAACCAACAAAGTAACCAAAAACGAATTGTTTCGATTGTTACAGGTGAAGGTATGGTTTCAAAACCGACGGACAAAGCACAAACGAATGCAACAAGAGGAGGAGGCGAAGGCGCAACAACAGAGCGGTGGTGGCGGAGGAGGAGGTGGCGGCGGTGGCGGCGGCGGAGGAGGAGGTGGAAACGGGAACAACAATTCCAATAACAAGAACACCCATCACGTGAGCAAATGGCAACAGGAGACGGGCGACTATCACCACGAGGAAGACGAGGAAGAGGAGCACATCGATCCGGAGGCCGACGAGTGTTCGAGCGGCTCGGAAGCGTAGCTAGACGTTCTCTGCCTGGACTAAGGCGCCAGGAATTTCGTCTGATCGACGTGAAACGTCCTTGTGACCCGATCCTTTCGCAGCATCCGACGGGCCGAAATTCCGTCGAATCTTGGCAGAGAACTTACGGAAATCTTGCGTTTTATGCGCTGCATGTTCAGTGAAGTCGCTGGAATTGTTTGCAAATGTGACAGAAATCGAGATGAACAATCGAGAAACACGCGGACTCGCGTTCTTCGTTCGGTGTTATCCAAAGATCGTGTACAGTGTTCCAAATTCGGTGGAACGCGTTGCTCGAAGCGAACTTTGATGGAGTTGCTGAAACTTGACTAATGAGAGAAACCTGGAATTGCTTGGAAGTCTTTGATGGAACATGGAGTTTCAAGAACGACGAAACAGTGTCCTTCCGAGTTCGGTGTTAGCAGATGTCTGAGGAGTAGTATGAAATTCCAGTGGAATTGTGCGACTGTACTAAAGAGAACTCGAAGAAAAAGAGTTGCGATGGAATCGTGTGAAATAAAGGCGCGACCGAGCAACGCAAGAGGCTATAAATCCTTGGAAAGAAGCGTGTCGATGGAATTGCGATGGAATCGCGTGCGCTGTCAGTCATCGAGGACCGTTGTAACGGGCAACAATGGTCGCCGTTGAAAAGGAGGATCGAAACCGAGAAATCTGATCGTCGAACGTTCAATTCCCGCAACTCATCGAGCTCGACCGGAAGACTATGGATCCCCTGTTGGCAAGACTGACGTAATACCCGCATCCGTTTCCGTGTTCCTCGCGTCGAAACAATCGAGAAGAGTCAACCAAAGTCCTTCGAGACTGAGTTTCCTTCGCAAAATCAACGGAATCGCTTCAGTTTCCGAGCAACTCGGAAGCTGGCTAATGGTTGCATTGTTCTTCGAGGCTGCACGGAGCCAAATGGACGAACTTCCGGCGGAAACGGCGGCATCAACGAACCTCCGAAGGTCTCGAAGAACTTTCGTCCACCCGACTGTCCCGTTTTTCCTCAGCGAGATCGCGATCTGTCCACGAAATATCGCGAACGAACACTCGCAAACATCCTGCGGGTTTCTCGAAGACGGGGGTCGAATCGACCCGCGTTTACACGAAATCTTGCCATAGTTCGTGTAAATAAACACCCTGAAGAATCGTGAACTGTTTGTCCTTCGCACAAAGGACGATATCCTTTCTCGAGGTGGACGTGTAAATAGTTTTGAGCGTGTGATTGTGCCGGATCGAGAGACGATCGCGAACAATGAAGAGAGAGAGGGAGAGAGAGAATGTGGTATTGTATGAGTGCGAGAGAGAAGAAGAAGGAGATCGAGTGCCAAACTTCGTACCCTTTAGAGAGAAGAAACCCAGTGTAAACTTCGAATTGTACTTGCGATTGTATTTAAACGTCGTACCACGAACGACCACCAGTATTCCCTATGTCGAATCGATGTCCGAGATGTACCGACGATTTTAAATTATTCTATCGATTACGTTAGCGAGACACCTCGATGATCGTTCCTCGAAGAATCTCGTCTTTTGCTCTTTGTCTCCTTTTTGGCGTAACTAATGTTTTCTGAATTTGGAATTGGGCATTTGGAAATTTGGGGATTTAAGAACTTGGGAATTTGAAAATTCGGAAATTAGAAAATTCTAAAATAAAAATTTACCACTCCATAATGAGAACTTCTAGTTACACCAATGACCTCCTCGAGGAAAATACAGTGTCCGTATAGATTCATCGAGGAGATGGAGGATGGAGGATCAACTGATCGATTCACAGGAGACCCGATTGATCGATTGATTCTGGGCGAACGATTGATCCGCGTACGCTCGAGGAGTCAGTTTGTAAATACATTGTACATAAAAGAATTGTGATTTTACTCGACGTGCAAAGGCGTAGGATTGTACGAGCATCCGGAAGATTCAGTTCGTGTTCTAACGATATAGCGAAATAAATTATATCATCTCTTCAAGATACACGTGTACCTTTCATTCATCAGCCTTAATCGAGGATGAATGGCATCGAGCGAATGGTGTTTTGAAAATTGGTTCATTGAAAATTTTGTAAGGATGAAAGGAAGATAAGAGAAGAAAGTCTGAATTTATAGAAGTTGTCTTGGAACTTCTACTTGGAACCTTAACTCGATTGTTTTATCGATTCATTGAAACAAGTTTTAATATATCTGAGAATTAACGAAATTGGATTGTTTATCTACGATACTGTATAGAAAATATAATGAATCACTTGAAATTTGGAGCATAGAAGTTACTTTTGTCAAATAATCCATTTTCCTTGAAATTGAACGACGCTTTTAGCTAACGAACAAATAGTAAATATAATGTACTGAAATATAATCAATGACATTAAGCCATGACACAAGTTATGGTTTATTAACAATCCACAAATCATAAAATGAAATTACGTTTCAATAATCAGGGTGCAAATTAAAAAGCACTTACTTGCAGCAACTTATTACGTTGACGTATAAAATATAATGAAGCTAGCTTCAAACTGAACGACGTTCTAATAATTATCGTGAAAATTAGGAGAATATAAAGATCTTAATGCACAAACTGCATCCTATTAAATAACCCACATATAAAAATAAAGGTGGTTCGAATGCATCTGCTCATCGCATACCTGAACACAGAATTAGTATCTCATAAAACAGTTCATGCTGGAAATTGAACTATGTTTCGTTATGTAAATGAAGAAAACATATGATTTGAAGCGATCACCTGCTGATCACACATTACCAACCATCGAATCTAAATAAAAAATTGCATTTCTACGAAAGATCGCATTCTGGAAATTGAGCTACGTTTCCATAATTCTTATGCAAATAAAGGATACAGAGTTACAAGCAAACATCTGCTCATAACTACACATTTTTAATAATCATAAAAAATGCAGGAGTCTACCCACATTCTTGGAAATTGAACTACTAATTATCGTGTAAAGAAAATATACGGTTACAATCATCGGAACAGAAGCTGCATTCAACAATCCGCATTTCTCGAAACTGATGTTTCGATAATTATCGCGAAAAGGGAGATTATCGTAATCACGTGCAAACTACGATCGACCGTAAACTGAAAAACACCCTGTCACATAATTCTTGAAGATTGAGCGATATCTCCTATCGATCTTTCAATAATCTTCGCATAAATTGAGGGGAAACAAGGTACGGAGGCACCTGTTCATTAATGCGTTTACTGCCACAGCGGCTATATATAACGTGGTACGTTATAATTATATACCCGGAATTTCGCAACTGAAAATTTCCACCTACTTTGCGTAATTAACGTAGGTTGCGGGTTGCAATTTTCCTTTCGATTTTATTAAATGCGCTATCAACTTGTGTCTTTCATTTTGAAATTATCGATTAGACCAGTGGATTGTAAGTACATATAGCAACCGGTTATTGCGAGCTATTTTATTAATCGCTGCGTTTTATCCTTCCATTTTCTTTACGTTGCACTTGTTTACGGCCATCTTGTTTATATTAGCATCTAACACTTCCAAAATTCGACTTTAATTCTTTGCACTCGAAGATATTTACTGTGTTCACATTGTTGTACAGCAACTGATAATTAGTACTAATAGTTTTTAGCAAACCTAACCTTCGAGTGCAATAAAGACGAATTTTGGAAGTTTCAGATGCCAACATAAACAAGATGGCCGTAAACAAGCTCCACGCCGTTGAAAGAAAGAATAATTTTCTTTCCCAAAGAAAACGATCGAACCAGCTGACAAATCATTTCTACGGAGTTGTCTTTCGGTTTGATCGCGGTGTTCGCAGGCTACCGGCGATCCTTGTCGATAATCGCTTTATAATCGCCGCTTTGAAGACGAATAATTACGCGACCGAGCGGGCTCCCCCGTAATTAACCGAGCCGCGTCTGTCTTCGTGGATGAAACAACGGATACGTAGACTGCAGACGCGAAACGTGTTTCGCAACGAGTCGTTATTTTTGTCGGAATTGCCGTTAACACGGGACGGAATCGCGGATTTTGCCAGCTCGACAGTCTAATAAGAGGTTCTGCTAACTCCGCGTGTTCGACTTTTGGGGGAGGATCGTTTCTTCGAACGTTCGCAACCTTCTTGCGAATATTTCTAAACTTTCGTTCTCTAAACACGAACACTCGATGATACTCTTTAGCGGGCAATTTTATGAAAGGGAAATTTTCGTGTTCGAGTAAAGATCACTAGACTAGGTTACCTTCATCGAGCCATAAAAAGGGTACACGATTTTACAATATATAAATTTGAAATAAAATTTGCAACTCATTTATTTGAGTGATTACTTTATCGCTCGGATTACATCGGCATGCAGCATATTTCCAACAGAATGCAACAAGAATGAAATTCGCTAGATAATTACTTAATCCTTTAAACTATAAAAGATATTGTGTAATGTCGATGCTAAGTAAGCGGGATGATAGGACGAAAATATTTGCTATTAATCGTTTATTAACTCGTTAAACGACCCAATCATCGACGAAGCCATTTACAAGAAGGAAAGGGAATTAATCGAACGTCAGTACCCACAGCGTTCTCCGATATAAATTAAGATCGATTAATCGGTACTTGGGCCGGAATTATACTGATCAGGCGAGGCTACGGGGCGATAATTAAGCGCGTTAATTGGAACGTTGACCGAAGGACGATAATTAAGCGGATGGTAGGGGACCGTCAAATCGACGCGATCGTCGATTAATAGATATCTCATTGTTCATATTGGTGTCTGCCTCGTGTCGACAGCTCGTAAAGTCCGTTTTCACATAGGAACGTCGCTCTTCTGGGGACGAGAGCTCATTAATATTCGTGAACAGCCGGTCCTTAATCGATGATTATCCAGTGATCTGGCAATTAGCGCACCGCTTCGTTTATATCGATACTCCTTATCACCACGAATCTCGTTATCGATGCTTCCCTTTTAACGTTTTCGTAACGTTACAGATTGAGGAGGGTTCAATTATCCCCCAGGATTTATTGCTAGGGACTACAACAAAATTATTGATAAAAAAAAAAATTGACAAATTGTGTTTATGACCTTTCGGATCCACTTTAGATTTTTATCCGAATTTTATTCCTCTGAAAGTGTGTACGTGATGGAGCTATTTATTTCTAAATTTTCTACTTCCCTAAAATCCTAAAACGACTACTCTTCGCATTGCAGCACCTGCCACAAGATGAGAAGATCTCCGTAGAGGCAACAGCACCGTTGAAAGTTAAACGTTAGAGGTAGGGAATCGCGAGTTTGATCGACGCAACGGAACCCCGTGCAACGATCGAGTGTCATCTGGTCGTAAAGCATAGTGAAAATATTCATCAGGCAAGGCTTTTCATGGCTCTAAACATTGTACCCGTGTAGATACTCGTGCATCGTTGAGTACCGGTTATGACGAACGACCTGTATGGCAGCAGGGGTATAGCAGCAGGATCTCGTTCCGTCTCGAGGATCCTCTCTCTTTCGCGTTCGTCTTCTCGTCTCTCTCCATCGCGGACGTTACACCTTCTCGCCGTCTCTTTCTCGAAGGAAGTAACAGTATCCATCCGAGTGGATGGATTCCGTGCGAGGTGTGCAGGGACCGTGTGGATTGTGTGCAGAATGAACGCAAACTGTGAGGGTAATTTGCAACACACCGGCAATTTACATAATTAGCAGTTCTGAACTCGCGGCCCTCGACGACCCCCACCCTTCTTCTCCAGTCTTTCCTCTTCTTTCGTCTTCTATCTGTTCCCTTGAAAACGATCTGCGAGAGCTGCCCGGCTGAATACGTCTCGTTGGGAACGTGCTGCCCTTACCAATTGATATTCACGTAATTACCGATACAACGTATTAGTACTAAATCTCGATTTATCAAGTCCGACGTAATTATTTCGAATACTTGCGTCAATGAAATAGTTCGAGCTTCGATTTTCAAGTTCATTTATATAGCATCATCCACATCGTCAAAGTTAGGTATACTCAGATGTGGATACAATATGGACTTGGGTAAATGTGACTTCATCTTTGAAGTTCAACATCGGATCTGCATAACATCATCTCTGTCTATAATCAATTTTAAGTATATTTGTCTATACTTCAAGCTAGATGTGTATGAAATATGGAGTTGACTAAATATGGCTTCATCTTTGAAATTGAACACCAGATAACATCGCCTCTGTCTATGATTAATGTTAGGTGTACTTCACTATACTTGAAGTCAGATATGAATAGAATATGCATTTGAATAAATCTCGCTTCAGCTTTGAACATCAGATTTGCATAAGATCACCTGCGATCGCAGTTCGTCATAATCAAGTACAAAGCTAAATCTGGATGATATTAGGATTCGCTAAACTACCTTGAACTTTGGAGTTCGAGATCAGATTCGCTCCTGACCTATGATTATACCTGCGTTTACCTGAGGTTAGGTTTCGATGAAGTTTAACTGAATCTAACATCAATCTTGTTGAAGATCAGGAGCACCTGAACGTAATCTGTGGTGATTAAGTGTACAGGTCAGCTAAAAAAGATAAAGACTGTAATAAGAAAGTTTACGTGGGAAAAATGTGGCGGTGATTTAGAACGATAATTTTACAAATGATACTTTAGGGTCGGAGGATGAAATCGAGGAAATTCCTGGCATTCTCGATATTCGAATGCAAAATTTACGTCCGCTAAAGGATAATAAACGTACAATGTATTGATTCTCGCAGGTGTACACGCAATCCTTTCGCTGCCAACGGCGCCAAACCGTTTCTACGACTCTCGTTGCTCCAAGAATTCTCCGCTGCAAAACGAGTTAATGATACGGTATTCTACTCAATCATATCGATTCTACGACGAGTTCCGTAATAGCCACGCGGTACTAACCGGTTTCCACGCTTCTCTGATACCAGCGACTTTCCAAAATAGCGATACATCGCTTACCAATCCCGGTTTCACGAAATCGATAGATATTTGTCTATCGAATATTCTTTTATAGGGAAACGGCAGGTTGATATATAGGCTAAAGGATTATTGATAGCATTACAACTGGTTTGTATTATCGAATTTGTTAAGTCTGAGAAAATTGTTAAAAGTAACTAACTCGCTAACTCACATCTCAAAGTTAAAAAGGTCAAACTGAAGTTTATCTTGAGGAATATGATCAAGATAAAGTTCATAGCATCTTCAATGGAGATCATAGATTACCCAAATAGGTTATTTGAAATATCACATTACTACTTGACACTTTAACTCCAAATGTGCTTCTCCTCTGTATACATTAAGTTGCACTAGATATGCACACGATCGCGGAGTACCCGAAAGAAAAGCTTGAAACGCAAGTTGCACAAGAAGCCAACTAGAAAGAAGTAAAAATTGTCAAATCAGGGACGTAGAGCAACACGCGCCCGATAAAGTGGACCGTGCACACGAACAAATCGTTTAATCCGAGCCGGGGTCCGATCGAGGTAATGACGGCCATAAACTGCAGCCACAGAAGGGCTCACGAGGCTCGAATAGGGCCCCAAGGTTCCTCGGCCTGGGTCGGAATTGGGCCTGACAGGCGAAATGGGGCCCGTGGTCCCGGGCCACGTATACCTGCTCCTCTCTTTCTCGTTTTATTCGTCCTCCTCTTTCTCTTCCTCTCTCAGTCCCACACGCGGCCGCTGCCCGTATAACCATCTAGCAGTTTCTCTTTCTCTTGTTTCTCGACGGACGTGCAACTCGGATGCCACAAGCCTGGGATCCCAGATGGAGGATCCGGTTCCAGGAATCGAGCGTGTAAAACATCGGTTAAAGGCGTGCTTTCCGAGCGGCAATCGACGGGAAAACAATGGGCCGACAGCTCCTAAAGTGTCTGACAAATGTTCCGCGCGTGTTGTTGCCGGGACTCGTGTCCCCCTCGATGACCGGACTTTGCCAATTTTTTATTTGGAAAATTTTCACTCGTCTTCTTTGCTTTTCACCGCGTCGATGTGACGCTGAGACAAATAGTTTAATGTTCATTAGTTTCTGTTAGTTCATTTGTTATGCACTCCTTCGTGAAAAGATAGCGAGCCTGCTGTAAATTTGATAAAAGATATTCCTGTGCCTGTAAAAGATGGTTATTACAAGGTTATCTCGAGGCTCTATTGGTGTACAACTGTCTCGTCTTTCTCACGCTTTCGCGATCGATGACGCTTGCGTACACGCGTGATTCCATTCATATTTCAGAGCTGCCTTCTATCAATTCTAGCAACACAACTTTAATATTTTCGATACAATCCTTCAAATTTGTAATAATACCCGTTTACAGCAAAATTTCAAACGTCCTCTAATCTTCTCCTTGCAGTTTCCCTTTTCCATCCATAGGAGTCGAGAGGGATCGAAGGTGTTTCCGATCGGTCCAGCTAATAAGTCACCTGGCCGTGAGTTAGAGCGGATGTATGCATTTGAATAACACGCGAGGCGACACGACCTTTTTCCACGGATGTGTGCCATGAAATAAATCGACACGACGCGACGGTGAGACCCGGGATCGAGGACCACCGAGCCGACCAGGTAAGCACGCTCGTAAAGTCCAAATTAAAGTTGGATCAACCCGGTCCAGGACCGGGTATCGATCCTCTCGAGCCTCCGACTTTCTCTCCTAGCCTCTGCTTTGTACAATCGTAAAACGTTTATGCGACTCGTGACGGATCGAATTGTGTTTGCCATTTGCGACCGGTCGTGACGCGAGAAAATCGAGAATGCAACGGAATGAAAGCGGAATAATTCGATAGATGAACCTCCGAGAAATTAGGACGTAATAGAAATGTCGGAGAGAGACGTGTCGCTTAAATCGAGTATAATTCATTTTCATTCGTAGCTGATACACTTTACGTATCTTCATAACATTTTGTTGCATTATAGAATTCATTATGTTGTTCTGTACAAGTATGATGTACTAGTACCCCTCCACGTCATAATTGTGAAGAAGCAACGTAAGCAGGGAAACATTTAACGAAGTAGTAATTTGTGGCTAGCTCTCGAAGGATAATGAGGACGAGAGTTTAAAAAAATGGCTCCTCGCGGTGTATAATAGGAAAGGGTGTAAGGTGGTAGTTAAAGAGGTTTCATCTAGGTGCAAGTTTTCAGCGGCATTCCAGGAAGCCGAAGATTCAGTTGCAGGAATGTCTTGGAGGCGCGAGGGTCAAGTGATCCGCTCAAGATTCGATACACAAATCGCGGAATACTCGTTCACGGTAGGCTGAGCAACATCGAGGAAGACTTTAACCACGATACGATTAGGATCGATCGGTGAATGTTAACGGCGTGGAAATCGCGATGCTCTGCAATTTTCCCGACGCTTCCTGCAATGAAGCGTTGCGATGCGGATGACCCGTTTGACGCCTCTCCGCCATTCGCGTGATCAACCGACTCGATCCGCGGGATCATTGATTCGGACGCTGAATTAGGATCTTTCTCTTCGCTGGAAACACGGGGAGAGATCGGATAATAAACTAGTTTCATCGTTAACGATGTTTCGGATCGTTAAACGCTGACGATAATCGCGGCATTCGGGAATTTAAACTTGAATGCACCTGGAGAGATACGTAGGAACCTATGAATCTGGGGGTAGAGAAATCCATGGTGTTCGTCTTGGTGTAGAATTAATCTGAAAGTAATGAAATGTTGCGAGGTTAAAAAATGATACCTTGATAACTCGAATTAAATTCCACTTGGAAAGAAGTTTGAATCAGAGGTCCAAATCGAACGGCTGTCCAAACGTCATTTAAAAGCGATTTATCTCTCGTCGTCCTTTAAAGGTTTTCAAATTTTGCGAAGGGAGCTGCTCTAATAATTTAAAAGCGATTAAAATCACCTTAAACTCGTCAACTCTATGAAATAAAATTCTATACAACGATTAGATGTAAAAATTGCATCCGATAATTATCCATGTTTATCAAGGTTTCAAGGAACCTGATAAAATGTTAGAATAGATCTAGCGTTGTTCTTTGGTGTCTCTATCAAGCTGACCGTCAGAACGATCAATCCCAAAGAACCACTTAATTCGTTCGCTAGAAAAAGAGAATGATCAGAGCTTATTAGAAGCTTATCAGGATCGCGTTTCTACACGAGCTTCCAACTTCTAAACGAATCGATGGACGTCGAATGACTTCTGGCCGGATACTAAACTAGCCGTGCGTCCGATCGATCGATAATGAACACGTGCAAGCATTCGAGCACGGCTACGTGACCGTGCATACGCATGCATTCGATCGTGTTCAATAGTCGAATGCTCCTCGATACATCTCGAATGCGTTATAGTCATTACGACCACGACATTGTACTATCGTTGTCCGCGAATAGACACCGTTGCTCGTTAAAGTATTTCTGGACGTGACTTCCTTCACGATCATTGATCGATCGCTCATTCACCACGATAAATCGTGCGAATTAACCTCTTCCAGTATTCGGTTACACCGATTTCGACATACGATTAAAACGGATGACTCGCACGAGTCCTCCGCTAATTGCTTTACATGTCGAATTAGGCTTGTAGAAAATTTTGGTATTTGCCAAAAATAAAGTGTGAGTGGTTCGCACACGGACTTATGTATGCTGGGTGAATTATGTATGTTTAGGTTAGAATCTGATTAGGTACATTTCACTCTGCAAATTTCACTGGAACTGGAATCAAGGTTAGAATCATCTATTACAAAACTAATTTGTGATCAAAGTCAATTACGACGAGATCTATTTGAAGTTGGATCTGAACGAAATTAGAATTTAATTAAATACTTCAATTTTAGAGCTTAAGGCTACGATAAACTTATATGATCAAAGTTGATTGGTTGAAGTCAAAGGTGGATAAAACGATTCAAGTAAATATTACGACAAGTTTGCAGTTTAATATCAGGTTTAGAAGCTTGAGGTATGATTAGAGCTAGTTACACAACTTCTTCGATCGTCGTCTTCCCTGGAGAATCTGAAATTATCAAATTAATCGTGATAGCGAATCGTCCTAGAGCATGGTCTCCGCGATTCCTCGAATGATTCGAAGGATCCATTTCGATTCCGGAACGAAAGCGGGTCGAATGTGTCCTGCAATTTTCCCCCCGTTCCTATTCGAGTCGCCGAGATCGAACGAGCTGAATTACAAGCTGAAAGCTGGCCAGCCTACGTGTACGAAGCTGTAGAAGCTTGTAGAAAGCATGGAAACAGCGTAACGCGTCTAATAACCGTGTATCATCCGAGTATTTCTACGATTCGAGATCTCGATCCGTGGATCCGTTTAATATGATTCAGCCACGCGAACCTATCATAACCTGGGCCAACCGGGCTCTGCTCTAACCACATGTTTGCCCAGTTAAACCTCTTCCATCCTCGATTTCCCTCGAATTTGCATTTCTACGAGTAGTGTGTCTAACGTTCCCGCGATGCCTTTCCTTCCCTTTGCTTCGATTACGTGAAACCGTTTTTCGAAGAAACCCCCTCGAAATCGATCGTTTCAGAAATCCACATGGAGATTTTTGTCTTCACTGGTTAACGAGAGATTGACGATAATTTGAACACGATGATGTGCAACGATTATTTCAGAATTCTGCTCATTCTAATTGAGACTTCATACGACAGGAAGAGGCGGAAAATATTTTCGCAATAATTGTCAAAAATCGAGCAGAAAAGAAGATGCAGCAGGAGGTAGAAGTGCCGGGGGCTTCTATAAATAAATTAGTCCTTTTGTAAGAGTTTTATCAACGTCTTATTAGCAACGTAGTGGACTCCATTAAAATCTTGATACCGGCATAACAGTATATCATCGTTGTTATGATGAAATTGACTCTGGAGAACTACCAGGAAACACGGTTTCCTAGAACCAGTTTCCATGGCCGCGATCGGATTATTTAAAACTAGTTCCACGATCCAAATGAATTCTCTGCCGGCCATTGAATTCCACGCGATCGGTTCTTGCAATCACGACCGTACCACTCGAGAGAAATTGAAAGAGTCCCCTGGACTACTTCGAGCTAATTGTTGTACTCGTAGCAGACTTTCCTAGCACCGTTCCAACTCTGACCAAAACCAGAAGCAATTTCTTCGTGCCGAGTGAAACTTCAGCCTCTCTATGCCCGAGGACCAGTTTCCAAAGTCAAAATGGAATTTGCCAATTAACTTTTATCTCGTGATCTGAATTCGATTCTTCATGACCGGTTCGTTAAGATGAAAATGTTTCTTATTACCTTCGAATCTATCCATCATTCGATCGTTGTTAATTAAAAGCCTAATCGCTATCCTTATTTGGTTACTCTGGGCTTTCCTATTTTGATGCACCGAGAGGAAAAAGATGTAGAGGTTCAACAAACTGTGTCGTACGTAAGGGTCGAGGTTGGCCCATCGAGGGATCGAAGTCAGCGTTGAACACAAATTTGCGTGTCCCATCTAATACCATAAATCTGTCATCCAGCAGCGGGGCGAACAAGCTCGTTTGACTCGCGTTGCTTTGTCGGTGTGGAACGCGACGGAATTCGCAATTTAGGCTCGTTGCCGGCCGCGCGTGTAAGAATCAGTCCAATCGGTGGATCTCCGACGAGGCAACGGGCCCCAACCGGAGAAAGAGATAATTCTTTGGGGGCCCCGGTGTGGACCCTTGTACGCATGACTCTCCGCCGTGGACAAGCACAAGGTGTTCCGTGCGGACAACGAGCCCTCGACCCTCTCACCCTCTCGACCCCCCTCCCAAAGATACACCCCCGACAATATTGTAAACAAAATGGTACCACTATTTCATTGGTAACCCGACACCCTCTTCGTTGAACCCACACGCATCGTCTTCTGCCGTATACTCGTTTCTTCTTTTACCTTCTCTTTTTATACTCCCTCCATTTTTTCCTCTTTCCAGTTCGCGTCTTCTTATTTTCTACGGACGTTGATTGATATTTTTTTGCTCGAGGAACAATTTGTACCAATTGCGAGATAACGCACGATATGTGCCACGAGTTCTACACATTCAGAATGACGGTAAGTTCCTACCGAAAATACTGTACAAAAAATGCCTCGTGAAGCTCGAATAGTACCGATATTTCGGTATCTACCACATCGATAATACCGCGGTGAGTACCGAAGTGTTGATTATATTGTCCGGTAATCTCCGATTTGGAAATTTGAAAATTTCTACTTGCGAGAAGTGGGTATAGCAAAAAGAACGAAACAGCACTTTGACCTTTCGTGGCTGAAAAAAAGAGCGGAGCAAGGAGAGGTAACTTTTCTCCCATCTCATGGTAATCATATCTCGAACGATGAAACGATGTTTTGCGATCCTTCATCACGATTGCTCGGAATCAACGGGTGTCCCATAAAAATTCGTTTCCCTCGTGCATTCGGCATCGAATCGATAGCGTGTGCATACCGGTAAGTGCAGTTGGTCGATTTTGTGCGAATCGCCGCGATAAATGCACCGGCAGGGATGGAAACGGAATGGTAACGAGCAGAGGGTGATCCAGGTGGAGAAGGTGTAATCAGTTTAATGAATAGTCGTCTGGCACTATTATGGTCAGGGTTCGAGGCGTATTCACGAACGAGAGTGTATCTTGAAATACGTTCAACAGAATCTAAGACTCTTCCAACCCCTTATCTGATAACGGTCAATTTTTATGACTACCACTTACTGTTTCAAAAATGATACATTCATCAAATGAAAGGTTATCTGGAAATTGGTGAAATTATTCAGAAATTTGCAACGGTTCGGACTTTCGATTCTGCGATTCTTCAATTTTATCTCTTTACATTTCGAGTACTGATCTGAAACCTTTTTTGAACTTTCAAGGTTGTAAATCTCTATATTTTCAAATTTGAGATTCTGTTTTGTACAGTATATTCGGAATCAGATTAAAACATTGGCAACAGATGACAATGAATGTGGGTTGAGCATTCGATTCCCTCTGACAGACACAAGTGGCACGCACACCATCTGAACGGAGCTCGTTGGAGCTGTCCTAGAAGATATACTCGCTACCATTAACATTATTATGTGAGTCTGCGCTCCACGGTGGGGATAAGTGAACGCGGTCGGCTTATTAAATTGCTGGTGTAACATTACGATTTACAGGGCAATAAGAGAGTTATCCAACCAGTGGCTCGCGAGTACACGCGCGTTAACGTTGCGTGTCTTTTCGTTGTAGGCAGCTTCAAGAAGAAAGCGCGAGGGTGGCTAATCTTTAATATCTAATATCGATTACAGACTCTAACTGCTTTTCCTATTATTGAAACACAAATCTACCATTATGCTAATGTTTATAGTTGATTCTGGTTGAAGCATACTTTGTTTCAATAGGAGGTTGTGTTCAAATTATACTCAAATAAGCTTAACATGGATTTGAATGAGCTTAAAATTATAATTCAATAATGGACTTGAGTCGTGTGATAATGATGTTCACTTAAAGGACTTGTACTACGTTAGTAGTTATGTATATGAGTTACATTATTTTCTAATTACATTCAGATAATTGTGCAGGAATTTATCATCGTTCAACCTGTTGTCATATGAACATTAGCAATCACTATGAATATTAATAACGTGAGGAAGGAATTCTTAAAAAAGAGTTCTTAAAGAAGTTCAGCTACGAGTTCTTATTCAAGATAATTTTTAAGAAGGTTATACCTAAAAAATAAATGTTATTCTCGAGTAACAATGTTGTACCCGTTTTCCTCGTCCCGCAAGATTTGGAGTTTTCTTGCCGGAGAAATCGGCCGGTCGGATGCAAGGAAAAAGGGAGCAAAGGATCGAGGATAAAAAGGAAGAAAAGGGGATAAAGATTCGAGCTGAGGGGCCCGGAGGTTGCAGTGACTGCTCGCAGCCCGTCTAAAAGGAGTTCTAGGCGGGGGTTATCGGTCTGTAGAGGCCGAACAACGTAGCAATTATCAGCCATTCCTCGCAAATAGCTGATGGTTAGTGATAATTATCTGCCGAGAACGCCACGCCATTCGGGAACAACATCGCGTACCAACGATCTATATACCGGGTGCCTAGAGCGAAACTGACCCTCCTTCCTTCCACTCCTTTCTTACCTTTCCATCCTCTTTCTTCGACTCTCATTTCGCCTCTAATTCCTATTCTTCTTTCTACATTCCTATTCCTCACTACGTGATATGAAACTTTTACCCGAAGGGTTGCTGTAAAATATAAAATATTTATAGTGTTTTATTTAGCAACGAACAGCAGAATTCAAGAATTTAACGATTTAACAGCAGAATACGAGATGTCACTTTGATCCATATTTTATTATAATCCGCGAAATCTGATCAATATTTGCGTGTCGTCTGACAGAGCTAAACTACCCTAACGTGGAAATAAACGTTCATTTAAAAAAGAATAAACCGCGACACGAAACGACATCGTTTCAAACAATCATGCACCGTATCTGCGTTGATAAACGTGCAAATAATGGAGATAACGTCTATTAAAACGGAATAAAAAATGCCTATAAAATGTACACCTTTACACCCCGAGTTTATGAAAATTTGCAAACTGTATTCGATCCGCGTCGATAAAATCGTGTAATTAAATTCTGACTTTTCGAAACGATGGGTCGTTTAATAATTAAGTAGACACCACCCCCTGCAGAATTTCATTAAAATCTACCAAATCTAATCTACGTAATTACTGTCGCGACTAACGTGTCCCATTCGATACGATCGTTGTTCTATTCGCGGAATCCGTTCGCGTGCACCCCAAATGGCCAAAAAGGAAGGAAAAAGAAACGCAAAGGGTGAAATCTTGAAAGAACGATCGAAAGAACGGAGTCGGAAGGCACGGAATCGGACGAGCCGATAATTGATTCATTAATATCGTTCGGCTCGATTCATTCGTTATTAATGGTAATTAGGCCGATAGAGAAATTGATTGTGAACGCCGCAGCTGGACACGACTAAATAATGCATCGACAGCCTGTGGCCAATGACGCGTGACAAACCCTCGTTTACAATGTAACGGCCGATCGCCCTGAAAATACCCTTTATTCTACTCATCTTCCGATATTTCGAAGCGTGGTCGAAACGTAAATTTTCGAGTCTTATGAAAGTCGAATGTTAATATACGATGTTATAGTTCTGTGAACGTTTCGATCTCTCTGTAAATGGACAGAACTACCCCCACAAATTCGTGGATGCACTGCCGAGTCTCGTAATTTACAAACTGCTGTCATCATCAACAACCGTGAGCCCCAAGTCGCGTCAAATAAATTCGAAAAAACACCAGCGTTCGATCAACGTCGGTGCAAAAACGAAAAAATCATGAATTAAAAAAAAAAAACGCGATGGAATTCATCGAACCAACCCTCCGCGAACAATATTTTTCCCAGGCAGATAAAAACGACGCTATTTACCGACCAGATTTATACTCCATTCTTTCTGGCTGTGCCCATTTTTTTCCTGCTTTTTCGTTCGAGCTTATATCTACGCTCTGTTTGCACCCACCCCACGACCAACCCTCGTGTCAATTGCGTGGCGAGCGAGTCCACGATTGGATAACACCAGGTTGCATCGCTATATCGAGCTTCGATTATTGGTTCACCACGGGGTTGGTGGGCGAGGCATTTGCACACCGGTGTTTCCTTTCTCTTTCCCTTTCTCTCTGTCGCCCTCTTTCGCCCAGCACCCTTTGCCTGCAATCCGAGAGCTGCAGGACCAAAACGAGCTCCCAATTAACCAACAATCCGAAACAATTTGGTTGGCCAGATCGTATCTGCGCTTTCAGCGAGCGGAACTCCGAGCTCTCGGTCCCTTAAGCCTCCTTCACAACGCCCGGTACCTTCTTGACAAGACTGTACACGAATTTTTTGCATTTTCTGCTCTCGGGACTTCTCACGTTTCACGAATTCTCAAATTTCGATACTTGGGACGTGAAAATTTGGATATTTAGATATTTAAGGTTTGAAGATCTGAGTACATAGAAATTTGTGTCTATAAAAATTTCATGCTTGCGGATATGATCTATAGAAAAGTTTGGTCTAAGGGCCTAATCATACACATCAAATATTTGAGAATGTGAAAATTTATAAACCGTAACATTTGTATAAATGAAGATACACCGAAAGTATTTGGCAACGAAGAATTCGAATAAAAATCGAAACCAAAGCCAACAGAAATTATCGACTAATTTTTCTCTTTGTCAACCAGCGCGACCACTTTAAATCGAGAGATCATTCATTCGAGGATTACTTCCTGGGATCGATTTATCGATGGTTTAATCAATTTTCCGTGGTGGACGTTGCACAAAGACGATAAGTCATCGAGCAAGTGTTCCAGAGGGGTCGATAAATCCTTCGACGTATGATAAACCGATTTTGCATAAAATGCAACCGCGTTTTCGGGAAGGAAGCGATCCGCGCGTAACGAGATGCGTCCAATTACGATCGAACCCGAGTTGATCGTTTATAACAGCTTGTCTTGCACGTGTCCAGCGAGATAACGAGGCGAATCGCGGTAATTGTCCCTCGCCTAATTATCAACCGGCCAACTAGTTGACTAATTGTTTCATCGAGTGAAAATAATGGCTTCGTGTCACGCGTGCGAATCATCCGCAACATCTGCTTACGCGACTGCGCCTTTTAACCTAACCTAATATTCAGCCGTACCCTTTTATTTTTAAAACTAAAATTATCGATATCAGACTGCTGCGAGATTAATCGTCGCAGATACCGATCATTTTCCAGATCTCTATCTAACGAGAATCATCCACAACGCTTACGATCCATAAAACGTGTAAATTATGAATCGTAATTGCCTCGATCGTGCAACTCCTCGATTTTCCTCGTTACACGGAAAACCCAGCGAGAGGACGAAGAAGAGGAAGCGCGAAATCGAGATGATTACGGTGTGCTCTTGAATTTTTGTTGAATATCGAAAGATGAGCGATAAATTGTGATCCACATGACACGTAAAGCGATATCATTATCGACATTAATGTACAGTTTGTTTGCCTGACTGCTCGATGTTGACGGAGTATCAGGCAACTATACCGTTCGGTTTAGAAGACACGCAAACATCGCCACGTTTTTCTCGTTCTTCTGGTATCGAGATCGTAAAGTGGTGTCTTTGAACCTTTGTCCCGTTAAAATCATCCGGAACGATCGCCTTCGGCTATGGGGTTGGTTCCTTTTTCTGTCTATGCAACTCGTTTTTCTCGTAGTTCTTTCATTTTTTGGTTATTTCACTTTGTAACTTTATCTCGCGTTTATGAAAATTTTATAATTCTGCGGATGTTGAAGGACGGAGAGCAACGAAGAATACTTCGACCCCCACGCAATTCCGTCTTTCTTCGCAAAAAAATAAAAGAAAGTTGCCAAAGTAATTTATCGAATTATCCAATTTCGTTCGTCACTTTCTTCGCCATTTCCTCCCCATTAAGCCCACGTGAGCAAACACGCGCGGGTGGTGGCATCCTCGGCACCGTCATTACGTCGAACAAAAGTCCGCGAAGAAAAAGATGGCGACTTTCTCTCGCCTCGCGTTCATTATTCGTCAATTCTCATCCGATCGATCGATCGTTCGATCGATTACGAGCCCAGAAATCCTCCGGTGTGTTGGTCGTCTCGTAATTTCATCTGTGCTCGCTCGCGGGAAGCGTGGGTCTTCGCGAGCTGCGTAAAAACGCGAACCTTCCACAGGAGAAAGAAGCAGGTTCCCGTGGGTTTGTGTGCGTGTGTAACTGCGTTAGCGATCATTTTACTCTCTCTCCTGCTGTCTCTGTCCCACCACCCGCCAGCTCTGACAACATAATCATCGGTTTAACTTGCACTAAAGCATAGTTAAGAGGGTAGAGTCAGCCTGGAGATCCTAAAATGTGTGTTTAGTCGACGCGGACGGTGTCCCGTTTTTCGAATCCTCCGAGCTTGATCGAGTTACACCGTCATTACCATTATCGGATTAATGAGAGGATATCGGATGACTCATTTCGCGAAAAAATGACTAGCCACCCTGTACTTTTTTACCCGATTCTTCCCCGTAAACTTAAACCCACACGAAGGGATGAAAATTTATGGTACATATAATCTACGTCCGATTGTCGAAAGAAAAAGGTAGCGTAAACTGTAAGTCCACTTATGCATTAGAATACAAGGAACGAGAAAATCAAAGCCACAGCGATGTAATTGAAGCTTGCGTACGTTGATACAATCTATACTTATCTATCTGTCGAAGGAAAAATTAGTAGAAGTTGTAGTTTAACATCGTATACGACTTTAACGATCGAGGCAAATGTACTATCAGTTTAATAACACCTTTTGTTTCTCTAAACGCGAATCAGGTATACCACGACAACTTTACCCCGTAATATTCGAATAGATTTAGTGCTCGAAGCTCTATCATCGCGCATACTTTTATCGAAACGTTAGTCAATCAAATTTTATTGGCAGTGGTTAAGTCGTTGTGACATTTCGATGCGAAGGCAGGCAAAGAGGAGGAGAAGAGAGCAAACGTGCGAGGAATCAATCGAAGGGGAAAATAAAGAATGGAAGAGTGGAAGGACTGTGGTGACGTCGGTAAATTACACGACGTTACGAGGGAATTGATAGTCTAATTATGGCCGGGCAGATCGGTAGCTAAACAACCAATTTGCTTGGCCGGCCAATCGACGAGCATCCTTCGATTAGGATTCAGGCCGCGTGATTTGCCACGTTAATTTCGCCGGACGAGCAGATCGATCGGACGTGGTCTTTACACAGCCGATAATGACACCCGGTGCCAAAAATCAACTGTTTAATATTAATGGGCCGATTAGATTAATCAAACTGTTGCGATGTCCACGCGCAGCTCGACGATGCACACCTCATAAATAATACATTCGAGCTTGTTCGGGGATGCACGATGAATTCACGAGCGACCCATTACGAACTTAAATCTCGGGATGTTGGTTTTGCAAAATTTTCGACCGAAAATGTCAACGAACCCTTTACGACCTTTTATATTATTTCCAACTTTGGTACTAAAAAATTGATTAACATCCCACATCGAATACTCCGGTTTTTAAACAAGTCCCATTATACTAATATGTTTGTATGCTTCATTATCACGTACTCTAAAGAGAAAATATCGGCAATTCGTATTGTGACGTGGCGAGATTAAAATTTGGCACCGCAAAAGTCCGTGCAGAAAGAGTCGGTGCATCGGAACGGAAAGATCGGACCTATTGGATAAATAATCGTCGATCAGTTTACCAAAGTTGAAGTACAAGCCAGCATATTTGCCGTCAGTCTCCAAAGCACTCGTCATCGTTCAAGCTCGCTTTTAATTGCCGCGATGTCTTTAAAAATCATTTATCGACCAGTGGACATGCTGGCAGGAGCATCGAATCGCGATAAGATCGACAGTGGCTTGCAGTCCGTTTTGCAAGCATCGAAGGAACGCTGCGGATCACCCTTTCGCATTGTTTATAAAACGGGTTCTCGCTTCTCTAATGCTGACCATGGCGGAGAGAGTGATTCCGTAAGGTGGCACGGAACACCATCATCGTATCCTCGCGTACCTACATTTTTCAAGCGTGTACAACCTTACAACATCCAACAGGGCCGTTCTGCGCGAGCAGAAACTTCTCTATACGGATATACCATACGATGCCGCGGGCTTGATAGAGTCGTCATCTGCCTCCGTGTAATCAGGGGCTCTCAAGCTACGCACGGCCATATACAGGGTGTTTCATTCAACTCTTTACAATTTATAGTTTCTTCAGCAAAATTAATTAGTCGACTATTTCACATCACTGGACTTAGGGAAACTATAAGTTGTAGATTGTTGAACTCTCAAAATACAAAATGAATTCTCCAAATCACATTCCGAATTCTCTTTGAAGTTTCATCTAAAACTTCATTCCGTCCCGAATGATGAAATATCTGCTTGGGCGATCTGTTCCCAAAATGTTCGTAATTACAAAGTAAATATAGTATTACAATCGGTTAGTACGTTTGGTAAACGGGTTTATCGAGATCATCGAGTCATGACGATCTGTTGGTGTAACCGAGAAAAATTCCGAGACGGTCTTTTTCTTGTTGGGCCAGCGTTGGTACGCTCGCAGGCGGAGAACTTTATTAAAGCTCGATCGGTCCGCGAGATATCGGATTCCATGAAGCGGCCATTCGACCGGCTAATACCGTGAAGATGTAACGCGGATAACCCCGCTTTATTAATTAGCTGCTCTAATCTTCCTGGAACTCGTGTCGCGATAGCAGCGCGACGATGCATCATGCGGTCGCGAAGCGTATCGCGACGATCATCGCGACGCCGACTTTATTCCCGCTTCATTTCAGCTCGCTTTCCTGCGCATTCGAACACACCGATGCTCGCGTGACCCGGAAAATTTAACGGTACACGAAACCGTACAACTCGGTCAGACATTCGAGAAGCTTTACTCCTTCCTTTCGTTTCCTCCCTTAACCCCTCGGAACTTTACCGAAAATATTCGACTTCCTCGCAATTCACTGCTATTTACGTACTCGTTTAACTATACAAGTATATTAAGTGTGAATAAATATATTCATAAGTCGATTTATACTTGTCAATCTTTAGGGGGTAGTTTTAAATCGAAGGGGATTATAGGTTTGAAAAGTCAAGCTGTTTCGAATGGATTTATCTCGAGCTATAATCTTTCTATTTTTGCTAATTTTATTTTCTTACCTCGGTCGTTTGCTTCGTCATTTACACCAATAAACGCACCTTACCACCCTTATTTATCCGCCATTACTTTGTCGACGTAAACTAGCGCCATATTCCAGACCAATCGTAACCTAACCTGTTCTATGTTTCTTACTTTTATTTCTTTATTGCCTGTATCACTCACCTGTTTGATCATTTACGCGAGTAAACGTCTTTTACTACCGTTATTTATCCACCATTATTTTGTCGATATAAACTCCTGTCATAATTCAACCAACCTATTTTATACTCTAACCTTATCGACTTCTATTAACCTCGTTTATCTGCTATTAAATTTTGTCAACAAACCTCGTTATATCTTATTTCTGCTATGAGATTCTAATTATAAAATTTGGTAATGATGACCTGTCCCTAGTAACCTTGTTCTGCCACTTTACCGATTGCAGTATCAAACTAGGATTTATGCTCTGCCACGTGCATCGGTTATTTTTCCTGTTGGCTGCATTAAACCTGTCTGAAACTATGTCCTTTTTCACTTATTGCCGAGCGAATCGGTAGAATCAGTCGAACAAAGTCTCGTTCATTTGTCGTCGACGATCAACCGTTAATTTAGCGAGGGGGAAAAAATAACTGACAGCCAGCACAAGCAGATTTTCTTAGATATCGCGATGGGGAATTATTACGAAGTTATCGGGATTACAGATCCATTTTCTTCCCCGCGGAGGAATATCTTTATCTGCGATTTATCTTGTAAGCGAAACGTCTTTACCGTCCTATCTAGAGATAAGCTTAAAAGATAGCCTGCTCCGGGATACGTTTTAATTATTCATACGGGACACCCGTGGATATATTCCTTGCTCGACTTTGACTCGTCACGTGCTTCGATCTCTCGATCTTCGGAACAATCTCTTTCGGCAACGGTTTTGGAAACACGTAAAAGAGTTACGTGCATTTCTTAATCTTCGTAATTTCTAATTTTTTAAATTTGTCTCAAAGTCTCTTCCAGTATTTCAGTATTATTAATACAAGAAAATGAGAGTTAGGGTTAGGTTAAATATGGAAACAATATCTAATTAAAAATCGTGGGCGTGGTACAACAGGCAGCCACAGTGAATTTACACGGAACGTTTACACATTGTGTTAAATATCAATCATCGGGGTGTATTCGAATGGGTCGATCGGGACCCGGTCGTCATTAAAATTCATTTGCCGACGATTCACGGCTGCTTCTTTCTTCGTCGGCCGTGATTTTTCCCTCCTAGCTAATCGTCGTGAACACGGTGAGACGACTACCTTGTAAAGTGGCGAGGCTCGCGCCTCTCATCCCGTCACAATGCTACCCATCGATGATTAATGGCGATTCTGGAACGTTAATGAGGCGATGACTCGGCCGACTTTGTCAACTCTTCCCAAACGAGTCACGGTTTTCGTGCTCGCGATCAATCGATGATGCAATTGCATCTTCTCGCTGTCGTTTTCTTTCCTTTGGTTTTGCCCGATAACGAACGTCGTACATTCTCATTAAATCGTATACTTTTCTCTTCATTTTTATTCTCTTTTAAATCCAAAAATTAAAAAAATTGTTAACTTAAAAATTCATGATCGAAGAATCTTCCCACTCCAAAGGCCATATTCAAATAATTAGCTCGAGTGGTAGAGACTCGGCTGGAAATATAGTCCCAATATCGAATCTCCAACACCTAAGCGTACCCTGTTAGAAACATCATCCTTATCTCGAGATCCAGTCGGCTAATGCTATCATCTGCATACAATGAAGAAATCGCGCGTGGTTCCACGAACGAATCGCGGTGACTGGTTCGGATTGGTGGCGTGTAGGCTACCAGGTCTGTCCCCGCGGGGGGCAAATTAAGTTGTGATTATCTGTCGATGCGATTTAGCCATGGTGTCCCAAAGATCGTTCCACGGGCCAGGAACGAGTGGGCTCCGTTCGCGAGGCTGGTGGACCAGCTTGCCGAACAGGAGACAAGGAAGAAACATGGTCAGAGAGCAAGAGAGAAAGGGAAGGACGTGTTTCTTCGTCGAGGCAGAAACAAATAGCCATTGTCTGCGAGGAGCCACGGCAGTGCAGAGCCTGAGGAGCATCTATCACCTGCTTATCACGATTATACCACTTGCCTTTCCCTCGCAACCTCCTCCTTCTTCTTCTCCTCCGCTTCTTCTTCGTCCTCTTCTTCTCGCTTCTCTTTTCCGTTCCAGCTCGATCGTCTCGTCTTTGAAGCTGACTCGGGCAACGAGTGAGACGTTTGCGGACACCCTTTTTGTTCAATTTCGTACCCTTACAATGACCTCCTCGCGGTCGGCGGATAAATAATTAGCGAATACGACGGGTCACGGCGGATAGCCATATTTTATTGATATATTCCTAAGCATTTTTATGGTTCTTATGCATGATACTTATTATAGATTCTTAGTACCGTTATCGACGTTGGTCACAGAAAGATCGTTTCCAGATTCAACGCAAAGTTAACACGAAGAATTCAGCCGAACGAATCTTGGCAGAGGTCTGAAAACGCGAGAGCGTAAGAGGAAAGGTTGCCATCGGCTATCGAAGTGCTGGGACTTGTCCCAACGATCCAGTCCTAATAACACCGTCCATCGCATCATGAACCAATAACTCTGGTATAAATCGATCTCGAGTAACCAGTCCGTTGTAACGAGCTCGGTTTTCCAGCGGAGCACATCAGGTACGCCGTAACCTCGTTGCACCTCTATCCATTCACTGTCAGTCGAACCCGATGATCCGGTTCCGCGAGGCGGGTCAGCAGTTAATTTTCCGGATATCGAAGGCGTGATTACCCTCTCCGTGGACTCTGTGCGTTCACAAATTAGACGTCTCTATCCGGTCGTAAGAGGCTAGGAGTAACCCGATAGCCCGAGGTGGCGGGATCAGGCATCGAGGGTAATCAGACGGGACTGAATGTCCCGTGAGAAGAAACTTAGAGTGGCGGTCGCTTCCTCGGGTACATTACCAACTGCAGCCTCGTATAAATATATCCGAGGCTGGTTACGATAGCGATCTGCCACGGCACGACTATTTGTTGGCCGGATTCGTTCGGTCTGCGACTGCCAACCGATCGAGGGGATCACCTGCGCGATTATCCTGCGTCGACAGTCTCGTTTCGATGGAAAAATCACCGCGGACAAATGCTATCTGATAAAACTCGCCATCGGCTATCTGAGAGTCCTTGCTCATCGACGATCTAACTGCGCGTTTCTGTCGGCGATCGCCTCTTACCGTATCTATATTTCCAACTTGCATTTCGAACTTTCTGCATCTTCAAAATTCTGTTTTGTAGAATTCTACAATTCTGTACTTCTGCAATTTCCAAATCCTCGGAATAAAAATTGGTAAATTTGGTGAAAGTTGAAAACACCGACTAAAGCCTCGCGAACCTAAGAACGAAATTTGCAAATTCCACGTTTGAAAGCGGTCGAAAGTGCACGTTTGACCTGTGACCTTGAAGGAACGAAATGGAAGGTTAAAGTGTACGTTCGATCGAGAGACGCGAAGATCCGTGGAAAAAGGCAAGGTAGAGGTTGATTCTTAACAGGTACAACGTCCCCTTGGATTTAGATGTCTTCGCCGAGATACGTTTCCACGAAGCAGTTTCGGATGGTCCAGAACCCAAAGACCCACTGTGACGGACTGCGTCATGCGATCCTATCCCGAGGGAGATCTCGACGGTACCGTTGTGGCTATGGTCTCTTTAGGGACGTGTTCGGTGAACAAATTACCTTTTGTTTTGGGAACTTAACGGTTTCGTGGCTGCTAGACTCTTGACGAACTGGTAGCTTCATCTCTTCGTTCGGCCAGCTTTAGATTCATACTTTACAAAATGTATTTTATCATACTCGTATCAATTTATAAAGAATACTCGAGCAAGGAATAGTACGAGTACATACTTCTTGTATCTTTATAAAATACCGTAAAGACACGGCTCTAACTGCACCCGAATTTTATTAATCAGAACCTTGTAAACAGTTTTGAAAGCGCTCTCGAGACATCTGAAAGATTTTAATTAATCTGTACGGCTATAAATGGTCACGTTGTCAAATCATTTGCATCGGTAAAGAATGCGTGCATCGAAAAGTGTGACGATTAATTTATTTTTGAAAAGGACACGTATAAAGAGAAGATCAGGTCGCAGGCAAACACGAGTGCCGAGGCAAAGAGTTGAGGTCGATCGTCCAGATTCCTCGCTGCCATCGCGTCCAGCTGTACCAGTCATTATTTTTAATAAACGCAACGCGTCCGCGAGCCAGGATTGTGTTTCCATGCCACTCGAGAGCTTGAACGAACGGATTAGCTGGCTAACTGGCGTCGCGTTTAAATGCCGCCGATCAAACGACGTCGATAAAAGTGCTGAGTTACCGGGTGTACTGATCTGTTCTTCACTCGACCGCGAGATCAACCTGGCATCGCGTGTCGTTAAACGTTACTCGATTTCAAATGTCGCTCGTTTAAACTGTACAGCCGATACGATACTACTCTAATCCCTCCAAATTGCTAATTATATCGTCTACGATGGAACTTGTCTAGCAGCGCCTGGTGACAACTTCACATTTCTTTGGCGGGAAATTTGAAACTTTAGGTTCTTCAATTTTTGTATATAGGAGTTTTGATATTTCACAATTTTTGTATTGGTAGATTGTTAGATTGTGAGGTTGTTAGATTACTAAATTGTTAAGAGGAGTCTCCTCCTCCAAGAGGAATCAGCATGATCTAATCTCTCCATAAAGGTTTTACAAAAATATCGAAAGTTACGATGTACTTGAACACGCAGTGACGCAAATTTGAACGAACGATGTCGATATCATAGAGATTTTTCTCGGGGCAATCTGAATATAGCTAGAGCAGAAGATCAGGAAGAGAATAGGTACATATACGCAGAGAAGATGCAAGAGAGAAATATATTGTTCGGCGTTAAAACGACGCCTCGCTTCGACGCCCACGTGGTTCTCGTGGCGTTTCGTCGTCCCGTAACGACGCCAAGGAAGTGAAAGAACGGCAATAACCATGGATAGAATAAACTCGTAGCGACAGCCGCTCGTCAGGATATTTCCAAGTAAGTGACCACTTACGTGCACCACGTTTCATCTATTCTAACGGTTATGAAGTCCTGGAACTATCCTCTGCGTGCCGATATCTTACCACGATCTTGCCTCATCCGTTCACAAAAGGACAACTTTAGAAATTCTTGCTGGCGATTGAAAATTTTGTTAAATCAGATCTCTCGAATTATATTCGTGCAATAAATTATTTCACTGTCTGTCGATTTTCTTATTCAAACTTTTCGTCAAATTTCCAACTCCTCAAATAATCCCCAAACTTCTAAATTCTCAAGTTTCTAAATCACCTCAATTCCCAAATCCCAAATTACAAGCCATCTATTTCTAAAATCCCTAATTTCGGAGTCGAGGGAAATGATATGAAAAGAGCAGCTATCGATGCTCTTCTTTTGTGAATTCCAAGCTAGCAACCAACTGTTATTTTCAGTGCAACATAAGCTTGGTGTAAGAAGAAAAGAAGCACAGGGTCAATTTTCTTCCCTGCTGATCGTTGAGACGACACCGGGCACAAAGTCGAACGAAAGAGATCCCCGAAGCGGTTTCCGGGGCGAAACAAAGTTGCGCAATTTTCTTATCAGCTGACATGCATGCACGCACGCGAGTAAAACACTGTTTAACCGATGGTGTACCATCTCACGAGGCGCATTATAATATTTCGTTGCTCAAACACTTGCCAGGCTGCCGTGACGCAGCCCGCGGACACGCTCCGGGCCTTCCTGTATCCATTCACCTTCTCTTTTTTCTCCGTTTCTCGAATGAATACCGAAATTGCGCGCTAAAGAAAGCGAGTAATCGTTAATAAATAATCGTAATTCGATCCTCGCCGACCGGTAATTTCTCTTCAATTTCATTCGAACGAACGCCACGAGGAAATTACGAGTAATCACAGGGTGATTGTTTGTAATTACCTCGATAGGATTGGCCGGAAAGAAGCATGCTGTTTTACCCACGACCTCCTTCATTTTCGTGTTACAGAAACAGAACCACGGTACACGATCTAATTTTAAATTTTATTGGACAACTTTTTCTGTTCCTAAGTAGTACACTTTCTTTTATATTTCGTATATTCTTTTCTCATTGTCTCAATTTGAACGTCACATTTAAAAGAACATATTTTAATCGTACTTTTCCTTGATTCCTCAAACAGATATAAATACATGAATATATTAATATATTCTTCTTTCATGAACAATCATCTTGGACGTCACATTTAAAAGAACATACTTTTAATCGTAAATTTTCTTTCATTTATCAAATAGACTTAAACAGATAAATATATGTTAATGAATTCTTCTTTCATGCACAATCATCATCACAACTTGAACGTCACATTTAAAAAAAATATTCTAATTGCACATCATTCATGATACCCAACAACCTGTATAAAAAACCTGTAAGAAACGAAGCTTGAAAAAAAGGAGAAAGGGTGGGTGATGTTGGGGGTGGCGAATCGAAAGAAGCTCCGTTCGAAAGGTGGTAAGGTAGCCGAACGAAGTCATTAACCAGACGTAGCTCTAATGAATTCCGTCTCACCACGATGAATCCCTGCGTTGGAAGAAGCGTTGCCCTTCCTCGGGCTAAGGGACTCCTTTCTCGTTAATAAAAGCCAAGATGGCGGCCAGCAGGGGGTCGGTGAGGCAGCGTAGCCCCCCTGCGGCTTTGACGGCTCTATCCCGGTCTTGTTAGGAGCCAACGAAGAGGCTCGAATTCCATCCACCCTCGGTGGAAAAGAGACGAACGAGCTACGAACGGCTCCCGTGGCGATGCACCAACGTGCAGCACGTCACTATCGCGCGCCTAAACACACCTCGTGCATCATTCCACCGATGCTCCTTTGTTTTCTTCACCGCGACTCCGTCCATAGAAAGATCCTACGGAGTCTGTCCTCTACCTTTCCTCGATTATATACCCATTTTCTTTCGATACCCTCGTATCTTTCTCTCTTTACACTCGTATGCTTATCTTCTCATTTTCTTCACTACGGTCTTCGATTTCCTTACTGCTCTTTTGCAACTTCTCAATTTTCAAGCTTTTATGTCTCGCTTAAGTCCGACACTGCATTGTTACTAAAAGACACAAATGTCTTCTGTGGTTTCAGGACATTTAAATTGAAAGACAATCATTCGCGTCTTCCTATTTTTAACTATGAAGTTCAATTTAAGTGAACCACCCTGTATCTGTGTATCTATGTACGTATGTATAAAAACTTTCCAACTGTTGAATTATAAATTTCTTCCCTTTCGTTTAAGTTTATATAGCCTTCCCTGTAAGGTATACGTAAACCCATCTCTTCCTTTTCTTTTTCCCTTTTAAGGATATGGTGATTGATGAAAGTTTTATGGTTTCTTCCTGTTAGTTTTATGAGTTTCTCTTTTGTTGTTTACTTTTCTCTATTGCACACAAAGATCTGTATTCTTTTTCTACCTTGAAAATCTTCAATCTTCTCGAACCTTCAAAATATCTTGCAATCTTTTTAGATTCCTTCTCTTTTTGCTTCCTTACCGTTGCTTCGAGAATGCTTCGCGGCATTCTTCGACTTCATCTCGAACTTCGGACATATTTTACACGCGTTCTTTTTTACCGCTCGAGAGCCCTTATTTATTTTCTCGCCTTTTTATATATTTCTCGCCGGATACTTTAAAAGGGAGAAAATTATCACGGATCTTTATACGAGTAATATATAAATTACGTAAACCATGAATCTCACTTTGATCTTCGACTCACCGGAGTTTATCGCGAAGAGATTCGTTCTCCACGGAATTGAATTACCTGGAGCCCGGCAGAAGAAATCGTATTTCTCGAGCGAGCTAACGAATTTATTTTTTAATTTCCGAGCGGGCTGGCGAGGCTTATTTGAAAAGGGGCGAGGGTTTCTTAAACGGTTCCCTCATTAACTCCGTTGCAGCCTCGATAAATCATATCGAAGTAACGCGTGCAATCCCTCGTGCTCGCTAACCAACGGAGAATTAAGAATTCACGCGTGAAATATGCCTGGCCGTTTAAGCCACCTCCGCATGGAGTCTCCATTAGTCCCTTATGATCGATCTTCCATGTCTCGATTCCGTCTCCAGAGGGAAGCTTATTATCGATGCTCTTCTCGCGATACCAAACCCTCCACGGAATCAACCGTGTCTTCGAACAACTTCGCGTATACTTCTTCCTTTAAATCTTTCTTATAAATTGAGAGGACAAGGCACTTCAACTTCTTCTGGTGATAAACTTCTCCGTGGTAATAACTTCTCTGGCTTCATTATGAAAATGTACTTCATCAGATACTTTATCATGATCTTCGACTCATTTTGGGGAAATAAACTTGTACATAGAAATAAACTTTTTGGGCTTCTCTATGGAGATGAAAATTGTCGGCTGTTACGTCATGAGAAGAAAGTACCATCAAAATCTTAATAACTATTATCACACATCAAAATCATGAAGTACTTCTATAATCAGGTACTATTTAAGTATTGTTTGAGCTTCAAGCCTCTGCTCTTTCAAAGCATCTTACATCAGAGACAAGCACACAATGGTCCAAATACCAATCCCAGAAAAAAGTGCAGAGGACACAATCGAAGTTCGCCTTTTGGAAGAAGATCGTTGGCAGAAACGAAGAAGAAACGGCAGAAGAAAAGTCGAAAGCGCGAGAAGAGAAGCAAGGAGGAGGCGTACGAGTCGTGGTAGAAGGAGAAGGTGAAGGAGGTGGAATCTTTGGGTGGTGGAGGGTTGGTGGGCCCGTGAGGAGGCGGGAGGACACCGGGTCTCCCTATCGCAGATGAGATCAGATCTCTCTCCTTCTCTTTCGTTCCCTGGCCGGTCGATCTGGGCCCGATGTTGGTATAGCAAAACACTGTCGGGTGATGAGCGTCATTACCCCCACCAGAGTGAGCTGGTAGGCCAGGAGGGCCGTACGGGCGGCCATCTTGGATCGAGATCGCGGGCCCTCTAGCCCGAGCGGCCTCTGCTGACCAACTGGCCCCTGCAGGACGACGTCCTGCGGGATCGCGTGCCGTCCACTCCCGTCCCGTCGCGACTCTAACGGTTAATTAATTACGGGATTACACTCCGAACGTCGGCTTCCTCCTTCTGGACCCCGCTTCTAATCATTCGGGACCCGATTACAGTGTATAGTCGATGTCGAGGCATCGAAACCTTAGGATTAATCAGATGATCGGAACACGGTTTTATTAACTTCTATCATTATTAAGTTCTAGAACACCAACACCAAAACCCAAAGTCCCAAAGAACTAAAATTCCACAATTAAAAATCCAGCTACTCACGTCACATACCAATTACCTACTACTTAACCTAACCGTGTTAGTTCATTATTTTGTATGTTTACAAAGAACATAAAATGTGTTTAAGATGGATTTGACAGAAACGTACAAGTTCTAGGAAGTCCTCTCATATCGCAGTTTCGGCTCATTTTCAGAAGGTAACAAATTAAACAAACAAAGAAGACGAGGAAACTGTTCATAGCGGAAGCATCCCCGCGTTCTTCGAAGCAATATTCAGGTGTTTGTTAAGACTAATGATAATCAATTTCTAGAATCTCTCAACGTCGAGAATTGTTCTTGTATTCGAACGCAAACGAGTTTCTGCTAGTGTCAAAGCTTCTCTTCTTTATGATTGACAGTAATACGGTGTTTCCGTATGGCGATAGATCATTGTACTTTCGCGTGAATCGTCGAGGTTCGTTTAACAGCGGAACGCCACAGGCTATTCATTAACCGAGCGGCATTTTATTTTTCACTTGGAGATCATTTCGAACGGAGTCGCGAATAAAGAGGCACACTATGCCCCTTTTCTTTGCCGAAGTGAAATTATAATGCGTCGACTGGTTTGCGCGTACAAAAGCCTTCCGTTTAATCAGACATATGTCGGGAACCACACCGTTCGTGCGAAACCGACACGACGGATGTTTCGCGTGCTGAAATTAATTTCGTGAAATTTCCAGTCTTTAGCGTTTCCGTTTTCACATTTTTCAATTGAATTCTTTCAAGTTTTATTCTTGCTTTTTATTTTGATCTGCTCAGTTTTAGTAAGTTTAGCTACTTATTTTTATTCAGCTTCAGTTTTATTTCGACATCGGTAATAGACAACGTTTAGAAATGTGGTACAATATCTTCGAGGTTCGATCATTTTTGAATCGTACATCCACCCGGTTCGAAGGAGCATTACCTCGTAACTGGTTTCGCGAGTGAAACAGCGAGCAACAAGAAGAAAACGAAACGAAAGAAGAAGAATAGAAGGAGGAGGATGAGGAGGAGCGTGAATGGGGTGGGATGAGAGAGAAGGGAGGTAGAAAACCAATATGAAATTACCCTCGCGCGAGCGAGCGCCAAATTGCAGGTAATAAAGAGGGCCGATAAACAAATGAAGCAACGAGAGGCGCGAGGTGCGGCTTCTCCCTCGAAGGGACGAAGAAAAAGAAGAAGAAGCCGCGACGAAGAGAGGGCAAGAAGAAACGAAGAGGAAGAAGCTCGGGACTCATCTGTGGCTCGCAAAACAAATACTCTTTCGCCGTGGTGAACAAGCGAAGGGGAGAGAATGAAAAAGAACCAACGCTTTCTTCGGCCGCCATTTTTCTCGCTACGCCGATTCGCGCGCAACGGTTTCTTAGAATTTTATCACGGGAAAATTCTTCGATCGTGGGTTTCACGGAGGGAAATTGAGGAAGAGGTTAGGAGAATTGAAGATGAATAATGAGTTGAAGTGGAGGGAAGTTAGGAAAAAATTAAAGGTGGGAAAATTAGAACTCGAGAACCCGGAAAACGATAAAGCTTGCAGGAATAAAAAGTGAATGGTTAAAAAATTTAGTAAACGTATATGTAGGAAACTATAATTTTCTCCTGCATCGTTTGTTCAAAATTTCCTGGAGTCATCGATTAGTATCAGGTTAATCAGATACCATTTTACGATGCTGATTGAAGGTATTGATAGCATAACACGGTACATCGTTGAACTAGCTTTAACACGAACATGTATCGTTCTATAAATTCAAAGTTTAACGAAGCAAGAAATTATTATCCCGCCGGAGAATGAGTCGTCTACGAGATTGATCGTACTGGTGACGATATAATAATTACAGGCTGATAATCGTATCGGCCATGTTTGATGGACTGCGATAATTAGAGGGACGGGCAACGATGGCTTTATTCCGGAAGCTCGTGATCGTGGGGAAAGTATGATTCTGATCAGATATTCTTTAAAAGGAAGTTAGCGATTTGATGAAATTCAATTTTGAACGGAAACACCTGCAAGTTTGATCAATAACAGCGATTATGATCGGTGATTGATTTTTCGAAAGAGACATATTGAATCCGTAGATTACGCTGCAAATCTTCTTATCTTCTACGATAATCGACATCTGCGTACGTTCAACGTGCCCATCAATTTTCTTAATTCATAATTTCTCAATTGTGCAATTTTCTAATTTCTCAATTAACCACTTTCTCGATTTCCCGATGTTCTAATTTCCTAAATTCTCGGTTTCCCAGTCTGCTAATTTTTCAATTTCTCATCCAGTGCTCCAATCCTAAATTACTCAATCATTTGCTCAATAATCCACATTCTCAGGTACCCTACTTCTCTCAACTTTCCTCACAGTAACACAGGTAAGAAAATAATATGTGCACGTAATATCGGTGTCTATTCGCGGTGCAATCATTAGCACCCCCATAAATCCATTTCCGTCGAAAGCGAGAACAGCGAAACGTACGAGTGTCGGGGGTGAAAATAAACGAAATACGCGAAGCAAATATCCGGCGGTGGTGATGAAACGAACAAGCACGCGAAAGATGCGAGCAGCAACGATGCTGAAAGCTTCTCGCAGCGTCTCGACGCTCCACCCACAACCCTTCTGACGTTTTAACAAACAGCACCGCGCCCAGAGCGGATAATTATTTTTGCGGAGTCGCGAAGGGCGCCTCGGATTACCTCTTGCCGCGTCGCGTCTTCATTTACCCGAGGCTCTCTCTTCCTTTTCCTTGCACGAGTCATTCTTTCCTTGTACCTGTGTACGCAACCTCTGTACGATTTTTCGTGTTGGAAAACAACCGCCCTTTCGGCCCTTTTTGCTCTGGACCCTCGGCGAGGAAGGGAAGAGGCGTGGTACGCTCAACGTTTTAAATCACCTCGAGACACTGCAACCCACCTTCGTGGATACAATCCTTCGCGGTTCCTTCTTACTTTTCTTCGCTTTCCTTATATTTTCGTTACCTCTCCAATGATTTTAACGGTGCTGGTTTACATCTACAATTTGGACTTTCAAATTTTCCTATTTAACAGAAGTAGAGTCTACGGCCATCTGGTTTACGTTAGCATCTTCCAAAATTCGACTTTATTAACCCTTTGTCAGATCAGTCAGAACTAATTGATCACAACTACAATATTAAAACAGACAAAGAAAGTTGTAATGGTACGTCAATTTCGTATCAATCGTTGACTATGCAAATTAGACTTGAACTCCAAATTGAAGCTTTACTCTAAATTTATTAAGAATTCAAGTAAAATAGATCACGAAGTAAAAATATTTTTGCAATCATCTACGAATTTACGAAATCAGCTTGCCCCCCTTGCACGTTGCATATACGCGCTAAATCCCGTCAATTCTCATACGAATTCCAATTAACCCCTTAACTCTCGGCCAGCCAGCTTGAACATACACATCTCTGCTAACTCCTTGTTTGTTCTCAATCACATCCGGCGCAGCTTTCGATTACATCCTCCTCGGACTCCAGTTGCAGAGTTCACAGCTTTCGAAACAGATTCCAATCAACTGCTGCACCGGAATGCTGTAGCCAGGTGTACACACGTTGATCAAACCACGCTAAACCTCCGCTAAATCTCCCGTCAAGTTGAATTACGTCAGCGACGGTCGTCGATGAAACGACTGCTACTTGCTTGAACCATTGTTCTGTTCAGCTAACTTGATAACTGATAACTGACTCTTTATGGTAGCTGATCGATTCATTGATGTATTTTCTTCGAACTATAAATTATGCACTTGTGTGTCATGAAATACAATTGTCATATTTTACGAAGGTCTTTCTTTCGATCAGAAGATATTCTGACGAATGTCTGGTTAGTATTAGCGAATGGGTTAGAAGTGGGCGGGCAAGTGATAATCTGCAGGTGACCGCAACAATCGTCCTCTGCGACGACCATGAAAACCAAGCAAAACGGGGTTTGGTCCTAGCCTAAAGATCGCGTAAATCCTCAAGTTTGTAAACGTGTTCACGAGCTATGCCACCCTCGGTGGATCCTAAAATTATCCATTTAACTCTGTCGGCCGATTATCCGGTATTTTTCCAGCGGACAGTGAGCTTAACGATTACCCTGGCGACGAAGTCAGACCTATAGTTAACTATTGCGTTCAGACGGGGATTAGCTGCGGTTAAGTTCAAATACAGTTAGAGTAATCCTCGAAATCTTTCGGGGTGACTCGAGGCGCTTTCGTTTTCCAATTTTCTAATATCTATCTTGCGGTTTGTTCATTTGTCAAGATCTCAATATTTCAATTTTGCGATGATTAACTTTGCAATATTCGTATTTCTGCATCTTTCAGTACCTCAATTCTCCTAATTGTTAATTTTTCCTTATTCCTCGATCTTGCAGTACTTCAGTTCCCTACTTCATCGATTTCTCTAACAGAAAGCTTGTTCTCCAACAACTCTACTGGATCATCCAGTTGTTTCGAAGCACGTAGCACTCGAAATGAAAACGCGAGATCCATAATCATAACGACGTTAAAACGGCACTCCATCGAAGGTGACCACCGAGATCCAGCGTTAAACACGGCTTATTCGGGCCATAAATATTTTTTATCGTCAGCATTATCGAGCGGATAACACGGGAACGCACAGTCCGATCCGCGAATGCTCGCAGTAAAATTTGTCGCGCAAATCCGACCGCTCGTAAATCTGCGACGACGTGGCACAGCCCTGGCAGCAAACAGGGCCGACTAAAATCGAGCCCTTCCGATCTCGTGGGTTCACCCATAAAAGCGCCACGTCTACAGCTTCGATCCTGGAAGCTGATTTCAACCTGGATCCTCCTTTTTACGAGCTTATTTCCACGCGAATACCGAACGACCTATCGTTCACCCTCGATCAAACCTTCCCGCCATAAATGACCTTTCTCTGCAACTTTTCGGACAACACTTTTTCCCTTCAAACTGTTTCACTGATGTTCAGTTCTTTTAAGTCTTGATCCAACTTATAGTCAGATTATTTTGGTTCAAGAGTGTTTCAGGTTCAGTGTCTCATTTTGAAAGTCAAAATTGGAAGTGTATTATTTCTTAGGAGTGGTAAGAAGATGAAGTTATGAAAATAACGTTGGATGAGAACATATACGAGAGCTGTGTAAAGTAACTGTCTAGTTATGTCTGAATTTTAAAAGTTCGACTTATGTAACATATTTGAAACATGCCAATTATAATGATCCTAAACTTGTCAGAACTCCAGGATCAGATTCCTGAAGATAGCGACAAAGCTCGGTCAGAAACTCTTCATTAACGGCGATTTCTCTTTAGCCGGTAAATGTGAACGCAGGTAATAAAAGAAAAAAGTGTATGAAATTAAATGGATCTATCAGTTGCTGTCGTTAACGAGTGATCGACGCGGAACACGAAGAAGCACGAGGAAAGCAGAGCAAAAAGTAAAGGCAGAAGGAAGGAAGTTGAACACGCAGGATGGTAGAAGCGTTCCGCGCGCGATTCCACGATGCTTCGAAATAAATTGGATAAACTGACGTTAAAGCGAAAACACCGGTCGTTTAAGGCGCACTTCGGCTATCGTGGTTAACGATGCTCGATCCTTTTGATCGACCATACATACTGTTCACGTGATGCCAACTTCTCTCTCCTTCTATCGCCCTCTCTCTCTCTCTCCGTATATATGCAGCCAGAAGAACCGACTATAACGCTGGCCGGTGCAACGATGCACCATGATTACAAGCGAGTCGGTGCTTACGTTGGTAATATTAATGTCTCGAAGGGATCCTTTACAACCTCATACCCATCAGTCGCACGCACCATCGCTCCCTAACCAAGTTAAATAATACCTGGATGCGGGGTACAGTGGTTCTCATCGCAAATTTTCTTTGCTACGAATAGATAGTTCATTAGAGTATTTAAAATGCTAGATGTTCGTTGTTGAGCTGACGACTTACGGAGCGAAACTTCTGTGAGAGGGTGGAAATCGTGGGATCTCGAAGGTCTCAATCTACAAATTTCTCCATTGTGAAGTTTTCAAATTTGCAAGCTCCCAAATGTTCAACCTCCCTAATTCTGAAGTGTCCAAACCCTCAAATGTCCAAATTCCTGCCTATATAAATTTCCAAGTTACCAATCACCCAAAAGCTCGAACCATCAAATCCCGAAATTCTCCTCCCAAATTCCGAAGGTAACATCCTTCCAATTAAAAAAGAGAATAAGCTGAGTCAAGAGTGGCTAAAGAGTCTTCTCCATAATCGCGAGAGGATCAAACGATATCTGGGATTAATTGCACCATCAAAATCCCATAAAGTCTGGAGAGAAGGGATGACGGAGTTATACGGACCTTAAGTTAGGTCGAGAAATCAGTGTGAATAAAAAGCTACCGTTAGAAAGGACTACCGTGAGCCACGGAAAGTGGAATAGCGTGGATATAGCAGGTGCAGGTTGGACATAATTTCGGGATATGAGCACCTTTCGAGCACGAGGGGGAACCATGCCGCCAGGGCCCCATGAATCACACCCTCGTTAACCTACGCTCCTCTTCGTCTCTCTTCGCGTTCGCTCTCTCTTTCCCTCTCTTTTTCTCTCTCTCTTATCAGCCACCACCTCCCAACGCCGTCCAGACGCCTTTCGATGATGCTTCTCTCTCGTTGCAGTTTATCCCATTCCTTCCTCTTCTTCTTTTTCTCCTATTCGAATCCCTTTTCGTCCAGGAGGATCCACGTCTTCTCTGCCTCGGGTCGCGACCCTGCAACACCTTATTATTTGAATTAATAACGTGATTGCGACGACGGATGGGCTTGCATCGAGGGACATTCCGATATTTTATATTTAACAAAACAGATCTACAGCAAGATTATCCACTCATTCCGCCATGATGCGAAAGTTCTTATCAAACGACGAGCAGCAATTAAAGGTCACCGATCGGGTTTCTTGATCCCCGTCAAACTTATTGTTCTACTATTCGCTCGGAGCCATGGTTCACCGTGATACCGTCTTTACACCGCGTATAAACTCCGGGAATGTTGGTCGGGGCCGGAATCGATTATCATAAATAGCAAGCTCGAGCGTGTATCTTTGTTCGTGGCGAGTACGTAGGTGCGTGACACGCGAGATCGAGCTGTAATTTATGGAATCGAAATCGCTGACCCGTCGTGCGGACCCGTAAACGTTCCTACGCCATAGCGTGCTTCCCGTCTCTTCAAACTACCCCCTTTTCCACCGTCTCTTCCCGCTTCTCCACCTTCTTTTAATCCTTTTCCCTTTCTTCTCCCTCTTTGGTCAATTAAAACTATGATTTACAACGATCGTTTAGACGACCGTTTATCGCTCGTAAAAGTCTCTCGCTACCGATAATTAGCGGAGCATTAAACTCATTAGAGACGATGCAACGCTATATGATAATTAATTAACGATCAACAACCTCGTCAAATAAATCGCTGTGTAAACAGTATAAGTACGGGCTGAGATTGTTGAATGAAGCTTTATGTAGTGGATTGTTGGTGTGCTCGCTGGAGAGCTCAGGGCCACTGATGGGCACTGGTGCGTACACTGGCAGGCTGGGATGTACAGGATTTTGGGATTTGGTCATTTTGGATTTGATAATGTAAAGTTTAACAATTTGGGACTTGGTCTAACTTGGATAAAACCTTACAATTCACAAATAAACTATCTACAAAACCTTCGAATCACCATGTATCGCACCTAATTAAAACTCCAGACCATAATGATCAAAATCACGAAAATCTCCCTGATCACCAACCCTCCCATCCTCCAGGTTCATTACGAGACTTCGTACAAGATCACATAAAAATAAGGCAAAAAATAAAAATCAATCGATTCGCCGGTTTATTATGATGGTTCGGAGCATACCGGTCGAAGATAGAATTTATTTAAAGGTTCTGCCACTTAGAGGATTAAGAAGGCCGCGAAGGAAATCCATTTGTCCGTCGATGACGAGGCTGTGCCGGCTGGCGCGGCTCGTTACAATCCGCCTCGTTTTCGCTGGCCGATTGAAAAGTCACCGGTTGACTAATGGACGCCGGCTAATTGCCAACAAAGGCAAATCAATCTCCATCCAGGGGCTCTAGTTGAGTCGTTGCTTCGTAGACGATGAGCCTGGTGAGCGCTAAACGGCGCGCGAGCGCTGACAGGTACACGCACAGTGGCGTAGAACCTCCTTTCGGTATACCTCTTATTGTGCACTTCTTTATTTCGCCGGACTGACGTTTCACCCTTCGATTATTTTTAGGAATGGTCACTTGGGAATTATGGGATTTGAGAAGTTGGACTTTGGGAGTTAGGGGACTTGAGAATTTGGGGGTGTGAGAATTTGGGGATGTGAGAATTTGGGGATTTGAGAATTTGGGGATGTGAGAATTTGGGGATGTGAGAATTTGGGGATTTGAGAATTTGGGGGTGTGAGAATTTGGAGATTTGAGAATTCGGAAATTTGAGAACTCCAAGCTTTCCAAATCCACAACCCTTAAGAATTCACACACCCCAAAATATTCCCCCAAATATGATACCCCATAAGTCTTGAGTACCAAAAGAACCATGCTATTTGAAACAGTAAATTCACGAGAAAGTCAAAATTACAGCACAACCTCGTGTTCGAGGATCGATTACGCCATTGGTCACACGCGAAGGTGAAACACCGTGGAACAGGTAGGAGAGGTTTGAAGAGTAACCAAGAAGAAGAAGAATAAGAAGAATAAAGTGGGTGGAAGATGGGACGAGTCCGCGTGACGCGAACGAACAAGGAAGAATTACGATGAAGAAGAGAAGCTGGGAGGTTGAAGGGAGACTGCCAGGCCAAGGGATGAGTTTAACATTCTTTTTTTAACCGGACTCTAATTAGAGGCCAATTATATCGAGCAGGCGTTTGCCTCCACACAATGAACCGCGCGTTTAGTATCGATGTAGCTGGCCGATTAACTCCTATTTGTTGCGCGTTTTGTTCCCTCCCGAGGCTTTTTGGGACCCGCTGAATAAATACGGGCTTAAGGCCCTCTCACACCTAACTCAGGCTCTTACAATTTTTGTACCGAATATGGATTTTTGTTATTTTTGTTCGCGAGGTTTGGCATTTGGAAATTTGAATATTGGGGGATTTGGGATTGTGGGAGATAGAGGTTTGAGGAATTGGGGATTTGGAGAGTTGGGATCTGGAGAATTTAAGAAGTTAAGAATTGAATTAATTAAGAGAGCAAACGTCAATTGATATCCGCAAACAAAGTTGAAGAATGAAAGACTGGTGCATCAAATTGATCAAGCCACGGTTGATAATTGAATAAAAGGGTTTCGACGTCCCACCGCGTCGAGGTGTGATCGAGCTGGTTCTCAGCATGACGTACGAGTCCTTGCCACAGATTCCATCTGATCCTTGCATGCACTTGTTCGATCAGACCATTTTAATACACCTTAATTATAGATCCAAGTAAATCGTAATCCAAAAAAAGGACATAATTACGTCTTATCAGTTTATAAAAATGAAATATTGGATATTTATAAATAACATTCATAACGAATGATAACGTGTCAAGTTATTAAATCAATATCCCGATAACAGTAAATAATTACACAAGTTTAAAAGCATCTTCAATTTCTGACTTTAATTTTATATAGCGTTGAGAAGGTGAAGATGGAAGCTGAAGAAGCTGGCACACACGTGAAATCGTGGATTTCACGGGGATCTAGTAGAATAGGGAAATGTAGACGTTAGTGCAGGATAATTCGACGTGGAGAAATTGTCCACGAGGTTTGAAAGGAGGTGTACGAGGTTCGGCGAATTAGCATGTAAATCCGTGGTATTAAGACGTCGCTGGTAGCGCGGGATGATGAAACGCTTCGGTCCCGGCATTGTTAATCACGGAATTAGCATATGAAATCTGTATTATACACAGAGGTAGGCTGAGCTATCGGCCAATCGAGATGCACCAGAGTAACCCTCTCTGTAATGTTGCAGTGCCGTATACTCTGCACCTGGAGCCCTGCGCTTAAATGTTTCGCTACAAGCACGTCTAATATGCATAGTTTATTCGTCGTTTCACGTTCAACAATTCCTTAATTCTTTATACGAAGAATTCTTTATCCTGAGACCAAAATATACCTCACATTTCAACTTTCCTTATTTGTATTAATATTGCAATAATAAATAATCAGCTCCGAATGACGCATCTCCCAAAATCATAGCTCAAATGTTTAATGTCCGCAAGATAAGTTTTATGAATTTTCGATGCAGTTCATGAAAAACGTTTAGAATAAAATTTGTAGACGCATAAGCACGTATCCATTGCATATTTATGACACGAAGATCCAGTGACCCAAAACGGAAGTTCGTCGATGAATTTCCTAGTCGTGAGGGTGATGGCGAGCGCATCCACGTAGCTGCAACGCGATGCACACACACGGTGTACAGGGTGTACATAATAAATAAGAGGGATTTTATCAGATCCCACGCAGACCCCTGGTGACTAGCAGAGGCATTATAATACCCGTAAGCTGATTAGCCTCTTGAATTTGTCCACGTTCTCATAATTGGCTCAATAAGCAGGTTGCCCGATCAGCGTGCCCCTCGGATTCTTCTTTATACTCGTAAGCTTTTTATTGGATCTTTTTAAATTTGATCGAGTAACCTTGATTACATTCACTCTACATTATCTTTCCATCGCTTATCGTTTTACTCACTTTCAGATATAAAAAATTGTGGGCCTGGAACATTAGGTACTTGTAATATAAACATTACAAAACAGAGAATACGAAAGAGATCCAGAAAGGAAATAAATTTTGATGAGAGAATATTACACGAAAATATAAAACCTTCGGACCTACTATATCGCACAAACATTACTAGTAACTGTGAAACTAATAATTAGCTGTCGAATTAAGTCCCGAAACGCAGCAGGATACAAGACTATTAGTCTAATAAGCGGAAAGAAGCGTCGGTTTCTGGGAGAAAATACAAGAGCCACGATTATCTCGAGGAATTTGTGAGTGAAAGTGTTAAAGAAGACGATCGTTCGCATAAATCAAAAGCAATGGTGGTAGTGGCTGTAAGCGGCAGGAGGGGTGGGACGAAGGGATGGCACGGACCTCGGTCAGGGTTAAGCGTGTCGCTGGCTCAGTATGATGCTGATCCTATCTGAAGCGGCTAATATAGTTGTCGTGAATATCTTAAGGTCGAGCGTGCATTCCATGGGGTTTCCGTTCGAGGGTCGCCACGGGGCGCCCATTCGATCTGGCGAAAGCATCTGCTAATTCGGAATCATGGGAATTTGATTGGGCTTCTTTCCTCTTCCTCTCGCGCCTTTTGCTTCGAACTGGATTCGAACACTTGCAGGAATTATACTTTTCACAAAAATTTCATTACTCGTCGACGTCACAGTTTCACGATCTTTGTCCACTCGGAAAATCTACTCGTGGACCGTGTGTGTCGTATGACATGTGTTAGGTCATAGACTCTATCAGGTCCTAGACTTCATGTATCAGATTGTAGACTTCATGTATGAGGTTGTTTATTGTCATGTGATGGATTTTATGTATCAAATCATAGACTTTATGTATGACATCTTTAACTTCATTATGTGATGAACGAAAGTACATTTGTGTTATTTCAATATTTTTTAATTTATGAACCGATACTTTTTGAGAACAAGACAAGAAGAAAAGAAAGCTTGAAAAGAGGTATCCCATGGATCGAATATTTGGTCGGCTGGAACGATCGTAGAAATTTTGCGAATCCCAATAAAACCGTGTCGGCAACACGTGTCTGCGACTCGCCAAGAAATGCGAGAAATGTTGTGGAACCCGCTCGGATCTGCTCGGCCGATCAGCCTCGAGTCGATTCCTCCGTGCGAGAACTTGAATTTTATTTTGGAAAAACTTTTCCGAAACAATTGATCTTCAACATGATATCAAGGAACGGAAAAGTATTCTTGTAGAAGAGTTAGTCCGTGAGATCAAATATGGCGATATAACGAACTACTATATTTTATGATCAAAAATTTACAAACTGGTACTAATCTCGAATTTAAATAAAATTACATTACGAAAGTAATTAAACTTTCAATTTGCAACCAGTTCACACTAAAAAATTTTTGATAAAAATTGAAACATTAGTTAATCGCGGCGACAAAGTGTGATAATTTATTCGAGGGAAAAGGACGGTATCGGATGACCCGTCTCATTAGTTTTTACGGTGAAATAATGGCCAGGTCAGCAGTATCTCTCATTGGCCGTCACTTTAAAATTACATTCTCCAGCGTGCGTAAACTAAGCGTAACAAAATAAAGGAGCGAATTTATTTCCTTAATTCTAGAGACGATGTTCAACGTTGTTTCTACACGAAAGCCCTTAGATAACGATCCGACGAATCCCACGATATCCGAGCGAAAAAAGTATCCCGTTGCAAACGGAGCCGATTCGCGAGATTTCCTGTGACCGAATCTAATCTACACCTGGTTCGAGTCTACTCAGAATCCCAGAAATAACAGAACGTATACGAGGCATTTAACGACGAAATATACAGTAAAAAATGAAGCGTGTAATCTTGGTAAGTGGTCGTTCGTAACGTGTTTACATTGGATAATTTCTAACATGGATAATTGTGTTGTACATTCCATCGGAAAGCAAGCTTCGAAACATTGTCGTCGATCGAACGAAGAAATATTCCGAGGCACGCAACAACTTAGGATTCATCGATTCTATTATTCCGCCCCTTCTTCGAAAACGAGACGCCGAAAGACTGTCAAAACCCTAAAAGTGTCCATGGCCCATTGAACGAACGCCGAATTTGTATTCCCTCGGGATGATAATGTTCGTCGTGTGATGCGTGACATCTCGGTTGTCTCGGAATAATGGAGGAAATCTAACGAAAATGCGTCGATCGATTAGCCACGCCTCACGCTAATGCTCGCCACTGTTAACACATCGTCTTTCTAACTTCCGGCTTCTGATCGCTTCGCCCTCCCCTGTCCCTCGCTCGCTTGTATCGTCTTCGTGGCTCGATTATCGATTCAGTGAACGTTCTGACAACGGTTGAACGATGCAGACGGTGTCAACGGTAAATGGTTATGACGGGGACGCTTTGAATCGTTGATTTCCATGATGTCACATTACACGGAAACGCTGCTTGTCCACACTTCATGAGCGACGGGTCACGATCTATTCTCCACGCGACGATTTATCGTACGGCTTCGTTCGTTTCTTAACCATCCTGCTTTCGTTTCTTTCGCAATTACGTTACGGATATAGGGATCCAGAGAGTATTCGAGAATCGAGAGACACAAATCAAGGTACAGAGATAAAGGGATGTGGGAATAGAGGAATATAATACTAAGACTATTAGTTTAATTTTCCTTTTTGGTTTACTTTGGCACCTATGAGAATCATGTCCCAGGCAGCATTTAGGATGTTTGATAAGGGAATATCAATGAAAGATAAGACAGAATACCGAAGAGAGAACCGGAAGAAGCGTTTCTCTGTACAGATAGAGCGACGTTGCTTCCTTCCCAGTTTTAGATAACAGAGAACCGTGGCAGACCCACTGACGACGATATTCCTACATCCTGCACGTGTAATAGATTATAGCAATTATCTGTTATTTAGTTGATTAATTAGGTCATCGAGTGGGTTGTTAAACTGGATGACACAGTTTATCGAAAGGATACAGAAACTTTTCTCCTAACGAATTTCTAATTTTCTCATTTTCTAAACTTGAGAATTTCTAAATTAGCAATCTACGAAGTTATTTTTCTCTATTAACCTTGAGTTTCCAAACCTCTAAATCTGAAAATTAATCGGTAAAGAAAACTTAATCGAATCCCCGATTAATTGACTTTCTACCACGAAATAAATCACCGAATCGATTTCCAGCGCGGTTGCAACGAGTCGATAAAGAAAGATCCGGGGTTACCTTTCAAATCACGAGAAACAATATACGTCTGGAAAATGTCAGCAACAGAATCCGTTAAGGGAATCGCTAACTATCCAGTTCCAAGGAAGCCCGCACATCGTCTCGACGGAGTCCCATGGAAAGCGTGCATCAACGATGGTAGTCACGGCTGAACGCGGTATAATCGGTGGCGATGAACGATCGATCGGCCAGCAGGTCGTAACAACACGAGAAACATCGAAACGACGGGTTTACCACGAAAGAAACGGTGACTTACCAATGGATGATTAATCATGGAACAATAGCCAGTGCCAACGGAAGGCTGGCTGGCACTTCGAAGTCGCCACCGGGCAGCTACGTCTACCTGGAAGCCTGCCAATTAATCACGAATCGTGTGCACGCCTTGTGTACCTAAACTCACGGGGACCGAGTTAGGAGCACCATAAACAAAACGATCGAGACGTTACCTAAGGCCCTTCAAATGCTTGCCTCAAATATTCTACTTGCCTACGTGCGTCACGGACGTCCCTGACTAGGAAGGAAGTACTTCAGATTTTTCCGTGGATAATTCTTTATATCGGTTTCCGTTGATATTTTGGAATTTCAATTTGGGACTGCATCTTGGATGGTTTGATATGTCTCAGATGTGGAACCTTTGGGGCCTTGACCTAAGTACCCTGGTACTGCAAGAACTAATATAACAATATCTTTCCTCAAAATCATACTCGCTTGTACCATTGCATGTGCACACATACTCCACATATACAGTAGCAACAGATCTTTAGTAGTTCGGAATAAGATATCGTCAGAATCTTCCATGAGCAACTAGCAAAATTAGAAGGACCTTTTCGAGGTCTGAGAAGAAAAGGAGATTGTCGAAGGAGAAAATATTTGAGAAGAGCGCGTTTCGCGTTGCCCCGTCACACCCCGAGTCGCTTAAAGGACAGGAGGACGAGCCCGATCGATGATAAATGAATAATTCCCGAACGATGCTATCGTTAATTACACGTAGCCTCAACAATGGTGTGATTGTCTCGACCGATACACGAAGCAACCCCTCCTTGACCCGCCACCCCCTGCAACACCCATTCTCTCCATGCTCTCTGTCCGACGAACGGTTTACCGGTTGTTCGTGGTTCCTCGACCTTCCACGTCCCATGGGTACCATCCCCTTCCCCTCGGACGTTATGCCGCGTGTAGGTGCCATTATGGTCGCGTCCGTGAAGAAGGTGGGCGCCAAACTTTTAAATCGACGCCTCCGCAATCAAATTACAGACCGGGACACGACGATGCCCATGCATTATTTATGGCCGATGCCGCGTGCCTCGTACGTACACGCATCGGTTCAACGTGTGTTCGTACTCGCATACGTGTGGGAAGACGAGGACAGAGCGATCCGAATCGGACGGAGAGACACGGGTTACCGTAAAGGCGTTGATAATTCGATGACATTATGGTAATGCTAAACGAGATTCCTTTATCCAGTTTATGCAGATTCGGGACAGGTTTTAATCGCCGACGACGAACCCGGAAATTAATCTTTCGGGAAACGGAGTCTGCAACGATAGACTTCCATGAGAGCTATCAGTGTTGGAATTTTAGGATTTTGACATCTTAAGATTTAGATACTGTGAAATTACGCGGATTTTGAAATGTTGAAAGGACCCTTGAAATTTTTGGTACTGGTGTTTCAAAATTTTGGGAATCTTAAAATTTGATAGCTGTTATCGCAACTTTGCTATCTGGGAGTTCTAAATTTTTGGGACTTGAGAACTATAGGACAGTATAAAGATGCAGTTGATATGGATACTCGAGGATTTATCGCGGAAGCAGTTTAATGAGGTATACACTAGCTGTAAATATGCGTCACACGGTACGAGAACGATTCAACGCATATTCAGGAGGACGAGGGTGGACGAGCAGGGTGGCACCCTTCTCTCGCTGCATGGGTGGCAACTGCGAATATTCCTGTCATGCGAACGGCGACGATAATGGCTTAACACGTTTAACCACCGATACGTGATGTCTGTCAGCCACGACAAACTTATTGACTAATAGACGGTTTGAATTTCGCGCCAGAAAGCATGTTTATCGCAATCATTTCCCACTTGTCTACGCGTCAGAACTTTAGAGAATACATTTATCTTATTTTAATTTTTGATTTATCGTTTTGTTAGTTTATTCTAGTATTCCACTCTGATATTGTACTACTATTTCAAGGATTAGGTTCTCCTCTTGTCTTCGAATATTTGCACGATTTAGTAAATTGCCGTAAAAAGTTGAGTGATATTTTAATATGATTTCGATGGAATTGAATGGTCGATTAATAGGCGGTAAGGCGTGAAAGATGATAGGATTGAAATTCTGGTACACGACGATTGCACGATCGTCATCGTTCCTTTCGTACATTTTGCTTCTCTTTTTCTGTCATAAACACACTTCCAGCGATTCGAATCGCGTCTAAAACGTGAAAGAGGCGTGTGACCCTCTTCAGGGATGCCAGCACGCGTCGATGCCGTCATAATCGATTCCTCGAACGTTTCTCCGCCAGGGCGAAGTTGTTAATGACGATGCCAAAATATGCCAACGACCACCCTTGAGCATTCTGCCGATTCCCGTTGCGTTTTAGACCAACGTTTCCATTCGATTATGCCGAAAAAGACCAACAACAAATTACAGGTTTGCCCCGTAAACTCTGCTCACCGTCATTTGCACAGAATTCTTTTAATAACCCTGCTGTGCTTTTACCCTATTTTCTGTAAAACGGTTCCTCGTAATTAGCTATTGCACAAAATGCACTTCTGCAAATTACACTTAATCTTCGTATCTTCTGGACTTCGCACGATCTGAAATTTTGCATATTTTCAGAAACACCTTTCACCGTTTTCCTCGTATTAACTTGCTACATTTTGTATATAAACGTACATGAATTTAATTCCTTACAGTATCTTACCGTAACCTTCATCGGATAAATTTCGCCGAAATATATTTATCCCTTAAAATATATTAATAAAATTGCAGTGCTCGGTGCCGGTAAGTTGGCACGTCGTATGATCCGCGTTATTTTCGATCGCCAACTTATACGAGCATAATGTCGTGTTGCATACGTGACATCGGCCGCGAAAGGGTTCATTTTCGCAGATTTCTACAGGATAAAAGAATTCCGAGATACTCTCCGAAAATTTGAAGCGAATATTTTGGAAAGGAGATGGGCAGGGAGCGGACGGTCGCGAAATCTCCCCGTAATTTTTTCGTCATTATCTCCGGAGTATCTTCGCCGGTTGTACCGCGAATTCTCGAAGGCGGATGCCAGCTCGTCCGCAAGACGTGCGAGGAATTCGTGCGAATTCGCGGAAAAGGATACGGGCGAAATATGTGTGTCCTGTTTCTTGGACGCTCGCATGCGTTCTCCTCATTACGAATTGTTTACAGTCGATTAACTCTTAAAAAACACCTCGAACTAACCTCGTTCAGATCTTTCAGATGTCGAGACATTTGGACATCATTTTTAAGCTTCGTTTGCATACTTCAGAAATTTAATTCATTTTTACCAAAACATTACTTTCCACAATATAAACTGTATCCAAGGTGTTAAAAGTCGTGGGGTCCGTCCAAAAGCGTTTCTCGAACCAAGCATGAAAAGGGACGAGAAAATTAGATCCGTTTCCGGGAAATCGAAGATCAAAGCGACAGAGAGCACGAGAACGTAGAGATCAGGGAGGGCCTCTTAACTTTTTCGAAAGTCAAAAATCGTTTTCTCGTTCAGAAGCATTGTGTCGGTTAACGAGATTATCGCCGCTATTCAGGCTGACCGTCGACGGGAAAAAATAAATATTTGGAGGGGCCATTGTGCGAGGTTCTCGTGCGAGCGCAGATGCGAAATGGCCGCGAGGGTGGAGTCAAAAGGGACAAAAGGGACAGACCTTCCCTTCCAGAACGAGATTCCGCGGTTTCTTCGATGCTTCGACAGATTGAAATGTCAACCGAAGGTTCATTGTTGGGTAATGTTGCTTTTACGAACCGGGCAGTGGCCGAGGTGGCGATATAAGAAAAAGAAACCGCTTCGAACACCAGGTTTTTCGCTGGGATATTCGCATTTCATTCGTTCGCGTTTATTTTCGAATTTAGAAAGGGAACTTGGGAAATAGGGAAGTTTGAGAATTTGGGGATTTGAACAGTTGAGATTTTATAAATTTATAAATTTAGAAAATATGTAAAATTGCAAGGACCAGAATTCGTGTCTCATACATGAATTTGAAGAATCATTTCCATCCCCATATGTTCAAATCATATTAGGAGTTTCTTTTCCAAGAAAGAAGTCGACATTTAATAACACACTGGAAGTAGGTTAACTTCATCGAAATCTCGTGAGAGTAAAAAGCAATTTTGTAGAAGAAAGGATATGGTTTGACAAGGGATCGGTTACCCATTGGTTCATACCTGGTGGTCCTTGCTCCTGCAGGACCTCTAATCTAATCCGACAGGTCACCGATACACAGAACCTTCTCGGATTAACCGGCGTTTTGTACAGGTTAGCCTACCGATTTCGGTCTTCAGTGACATCCTCCAACTCGCTGGATATCTTATCTGGTCCTTTCTACTACCAGCAAAGGATCACCTTAAAGTCCTTCTTCCTGACAAATGTAGCTTCGGATACTATCCTGTTTACAGCAGGTAATAAAGATTAACTCGGGTCATGTTTTTTCTTTTCCTCTTTTCTGACGTTCGAGATTAATTATTTTATCGTTGCAATGTTAATCTTTTTAATGTATTAGTTATGTTTTATTGGTTATGTTAGCGACGTATCCTTTCGGAAATATAAATAATTAAATCATCCTTAAAATTAAAAGAAAAATTTCTTGTGCATATTGAAATTTGAGAGACGTCTTCTTAATTATTAAATTATATTAATAAAAATAAGCAATTGTTAAGGTACATTAGCATTAGCATAACATCCTATCAAAAAATTCTGTAGTAAATTATAAATAATTGATGAGTTACATTTTACGCGGCAAAAACTGTAAAATTAGCTCGTGATACTCAATTTTGTATCATCGAGAACCGTTCTGTATGATCTTCCATACTATTATCCCCTACATTATTCTTTATGAGCGTTAAAAGAATGAAAAGAGGGACGAGCAACGTGGACACAAAAATTATACAAGATTTTCGAGAACGTGCTCAAAGGTTGTAGTCAAGAATTCATATTCAGAAGTGGTCACCGTCCAAGTATGTAAACAAGAGCCGACCAACGTGATCGCCATTGACGATCGTTCGATCGATCGATCTGCCTCCGAGGCGAAATCGCTTTCGAGAAACGATAAAATATAAGCGACTTGATCGCAAGATTAGAGCAACTGTCTCCTCGCGATTTTCACTCTCTTTTTGTCCTTAGGTTCATACTCTAAGCTCGTAAAATCTTTAAAAAGGACGTAATGATCCGTTTCGAAATGTTTTAATACTCACCAGCTCTTGTTTCCTCTCTCGTTCGACTATAATATTTTATGCTACAAATTTTCTATTTTATTTCAGCTTCAATGTTCAAGCAGAACTTGCACTATGATTCAGGTGCGTCAGCCAGAACTAGCTAATTACAGGTACAATATTAAAACGGGCAAAGAAAGCTAAATAAAATAAAAATGATGCCTTTACGGTACTTAAATTAAAACTTCGAAGGAGCTGATTATAAAAGATGTCACCAGGTGCATTCAACCCCTTCTTTCGATAATATCGGGTCAAACAGTATACGAGGGAAACAATAATGTAGGAAACAAAGGATGGCAATATATGATCGGTCCAGAAACGATTACGTCGTCCGTGATTTTGTCGGGGTGGCTGGGGGAGGGAGATGCTTATCGAAAAGCAAGGGCTTTGTGTTAAAGAGCCTAATTCCCAAATGAGTTATTACCTATAAAACTCGCGGTCCTTAAGTGGACGGTAATATTACCGCGGTAATAAACGGCCATTTATGACCACCCTCTCCTCTACCCTCCTCGGTCATCTCGGTGTTCCGCGTTCGCCGCGGAAGCGATGTAAATAAACCCCCGGGGTTCTGCTTTCTTTCCACGAAGCTCGCTATTAAAGTTTACGATTCTGCCGCCGCCACGGCACCGTGCTTAATTAATTAGGTCCAACAATGTGGACCACGGAATGCCTTCGACCAATTCGCCCTTCCAATTCCCTTCGTACTCCTTTCCCCCACTTTTTGCCTAGTCGCTTTACTACCAATGATTAAGCTCTCAAAGGAACTAAAATGTTCAGAACTGGAGCATGTTATAATTACGGAGGATTATTTTTAGTCGTGAATTAAATATTGCAAGCATGACTTGTATGGAATAAGAGTATTAATAAAAAATTATTATAAACTACCCTTTCGTAGGTAAAATTTTGTATGCCTAAAATTTGTAATATGTGGAAATTTAATTTAATAATTTAAGAAAACCTATTAGAATCACCAGACAGACCATAGAGTGCTATGCAATAAAATTCTCGAAACAGAAAATAGTTCCTTATCGAAAGGGTTGTTTCCATCGTTACACGCTTTCCAGTCCTCCGATCCGTCACGAGAGAAAACAATGCGTTCTAAGAAACGGGGCTCCCCATAAAAACTAAATCCCATAAAAATATTTCGACGGTTCGCGTTCAAAATGTTTCTTGTGCACGCCCCCGTTGCACGGCTCGACGATTTTTAAAGCGTGTCCACGAGCCCGTAAAAGTCGAGCTTAAAAAGTCCCTGGAGAGGATCGCGGACTCCCAGAGGAGCCAAACAATACCCTGGCGAGGATAATCGCGGAAAAAGGGAACCTTTTTCGGGGGTGCACCCCCGAATGCAACCCCTCTTTCGATTTTCCTGGAAAGTTTCTTTCGACTTTCCTAGACAAGAACATTTTTAACGCGAAGGGTTAATAGAAATGAAGATAATCGAAATGAACTATCAAACAGGTAGCAAAAAGTGTCCCTCCGTGCTACAATTACAACATTAGCGTTCGAAAGTCGTCGAAATCGTTAATATTTTTACAACCACTCGATACGAAGGAGATTTTATGGTACGGCGTTTGATAAAAATCGTTCGATTTCGGACGCCAGGGACGAGGAGAAGATTTCATTTTATAGGTGGCGAGGTTCGGGTCTAATTGCACAGGTGAAGAGACGCGAAACGATCGTAAAGTAACGCTTCTAATTTTTATTTGTTCGATCTTTTTTCGACGCGCACACCCTCTCGCTACCCCTTCGGTCAACCTATTAAACGCTCCCACAGCCACCGTAATAAACATGATAACATTTCAGAAACCGTCCGACTTTTAATGAACATCTTTAGCCCGTTATTAAATTATAAGTTATGACAATCTTATCTGTCGTTTAACGAACCGGACGTTTTACGTTCTGTCGTTAATATCCGAACGACACCTAGGCTCCTCGAAAACTGGTCCATCCTTTGGCCGACTCGGGCTAAATCGACCTCGAATTTTTCTCTCTCGATCGCGAAGCCGATACTCGTCCGACGAAAGCATTTTCATCGGTGAAAGTTTTACCTCTCGCTCCAGCTGATTTATCTGATTTTGAAAACCATTCGTGTCTTAATGCGCGTTCTGGAATTTCGGGGTGATATATTGGCCTCTACGGAGAACTTGTATGTTTAAAACATTGGTAACTAGGAATTTAGTAAAATAGTTTCTCCACGTACTTCAGTTAGGATATTATAAATAAAGCAACATTTGCTATAGGTACAGACTTTGAAAATTAACATCATGTCACAATTTTTTAATACCATGAGAGTACAATACAAATATGATATTCACAACGATCTTAAGATAAATTTTGTTGTTCTTGTTTCAGAATCATGAAATAAAAATACCTGAACATTCGAGACACCCAGTATAATTTTCTAAAATCCACAAAGAAAAAGAAAATTGTATGCTTCCGTTAAGCTACCGTTGATCGGTTTCAGAATCGATCGAGCTTGCTAAATTCCATCTGTTGGAAGGGAAAAAACATAAAATGGTTTTGTTATTGGTGGATCGGGCCGTTTCCACCGATACGGATCCGAGTCGCGAGATAATCCGATCTCTTCCCACGTGGCGCCCCGCAGCGTAGACGTGGCTTTATTAGCCGTCAATTGTTTGTTCAACATTCCCGAAAAACCCCCGTAAACGTTCGTCGGGCTGATTTACTGCCAGCTTCGAGAGGCCTGGACAGGGAGGGAAGGTCCTTGGACGGTTCGAGTAGCAGGATCCTTCTTAAGGACCAGCCACGACCTGCGGAGGCGTTTCACCTTCGAATCGCAACCCCCTCTTCGACCACTTTCCCTTTGCAATATTTCCAAATTTCAAGTTTACGTTTTTGCTAATTTCGCTGTTAATTTGGGAATTTGGGAATAATGGAACTTGGTGATTTGGAGATGGGAGAAGTGGAGATTTGGGTTGTGAAAGGTGGGGGATTTGATAAGTGGAAATTTGAGAATTCAGGAATTTGAGTATTGGGTATTTGAGAATAGGGGATTTGAGCATCGGATATTTAGGAATTGGAGACTTGAGAATTTGGGGATCTGACAAGTGGAGATATTTAACAATTAGAGGATTTGAGAATTGGTGACTTAACTACAAATAAAATTAAATATCCACAAACTCAAGTACTTCAAAATTCACGAACTCGACCACAAACAGGTCCACCCATATAGAGTAAAAAAGAACGAGTATAGAAATTTGAAAAGTAATAAAGAGCATTTTGTGAAGGAAGGAAGTCAATCGTGAGCCCGTTGAAGAGTTCGGCGATCGAGGTGCTTGCGTGTAACTATAATAAGCCACTGCGAGGCCATTAGTTGGATTATTAAATTTCTTAGCGGTGGCGAGGGTAGATTGGACGAGGGAAGGTGGAGTGAAGCAGGGCTCGCGTTTAGGCAGCCATTAGCTGGAGATTTACGTCGAGCCGTAACTCATCGTACTCGTTTGTGTTCCTCTTTCCTTCTCTCTTCGCTCGTTTGTTCTTCTTTCGCGTCTCTCCTCGTCTTTCGTTCGTTCCTTGTCTCGAGGCCAGTTCTGACCCTCTTTCGGACCCTTTCGACGCTTCGACAGACTCCATTCACCGTAGCCTCGCTATTGGTCGATCCTTCATTCCCCGTTTGACCTTCTGTCTTTTCTTTTCTCCAAAAATATAGGATACACGCGTTTCACTTATTTCGACTTACAGTTTAGGATCTTTCTGTTATATCGCCGAGCGATATAATATCGACCGATTGCCTTTTTATTGATTGACAAGCTCAGTATATTCTGTTGAAGATTTTGAAAAATTATCTAACCTGTACTCGTTACCGACTGAAAGAAGCTGGCGAAATGTAGCCTCAGGCGATAATTAGTATAATAATTACATTATGCGTTAACCCTATGACCAACCTAGACAAACGAATATCAAATACCAAACGTAAACGAAATTAAAAAGATTTAGCAAGCTGAAAGAGGGTTAATAACCTCTTGTAACCCCTGTAACCCCTTTGCGTGCCCTTCTCGCAATTGGAAATAAAAGGTCAGTTGAATATTTGTAACGTTTGTATGTCTAAACATAACTAGAGCTCGCGAAAGGTGTCCAGAAGAGTGCGAGGTTTCGGAGCAGGTGCCGTATAATAATGGCGGACCGGAAAGGCCCGGTCCGGAAAACGAAAAGGAACGAGCTTGGTCAGCTATTTTTGGCGTGACATTATTGGATGATTTGTTGGTTTGCTCGTTCGCCGAGCGTACTTTTATCCTCGTTATGTTCGCGATCGCCTTGACATCAACGAATTCGCAATGAAATTTGCATAACGAATGGTTCGAGTACCGATTTTATCGCAGATAGAGACGCTTTAGAAATGGTCAACTCACCTGTACAATATTTTTTTCTTTTTTTTAATTGATTGATACATAGTAACCTCGCTTTTGTGTCACGATATTGGGATCAGCATGGCGGTCGGAATATTAAATGACGGTACAGCGAACGTTGAAGATGTTGATTTCCGATAGCGTGGAGGACACTTGTCAACGGTGATTAACATTCGCGAAATAAAAGAACATCTCTCTGATCTCTACACGTTGATTAATTTTCGGCTATTCAAATTTCTCGAGTTAGCGATAAAACGTTTAAGACAGTCGCGTCGTAAACGTATTTTATCGCGAAATTTTTTGACGGTTCAAGCGGATGGGAATAATATATCTATACTCTAAAATTTCAGAAAAGTCAACTGCATCGTTAAACGTAATTAAAACCATGATCATTTATCATGCGCGGTACAGGAGACATCTTGTGCAAGAAACATTTTTAATTCCGACATGAGAACGCAATTTTTAATTTTCTGCAAGAACTAATGAATCATCGGACGGCATGCGGATTGTTTTCGAAAGATGAGTTACGATGCAATTCGAAAAATTTCGACATACTTATCGATACGATCGTGTCGCGCGTTCATAATTTTACCTACCGCAAAAATTCGAAACTTCGCATTTAATTATGTATAGACAATATTTGTACAGACTAATTGTACGCTGTTAAAAGAACGTCGTGTACGTGACGAATTTCCATGCCGGCCGATAAATTATCGTCCGGCAAGGGTGTATTATTAAAACGCCAAAGGGGACCGTTCCACCCCCTGTACACCCCACGTTTCGAGCGAAACGCCGCGCCGTGTTTACGAACAAACTCGCGAATGAAATCGACCAGCGAGAAAATATCACCGAAAGTATCGGCCTAATGGCCTCCGCCATTATTCTTATTTATTGCCACGGCCAGTTACGTGCACCGGGCATAAATAATCTTAGGTAATTGCGGCAGAGGAGCCGCTGAGTTGTCTGCGAACCCTTTCTCGCGGCTTGTTCGTTCCTTCGTTCGCTAATGAACGACGTCGAATAAAGTTATCCTCGTTGAACCGTGCTCGGAAACTCGGTAAACACGCTCGATCGTTCGTCAACTTACTGGCGAATCGAGGGAAAAAACGAAATCGATACGATTTAGGCTGATTATAGCCTCGTGCCCCGATTTACGACTCTCTCGCAAAGGTCTTCGTCCTTCTACTTCTCTTTATTCAATCTTCTCATTACCGTGGTCAGCATTACACACTGCGAACCTAACCACGCGATTTTCGATGAATTGCTTATGGTAAGGTAGATATCTAAATTTATAGCTTAATGTATAGCTATCTAGCACACGGTTATTTAACGCGTTGCTACTTAACGCATGGTTAAGTACTACATAGTTATCTAACGTGTGACTATCTGGCTGGTAGTAATCTACCACACAGTTATCTAACGCGTGGCTATCTGGCGCCCAAACAAGTAAAAAGAGAGCGTTTACACCGAAACGACGTTGGTCGGTTATCGTTTTTTGAGTTGCCTCGTATAAATAAGGCTCGGTCGTTGGCGAACGCTGAAGAACCATTAATTCAGCGATTTATACACGGGACGAAGTTACGAAAGACGTCGTTACAAGGGTGACGCAAGATATCATTATCGGCGGTTTGTCTGCGTTAAAATGACGCTGAAATTCCGCTCGGGACGATCTCCGTTGAACAGCAGCAGAAGATGAAGAAGAAGAAGAGGCGGAGGAGGAAACGGAGCAAAAAGGGATGATTTTTACGTGGACGAATGTTGGAACCGGTCGATGATTTGTAAGCACGTCGACCGGTTGTTTATGACGACCTAGGCAATTGTTTAACTTAATTGCACGCTGTTACGTCGGCACAGTTACCCTCCCCATATAATAGAACGCCTTCGTGGAGAGACGAGGAAGAGAGAGGCGTAACGAGTCGAGAGGATAGAGTTATTACCTGTCCGGGACTTTTAGAGCCCCCCTTCTTGGCACGCCCTTCCAATGTAGCCGTTATTAGTAATGCGGACTATTAGGATTTTTCATCGGCCACCATGTTTCTCCGTCACGTGATCGTTTCCCCGATAGCGTTTCAATTAGCTGTCTTCTCGTTTTAATTAGCGACTCGAATTTTCGACAACGGCCATATTTTAACCGTTTCACCGGAGCTACATTTTACCTCTGCCGTCGTAAACTACACTCACGCTGTTTCCCTCTTGAATTGTACAATTTTCAAATTTGACAAAATATCAACGATGTCTATAACATTTAACAGATATCACCAGTCATAGAATTCATTGTGATAGTGGCTGTATTTGGAAGCTATGTATGACAATGCAACGTGACAACATACAAGGCGATATACCGAAGTTCGTAAAGTGCACGGTCGAATTAACCCGTAAGAGTAGCGTAAGAAATGCGAGAAGCCGAGAACAAATGAGTCGTGACATTCATTCGAAAAGCATTGTCCTGCGACTGACTAGATTTACCTAGCCGTTCAGCTCGCCTAGGAGCGTTCTGAAAAACGAGAAGAGGAATGGCGCGTCGCGATGCGATCGTTCGTGCTGAAAACGATCCTCAAACGCGTCGTTCCATCGAGCAAAGCACTTTATTGGGCAGAAAATTCTACGATAAAGGACGACACTTCTGGTCCCTTTGTACTTCTTGCCGGGACTCGAGGATCGAAGGGAAATTTATTAAATTCGAGCCTTCGCCGTGATTTATGGCGAGAATTGTGAATCGCGAAATAAACTCGAAGAGGCGGACAACCGAAGAGGGTTCGGGACTGAATAAGATTTTTCGTGTAATTTGCTGGAAAATTTCTGTTAGATGGTTGGGAACGCATCTGGAGCATTTGGAACATTTGAAAATTTACAAAAGGTATATGGAAAGTTCTTTTAACCGAGAAAACCCTACTTCCTGTAATTCTAATATTGGAGATATTAAACTTGACTACCCTTCGATGCTCATCAAAGTGTCTCGTTAGTCTTCTAACTCAAAATATTCACATCTTGACAACCCTAAAATTCTAATATTAAGAATATTAAACTTGACTACCCTTCGGTGCTCATCAAACTGTCTCGTCAGTTTTCTAACTGAAAATATTCACTTCTTGATGGGGGTTGACACCCTTCTCCGTTTAACCTTCCTAATATTAAAAATATAAAAATAGCTGCGAGTGAAAAGAAGTCAGCGAAAGAACTAAACGCACGAAAAGAAAGGAATGGTCGAGAACTGAAAGGTATCGAAAGTATCGAGCTCGTATTGTGAAGAAATCGATCTTTCCCCAGGAAGTATCGATGTCCGACACTTTTCTTCCCCCGTCGGCAACAATGGCGTTCGAGAGGACATTTTCCAAATGAATTACTCCTGCGTGACGTCTCAATCCGCGAACAAAATCGTTTGCCGAGAGTCGAACAGAATATTAGATGCTCGTGAAGTCCCCATAGAAAATTTGGCCGCATTCATGGGGTATCCCGCAGGTGGCGTTTTCTGCTGGTCGCCGAAAAAAGGTCAACCTGCGAATTTCCACGGTGTCGTTCATTGTCCTGCGGGAAACGAGGGGGGTAGAAATGGCCTGGTTGGTTTTGTACCGTTGCCGGGTCGAGTGTGGATTTCAAGGTGTCCATTGTCGGGACCCTTTAAGGACCTCCTTTACGAGCTTCCAACAGGAGAAGGACTCGTGCTGCCGAGGACCATTGTCCGAGTCAATCTTTGCCTCGTTAGCCGCTTATTTTCGCACGTATTTACACGCCCTCGACAAAAAGGACACCCCTGGAGTCGCGCGTGGTGACTCCCTCAATTTCTTCAGGATTCAGCACCGCCCCCGTGCGTGTCCTTTTTTTCCACATAAAGAAGCTCCGGAAAGTTCCACGAATACGAAGAATAGAGATGATCGTTTCTTCAACGGCTTATTTCTCTTTTTATGGGGGTGTCGACGCTGGAACCTGATGGGTGGACGGTCTTTTATATCCTCTGTTTCTTAGTCTTGTAATGATTTTTCCTAGTTGGTAAATTGTTAGAGATCCAATATAGAGATTTGGATATAAGGAATTCGTACATATAGGAATCTAAGTACATAGGGGTTTCAAAAAGTTCTTTATTTTAGTAATAGGTAGCAACTGTCAAAATCTTGTAGGTTAAGGGGTGAAATTGAAAAGAAATTGAGAAGAAAAGGTACGGGAATTTTGAAAGGGTAATGGAAATTTATCGTCATCCTTGCAGCTTCTTTCGCTGGTCTAACTTAACAGCTTGAAGTCGTAGCTAATTTCGCCATCAGTCATCCCGCGTTTGTTCCAGGAAGACGGGATAACGCTGGCACACGAACCTCATCAGAGTTAGTGCCGGTTTAACGTCGTAGACAATGCTTGTCCGTTTCCACCCTCGATCCCACGGGATCTGCCCACCTTTCTGGTCATTCTCCATGGTAGGTACTTTCTCCGACTGGTGAGGTGTGAAGCGTGACAGCGACCGAGAAAATTAGACGATCCTTTGTGCACCGTTACTAAAAGAGTTTTAGTTTTTGCGGAATTTTCTAATCGTTTCTAGCTTTAATTACTGGCTGTACAGGGTGGTCCATAGTTAAAGGTTCAAACTTTTCAGGTAGCTTCATAAAATAATATTCGAATTTACAAACCTTCCAAGCTACAATATTTCCATTCTCAAAGTTTTCGACGTGTTAAAAATGAATTATGTTATTGAATGGGTTATCAACATCAAGCAACTCGTTCGAATTAATTTCGGTTCCCAAAATGAAAATTAACCTGATTATCGGATGACAAGAAGTTAACAGAGCTCGATCAGATCGAGTTCCCAATATCGCGTCACTTAATTCAATTACTCGCGACATTAAACTTAATCTGTCGATAAAAAAAGAAACCCTGATCGGCATTGATGGCGTGAAAGCAACGGTTCAACACATTTGGCCAATAGTGTTATGGTACGTATTAATCGGATCATCGATATCGCGCTGTTCGATCCAATTACTCGTGATCGACGAAATTAGCAGTTTCCGTGAATTTTACTGGCCCAAAACCATTCATCCTCTCGATATGAGCGGTGCGGATGAAGCGAAACACGTAAACTTACATTCTGCAATGTACAGGTGGTTTCATAACATGGTGTACCTGATGAGGTGTTTGGACAAACTTTTGAAAATTAATATTAATTTGAAAGATTTGGAAATTGGGAGATTTAGGAATTCGTAAACTTACAGACTTTGAAGTTCAGTAATACAAAAAGTTAGTCTTCTAAAAATTTTCAAATGTAGGAATTCCAGAATGCAAAAATTTTGCAACGCACAGTTTCTTACAATTTCGCAATCTCATAAATAAATAATTTACTGCTTGCATCAAATTCCCTATAAAATCATCCCTATTCTATAACACGATTTATTATTTCCACAAATCATAAGTAAAATTGTCGACCGAAATGGGTAAGAAATCTCATGACGCAATAATACATCTCATAAAAAAGAAACATTTTGCCTTATTTTTTATTGCAAAATTGGCAAATATCGATGTTTCTGACTCGTTACGAAACAGCCTGTAGTAAATGCACGATACGAAATGCGGTCTCGATTTGAATAACGACCGAAAACGTTCGAAAACGAGCCTCCTGAGGGACGTTTACGTCGTTCGAGTTTGGTCCCAATGAAAACGCATTACCGTATTCCTCTTTTTTTCTGTTTTATCGGGAATATCGCGTAAAATACGGCCCTCATCGATGGGGAGTTACTTTATTACTCGTTTCGTGGAATATTTTCGACCAATCGTTTCGACCATCTGCCTCGTCACTTGACGCTTTCATGGACACTTATCGAGCCTGCAAGTGAAACGAACGCGGTTTCTTTAATTGAACACCTTGTTAAGATGGAATTTGCTTGATCGTAATCGGGTCTTCATTAAACAACCAAATGAATGTTCCCAGAAACCTTGTTGTCTTGGATTTATTCCATGATTATATTTTATTTCAAAGGTGGACGCTATTGGGGGACATTTGCCAATTCTTGCATTCGCGAACTTGGAAATTTGGAAATTTGGGATTTGAGAAATTAGGAATTGAGGAAATTCATATCACAACTTCCTTCCAACTCATACCACTTCCCAGCAACTCGTATAGAGCCTCCAAGATCCATCTTCCCAGGATAAATCTGCGTATCCTCCAACAGTTACACCCAATCACAATATTTGTTAACGCCCCAATTTTTCAACTTCAAGCGATGATCGAATCTCCGAGCGGAAGAAAAATGTCATAACTCGGTCCGGTTTCATAGCAGTCTCATCAAACAAAGAAGAGGGTTGATTTATTAATTACCAGGGAGTTAATTAGTCAAAGTCTTGACCCAGATGAGAGATCCTCGAAGCTCGCACGAAATGGGGGACTGGTTGGCAAGCGTGGTATCGAAAGAAGAAACCAGTTCGAAAGAAGAATGGAAGGAGGGTAAAGCTGCCGAGCGGACGAAACGTGCTAATATACGTACGGACCATAAACAATCATCATAAATATTTCGGTCGACACATTAGCCGGCTCGTCTGCCAACACTGGGGCCCACCTTTTGCAATCCCTTCGTCCTTAATCACGCGAGCAAAGGAAAAGGACGAGAAAAAGGGGCTCCCGTTCCATCCACCATCGCGCTGCTTCCTCTTCTAATTAAGATGATAATAACGGCTCATTAATTTGCCACCCCACCTTTCTTTATCTCGTGCTCGGCTTGTTGCTCTCGTTTTATGGCCCTCTTTATTGAACGACTCTTTGTTCCTTCGGGCTAAACGATCTTGATTCATGATTCGTGGATTTTGGGAGCCGCGTGATTGAATTCTTGGGATATTGATTGATATTTAACCCTTGATATAGTGACACGCTGACGCACATTGCAGTTCAAGTACAAAAATCATGGAGTTTGAATATTAATTGCAACTTTTCTTGTTCGTCTTAACAATTAGTGCAATTAAACTTTTCAAATTCCTAAATTTCAATCTCGAAATTTTCAAATAAATATAAAACATTCGACCCTTCTCTTGCATGAAGAATTCGGAGAGCGTCGATCATCCGAAGGTTGATCGACACCGCCGAAGAGAAGCGAAGAAAAAGAAAGGAAGAAATGGTGAAGAGAATAAAGGCGCTAATGATATTGAAATGGATGCAAGTTATGCGTCGGCCATTTCGGTTCTCCCCTTGGCTTCCTCCTGGTCCCTGCTTTCCTCAGGGTCCTGGGGTTAAGTTACCTTGTTAGTTCTGGCTGCTTCATTGCCTTCTGCCCCCTGGCCAAACCGTGGAATTACTTTCTATTGTAAATAACCGTTGAAAATGGTGCCACCACCGAAATTGATATCCCTTTTATATCAACTTCAGTCGATTCGTTAAGAGTGTCTTCCTCCAGTTTAATTCTGCAACTTCGATTACACCCCTTTTCACCAAATGTCATGCTATTTTAAATTAGTTAAATCTAGGATCGTGGAGGATCGATGTTGGATGAGAATGCAAGCGGATTCCTGCGCGTGCAGTTTTATCCTCCCTTACTCGTCCTGTTGTTCGGCTTGTTCCCGTGGTTGAAGAGACAGAAAAAGGGGGACAGAAAAGGCCGGGTACACACGCGAGCGTTATGAATGCTGGGCTACGGGCGGAGGTGCATAATTCAAAAGTTCGTAGCTCATTAAAGTAGCGAGCGGGGATATCCTTTCCATGGAGGCAACAAGCAGAAGGATTAAAGCCGCTGGAGGCAGCCAACGCGTACCCGGCCACCGGTCAAATTTGTAGCCACTAAAACCGCCGGTTTTATGGCACGAAATTTACTGCGTTTTCACGGTAAAGTAACAAAGTAACCCAACGCCGGGTCCGCGCGACGACGATTTGATTTACCGATCTTTTATTATTCCGCGATATTGATCCTCGAACCCTGTCGTGGCTTCTTCGTTTATCAGCGTCAAATCGTTGCTGATGCATTCTCTTCATTTTTCGATTTGTCAGCTCCTGGACGAAGAAAATTTAATTGCACGAAAATTTCAGTTGATTTTATGGGGGTTGGTTTACGAAGGGGTGGGATACTGCGGAAGGAGTGCTGAGGATGCGAGTGATATGCGTAGGTGGAGAATTTTCTATTTGGAAGCTGGGTATTTGGGGATTTGGAAATTTGATGATTTGGAGAGTAGAAAATTTATAAATTCAAAAATATAGAAAAGCAATTAGAGACGTTCCCAATGACTTAATTCGAAATGAACGGTACTCTAAAGATAATTATCTGAAAATAAAAAATAAAAGTTCCGAAACTTTCGAATTTCATCCTTGTTTCCCATTCCACGAAATTTTCTCTGGGTTTACAATTACCCCCAACATCGTGTCGAATTACCTGTCGTTTCGACACCTACCACGAAGAGAAGTTCCACGCTCCAACAGGTGCACGAATTCAATTACCAAGCAGGAAGAACAAAGAGAGAAAGAAGTACCAAGAACGACAGTGAGGAAGAGACAGTGCAAGGAGTAATTGCGTAAACATCGATCGATTTTATGGAATTCGTCTCGGCCTAATTGCCATCGAGCTTAAACGACCAGCAAAGGCGACGATTACAGAATAAATTTCTCCATTTCCACGAAATCGAAGCTGTAATCGAATCAATTTCTTCGAAAGATTCACTGGAGATCCGACCACGCTAAGAGCCACGACAGAAACACGTTTAATTCGGTCAATTACATCGTTTCCTTGAAAATTATACCGAAGAATTGAGATAAGCTTCAGAGAATACACCTTTTATAATCCATAATTTTCGTTTAAAACACCGATTGGTAAATTAAGTGCCCGTCAGTGTTCGCGGACACTGGTGTACTCGAAACACGCAACGTGGAGACTTCACATTTTTAAGTGTGCAGAGTTGTTACGGTCAGAATTTAAAAAGTTCTTAATTGTAGACACTTATTACGAAATTTGAGGAATTGAAAGTTTGTGAGTTTGAGGATTTGAGGACTCTCAACTTAAGTATTTCCAACATTTAAGAATTCGGTCCTTTAAGCAATCGAAAATTCGACTTAAAATTCGAATGTAAAAAAGAATATAATACAAGACTCGCGATCCATTTATCTCCGCGAGTAGCATGGTGGATATCGGTGATCGGCATCGATTCATTAACGCATGTCAGAAGGGGGTAGGAAGATTCGCGTAATTAAGGCATCGAAACAGATGACGATCGTGTCGAAAGGGCAGGGACGTTCCGAAAGGAGAGCACGTTATCCCGTTGAGGTCCCATCAGGTCCCGAAAATCGACGGGGGGTGGGGATGTTCGAGGTACCACGAGCTTTCGAGTATATCTGACACCATAGGGGGGCAGCAGGTGGGAAAAAGGCCTACACCTTTCTCTTCTCGGCTATCATTACCATAAGTATGTGGATATATGCGAGCGTGGTGCGCATACACGGCCCCTGTCTGGCGCGGGCCCTGCGCCTTCTACAATTTATGACGCCGCCCGGGCCTGGCCGGTTTATTAATACGTTATGCTTGCATTAGTATACTTAAGCATGACGAATGGGTCGCGCCACGGGGATTTCGAGCGAACCGCACGACGAACCGAGGAAATTTTACGGTCCCGTGAAATGAGCCTCCATCGGCATCACCCCCCTGCCACCCTGTCCAACTGGTCGCGGCGTTCGGGTCACCTCGGATTATTACGTTGTCACGGGTAGCTCCGCCAGAAATTAAATGCCGTTAAATATTGCCGATTATTTCGGTGTTACCGCCGTTTAACGGGCCCCGGGGAGATTGAAATTTTCGAACAGCGTTCCTGAACGATCCTCGCTACCGCGGTACCGTCTTCGAATAATCTATCCGATGGACCTCTACGCACTTTCGTCCCTGGAAAATTGCCGCTTCAGGAATTTTTAACCTGCGATAATTGGAAAGAATTTCACGCTAATGATTCTCTTGTCAGCGCCCTAAACGAGAAAAATCCTAGTAGTACTTTTCCCCAAACCATTTCAATAATTCTGTCGATTGTCACGAACGGCCGACTGGAAGGTAACAAGTCAACTTTCGATTCGAGCATTTCGATAAATTAAATCCCATAACGATTCTCCCGCGGGGGATCCCGATGGCCCGGATTCTTAGACGCCACGGGAACGGGTAAAAAAACTGAAAAGAAGACAGAAAGAAACGAAGGGGCCATTAACGACGTGCAGCACGTTGGCACGATACCGGGACGTAAAATAAGGGTTCAAGTCGCAGGGTGTTTCTCTCGGGGTATTTTAATGGTGTTATAATGTATGTATGCTTTACCACCACCGACCGGACGCTGCTCGATTATACGTGTAACCCATACTCGCTTATGGGGCCCGGACGCCTCGGACGAGTTCGACGCAGCATGGGGCCCCTTCGATATATTCAATCACGAAATTATCACTTCTGTACTGCCCGTGGTGCCTTAGACTATGCCAGTACTGTGCCATCGATTTCGCGAACCACTGCCCATCCAGTATTTTCGTGGGAAAATTCACCTTTCGGGTGATTCGTTATAAAATACATTCCGGTGCAGTAGATTCTCGTTATATTGCAGGGAGCATAACTTAATCGTTATGTTACCATATGCTTTACTATTATTAAAGAACTCGACCTATACCTGAACGAATTATAGAGGAAGGTAGATGAATTTGAGAATTAAGATGGATGAAGAAGGAACAGTGTAAACGAAGAACGCAAGTGTAAGTGATAGAACCTGACTCTGTCGATCCATCAAAGATAAAGTTAGATAATCATCCTACCTTACATAACTAGACTTCGCTATAAATCTCCACTAGTCAAGCTAATAATATAACTTGGAGTACTTCCCTCTACATCTCCACTTTCCCAGGACAATATAACGAAATTCGTAATTCACCCGCTTTTCGCGCAAAATGTCATTAGAATTCTGTTAGATGGTGCGGTATCGCCCGCTGCGTGGATTCTCTCATATCGTGTACGAGGTGATAAGTATCGCCGCGATACATCACCTAAACAAACAGCTTATGCCGACTGGACTCGAAGGGGTGAAGCTTCCAGGATGAACGAGGACGAGGATCAGGGAGATAAGAGTCGGAGAGAGATGAGAGAAGGAGGGAGAATACGCGCGAAAGGGGAGAGGTAGGGACGCGGTTGTTGGCTGGCATTTGTTGCCTTGTGACAAGAGAGACATCCATCGTTGCCACGGGGGGTCCATGAAGTAATTGTCTGCCAGACACCGTCCAATCCGGGACCAGCTCGAGTCTAGATTAACGTCGAACCAAATTCTGACCAGTGACTCTCATTAACGCCTCCCCCTTTCGCTTCCGGTTCATTCCTAACCTTCAAATCTTTCGCTTCCGGATCATTCCTAATCTTCAACTTTAGCGTTTAAAAAACATTATTGTAAAATGTATAGTTAGATAACGGAGAAAAAATCGAGGAAGCTTTTTTCATGCCCCTTAACTCTGTGTGTTATTAAATTTTGCCAGGAGTTTATAACACTTAACGCCAACGATTTGCCCGGAATTTACATACTTAAGGTAACCACGGCACGTTCGTTAACGTACCCTCTCTTAATTTGCACAAATTGAAGTACTCGCATGCCGCGAAACCCTGCTCGCTTCTTCTTCAATAAATACGTAATTAATATCAAAATGATCCCATTAAACGTAATTACCCTGCGTCTGACTGCGATCGCGGCCCTGAATTAAACGCAAACGCATCCGCCCTTTTCAAGAAACCACGGAGCCAGTGGTTCTCAGTTGTGAATATCCTCTTATTACGATCTTGCATTCGTAAATTCCTTTAGATCTCCAGATCAAAGTCCACGAATAACCCATTCAAAAATTGTTAAATTCCCATCTCCATGAATCAATGAACGAATCTCATTTATTCTATAGTGAAGTCAAATTTGCTTCTGACTAAACAGAGCACCGGTTTCAATCGATCGACGACCAGTACAGTCGCTTTCAGTACGCACCAGTGCGAGATTCGAAGATTTTGGATGAAAAGAGAGAGTAATCGATCGGCTGAGAACCGACGGATCCGGGCGGCGAAGGATGCCGCGTAAGCGATTTAACGCGGACAAATAATATTGTAAGGTCCTGCTAACGCCACGGAATATTACCATAAGACATGCATCCGAGGTCGAGGGAGTTTCAGGGCCATGAACCAGTCAGGGGTGGAGGTGGGGGTGGACTGCAGATATGTTTATGCGTTTGCGTATCCGCGCGTGTGCTACGACGTTGCACCCGCTGGGTATCGGTCCGTTTGTTACGTGTATCTGTTTGCACGTGTGCACACACCTTTGCTTGTGTCGACTGATGGACCAGGCAGTAGTGGCCAATTCGGGGATCTCTTAAGAATATTTCAATTAGAGTAGTTTTACGATGTTGATGTCATGTGATGATCCTTGATATGGTGTGGCCTGCTAGGGAATGTTAGAACGTTTAGATCGCGACAGGTTGCATGACGTTATATAGCCATAACCAAGTAGTATTACCACGAACTAGTACATCGTCACGATTGTATCATATGTACCACCATCGCGTGTGCTACAGCCACCGAGTTTACCATCATAACGAGAGTCTACTCTATTCTAAACTTGTAAGAGAGAGAAGTTTCTGCAGTTCAACCGAGTCTAAATTTCCTGAAAATTTCCGGTCCTAAGAATTCCTAAATCCCCTTTTTTTCTTCTTTCGCATCGACTCCCAGGAGACATCGACTTCTAAGCACGTTCACGAAAACGCCTTCTCCCGCGAGGTATTTAACCACCGAGCCCGAGCAGGTATCTCTCGGGCAACATCCTTAATTCCTCCAAAATTGGCTTAGGGCAAAAGTCTCGGTAATCCAATTTCTTAGCAACAATTAGCAGCTGATCCCCGAAGGTTTTGTATCGTTCGTAGCCGATGTACAACTCGACACCTGGATTATTCTCGATAATCTCCGTTCATTGTCTCGACGGACTTGGATTGATTTACGACGATTTACGAGCTGTCCGGGGGTGGATACCCGTTTTGTGCCTGTTGCCACGTGACGAGAATGACGCTCGTTAACGATCGATCATCTCTTTATGACTCGAACACGTCGATGCTCTAACAGTCTAACCATAGAAAGCTCGAGGCTAGGTTTCCTCGTCGATCGTTCGTTTTACGCGCGCGTTGATCAAATAATCGTAAATGTTTTGTGCCTTCGAGGATCTACGAGACTTTGATAGCGAATGTAAACGTTGATTGGTCGATCGCGATGTTCGATCCATAAACGCTGAATGGTACGATGGATATAACGTATCGAAGGACCTAGAAGAAACGACGCGTTTTAGGGAGAATATTGAAGCAACTTTGTATAGAAATTTTTAATCACGCTTAACGCGTTACTCCACGTTAACGAGGTGTGCGTTCATAAAATTCGAATTAAAGAATGCAATAAAACAAGACGAACGAGCGAGGTAAGAGCATTCTCGTTAATATCGGATGAGATTGTATAAATCTCGGTGTAATGCGTTTTTACGTATTGGTTGCAGCACATAATGGCGGCTTAATTGCAGGCTAGTAAACCTGGCCCTCGGGGCTACCTTACATGGACAAATTTATACGCGTTAAACGTGGCTACAGGTTGCTACACAAATGATGCTCATTCGAATCGAAAGGTAATTTTCGAGAGTAATCGAACGAGAACACAAGAATTAAACATCAAAGTCTAAACTCTGTAAAATCTCTTAAGCTGTATAGCTGTTTTGTGTTAACTATAATCGAATACGGTAGAACTAACGAACCATACAGAGAATTAATTTCTTTAATTTCAAACGATTGCTCCAGAAAACGACTCGTAATCGTTAGCGGAGATCATTTCTCACGGCAGCCCGGTAGGGACCATGATTCTCCATGAATTATGAAATCCAATCGAGTTATCGCGATGAATTATAGCGTCTCTAATCGTCGTTAAATCGCATCCTCATAGGTTTCCTTTCCCCCATAGAGATTCTCGGGCTACGCCTAATTCCAGGATTTATTCGCGACCGTGCACCGTTGATTTATTCGTCGTTAATGCCAAAATATTTAGAGGTGGCGCGAGTACACGCTAACTAATCCCCGACTGGTTCAATTAGCCGAGCCGACACGGGCTGCTGACCGGCCGTTCGTATACCAGCTGGCCTAAACCGGTTTAGAAACGACCCTTGTCTACGCTTCGTGGTTAATACAATGAAATCGATGCGAAGTTAATCGTCTTTGCAGTTAATAATCGCTGCAACAGCTTCAGTCGAGTCTGTTACATCCCCGAGCGAATCCGTACTCGAAGACTCGTTTTATTGCTTGCAGGAATACGAGGCAGGACTAGGCTTGAAAAATATCTGCCGCTAGGCTTTAACGCCGGGGCTCTATGCAAATAAGGTGGCAATATACTGAGTCTTACATGAAATAGATTAGGAGACATAATAAAACTCGTAACCTTCAAATAATTAGGATTATTGATTGTTTGTGAGCTCCTCTAACATTATACTTAGGTTAATGTCATTAATATTTAACCCCTTGGGGGTTAACACCAAACTGAACATCTATAGTCATACCCAATATAAATATACCAAATAGTACCTAGTACAACTCCAAATTGTCCTGAATGAAACTGTAGCTAAGTAAATAAGCGATATGACAGTTTTATTAGCAAGATAGAAATGATGATGTGTTAAGGTTGATCACGAGGCGATCATAAGCATAACCACGGTAGCTAGAGCTAATTTGCCAGTTCTGTGAACGAGCAGATTTTATATTCGAAGTCGGGGAATCATGGCTCCATTGGACACGTACACGTGCGATTCAGAGGCTAACTGTTAACCGGCAGTAAACCCGATTCACGATCGGTTTCGCATGGCGGTCATACGCGTGTGCGCGCGCGCGTACACCTTGAATACGAATGGTCGCATTGTTCGTGAGCCAAATCGCTTTAATGGAGTCTTATTATAGCCACCTTCTTCGGGCTCGATAACAGAATCGATTATTGGCGGCCATTGCGATCTTGCGTTATTACTTGTTGACAGGTTTCCTACGTTTGTGTTCCGCTTTATTCGACGCTTACCGAGATGTTTTAACAGTATTATGGAATTTTGTATTTGGAGGATTTGATAGATGCAGAATTTGAGGATTTGGAAGACGGAAGAAGCAATCAAAATCACCTTAGTGTAGCAGCGCAAAATATAATATACCAAAAATGTAGACGTCAATCGATCGTCGCGACGAAGTATGATTAATTCGATGACGCGGTAATTATTAGCCGAAAAAGGGATCGTCGAACAAAGTTGATAGTCAGAGAAAGATAAACGCGTGGCGGCGTTTTCTTCTCGGGACGAAAGGGGCGAGCGTCGCGTCGTCCACGTCAGGGCATCGATTTATCTTGGGCCGATCTAGTAATTAATTTTAAACGCAATATAATTGGCTGCTCGTAATTTAGTCAAGCAACCCTCTTTCTCCTCTCGCCTCTTGGACGGCCACGATTAGGATAACGTACGTTCTCGAAAGCTCGTTAATTGACTCGTTGCCCTCTTTTCCCTCCTTTCTTTCTCGCTGCTTCTCACCTTGCTCTACAAGAGGTATCTCCTTTCCTTTGCTCCTTTCTCAAACTTTTCTGTTAATGAATAATTAAGTGTCGAACGATTGATTTCTTGCTACGCGTTATTCTTACGTAACAGGGTACGTTCTACATCGTTGGAAAGTTGATAGCTGAATAGAATTCCAAACCTCTAGCAAACTTAAAGATTTTGAAGAAAGTAGGGATGATGTGGTCAAATAATAAAACAGTGCTACAATAATATAATAAATGTGGATGTTACTGTACTGTGTGAAGTGGAATGTGAAACCTCCTTCCACAGATCTGTATCCGATCTCATCACCAGTGTCATCTCCGAAAAAAGGCCCTTATTTCTGTAAGAAGAAGCTAGCAGATTTGTATTCACAAATCTGGTTTCAGCGAAGCCGTGGCGACAACCACCTGTACCTCGTCGAAAAAAGCGATTCACACGGTCCTGAGTCGAAGATTTTCGCAGCTAGACCATCCGCAAGAAGCGGTTCGGAGCTCGTGTCGCCGTGGACGCTTCGCGATTCTCACCGCGTCCCTTTGGTGTTCGCAAAAAACCGCTGTTCAAAGAAATTCCACGCGAAACGGGCCATCCTCCTCCTCCTCGGTGATCCTCCTCCCGTTTGTTATCCATCGTTCTCCGCGCCGGACCGATTCCGACTTTCGACTCATCGATCCCTTCCTTTTTCCCTTTTGCGCTCGGATTCCTCAGCTTCGTCTTCCAGCGTCTTCTTCTTCTCCTTCCATTAAAAATGTATCAATCTCGAAAAGCGTCGGGGGTTTTGCGAACGAGCATCAGCGTGGATGGCGCGGAATGCGATTAAGGGCGTTGTAAAGAATAACGCGGAGAAGGCGTCTCGTGGAATTCGAGACGTTTTTCCGACGAGAAAGCACGCGTGCTAAAATCGTTCGGTGATTTATGCCGCGGCGAAAACGCTGGAATCTGATCGATTGATTCGTTCGGTGCAACCGGTGGCAGGAAGCGGATGCCGGACGAACACGGGGTTAATTTCGCTTCTTCTACCCTCATCGATAATACATCTTACAACTTAGGATTAACGAGTAAATTGTTTTAACAAAGCACAATTGAATTACAATTCTACCTTTGTACACCGTATTTGTGCAACATTATAATTATACTTATGACATAATGTTAGGACCTCTTTTTAGAAAATCGTATAGAAGTATTCTTTTCATGAAATCACACTTGGATGTTCTTAATTGCAAATCACATTGCAATATTGTTTTGATAAAATCATATTGGATATTCTGTCGACAAAATGGTGGTAGGATGTTGTTACAGAGCCTCATTAAAATATTCTTCCTATAAAATTTGGAAAATTCGGCAACGACGAAATGGGTTTGGAGAGGTGGTGTCCAGTTTCGCGTGGAATTCTTTCGACGAGTAAACTCGTCGAATTTTACGTGGAGTCGAGACGATGCCGAATATGGGCTGACCAGGTGGGACCGAAAAGGGGGTAGAGGGTGCAGGGAGTGGCCGTTCGAAAGAGGCAGGAACATCACTAAAGTGTCAGTGGCATCACAATTCGCGAGGAGCAAAAGAGCGCTTGTTAGCGGTCCTCGAAACGGCAAAAAAGGTAGCCTCGTCTCGCAGAACAAATAAAATAACTTTGCCTTGCGCTGTGTCCCCTCTGCACGCGCTCTTTTCTGCGTGGAGGGGCGAAGGGACCCCATAGGAGACGACTGGATACGAAAAATCAACGAGTCCGAACAAAAGCCGCCGCGTATCGCTGTCCTTCCTCAAATAGATCGGACGAGAATCGCATTTGTCCAGCTTAACTGGCGATTTATCAAAAGGGAAACTCAAAAACTCGCCACATTTTTTACCTGCGATCGGTTCGACTCTCGTGATTTTGAAATTTTTGCTAATTTCGTTTGATTTGCATTTATAGAGTTGCGAATGCGAACTTGTGGAGATAGTTGGAATTCAAGGATGAGTGTAGTTGAGAATTAGAAAATTTAGAAACTTAGGAATTAGGATTTTTGAAATTTAGCAATTAGTGAAAGTGAGAACTGAACCCTACTCAAAATTTTCCCCAACATCGCCATCATCAAAATTCTTGAGTAAATCGTGGTTAACCCAAGAAAAGCGAAGTACACGTTCCACAACCCTCCACAGGAGCAAAAGGGTGCAGAAACGCGAACATAAACCGTGGTAACAAAAGACAACGGTCTTCCTCTTCAGAATTCCTGGATCCCGTCCACTTCCTCCTTCCACGGTTTCTTCAGGTTCGTGAGGACGCGTCGCGAGGATCGCTCTTTGCCCAAAGCCGACAGCTTCTCCCCGCCGCACTGCGATGTTTCGATACAAATTACATGAAGAGGGACACAAACGGGCGAGACATCTCCTCAGATTCAACGGATCCACCAAGAGAGACCACGAACCAGGACAGGAAAGACTGATGTTATCATCAGCTCTCCTGGACCAACCTTTTTACCTTCCTTTTCTTGTCCGACAATGCTTTGTGATTTTCACAAAAATCTTTTTGACTTTCCTACGAATCTTTCATTGACTCTCCTTCATTATTTCTCGAATTTTTTTCCAAGTAATCTACCTTCTTGTATACTTTTGTTGACTCTGATTTTCTTGATCTGGTTTTGATTTTGACGCGAGTGATTCTCTTAATAGCGTTGTGATTATCATAAAGTGACTCTTATGTTCTTGATGTGGTAGTGATAGCATAACTCTAGTTTCCATGGTGTGGTCGTTACTTTGATGGCATGGCTTTGATTTTCTTAACACGGTTATAATTTTAATGACGTTCTGATTTTACGACGCGATTGTTCCGAAGGTGCAGCTATGATTTTCTTGATACGGTTGTGGTTTAGATGGCGTGGCCGTTTCGTACGGTCGCGATGGTGATTTCACGATGAGATCGTGGTTTTCTTGATAGATTGAAAGCAAGCGTAGGGAACGATGATTGGGCTCTAATTTGTGATTTAACCTGTTAAACGCGAACGGGTAGGAGTGTCGAGAAACGATAGAGAGATAGAACGTCGGCCGTCGGCTAAGGCAAGCTCGTAATCCACGGCTCCGGTAGTTTTACGCTGGTTTATGGTGTTTCTTGCGCCTGCTAGCATCACCGCTAACAGGCATCGCTAATGCACAGAGGCGGCTTCGGTGTTTTTAACACGGCACCTCGTGCCCGACCACCTGTCTCATCGTGGTAATTCAGGAAATCGCTTCATCTTGCTGATGTGCAACGAGAACGAGTGTGTAAAGTGACGTTTGTTGTCAGATAATCAAATATTAGAGATAAGAGGATTATTCATTGCCTAATGACTCCTTTACAACTGTAACACAGGCATTATCTTTTGTAGAACAATTGACACATTGTCTAAGTTAGGGTGAACTTTGAAGTGTGCAACATGGACACGGAGTCACTGGCACCGAAAAGTACAATTAATTAAAAAATTACTACGTTCACAATTAAGTATCACATCCATATCAAGTATAGAACTTATAGTTCTAGAAAGCGTAATCTCTTGTAAGTAAGGCAACTCGTTGCATCGACAGTGCAGGAGCAATTTTGACGGAGCGCTGGAAACGCGAGGATGACAAGGATCGGCGAAACATCGAGAGAAAAGAGGCAGCAAATTGGCCGGTCGCGAGTCCGATCGCGGATCAGCGTTGGCCAAAGGCGTCGTCGATTCGTCGGTGCTGATCTCGCTGGTAGAAGAACAAGACCGATGCGTGTCGGTCGCTCGTTAGCAGCAGAGAATATGCACACACGATCCTCTTTCTGTTCGGTTAACGAGCGATCCGCCCGCCTTACCGTTCGTTTGCCGCGGGACGCGACCACTATCCTAACCTAATCTCGATCCTGGCGACGTTAAACGCGCGAAACCGAGCGAGACTCTCTCTCCGCCATTCCGCGACCAACAGACCGGAAACGTATATCTTCGTCCGCTACAAGCAAATTGCGCTATCCCTCTATTCCCGTATTTGTGTGTCCCTACATTCTCTGTACGTTGTCCGCCGACTAGCGGCTGCTTCTTCTTCTTTTGGAATGCCTCGCTCGTACTCCCTTCGGACTTCTTTCCAGATGGCCGTTTCGGACGCATTATGCGAACCAGAAAGGTACACCATGTGGGAGATCCTGCGAGCGTGTTCTACAGTCAACCGTGGGCACGGTGCAAACTTGTGCTTTCTGACTTTATACAATTTCTGATTCTTAAATTTTTAGAGTCTTTAATTTCCAAATTTCAACCTCCCAAACTTCCATATTTCTTAATTATCAAAATCCTCTTTCAATATTCACAAGTTTACCTATTTACCCAGCTGAAGATCACCACATTCCTAAATTCTCACAAACCCTGATTCTCAAATTTTTAGGTTCTTTAATTATACATTTCCAAAAGCCGAAAGAGCGTGGAGGAAAGAGGGGTGAAGAAACGTGAAGAGTAGAAAGAAGCAAGGAACGAAGAACAGCATCGTCGACATTTTTACCGGCTGTTTTCGTTGGTTTTGCGAATTCGTTCGCGCGATCGTGCCAGGAATGACATCACGGTCCCGTACGAGCTACACCTAAGAAACAGTGGAATGCCTACGAAACTGCACACAGGTGTTCCTTTTCTGAATGGTTCTCAGGTCAGAACGGAAGAACGAGACACGCAAGAAAAGTTCCCTCCGAATCCTCGACGACGCGATCGTTTGAATCGCCACTGTATATCGGTGAACACCGATGACAACGTTGTTTATTCAGCGCAGACCAGTTTCGATGCTCCTTGGGAAAACACGCTCACCGACTGAATTCTAAATCTTTATACTTACATTTAATTTTATCGATCTGGAGAATCTACTACCTCAAATTTTTGCGATATTTATGTTTGCAGATTTTTGCAAATGTTTTGCAATTCGTGATGATTCTTACAGTTCGACGATGCTAATTGTAATTGTAATGCTAACTATTCCAATTGCTTTCAAATTCCTTCTCAAAGTGAGATTCCTTCTAAAAATTTTCAATTCGTGAAGAAAAGCTTGGCGTTTCCCGAACGTTTCGATTTCCGTTGTACCCGGTGTCAGCTGCCAACGTAGCCATCGGGTTCCAGGAGAGTGATCCCAGGACGGTTGAGAGGAACGTGTCATCCCTCAACGTCAATCCTTAGCGGCCAAAGCACGCAAAACGAAGCGACGAAACGATTTGAATGCGTCCCGAGAACGGCATTCCGAAAAGTCTTCGCTGGTTTTGTCCTGATACCTATGGCCACCGATCCCCTGCACCCATTCCACCCTTCCTAAGATTCTTCCTCTTGCTCGTCTATCTGTGACGAACGATCCTCGTCCTTTTTGCGACACGCGCGAAACGAGATAATTAGGACCAGTCGCTAGGACATTTCGTTAAGATGGTGATGGTTTTTACTCCTTTCGTCTGATGTTTTAATCAGGAGTAGAAAATCTATTTGGGTGGTTGGAACTTGATGAATTGGATTTATTAGTGATGGTAAAGAGGAAAGTTTATGAGACCCTCTGTGACTCAAGGGTTAGGTTAAGTAAAGATGTTAATATTCCTATATCTTCCATTTTCGATAACAATTTTAAACAATTGTTAACAAGTTTATCTCTGAACCAAAGCAAGAAAATGTGATACACATCGAGTAAAATTCATTGAAAGTATGCTATGTTCGCGTTATAAGGTCGGAGTATCTGGAACCGCGAATTAACAGTCGAAACGAATTGGCCGGATCTGGCGAGAGTAATGGCGGACTAAACGGTGGCGGCACCTTGATATGCAAAAGTCGGAATTACCGCACGAGCTATAGAGCGGAACGGGGTTGAAGATTCCCGGAGGAATGCCGTGCAAGGGCTATTCCGGTAATAGCCTCCGTTTACATCGTCTCTTTAGCATCCGCGATTCGTACGGCATTTGTCTTCGACCTCCTTCGTCGGCGCAGCTTGCGAGATCCTTGGGAATCCTTTGATCCTGTTCCGCGATCGTTCGGTTGTCCAAATTCAATTCGTTCCTTCTTTCAATTTCACTGCGACCGTTCTCCTTTGGAGATCAAACTCTTGTAAATGTCGTGAAGAAACTAGCAATTTAAATATCGGTATGACTACTCAACAAATTCAAGAAGAATTCGAGTAATGAAGCTTCGTAGAAAAACGGAATCTCGTTATTCGCAAAAATGGTAGAAGGGGTTAAAAGGAAACAAGAGAAGAGCGAAAGAAGGTACGAGAAGAAAACGCAAGGTGCATTCTGAGCAGCACGAATCAATCAACGGGTTTCGAAATGGCGCGAAAATCTCTCGCCGCTGTCCTCGGAGCGGCGACAAAAAGCCTATGGTCGCTTAAAATCCCATAAAGAAAGAAGGGAATCGAGTCGAATTCAAAGACGATCGAACGGGTCGTCCAGACGGGGATTTTTTGCCGGCTCGCGAATGGGATAGAAAGAATAATCGCGAGCTAGTTGAACGCCGTTCGTGGAGGGATGAAAGAGGAAAAGAGGCTTTGGCTAGGTTTCTCGAGGGACCAGAGGGGGAGGAATTGATGAAGGAGCACGACTTACGCATACCGTGTAAGTGACGCGCATGAATAATTCATTCTAATAAAATAATGCAGCCCGCGCGGGCCTCTGACCGGGCAAAAACCATCCGTGAATCGACGATCGCGATCCCTCGATCGACCGCTTCCTTGAATTCGCACCAATTCCTTCTCTTCTCCTCTCTATTCTACGAACAAAATTCTAAGGGCTAACATTCTCTCTTAACCCTTTCACATCCTTCAAATTTTTATTTATTGTTATATTCACGCAAGATACAATTTCCTTGTAGATACAATTTCATCTTTCAATTTACTTACATGCATCGACATAGAGTTGGTCCAGAAATATACACCAAAAGAATGATTATAAAGAGCATGCTCATTATCGTGCAACACAGAAATCGGTTTAGAAACTTCTATCCGAAACTACATAAGATCGAAGCGGAATAAATTACAGAATAATCGTGTTAAACCCTACATTAGCAACTGATTACAGAATAAATCTATTGGCAGAAAATGTGGAAAGAACGGAAAGCAACGACACCGTAAATTCACATGTTGGTCGCGAACGACCGTTTCTTAGATCGTAATTTTTCGTCTCCGCGGTCATAAATACCGCAAGACCGGCAATAAAATTCCATTTGTTAACGCGTGCGACGTGATTTTCCTAGCGTATTCCAGGAGTATCGTTTCGTCGTTTAAGAATCTGGAACACGCGTTAAGAAACCGACATACAGAATCGTGTCACGGTTGAAAGTATCCCGCATTCGCAGAAATCTGCATCTGGGTCTGGAAAAATTATTCTAACTTCGAACACCGACTTCGTCGCTTCCTTGATCTCCTTTCTCGAACAGTACAAGAAACTGTACCGATCAATTTGTTACATTCCATTGAACAATTACATTCTACTTAACACCGCTGTTTCTGAAATAGTATGTTACTTTTGCAGATAATAAATTCTTGAAACAAGAATCATGGTTCAAGAAATTATTTAAATTGTAATCGTCATTGTCTTACTAGATTCAATTTTATATGGTACAAGAATTCTTAAATAAATAAAGCGACAATTCTTTCGTAGGAAACTTATAACCCTTGATTTTGAAATACCGGAGACTGGAAGGATCGTTACCAGGTCCTGGAGGTCCTGTAACCAGGTCCGCCGATAAACAAGACAATTTCGCGGCTGGACGTCCCCAGGAATCCATAAATCTGGCCAACCGGTCGCGATCTATCGATTAGAAAGCCTCCGGTTCGAGCGCTCGCCATCTTGAAAGCGTTTGGCCGCCAAACGATTGAATGTGTCCCCAAGCGGACATCCTCCGATTCGATTCTTTTCCACCGCGTTTCTTCTCCTCTGCCCCTCTTCTTGCCCTTTCTTCTTCGTCGTCGTCTTTTCTTGAGCCGGTATCGCGGGAATTGAAAGCACCGGACACCGAAACCGGCGACGATTCTATTTTCTCTCGACCGGAGAACATCTCCGTACCGCTAAAAATCTTTACGGTGAATTGAGTTCGAGAAATGGGATCGCTCCTTTCGTTTCTACTATGGTGCCTCCCTTGGAACCTGGGGAAAAAATCAATTGCTACGGGATTATAGACGACTTTCATTCTGGTCAAATTTCTCTCAACCTGGTCAAATTTGTCTTACTTCTTTTTTGAGACAGACAAGAATATTGAAGCATTTTGGTACTTTAGATAATATTTGGAAACTAATTAAAGGGACTTGAATTTTGATATTTTATTGTAATATTTAATTCTGTATTTCATTATTCTCGTTTCAGGATAAATTTCAAATTTGTATAAAAATTTTCTGTTTATATATTACTTGATTAACAAGTCTTTCTACCGCACGAAAGGAAGTTTGAACAAAATGGCGTCGATAAACCGCAACGATTCCCGACCGAAATAAAAAGCGGAGTACGAGCCGTCGTTTCGAAGATGTTAATTAAATAACCGATGGTTCGTAACCATAAAAAGAGGACCATGCTCGTTGACCTTGGGAATAGGGAGGTGGAGCAATTTCCGATTTACCGACAACAATTCTATTTTCCAGCGATGGCGGAACACGTCGGGATAAAAATCTTTATGGCGGATCGAGCCTGGAAAATGGGATCCCGTATCCTTCGCCGGCTTTTCCACCCTCGAACATTTCTCCCTACAACCCTCTGCGTATCCAACGGGGATGCTGCGAATAGAATGGAAAGTTTCCGATAATTTTCTTCCTAGCTATCGCTGAATCCTCCTCCTTTCAAGAAAGAGAAATATCAATGTATTTGCCCTGGCTTCCTTTTTGAGGCACGCAAATTTCTAGCTTTTACACTTGTAACTTTTAGAGGTTTCAATTTTCATTTCAAGTTTGATTCCCACATTCAGAAATTTAAAGAATTTGCAACTTTCTGAGTTTCCAAGATTGCAAACTTTCAACCCTCTTTCACAATTATGCATTTCTAAATCTCTGAATTTCCATATCTACAAATTCCTAAATTTCCAGTTACTCAAATCTCCGAATTATCAAGTCCCAAATTCTGGAGTCCCGAAATTCCAAGAGCCAAATTTCCGAGAAACCTAATCTGCCCATCAGTGTCAGAACGAATGCTGTGCGCGTTCTAATCCTGTTTCTGGCGAAAAAATTCCTGGAGAATCGTAAAGAGGTAGATCGATTGCTTAGAAGCAGTTAGCGAAGAGAAACAGCGATGAAAGGAAAGTTGAGTGGAAACAACTGGCACGACTTAATTCGACGTAATGTCGGGTCAAAGTGGCTGACCTTTCGCGAACGAGCCGTGATTTAAGGCGATGATTGGTCTCGGCTAATTGGCGGCCTTGTCTTCCACCGGCGAAACACTGATAAATACACGGTGATTCCGTGGAGAGACAGAATGCCACGCTATGTGAACGTAAAGAAGGAGAAGACGAGGCGAACGAGGAGCAACGTATAAGCCGGGACAAGGACGAGAGGCTCGTTTTCATTAAGTTCGCCTAAACTGCCATCAATTTTAACCGATGAAAGTCCGAGCCGTAGCCATTCGACACGCATTTTCGCGCCATTTCTATGGATATTTGCCCGGTGCGGCGATCCGCTCGCTGCCTAATTAAATCAGTTGGGAATTCCTGGTATTTATTGCGATTTCATGTAAATCAACCCGCTCGACGCGAGAACCATTTCTTTAACGACGAGCTGGCGCGTGACTCGATCGTTTCCATTTTGTTATCCTCTGCATCTTTCGAGTACTCGCGATCGTCTCGGATTATAATCCGAATTATTTTTGACAGTTGATATTAGAGTAAAGTAAGTTGGAGTAAAATAGTAAATAGTAAGGTAAAATAGCGAGGTCTTTACCTTTTAAATTCATGCGACTTCTGCATATTAATGGTCTTGGAATTTGTACGATGGTCGATAAGTCAAAGGACCTGACGGGTCGTTTGCCTCGCAAATGCAAATATTTCTGATATTATCGAATTTAAAATTAATAACCGTTACGATTCGATTGAATCAGATGGCCTCGATCGACATGAAGGTCGTTAAAATTGAAATTAAGATAATTTAATTAAACGACGAATCTTTCAACGGTAAGTTATAAAAATGTATTTATTCGCACTGAATGTTAAAACCTCGAGCATTTAAATAAACAATGCGAAAAAAAATATCGAATGCGTATTCCTCTCGGAGCAATGAAAAATTAAAAAAGCAGAAGGAAAAACGAGCGTGAAATCGTTCGGCCAATTTATCACGGCTTTTTTTTACCACCGTTGGACGTCGCAATCGGAACGATCGGTGAAAAACGAGGCGGCGAAAATGAAAAAATGACAGAAACGACGGAGTAGGGGAAGTGTAAAACACTGGCCGGTGCACGGAATGAATTTTAATTCGGCACGCGCGAAATAACAAACAAAAGGAAGCGAAACCAAACAGGCCGATTGGAAATCGAATCGATCCGCGCGGCGATATCGAAATCGAAATCGAAATCGGAAACGACCGCTCGTTCCGCGCGAACAACCGATTGGGATTCGGTCATTAAAACTGCTCTGCCTATTTTTTTCGCTCAGACATTGTGTTTCCTTTGTTTCGTCTCCTCGTCCAATGGGAAAACGAATGTGTTCTGTTTGCTGTCTCCGATTGTTTCAATCGAAAGAGCAAAAATTGAAAAAATCCCTTGTTCGTCGTTAGTTGTTAAACTCTATCAGGATGAACAAATAGAAGGATTAATGAAGTTCAAAAAAAGATCATTAATCTAGAGGTAGCTAACTTGAAAATATAGCATGCAGTAAAAATTGTAAAAAATAAAGTAAAATTAATCTCGTGTATGCTGTAAACAACCCTTATACTTTCTTCAACTTCAAACAATCCTACAAGTCTAACAGACAAGAAATTAGTTTAATCATTCCTTTATATAAGAATTCTTTTTAAAGAACGTTTAAAAAACAAGCTTATGTTCAATTATTTCACCGCTTTTACCTCGATGTGCAATGAGGCAAAGGAAGAAACATACGGAAGAAAAGGAAGAACGAGAGGAGAACAAGATGGTGGATATGTCGGAGGGTAAAGGGAGCAGAGCAAACATTATAATAAATCAGCACGGTTCTGACGTGAATGTAAAATTGCCGGAACCGATCTGGTCGTGTATAACACGAAGGGTAGGTAGGAAGGGGTGGAAATTCGAGCGTAGACCGGCGGCAAAGGGGGTCCATTGTGAGAGTTATTTGTCATGCTGCCTACGAATCTATGGGGTTCGACGATAGCGACGATCCCAAGCCAGATCGTTCCTATTGGCCGATTATCGATGGTTATTGCCTGTACTAAGCGCCATATGTAAAGGAAAGGGAGACTGTTCCTCACCCTACTGCATTCATAACTTTATCCAAAGATGACTTGTCTTCTCTTTCAGAATTTTGTAATCTCTTCAACACCGACATTCAGGAGAAGCTTAATTGACGTTCGTTTTCTTTTCCGACCGGCGGAAGAAAACACGAATCTATCGCGAGATTGAGGCGTCAGTTTTATAGTCTTCTCGGTTAGAATATTGCTGAGAGGTTGGTACGCGGAGTAAGGAGCAGGAGAAGTCGAAGAGGAGTAGAAGCATCGGTAACAGAAAGGACGATGAGGAGAGGAGAGGGAAACGAGCCCGGGTTATATGCAGTTCGGAGAATTTTAACAAGACGGTTTCGCGTCGCCCTGGGCAAGGAATCCCCTAACGAGAAAGGGCACTTCTCCCCTCAAAAAATAATGAAGTCTTCAAGCCGCGTTCTCACAGCCTCCCCGAGGGTGCAACGTTGCACTTTTATGCAACTTCTCTCGCCGTGGATTCGTGTAACTGCTTTGGTCGTTGTCTAAAGTGGCAATAAGTGAGAGAAATATAAATTATAGATATACGAGAGGACATAAACGTTTCTTCTATGTACAGAACGGGAGATACATAGATGCGAAGAAGAATTACTATCTTATAATATCGTTGTTTATTAGATAAAAATATTGGAAGGTTATACATGGATAGAAGTTGCAGTGTTAGACGAAATGGTAATTTAAAGACGATGATCTGGTCGGCCGATAATCGTATCGTTTTTCGAGGGCTCGTCGAGGGTGGCTAACCCCCTGGTAACCTCGTCTCTGATTGGCCCGCCGTTTAGGGGATGATTCCTGGCACGATAGAGTCGCCGGTTGGCCGGATTTAATTAATCGATCGCACGCATTACCGGCCGACAAATGGTGGCCCGGTGGTTAGAACGCTCGCGGTTAATGTCGGCGATCATTCGTCATGAAGAATAAACAAGTTCCGGCACAGAGATGGATTCCCTTTCGGATTTCATCTACGAAATTCGTTCGATTTAACTAAATTATCGAAACGATAAGTGGTTCAACAAATTCAACCCTTCGTTATCGTGTAATAATATTCAACCCTTACGCTGCGCACGTTAAGAGTGTTCTTACCCCATTACTAATTAATCAGTAATCTCAACTACATCGATCTTGAGAACCCTGAAATATGAAGAAAATATATCGTCCAAGGGTTGCATTAAAAATCTATAAATGTCTACCGCAATTAGCTAACAAGCAAAAGGACAAAGAATAAAAGCAGAGAAAATATCGAATTGGCAAAGAAAATGAATCTGTCGAAAAGTAAGAGCAAAGAAAAGGAAAGATTTTGCAGGTCGCCATCGCGTGAAGCGTTTGCAGCATCCGGGAGGAGGAGCAGAGGGTTGCGTGGCGTAAGGGTGGCAAGGATGGTTTCATAAGTTATCGATTGAAGGGAAACTGGTGGGAAGAGTGTCAGTTACCATGGCGACCGAACCTGCGCCCTGCGACTTGGACGTTTACCTTAATGCCCGGGAATTACGGGACGTGATTTTCACCCCTGTTTTCTCTCCCTCTTTCTCCCTTTCTCCTTGCCGGAGAACGCTTTAGGCGATAATGTAATTTTATCTACACCCCCTCCGGAGCTCTTTCCAGAGACTCCGCTTCGTTTCGCGCACCCCTTTTCCTTCCACCGCCCTCCGACGATCCAGAAGACAACGTTTTCTTCGGCAAACAACGTTAGTTCATTGGCCAGCAGCGAGGAATTAATTGGATTCCCGGGAAATTAATTGCGGCAAAAGCCACCCTCGGCCGGAAATTAGAGCCGCTAACGTCGCGCAGTTTTCACCCTTAAACGGGAGTGCCGGTGAATAAAAATGAAAAAATATCTTTCCTACGTTACGGGGTGAGTCAGTTTGATCTGGAGACGAACGTGAAATGTTCGGGTTATTATTAACGTGTTCGTTCGTTTTTGCTGTTAGCGACATCGATTTGGGGAAATGGAGTGAGATATACTTTCTGGAGATATTTGAAACTTCGTAAGAAAGATCATCTCTATTAAAAGATATTAATTATGTAGCATGTTTCACTTTTTGAGATAGGGTAGTTTCATTGAGGTTGTTGTATTTATTGGAGGTTGATGAACAGAATAAAAGTTTCTTGTTTAAAAATTGATAAAAGTGGATCAAATTCGAAAATTTCCAAGATCATGAGAATTTTTGGTGCGTCAGGCACAATTCGCTTCTAGCTACGTCAGTGGAGAAATAACGAGCCATCCCCTCGGGGGTTGTGCCAACGTAAGCCCGCATTAGCTAACTGCGCCCTGATTCGTCGCCGGATCGATCCGAAAAACGAGGAAACTTAACGCGAATTACGTCACCGACGAAACAGTTAATTTCAGATAAAATGAATCGTCATCGATTTAATCAGCTTCGCCAGTAATTTTTAATGAATATTCATTCATTTGTACGCGCGTAAATGAACATTTTGCATGATGCTGCCTGCTCGTGATTTATGAATTGTGGAATTTTAATGATTCCGAATTTTCCTTTATTTTTCACTTTATAGATAAGAGAATCCTTTTCGTATCGTTCGATGTAATTTGATACCGGTATCATTTCAATCCTTGCAATATTACGAGACACGAATACATTATCCAAAAATTACGTTCTACTAATTTCGAGGAACGTAGCTTTCGCCCCGAGGAGAAGCTTATATTACGACCATTTATATTCTCCGGAGGAATCTACCCACCCTCTGCTAGAAAAGGCGGGGTTTCGATTTCTCGAGAGGGAGAGTGATACACCGTTTCCATGGAGTTATGTAAATCGCTGGATTACTCGTCCCTGCAAATTAGAAATCGGGCTTGAAAGGGTAGCGATGGCTTTAACAGAAATTTGAAATGTTTCTACATTGTCAAATTTCCAAATTTTCACATTCCCACACTCTCAAGTCCCCAAATTCTCCAACTCCCAACCTCTCAACTCCCCAAATCCCCAAATTCCCAAGTCCCTAAATTTCCTAAATTCCCAAATTTCACGAGAGAAGCTCTCAGAGGAGAGTGTAGGGTGCCCATCGCTGAAACGGAGTAGCAACCTTGTCGAGGGGTGGAAGAAGATATAGGGTGGCTATAAGGTGGCACCATCCCCCGATATAACGAGAAGCGTGAAACAGGCGCAGAATCGTCCCACGGGCCGCGTTACACGCATTAGCTAAACGGCGGCTCTGATTGGCTCCCTTCTACAAGGGCTGCTTTTATCAACCCCCTTCCTGTTAAGGTCAAACCATTGGGGTGGAACCGGAGCCAAGGATCAGAAACTATCTCTTTATCTTCGGCTGATTTTTCTGCTGCTTCCTGAACGATTTCAAAGGGGGTGAGTTCTCTCTACAGAGAATAGAAACACCATTTCTTCTGCACGGAATTAAGGGATGATTTTGTATTAACCCTCGTGAGGGAACTTTAATTGTACAGTAAATCTGTTCTTTGTACACAATATTTGTTAGATCTTCCTGAATTGAGTTGAATACAAACGACGTGTTTGATCGATATCTCGATTGAAAATCGATTTAATTACTGTGTACAAAATGTCTCGCACATGTTCACGGTGTACATAGATCGCTCATAGGTTATGTGATAGATGTATAAGTTTTTTACCGGAGGTAATGAAAAAACGAGATGCCACCAAGAAGAAGAGGTGCATTTTTCCCTTGGAATGTTCCGCCGAGCGAAGCTGTCACTCTTGACGAGATACTAATTTTTCTAGGCTAGCATAAATCTTATCAAATAAAAGACACTTTCACAGAGTGCAGAGAAGAATCTAAAAGACAAGACTTTTTTTTTATCAAATATGTATAACGAAGAGTAACGAGTATAAGATCGTGTATATCAGACAATTACTATACATTTATACACACGTTGATCATAAATATTTAAGCATCTGTTAATAATAATTGTTTCGTGTTTTGCAGGCGAATTCGGCTTGTATCAAAAATACCTGTTCGGCGTATTAACGCTCTTCTGTGTGTTTCTATCGTTCGTCTACTTCACGCAAATATTCCTCACGATTTTGCCCACGGAGTACTGGTGCAAACTTCCGAGGGCCGAGGGCATATCCATGGACAGATTACAAGAGATACTAATACCTAGCTCGGAGCATGTGCCCTACGAGGGTCACCATCTACCTTACTCCAGATGCTGGATATACGATTTACCAGTGGAGGAGGTCAAGCAAGTGAATCATTCCGATAAAAATTGGCCGATGAAGAGGTGCAGCGACTGGGAATACAAACTGTCCGCGGATGATGTGCCTTATATGTCCTATGCGTCGGAACAGAATTGGGTAAACTTGCTCAGATTAGAATTGCAGTTGCTTCCGAACTCATTGGCTGATTTTAGTAGTATACTACACGTAGAATAGTGAAAGAGAATAATGAAATAGTAGAACAGTAAAGTAGTAAATAAAGGTGAAAAGTTTCGTTGTGTCTTTCGAGGTTTGCGAACAAGCGTACAAAGTGACGGTGGCCCAAAGCATCTTCTTCTTGGGTTCGATCTTCGGAGGAATGTTCCTCGGATGGATGGCCGACAAATATGGTCGAGTGCCGGTTCTAGTGGTCTCGAATTTGATGGCCTTGATCGGCGGCATCACCACCATCTTCACGGAGAAATTCTGGCAATTCTGCATTTGCAGATTTATCGTAGGCATAGCGTACGACAACACGTTCGTGATCGCTTATATACTCGTGCTGGAGTACGTCGGACCGAAATGGCGCACGTTCGCAGCTAACATGTCCTACGGGGTATTTTTTACCCTCGGGGCGATAAGCGTACCTTGGATCGCCTATAAGATCTCCAATTGGAAATGGTTCGCTATAGCGACGGCCGCTCCGTTGGGTATCGTGATCATTGCACCCTTCGCCATTCCCGAAAGCATCAGGTGTGTATATTTCGTTAATTGTATTTCAAGAGATGGAGAGCTCGAAGATTTCAAATTATCAAATAGTTGATATTCGTTAGTAAAGGTGGCTGATCAGCGTGGGACAGGTGAAGAAAGCGATAAAAATTCTCAACACGATAGAGAAAGTGAACAAGGTGACAATACCCGATGACGTCTACGAGGAATTCGTCGACGACTGCAGCAAAACCGCGGAAACTATGACCACCGAAGTTCACACGTTGTTGGATTTGTTCAAAACTAGACGTATGAGGTACCACAAATTATAACTTAATCACGAGCTTGCAAACTCCAACTTTCTGATACTTAATCATTGTATACAGGAGATTCACGATACTGCTGCTGCTCTCCTGGGGAATCATTCAGATGTCCTACGACGGTCACATACGGTGTCTGACGAATCTAGGCGTGGACGTGTTCACGACGTTCACCATCGCCTCGGCCACCGAGTTTCCGGCAGAAATACTGATCACATACACACTAGACATCCTAGGACGAAGGTGGATGCTGTTCGGCTCGGTGATTCTCTCGGGTCTGTGCAGCCTGATAGCGGCCACCCTCTCCGTAGGCCTCACATTCGCTACCCTGGCTATATGCGCTCGATTCTTCATCAACATCGCCTGGAACATCGCGTTGCAATACGCCGCGGAGTTGCTGCCGACAGTGGTTCGAGGCGAAGGGATAGCTATCATCCACGTGATGGGATACGTCACCTCCATCTTGGGTCCTTTCATCGCCTTCTCCAGTAGAATAATGTATAATTTGCCGATGATCATTCTGGGAGTCTCGTGCATGTTCGCTGGGGCGTTGTGCCTGTTCCTACCGGAAACGCTGATGGAGCAACTGCCGCAGACTATGATGGTAAAGACACGACCTCGTCTGCTAATCAATAATGTTTCTTCACAGTGATTAGTCACAGTGATGTTTCTTGAAGGATGGCGAATTGTTCGGTATCGATCAGTCGTTCTGGGAGACACCGTTCACGAGGAAGGAACCCCCGGAACCGGTAGGGCATCACATGCACGCGAAACGTCCGTTCTTCCGACCAGAACCCATGCGCAGCAGCATGGTTTCCGGTTACCTGGGCAATAGAAATCGACTCGCCGCTGTCCGAGCACGGGCGAGTCACACAACCGTTCCGTCGGGTAAACAAGAGAGAAGAAAGTAACTAAATATAGTAATTACTTGTTAGTAGTCTATGTAACAAGTAAGATGTAACTAAACCAGAAACTTCTGTATAAACTTATTAGCTGTTAAATAAATATTAATATCGATTAAAGTAGATAATTACCAAATTTTTTGTAGTTACACCGCTAACCGTTATATGGCCATGTGTCGCTCGGTGTATAATCGACAGCTAACGATAAGTGTAACGAAAAATATAAAAGTCGAGAAGTAACTATCCAGTTACCGATTGGATCACGCCAGCCATATTTAGCTGGACAGGTTCAAAGGACCGTTTAGTTAATTGCCGAAATTAGCGACAACAGAGACTCGACATGTGGCCCTGTTTAACGGTCACGCATTCCCGGTGCTCGGATTTCGTTTCCCTTTCTCTGAAAACACATAAATTCGACCGGCACCGGCTTTTCTCCTTCTTTCAGAACACGTCGTCTCGCCGTGGGTGGTTGACTAAGAAAAGAACGCGAAGAAACCGGGAACACGCTCTCGTTACATTGCAGATTTCAGGAACTCGAGTTCCAGCAATTTATCTTTGCTCATTTTTGGACTTTCAAATGACTGCCTATTAATCAGTACCCTCCACAATCGCTAACTTCGCGAACCAATCTTCGTCTTGTAGCTCAGTTTACGTCTCTTAGTTTACGTCCTTTAATTTATTTAGTGGGACTTTAATTTTTAATTATGACAGAGAAATGAAGTGGTATTTCTTTTGAAAGTAGAGGGTATAGATTGTTTTTTTAACGTGCCGAAAGAAATTCGAGAAGAATTCGTGGCTCGTCACTCGACACGACTAATGGACCCATAATGACCATGGTGGCAGGAACACCCATATTCGTCATCCACCCGGAACATGGGGAACCTTCAAGTCATGGTTCAGACCCTCTAACCGTGGGTTAATCGGGACCTAGACCCACGAAACATTGTATTATGTAATACAATAACATTTCGACTACGGTTTATCTCAAAATAGTTTTACTTTTCACATCTCCTAATTGACATAATTAGTAAGAGACTTTTGTATGTCCATCGTTAAAAATTTCTACGTTAATTTTCAAACTTGTCCCACTAAAATTTTGCCATGATTTCTGTCCATTTAAAAGTTATCTGGCACTCTGTCAGCTTGTAAACATGGCGCATAAATTTTTGGCACGTGCTCGCGAAAATGTCCGCCGCTGCAGGCGTAGGCTAAGCTTTCGCGAGCATTCCAGAATCAATAATCTCGATATCAGTGGTATTCTATTTGTCGGAGGTTAGTCAGAACCGTAGAAAGAGACGTTGGTGGCCCGATAGCCGGTTTCCGTATTTCTCGGAGCAACGGCCCCGCAGTTGACATCGGTAACACAGGGAGCTCGTAAACGCGAGATTGCCTGGCCGTTTTACGAGCTTTCTATCGCGTTTTCGGGATTATTTGAGAAAATGGAATCCTTTGTGAGACGGTGTTTCTCCGCGGCGCCGAAGATCCCCGTGCACGGAGCCAGATAAAATTCAACCGCCACGGGGGTGAGAAAGTTCCGGAGGAGGGTGGAGCAGGACACGAGAGGACGTGAAATGCAAACCAGCTGGAAAATCGTAAAAGGCGAAAATCTAACAAACGTAATCGCGCCGCTGCTACACGGTGGGCGTTGTTGCAGCTGTGGAAAGAAAGCGACGGAGAAAGGGTGGCGAAAAAAAGAACCCGAGGAAAACGAGATAGCGACACATACGTCCGACATTTTATTACGCTCGCGTCATCGAAGAAAGTCTCGTAAAAGAGCCGCTGCCGTAAAACCTCGCTCACATTTCTCTCGGACGATTTGTCGTTATCGTCCTTCTCCTTTCGCCCTTTCTACCCTTAATGAGTACGGACCGGAGAAAATCCAACTACAAAGCAACACCGGTTCTTTTTTTCTCTCACTCTTGTTACATTGAAACTGTTTTCTGAAATTATGGTTTGGGATGTTTTGCTCGGGGTGTGTCGGGAAAATGGCTGAGGTTTATGGTCATCGATTTTTCTGGCTATTTTCTGATTCATGGGAAAGTTACAATTTTGGGTCTTCGTGATTTCCAGATTTAAAAACTTCAGAAATATGAAACTTTGATAGTCTTGAACTAGAATAGAATAGAGCCTCGAGTCCTGTATTTCTCCGTCTGAAAATGCAGGAACGATCGTCTGTGCAAACAAAGCATCTTCCTTGGTAAGGAAGGGAGAAAAAAATGGCGTAAAGCGCGGTGCACGCGCGCGGCCCGTCTTTCCGGGCAATTTGCCGCGATAAAACGGAGCGTTGACTTCGAGACGGTGTTGAAAGCTCGCAAGATCTCGCGTCTCGGCGCGGGTCCACGGTACGCTAGCGGCACGGCAAACCGGCAATTTTCACCTTGCTCTGCTACCCGCTCGAACGATCCTCGCCGCGTGATTGCCCGGCCAACAACTACTGTTTGTTTAGCCTGGCCACTCCGCCCAACGAAACTGCCTCTCTTCAAGATTTTCGCAATTTTCACCGCGTTACCTCTTCTCCTTCCGTTCGATCCTCTTGCTTTTATTTCTTCTCCTCCACGTCCGATACTTCTTCTTGGTCCTTTTGCGAGATGGTTGCTCTTGAAACTCGAAGATTACGAGAAAACGAGCCGCGAAATTATGGCCGAGGATTCACTGGCGAACGGAGTTTTACTGCCACCGACGCCGCGCCATGCTGGATGCAGGAAACGCTGCTGGTTTTCCGGTATCGACGATAGAAGAAAGAAAATGGCGGTTCGCGCCGCGATGAGAAATTCGACGATCGCTCGCTCCCGTGCTTCTTGGAATTAGGATGATTCTGGACGCTGCTCGTTCCTGGATCCTCTCGCCGGAAGTCCATCTTCTTTTACGTTCTACGCCGTCATTTTCGTTTATCGTAATTGAGAGCTGTTACTCTGCGTGTAGAACGAAATAGATACTGTAGTAGATAAGTACGAAAACGAACAGTTTGCAGTGAAAGATTTTTCTTTAAGGAAGTTTGCAAAATTTCTTTTTCATCCTTGTTACATCGTAGAAGATTTAAAGAAGTATATTGTTTCGAATCGGCTCGGTATGAATCATGGGAGATCTATTCTTAGAATAATCGATTAACGTTTTATCAACAAACGATTCAATTTCTGGCCATTATCCTCGGTCCGAGTTGGTGGGTCAATTTGAAAACGTCAGCCGGCATAAAAGCTCGAATTAAAAGTCGTCGAGGCGATAGCTGCCCGCTTCTAGAAGCAATTTATGCGAGCGCATAAAAGTCGACAATGGCCGTGTTCCCATTTCAAATCGACGCCCGTGTCCGGTTCCGCTTTACAGCAGGCTCGTAAACATTAATTTAAATAAGAAAAACCGATAACGTTGTTCATTTTTCGGATCGTAATGTGCCTTGATAGCTGTGACCATGAACGGTAAATGGCACCTCTTTCCTTTCGTTTATTTGCAGACGGGGTATTTCAATTTAAAATTTAAGCGTTTAAGATTTAATGTACAGTTTTATAGTCCTAAGATTGATCAATTTTGAACTTTGAGAGGGTTTAAAATTTAATTTAGAATTTTCGAACACTGCAATTACTAAATTTAGAGTTTGAGAGCTCTCCAAGTTTAATTCCGAATGTTACAATCGTAAATTTAGAGTTTAACAGCGTTTACAATTTGATACGGCTTGAACAACATGCATAATACCGCGTTTCCAACACGATATTCACGGTTGTATAAATATTGGACCGATTTAGATGAAAATTTCCATGTTCGCGGCGATAAATCTTGTTCCGAGCTTAATCTTTTCACCCGGAGACTTCGTAACTGCGATAAATCCGCGTCGAATCGCGGATGTCCCCGCTAATTTTGTTGGCCGGCCAAATCTCGAAAACGTAGCTAACGATCGCTGTAAAACGGCCTCAATTACAGAGATACGCGAAAACCTCGTTAATTACGGCAATTACTTCGTTCGAAGAATTGCATCGTGTCACGGTTCGTACCGACTCGACCCGATGCATATATTTTCTTCCAACCGCAACCTGTTATCATCGTTGACACCGTTGTTGTTCATAAAAATCCTTATCTTAGTGTTGCTCGTGTTTCTTTTATTCAACGGACACTCGCGATTACACTTTTTGCCGAAATTAAATTAACTTAATTAAATGTAATTACGATTAAAAATTATCGCGACTGGCGATTGTTTATCGAGTACCGATACAGACATATTCGACCATGTAACGATAACGTATCTGCTTCGTTGCGTAACATTCAATTATACTCTTTTTCAGCTAATTGCAAGATCGTGAATTCTTGCCACGAAAAAAGATTCTGTTTATGATCTTTTGGTTCAATGTGCAAAGAAACATTGAGAATTCAAAAGTTAAATGTAAGTTTGAACATTTTTTATTTGTACCTTGTCAGTCTTCCACCAAATTGTATCAAATGACTTAATAGTAAATAGTCGAAGGTTAAAGGTTAAAAGCATCTCCCCAGTACCAAAGAGAAAAATTAATTTCGTCGACTGATTACCCTCGTTATCAACCCCATCGCTAAATCGATAACAATGAAAGGCTCGCAGATAAATGGCGTTTGTAAAGTACCAGGACGTTAGACGACCCCCAACGATCACGGGGTTACTTTCGAGCCCACCCGCAAACGGCCACCGAACACGACCCACCCCTCCTATAATGCAATTTGAGTTAACTGCCGAGGGATGATCGTTCTTCGGCCACGCATCACCCTATAAACTGTAAGCACACAATACGTAATGTACTACGTGCGGTGGGTCTCTTTTCTTCGATGGCGTTGTTATTCTTGTCACCCTCTATAGCGAAGGGATGAAGATGCAGGGGTGAAAAAGAACGGTTTGCGAATTGTCTGCCGGTATCTGCGTTCCGATGAGGGTCGCGAAATTGCTGGGGATTAATGTTAGGGTACAGCAACACCATTCTTACTGCAATAGTTGTACTTTATTTTTATTTTAAGTTTAAGCGAAGTTCAAATTAGAAGTACAAATTCTCTCCCTGTTAAAAATTTATTATTTCATTCTCTTGTATTTTTTTCTTATTCCTACATATGTATATTTATATACAAAGGAATATGTGAAAAATAGATTTTGAGTGGCAACTATTTCCCCTATGCTTCCACGAATTTCACGAGTCAAGGCTATTTGTTTAATAGGGATTATTGTGTTGGACGATAGGGCGAATTGAAATGAAATGACACGTGACGCCCTTTGGCCAGCCTCTTTGTCCTCGAAAATGCATCGAACGAAGTAATTTTGTTGCAGTTCAAAATCGATCTTCCTGCTGGTAAATCGAATAAATCGATTTAATTGTCCTTTGACAAGATTTAATTGTCCATATACACGCACCATTAATTTTACTGAATTGACTTTTCGGGAATGTGTCTGAATTTTGCAACTCTTGCGACCTCGTTCTTTATCTTTGCGAATTATCTCGAAACACCTCATCGTTCGATTACAGAAATTCGACGAAAGATTTGAAACGCGTATCTTGTTAAATCTGATATTTCAAGCCAGGTGGAAAATAATCTGAATATCTCCGACGATTGGACGTGGCAAGGTCCCCCTTCGCGCTACGCCGGCTTTAATTAGTTAATTCAAGTTGGTGGAGGCATCAATAAATTAATTAAGAACCACCGCCCACTGACCATGAACCGGAACGACCAGATAATCTAGTACGCCATCCCGCAACGTTTCATCATAATTACATCAGCTCTACCCTAGCCAATCTGGTTTCTCCTTTCTTTATCTTCTTCTTTCGAGTAAACAGATACTTTCCTTTTTCCTTTCCGATTTTTCAAGTACTTATCGGGCCTCGCAAACATCAATTTTGAGAGAACAACAAAGATTGCTTTCTTTCAAAATAATAACAAAAATTACATAACGAGGTGTTGACTCTCGATGTAATACAACTACAGTAATTTATGATTACTGTAATACAAGTACAAGTTACACGAACTCGAGATTATAATAAAAATGGCTGCCACGAGAAGTAAACAACGAGAGAAAGCACCAACATTTCCGACTTCTTCCCGAAAGGATAGCAGTGAATCACGCTCGCAAGCTCTATGCAAATCCGCGTAACGGGACCGTTTATTCGGTCCATAAAAAGCCCAATAAAACCTTCTTCGTAGGAAGAAGATGGCCTGTCCCTTTTCCGACTTCCTGGCACAGCCTATCGGTCGACCTCGGGACCGTGACAGAGGATAAATCGTCGACTGGAATAAAGAATACACACGGGGTGTAAGGGGTGCGTTCACCCCGTGAATTCTCGTTATATACTCTCTCCGTTCCCTCCGGGTCGACAACGCCATCCGCCGACAGAGAAATCGTTCTACATATTGCCTCGAATTGATCTCCTTCCTTCTCCCTCCTTTTACTTCTTCCTGCAAACTTTTCTTCCCTTATTTCCAACGATTTTCCCGTCTGTTTTTCTTCCGACGAACCCCACCCCGCAGCATCGATTTCGGGACCGCGGTGACGAACGATCCTGGAAATTTGAAAAACGAACGGGAGTTCAATTAACACGGGAACTGATCGAATCGCTCGTTAAAAGAGCACCGTGTTCGGAAAACGTGATTTAGGGGGATGTCCGGATAGATTTACGGTTGCTCCACTGAATTTGTGCTTTCCGTGAACGGGACGGACAGGCGGAGACGCTTTTCAAACATCTTTTACTCCAACTTCAGGTTATCTTTCTTGAAACGACCGATTTCAGCCACTTAAGTTTAAAGAAAAGTTTTTATGTGTTTTTTGAAAAATGTTTTATAAATTGCGTACGTTCAACAGTGTACGTAATCAGCATCTACATGTTTTAAAATAGGTTGATCGATGTGCACGTTTTGTAATATAATGTATCACAATTATGACGACGTTATAAATCCAAAGGCATACATCAAGAACGTTAAGGGAATGGGTAAAATTGAAAAAGATGTTGACAATAACCGAAAAGGTGTACCGAACGGTTCCAAAGGGGCAATTTTCGCGAGATGAACGACGAATGCAAAGCTACCGGAAGCCAGTCGAATAATCCGCCGGCCCTTCGTTGACAGTATAAACATGGTCTCGGTGTTGGGAAAATATTATTCTAAGAAGGGTCCTGCGGTGCCCTTCGGAGGCCTCTGAAAACGATACACCGTTCGTATGCCAGGTGGCTAACTTTGCGGATAACATTAAAGCCAATAAAGAAAATATCGACGACTAAGTAGAAGGAACCTGACAAAGAGGGACCGGCTCGAAGTAATGGCGAGTAATAATGGAGAAATAATGGAAAAATAACAATGAGACTGTTCTGACCGACGCATCAAACGTATGTACTCTTCGACCTCCTAGATGACCACTGGCAATATACCAAAATCCTGCGATTGGTTCGACATTTCAAGACTTACGTTGGTATGCACATGTTGGCATACATATCTGTATAATATATGTATAATATTGCATATGTAACCTATGCATACATCGATAAATTATTGAAGGAACAAAATAAACGTGTAGAAAGAGTAGCACTTCCCAAATTCAAATTTTAAATATTAAATATTGTTGATGTGCAGATGGAACCGAGTTTGGGAACACGTTCGAAGGGAGAAGGATAAAGCAAAAAAGAAATTGGTTAGAAAGGTGGTTAGAAGGAGCAAAAAGAGACGAGGCACGCGCTTTCCCTTAATTCGTAGCAGCTTTTCGGAGACATAAATTGTACCCGTGTCGCGCGACACACTCTTTAACCAAGGACCCTTATCTGCCGCATTATTTTCACCGAAAAAGACAAGCCCGCGATCGACTTTTACCGGCTTCTTTCCGCGCATCTGTTCCCGGCTCGGTTTTATCTCGAACACGCCCGTTGTCGAAACACTTAATGTTAACCGGTCGAGGGACCGGGACACACCTTTGATTTCGTCGCGAACCGGGAAAACACGAAATTCTGGACCACGAAACAACGTGTCCACTGATTTGCTTCGCAATTATCTTTTGTTGGAACTCTCGATGCTTTGGTGAACGAACATCCGCCATTTTTGAGAAATTAGTAATTTGTAACTTTGTAAACTAGTAAAATAAGACTGCCATCAACTTAATAAAACTATAAAATTCGCAGCAAACCAGTCGGTGATAGCTCGAGGCCGATAAACGATAGCATCTCGAGGCACTGTTAGACAAATTCATAAAATAGAGTTCATAAAACGTACCCTTAAGATAGACCAAGAATAAAATGATGGCCTGCGCGAACGAAGGCAGATGCATTCGTGTTCGAGGACGTAAGTGCAACTCTTGGCACGTCGTAGCGTATCCTCGCCTCGTCGCCATCATCCCTCGACACTCGAGTCATATTGAAAATGCTTTTTTTAGACCCCTTACAGAAACACATGCGACGGTTATTCGGCATCTCAAGGATGATTCAAGTTTTTATTATAATTACCTTCCGTAACTACTACATCATTGAAAGAATGTACACATTTAAAATTTACAATTCAATACTGATTTGTTAAATAATGTACCTAAACTCTTCTTCAATATTGATATTAAACCTTGCAAACTTTGTTGCTTGTAAACTTTAAACTTAAACTAGAAGACTATTTTTCTAGTAAACCAAAAATTTTCAACCTTGTAAAGATACTTGATGCTTCAGAACCCAAAAAAGACAAGAAAAAGTAATGGAGAAGGTGTACGTAAACGAATATGTGGAATCGCAGAAAGATCGTGAAGGAAGGAAATGCTAAATGACTCGTCCGTTTGATCCTAATTGCACAAAGAAGTAGAATTAATTAGCGTTTGCTCGCGGTCGAAGGACCACAGCAATCTTCGTCAATGGCATCCAACCCCCGGAGGCAAACATCTACACACTCTTTTTCTCTCCTTCTCCGTTTCTCCCGATGAAACTAAAGAGCGACAGAGGAAGAAAGCAAGATGCGGAGAGAGGGATGTGTTAAAACGTATTCTAATGCGTGAATGCGTGCGTGCTAGGCCGCGTGAGCGTGTGCACGATGGTTTAACAAGGGTCTGACAGGCTCGTTGCCGTTGTTATTTATCGGTTATGTCGGCGCATCTCCTATCTCGCCGAGAGAGAAAGAGAGAAGCCTCTCTCTTCTTTTCTTCCATCGGTGCGTATTCCCTTATAACGCTTTCTTCCTTCCTCTTTCGCTTGCGCCGTTCGCGCGTGTACCACTTCTTCGCGGCCAGCAGCGTAGAAATACGCGAACATTCGTGGAAAACTATTTTCCAAACATCCAAATTCGTAAATTTTCAAGTTTCTTGTGCCCCAAGTTCTCAAATTTCCAAATTCCTTAAACCCCACATTCCAAAACTCCCAACTTCCTTACACCCCAAATTCCCAAACTCCCAACTTTCTTAGACCCCCAATTCTCAATCTTCCAAATTTCTTAAACTCCAAATTCCCAAACTCCCAACTTTCTTACACCCCAAATTCTCAATCTCCCAAATTCCCAAACTTCCAATTTCCTTACACCCCAAATTCCCATTCTCCTAAATTCCCAAATTGCCAAATGTCTTAAGTCCCAAATTCTCAAAAAAGTCTAAATCCCGAAATCGGAAGATTGCAAAATGCACGAAAGGTACAAACAGCGGAGAGGCTACGCCACTGCGAAGAAGGTGGCTTATGGAGATGGCGATCCACGTTCTCCCGTGGTTTATACGAGACCGTTGCGAGGGGGCAAGGGGGTGAACTGTTAGGCACAAGCACGTGTTAAAAACATAACCACTTACTCGAATGGGCTTAGGGTTTATTTATCGCGCCTAGCCTCCCCCGCAACAACCGACAGGGTTATAATACGGTTAAGCTGCTAGCGAGAATCGAGCCACGAGCTGCTGTTACACACGAATCCACCGTGAAAGCGTTTTCTTTAACTCGTCGTCGACGTTGACGATCGCGATGATGGAATTACACGGGACAGCGTGCCGGTTTCGGGGCAAAAATAATTGAACGGCCTTCGCTTTCGGTCCCTCGCCTGAGAGCTCTAACGTTTAATCGACGCCATTAGCGTGTCGATATCTTAATGTTGCCCCGTGGACAGCTTGCCTTATACTTCGATCTGCTGTTTTTAGCATGATCACGATACAAGCTTTTCTTGCCAAGATACTTGCGAAGAATACGCATCGACTTTCTAATGGACAGTTTGCCGTGTTGGTTCTGTAATGCTTTTAACGTTTCTACGTTTTGTTCACGGAGATACTGTTCTACTTTTTTCAGATTATTTAATTGCCTTCGAATCTACGGTGATAGCTAATAGACTTCTGCAAGTTAACCCTGTCAGACCTGATTTATTTCAATGACTGAACACGTTGCAGAGACTAATATTAAATTTTAGACTGAAGTAATTATTATTGTACGCCGATATTTGGATTTAAAATAAAATATCACGTACATTATAATGTAACAGAGCTAATAAGAGCTAACTCAGCAGCTATCTACTTCGTTTCAAACATTTCGCACGAAACCTCGCGGATTATTCGGAAAATCCATCATAAAACTTGAGACCCTTTAAAAAATGGAGAGGCGTGCAACGATCAGGAGTCGCATAAACGAGCCAGATTTTCGCCCCCTGGAAATCGGAGTTAACATCGCCAGGACAGATTTATCAGGTCCGTTCCCGCGGGAGGCGTCGCGGCGCTGGTTGACAGAGCGGCCCCTCGGGACCGGGAGCGTTCATACATGCGAATCGAGGAAAATTGTCGCGCGAAAATCGTGGCCCATGCTCTCGTAACAACAGCCATCAGCCGGCGGAATAGAGAGGGCTTTTTGGGGGTTGCTCGATGCTCTCGTTACGCTTTTAATCGTTTCATCAAGTTGTTGTTAGAGCGTGGAATGTGCGGCCATTTTGTGGACGATTGGACCGCGAATCGGCGCTGCAGTTTGTTTTCTCCCTCGCGGCTTTTCCCTGCGATTTCGCGAAAAACCAGTTCCTCGGAAACTTTGTTACCAACGAACGTTTCGCGAATTACCTTCGTTATTAAAGTAATTGAATCGGTTAGAACGGTACAAACACAAAATGACCGATTTTTCATCAACTTTGATCAATGCAGAAGAGAACTGTTTAATGAAAGAACTACTTCAGGGTTCTTTATAATATATGCAACACAGTTTAAGAGGACGTGAAAATATTTTGTAAAATTGTAACACAAATTGATACCCCTATGCACACATTCGGTTTTCTATTAAAAGCAGCATATGAATAGACTTTTTTATAAACACCCCGTCACATTTTATGAACAACCGAAAGAGTTAGTGCGAGAAGCATACGAACATTTGTGGATGCATTTTGCACGTGAAGCAAGAATAAACCAAAGCACACACGCGTCGAAAGTGTTTCCCCTCGATTTCCAGCTTTCTTATCAGCATTTCCTTTCGATTAACTGGCCACAGGGTGGCGTAATGTCCGCGGAAAAACACGCGTCACGCACGAAGGGCAACGGGGGTGATGTTATCTATTCGTCCATTAAGGAACATCGCGAGCTAACGATCCTCTCCCTTCCGTATCTTGCATCCCCAACCTTCCTACCGATTAATAAAGCTCATTCTCTGAAATAACTCGCATTCGGCCATCGAAATTTTCATATTGATGCATTAACGATTGGTCAGCACCGCGAATTTGTCGTCCGATGATGAATGTTGCTGGACGTATCAGCACCCAGAGAAATTAATCGCCATTTGTCTTTAATGCCACGGGCTTTCGCCAGCTGCAGACGAGTGCGATTCGATGACTGTCCTAGGTAGAGGGAGATGAAATTAATTCTTATTGCATTTCCAAGTTTTGCAAGTATCTGAATTTACAAATTACCAAGTTCGTATGTTTTGAAATTGGCAAATGATTGGTAGGATCCCTAAATTCCAAAATGGCTAGGTTTCCAAATTTTCTCTTTAATAGACCTGACAAAGGTAAAAAAGAGCGTGACACGGTTTCACGGGGCGGGTCATAAACATCGAGCGTGAAAACTGTTCGTGTTTGAAAGAGGGACACAAGGGCAGTTTCGAGATACGGAGAACAATGGGGAAAATAAGTAAGTGGTCGAACGAGGGACCTCCTGGTGTTCGCTGCTCGATGCCTGTCCCATACGACAATGCTACGAGTCAATGGTGCCCTGTTATTCGGGACATTATGGGGCATCGTTTGTCAAGTATCGCCACAGGAAACCAGGACGTCCGTATGTTCTCGGATAGTTCGATCTGCTTCGGGTTTTTCCAACTGCCTTCTTTCTGGAACATACAGTCTCAACATGAAAATTAGTCAACTTTCAAATTTCAGTATTTTAACAGTGAGCACTTGAATATTCAAAAACTTAGAGATTTGAAAACTTAGATTTAAACAAAGATCTTAATTACGCCAATGCAGCAGACACGCTAACGAAGAAATGTTTCTTTTTCCATTCGGTTTGAAAATTGGTGATTTTGGAGGTAGTCCCGCGGGACGAATTTGCAGCGCAGGTGCAGGCTGGGGTTTGAATAAAGAGCAACGAGTCGGCTCGTTGACGGAAGCTAATTCCATCGAGGTGTAATTCGATTTCGAAACGAGGCGAGCCGCGCATTAATAGCGAGCAGACACCGCGGGTGATCGTAGCGGCGTGTGTGCATTCGCGTCCCGGGGAAATTAATGAATTTCGAATCGAACCGCCGTGAGTAGTTAATTTTCGTGGAACGCCGCCGCAGAAGATGGCTACCTGCTTCGAGAACACGCTCGTTTAATGCCACCGGCTGCTAATGGCGTTTCGATTGCCCGCGCACAGTGGCGTAGCTCGCTCTTTTCTTCCAGTCAACTCGACAATTAACACACATTACACGTTAATGGATATAATTTGTAAAATTCTTCAGTTATCGTAATGTGTAACAAGTTCTATTCCATACCTTCGATATTTTGGGTATAGAATATATGCCCAAAGTTGCTCTGAAGGTATAATGTAATGAAAATTACACAAAGTCTCCGTCACAAAAGTTACAGGTGCTAATATTTTAGTCCAACAGCTAAAAATTTCGAACGTTCTCGCAGTCGGAGCAAGTCGCAAAGTACGAGGCTTAGCAAGAGGTTGGTCCACGGTTCTCACCTACGCGGTCGCGGTTTAATAATCAATTTCGATGAACGGCAGATCGCGTTAAGGCCTGGCCGATTTAACGAGGCCATAAATCGAGCCGGAAAGCGTTCCTTTTCCCGGGAAAAAGATCGTGAAACCAGGCCCCCGGTCGGACATTCGATCTGTTTTCGAATTAGACGGCGAAGGTAGTCGGTCGTAAAGATGCCTGGTCGCGCGCGCGAACTCGCTGTAGATTCTATCTGCTAGAATTATGTCTTTATTAGGCGGAATCTCTGTCCGATGACCATAACGGTTCCCGTGGGTCCGCAGGTGTCCACCAACGGGCAAACAAGGGTGAACTAGACGGGGAAATAGCATCGGGACTCTCTCCTACCGTCCGTTTTTCGAACACTTTTTCCATCTCGATCCTCGTTATTCACGGGAACACGCAGCATCCTTGAAGGATATCTGAATCCGGAGCCAGGATCTAACCGATCCTCGCGATCACTGTAAATCTTCGCTTTTTCGCGGGCACCGTTAGCTTTTCGTACCTCCACGGACCGGGATCCCTGAAGGGTGAGATCTTCGCCGGGATAACCCGAGAAAATTAGACGAGTTTCTATGAGTCCTGTTACGTGACCGTCTTCGATGCTTGTCCTTCCGTGGAACTGACCTGCTCGATCCTATCTCGACGGGAGAAATGTGTTTTCTTTGCTGGTGACACTGATCCTCGAGAAAGGACCGAACTGATCTTCATCGGCGACTTTCGCCGTCTGCTGGCTTCCTGTAATGTCTTCTTACTTGTCGCCCTTAAAGCTTCTGACGCTGAATCGTTACACCCTTACAAACTTTCTCATTTCTCTTTGAAATATTCAAACTCAAATTCGAACTTGTCGAAAATGGCGGTCTAACACGTATCTGTACGCGGTGATCTAACGTGCGACTGCATAACTGTCTCCGTTGCACTTAATACATGAATCGATGAGGAAACTCTAGATCCCCAGAAGTCTCCGAAACAACGAGCAGGGAATTTTAATAGCATCCTTAGACATCCCACCGTCGCTGAACCTTGTCATTACCTTGCTCGAAGATGAGGCATCCGAGACAGAGGAATTTTAATGGCGGCCGGGTACCAGGCCGAGTTTTATACAATTTCATTATCAATGAAATACTTTGGAATTTCAGCAGCCACTTTATTAGAAAATATTATATAATTTCACGTGATTTCGATGACAGAACTCTTTAACGGCCGACATTATCCATAGCTGTACCCGTTCTGTTTAGCGTCTATTAAACCGTTTATGACCGGGCACACTATAAACGATCCTTTTAGTTACGCGACTTCGAACGATTACATTATTTTCTCGTTACGAAAATGCTCGTGATCGACCGTGATTTACGGCTCCCTAACATCTATGATCTTGTCATTATCATTCTATTTGCGACGTCGTTAATATTTTTCCATTTTCTACCTCGAGTTGATCATCGTGTAATAACGATTATAATTTAGTCAACTTCTTCCTTTTAATCCCTCTGGCATCATACTAACACGTCGTCATTTTTCAGGGTAATTTTAATCTCTGAGGTAGAGGAACTCAGGTTACTTGGCGCCTTTCAGCATTACGTTAGAATTATAAAAGATAGATTTCTATTATACTACACATAATTCCTCATCTTTTCAGTCACATGCTAAAAGAGATGATAGGTGATTACGTGAAGATCTACATGTAGATTTTGGCAATGAGCGTATCAGTAATGTTTTTGATGGCACAGAGGACAAGTGAGGGTATCGTGGACCGGGTCTATTGACGAGACCTAATCGAAATCACGGGCGCCATTAAATCGCCGGTGGCCGCACCCTTTAATCGTCGCCTGACAACGTAACCAGGCCCCCGATTTGTCATCCTCGAAATTGAGTCGCATCTGCCCCTGGTCTTGGACACGTCCGGCCCCGTTCAGCTTGCCAGCACAAAGCCGGAACCAGAGTGTGCATACGAGCGACCACGTTCACCGACCAGCAATATGTAATGTTGCTATACCCATCGTGTTCCTGGAGGACAATGTAATGGCAGCAAGCGAATATATACGGCCACGGACCATTAATATATGGCCACGGGGGCCATTGTTGCGAATTAGGTACCATTGAACGAGCTATTGTCGATAACAACAGGGGTGCCGGCCTCCACGCCACGACAATTGCTGTTTCGTGAAGTTTTCCTCGGTCATTCTTGAAATTCAAACCTCGCCGTTCAGACTCGAATCTATTCGATGCTGAATGATTCAAAATAGGACGGTGAGATATGGCAACTTTTATTTGGGATGGGTAATCGTCGTGATTGTACTTTAATAATTTTAGTATTATTAATTTTCGATGAGGTTTAAGTCAAGTACGAAGCTGTGAGGGTTAAACAATTTCGAATTATAGGGTATCTTTTATCTAAGGGATGCAGTGATGCTTGATAAAGAAAACTATTCTTCCAGGGATGTAGAATGTTAATATAGAGTGCAACCTGTTCTGAGCACATCTTCGGACCTACGGAATAAATATGTAATAAATATATAGTATATTAATTAATAAAATCAATTATAATTAAATTTAAAAAAAAAATCGAACTAGTGGCGCCATCTCTCCGGCGAACAGGGTGAACTACACACTTTTGATACAGCGGGTTCGTTAGTTCCCATTTTCTACCACTAGATGGCGCCACTTGCGCCGTTCTCGGAACAGTCCATGAGTTAGGCATAATTTATCGTAATATATAAAAAATTAGTTTGGTTATTAACACCTGTAGAACATTCCAAAGATAATTAATATTGCTTTCCGAAGTAATTTAATTCAAAATACAGACAATTAACTCAAGAAAATCAATATAAATGACACTTGTTCGGAAAAGGTACAAGTGGCGCCATCTCTCCGGCGAACAGGGTGAACTACACGTTTCTGAAACACATCCTTCGTTAGTTCCCATCTTCCGCCGCTAGATGGCGCCACATGTTCCATTTTTGCACCGCGAAGATAATGTTCTAAAAATTTGTACTACCTACAATCGATACAGTTTCGATTCATATAATTTCTGTATTTATCGCTAGGTGACACTAGTAGTACCTTCTCTTTAACGTTGAAAATGTCATTTCAATACAATACACATTTGAAAATTATGTACAATTCTGCTTATTAAATACCCATTTTAAATTTTAATAACCTCTGCACATTTTCATACTTTGCAATAAAATAGTTCAATTGCGTCGTTGATTATTTTTAAATTAATTATATACATGGAGGGTATAAAGTAATGCCCATGCCAAATTTTGTGATTATTTATATTACACTTCTAGAAAAATATTTAAAATAGTGACAAAAAGTTCATTAATAAGTTTGGTAAATAAGTAGTTGAAGGTTCAATTGATACGTGTTACAAGTTGTAATTAATCATATAATTGAAGTATTTGAATTAGAAAAGATGGAGAAGGACGTAATTGTATGTGTACCAGGTAAACACATTTAGATTTAAACAGCTTAAAATTGAAGTAATGAATAAAATTATTTCGTGTCTTTCAATAGGTCAAAGATTGTGTGTCTCTGATAAAATTAACTTACCTGGAACTGGAACTTATGAACAACAAGGTTATATTTATTCCAAACTTGCAGGCATAGTTAAATTAGTACAAGAGGAAAATGTATGGAAATATATTGTTGAAACAATATAACCATTGGCAAAACGTTATCATAAATTATTTTTATAAATAATATTATATTTTAGACCCGTACCGTAGAAGTCCATGGAATAACAGAACAAAGTATTGTTCCTGCTCCGGGTGACATTGTAACTGCTATGGTTACTGTTGTTAATCAAAGATTTTGCAAATGTAGTATAAAATGTATAGGTGACATTGTATTGACTAGACCTTATAGAGGAATTTTAAGAAAAGAAGATGTACGTGCATTAGACAAAAGCAATATTCAAATGTATAAATCTTTTAGACCTGGAGATATTATCCTAGCAAGGGTTGTATCCTTTTTATATTTATTGTAATATAAGAAATTCTTGTATAAAATTATACATTTCAATAGTTTCCAATACAATTCTTAGATGCCAATGACAGAAGCACATACTTATCAATTAAGTACAGCAGAAAATGAATTAGGCGTAGTTATAGCACACAGTGAAGAAGGTAAATGAATTAACTAAAAATTATTTTCTCTTGTTAATAATTAATATGTTACAGGTGTAGCTATGATACCTATAAGTTGGACTCAAATGCAGTGTCCTAAAACATTGCGCAAAGAATTTAGAAAAGTAGCAAAAGTAATTCCAGAACATGCAGTTGCGGAACAATAATTTTATATCATTATTTTGTTACTATGTATATGCTTACCAAATGAAATAAAATATGTTTGATAAATTCATTTAAATAATAAATGTATTATCCTTTATTGTATTTATAATAAATAATTTTTAAATAATCGATACTATAAAAGCGGAAGATGTGTCTATGTTATATATACATATAAAGATACAAATTCTACATCCTTGTATCCCTAGATTCTGGTACCCCGTATATATCCCTAGCTTCTTTAAATCCGAGTAGTGTCAAACAGTCTCAAACAATTACACGTAAATAAAACACTTATTAATTGAAAAATGACCGATGAACGTAATTTTCGCTCATCCTACTACGAGAAGGTAAATACTTTTAATAATAAACATCTCTTAAAGTGCATGACATAACCAACTTTACATCAAATGTACTGTTTATGTTACAAAGAACCGAATTGTATAGTTTAAGATCGTTTTAATTATTAATTATATTATCTAAATAGGTAGGATTTCGTAGCGTCGAGGAGAAGAAGTCTTTAGAAATACTACTGAAGGATCGGCCTTTTGACAAGGCAAAACTGAAACAATTTTGCTTGCGATTTACAGTTCCTGTCATATACAGAAATTTCCTTTGGAAAATATTACTGGATGTGATACCAGTTTACGTAGATAGTCATAAGTTCATAATGACTCAAAGAAAGGCTGAATTTCAGGACTTGCAGAAAGCATTAAAGGTTACCAAGATTTTGGATGATTACACAAAACCTCATTTAATGTTTCTAACTATGTGGTTATTGCGTACTAGGAGAGCAAAGCTTGATATAAATGCTCAATTAGAAATTCCTTTACATAGGTCTCGCTTTATTTTAAAATTCTAGTTAGCTTAATTACTGATATAATTGGCATTAATGTTGCTTTCAATAATGATATTCACTTTAGAGCTATGTGCAGAATGGCTGAAACTTTATGGCACATTGTTGACATTGATTCTCATGAAGAAAAGCTTGTAGACACATATTGGATATTATGTGGACTTCTGGATCAAGTACAAAAATTTCATAAAGAAGTGAATAGACTGCAGGAATGTACTTGTACGTTATTGGAAAGAGAAGATCCAGAACTATACAAACATCTTGTAAAAACTGAAGCGCTTCATAATGTTCCATATGATGTTTGGTTTTGTTCATGTTTTGCAGGAACAATATCTGATGGTTCTATAGCAAAGTATGTATGTTAGTCTGAATACAAAGAAATTTAATAATTTTGTAATGTTTATGCATTTACTTGTTACAGAATTTGGGATAAAATAGCTGTGGGTGCATACAGAATTTTAATTTTTGTTACTGTAGTGACCTTCACAACTTTAAGACGACTTTTATTAAGATGTGAAAACATAGATGGAATCTTGGATACTATTTCTAATGTATGGAAGTATCTATTAATATTTTTTTTTATTTGAAGTAAATTAAACAGCTGATTTTGTACAAATGTTTTTATTCTAGATAACAGAAGAAACTTCAGAAGTAATTGTTAACAAAGCAATTGAATCTTGGCAACAGAGTGGTTCGACGCTAACAACTATTTCACAAATTGCTTAAAAAAATCATATGTAGCAGAGAACTGACTTTAAAGAATATATCTTCTAACTATAATTGGAATTGTATCCACTGTTTGATAAACTGTAATTAAATTATTAAACGTAATTTGAAATATGAAACAAATAACGTTGTACATTGTACGAATTCACATTTTCTTTTGTACAGATATATAAAATTATACATAATTTTTTTCAAAAAATGTAAAAATTCATGTTTTTAAAACAACTTGTATTTTAAAAATAATTATTTTTATTAATGTATCTTTCATACATTGTACATATACAATTACTTACTTTATATTAAGTCTTAAACTGGACTTTATCTTTAATATTGTGATTTCTTAGTTTTCCTTTTGCAATGATATATTACAACAGTGTTGATGTATTTCAATGTATAAGAGCAAGTTTTAATAAACAATTCTTAAATCAAGCAAAAAACATAAATTTGCTGCAGTTTATATCAATATTCTCCAAGAAATCTGTCACAAATGATAGATCTTCATCGACCCATATTATATTATTATCGTAATAAAATAATCTTGTAATATATTTCTACGTTGTGCAATTACTGTGGAATTTAATTCCACAATTTACCTTAACCATAATATGAAAATAACATTAAATTTCGATATGCATAGCATTTCTTATTATCAGAATAATTCCAAACAATGGAATAGTAATAGTAGGTTAAATATTTTTTCTTTAATATTTATAAATGAAATAATGTGTAGTGATTTATGTACATTTCTTCTGATTTTAAAAATATAAAGATTCTTGGAGAAGAGTGAGATCATACAAAATTTTATTTTTTGCTCACGCATTACACCATGTATCATGGGTTGCTATTATTTCCTAATATTACAACTTTTGCATGGATTTCTGCTACTTCATTCTTTGCTTTTTAACTGGATTTGAGCATCCTCTTTTGTTTCTTAATTATTTCGTAACAAATAACGACAGTAATTTCATGTACGTTCAGAAAATGATAAGTGATAAAACTGTGTAAAATAATTTTAACAGTGTGCAACGATTCTAACAAAATTAATTCCAAATAATTTAGCAGATTTCAAATTCAAATAGTTATTAGGCTATGGCAATGCACATACAGCTCTGCAGACACTAATTCTTTCAAAATACAAGTGAAATGCACGAACACGCTACGCTATTGTTGTATTTTCTTAACATCAATGACTCCAATTTATAACATGCACATTTTAACATTTGTGAGGGACGCTACAAGCAATCAATTAATAATGTTTATAACATTTTCGATCAGAATCTACCACTGCCTTTGAATGGCAAAGTATAATTTCATATAAATTGTCTTTTTTCTGATTAAGGCCATTGCATTCATTCTGTTGACATCTAATTATTAAAATAAATATTTTATGCAAAAAAAAAAATAGTTAACGTACTTTACAAACATCAGCTAATTGTTACTAAGCATTATATATCAATGGAAACTTATTTTCTATTTTAGCTAGGTAAAATTCATTTACAACGTCTGTTCATTCTTCTGTAACTATTACATTCTTCTTTTTTCTTTTAATTTAAAGGTATACGTAAAACAAAGGAATGCATGAAAAATGAAACAAAATATATTGGCAAATAAATAAAATTTTGTTTATATGAGGCAATTCACAAAAGTATCATAGAAAATATCCTAATTAAAGTTCTAAAATACGAGTGGTCAAAATAACAAGTGCTTTTGCCTAAATTAAAAATTGTTGATTTTGCGCGATTCTAATAAGCAATTGGTGACGTACATGATAAAAATATAGAATTCAAAATAAAATATTCATTAGTTTTTATAAGTCTAGTAAAAATACTGGTTATAACTTTCATTCGTTTCACTCTTTTATATTACTGGCAAGCTACACAAACCAGGAGTCACTGATAATCGATTTCAAATATCCAGTGCTTGATTTAATACAATATAATATCATGATTTTTTTCGTTTCTTTCTAAAGAATTTAATTTTTCATGTAACAAAACATCTAAAGAAATTAAATTGAATATGCAGTTCAACCTAAGTATCATAAAACAAGCACTGTTCATAAAAACGTCTCGTAATCTAATTATTAATTAAACTGATAATCCTAGATCAACTTCAAATATTGACTTAAAGACATAATATACTACAGTATAGACAGTTCTCTTGAAGTCCTTGTAAATGTGCACTTGATAGTAACCGTTCCTTTAACTATAGTCCCATCATTCGGCAAGGATACATAACCCTCTTATTTACTGTGGCTTGTCTTAATTTTCATAATAGCTATAGAGCAGCAGAGTTGCAATTATCGACTAGAGGTGACAACGGTCCTATTTTTCCTTTTCCACTTCCCAATTTGTCTCCTTCATAATGTACATCCAAGGATAAACCTTAAATTGTAGTTTCATTTAATACTGTGTGTATGTATACATGTGTGTGCGTGCGTGTATGCTTAACATATGTGTAACATTTAATAATTAAATTTGAAATAAACTTTATATATGTTATATAAAACATAGATGTATTTTAATAATATCAATGATTAAATAGATGTGTTATATATAAATAACAAAATTATTATTTACTATGAAATTTACATGCAGTAATTCTGGTTCAAGTAATAGATTAAAATAAAACCCACCACCGAAAATACATCTGAATTTTAATATAACTAGCAACCTTTAACGTACATTTCTGATATGCGTATTTACCGGAGGGCCTCCGGGAGGTGGATGGATGATGTAATGGACCTGTTGGCATTGTGTTTGATTCTGGTATAAATGCAGCTACTAGTAATGCACATATCACAAGTAACGCACCAAACACAAATGGTGGTCCTGGTACAAGCTACAAAGATATTTCTTCTTACTTTCTTTTAAGTATTATAAGTAATCATTCGTTCGTATAAAAGCTTTTTATTTCAAAAATGTATGTTTTATAATTTCACTTACCTGGGTAACTATGTGTGGCATTATGTCGAGATGTTGCGTGGCAGTTCCTGTTTTATTATTTTCATCTAAAGATGATGGCTTTGTAGGAAGGGGAGAATTATCGTTGAGATCAACACGAAAAAGATAAAAGATTACTCCAAACATTGCTGGTCCAAGACCATTACATAATCCACGCATTCCAGTTACCATGCCTTGCACCAAACCTTGCTTGTCGGCATCAGAATGCATGGATATGAATGCAGAGATTGCAGGATATGTAATACTTGACACAGAAGCAAGAACTCCAGCTATCCACACCATCCTTGAAATTATAAAAGAATTTAATAAAATAAAAATTTATCATTTCCTTAGGTGACAAGGAAACTGGAAAAGTTACCATGTGTGTGAACCGAAGCCAAACCACATAAGTTGTAACATTTCAAATATGAGACCTAACATTATAGTATGTTTACTGCCATGCAACTTTATCAAAGGACCTAAGAAACTTTGAGCTCCAACACTTAAAATTCCAACTATGGCAATAAAAATTGCTACCATCAAAGCAGTAAATCCCATAACTTTAGTCAAATAGACAAATATACAACTATACTGTCCTGCTTCAGGAAGATAGCTCAGGAACACAGTAATACCCAACATTAAGATAGTATGATCTTTGCCAACCTGAAATATTAAATATTCTATAATTAATCTTTATATTTAAAATCTCATATTTCGTATAAAAGTGTATTTCCTGCTATAGGTTCAATCCAAATATCTCGTTTAAAATAGAACACGAGAATTCCAATAATCAAGGTATATCTATTTTTAAACCTAAACCAGCTAATTTGGATGGATTTCAAGTACATTTCCTTTATATGCAACATAATGAATTACTTACCTTCCCAAGATAAGCAAAGGGATCTGCCTGCTCCCAAGATATAGGTGCTGGTGGACGAGCTTTTTCAGGCAAACTTTCAGGTACAGCCACTAATATAAAAAACACATCCAACACTGCAATAGCAGATGCTAATGCAACTACAAGATTTTCTCCATACAATTTCATGATGTAATTTCCTAATGCTGGACTTATTACCATACTTGCAGCAAAAGTTGCTGAAACCTGACAATATAAGCATACAAGAGTTAAATATACATTGCCAAAAACATGTGTTTTTAATAAACTTAAAGATAGAATACTTACCATGCCATATGCTGCAGATCTTTGATGTTCTTCAGTAACATCAGCAACATATGCAAACACCACTGAAAATGTGCAAGCAAAGACACCACTGATGGAGATCATTGCAAAGAACCACCATGTGTTAATGCTCATTAATGGAATTGGCGCACATGTGAAGGCTACAGTGATAAGGAGAAAGAATTTTCGACCCCACACGTCAGACAATGCACCAATCAATGGTGCAGAAAGAAATGACAGGATTCCTTTAATACCCATTATCAAACCATTCATCAGGAACGTATGATTTGGAAATGTAATATTTAATAGAGAAATAACAGGCATGGTTAATAAACCCCATGCAAAAAATTCCAAAAATATTACAACCAGAGCATGGTACACACTTGCCTCCCCAATACCGGAACTCTGTAAAACAAAAATAATAAATCATATAAATTTATCCTGTTTGAATTGCTGATACAATTCATAAGCAGCCGTGATATCTATCCATTAAACCCAACAAATATGATACAATAGGAAGATAATGTTACACGAATATAATAGTAATATAATTTTCTCTGGATTTATCAAAACTATAAGCACTTTGCAAATTGTGACAGCTGACCTTAAGATGCCTGTAGCATTGCTGAGCAAATGTAAGAGGAGGTGTGAGTTTAGCAATAGCATGTTCTTGGCTGTTGTGAATTTCAGAACAGGAAGGGCTCAGGCCCTCTGCTCCGCCTTTTGCCCCAGGGGGCATGACCCCTAAGAAGTGCTACTATATATATTTCTTTCCATATTTACAATTCTATCAATTTTTCATTTATCAGTTGTTCAGATCCATATAATACTGTAACGAATAACCTTGACTTAGCATTATGTCAACTGCACATTTTCAAATGTTCAATCTAATCTTCATTAATAGTTATTTGTTACGTTACTGTACTTTATTAATTATATTTATGTAGTAACTTCAATTTAAGAAGCTCTACTTCCATTTCACTTTCAATTTGATACATTTAGACTTAATGCCTGTGTCTATTTTTCATTGTATCACACATATTAACTTGTCTAATAAAATATAACTTGTATTTATTTCTATTTTGTAAGATTGTAATATTTCAACTACATATATATAACTGAATTAGTAATTGCAACAAGCTTCTTTTTTATTGCTGTAACATTAATTTTATATAATTTGTGCCTTGTTAAAATATCAAAAACTAGATTAAGCGCATGAAATACAACTTGTTAACACAAAATATATTCTGTGTTAATATTCAGCAGTATTGAAAGACCAACTTATTTACTAAATATTGTATCATATCATTGTTTAATTTCATAATGCAACATTTTATTTAAATAACTTTACAAATTCTCTTTATCATCATTACTTCTGATTATGTCTCTTTCCATCGAAACAAAGTATGGCTTTCTTCTATATCTTCCTTTTTACATTTCTCAGCAATATAAATACAAAAGAGTTCATAAGTACTTCAAATGTTATGTTAAAATCATTACTATCAAACAAAATACATAGATATAGTCATTTTAAAAATATACTCTTTCGTCACATGTATAGACGTTTAGAACATTCTTTCTAACAACTTAACTTTCGAGGACATCTTGCTTACGAAGCACTACATTATTAATAAATGAAAGTTTAAAATACTTCAAATTTCATTTTTTATGTAGTGCCATTTGAACATTCTTCTGTCAATAATTTTCTTTTTTCAACAAAAACTGTCATGTTCTACTTGTCATTTCGTAATTTTACGAGTAAATTCGAGTAGCACAACTTTATAAAAAATATTATTTAGCGTAATGTCATGCGTATCTCATAACACCCGAAAAATACAATCGCCCAAAATAGTCTTTGACATTTAAATTCTGTGTAAAATTCGTACGTCAAAGTGTTGAATTAAAATGTATTAAAAAGTGATGCGATCGGTGACAAAATCTATATCGGGTGGAGTGATTTGTCTCATTTCTTATATTTCTCGGTGTCATAACTTATTGTCAACGCCTCTTCGTTAAAATTTTTAAAACCACATATTTATTCGTCACTTATTCAAGTTTTGTTATTCAAACTTTAGTCTTGTTCGATGTAATTGTAACAAATTTGAAATGAAAACTCGAATCACTGCATTGCAACTCTACCACCAAACCCCCCCACTTTTTCCATGTAAACTATAGTTGTTTCATCATAACTTTAGATAGAATTTAACCTAAAATATCTAGTAACGAAAAATTTATCGTTGCGGTCATTATGATGACTCGTCCGAAATGAAAGATACTGACTGATTAAAAGATATCAACATATTTTCTTCATTATCCATTTAATAATCAGATAGCTTGTCTCTTATCAACTAGATGTTGTTAGCATCTGATCAATATGCGCAAGTACAGCATTATTCGATGAATCTATACATATGTAATATTACTGTAATAAGAAAGCGCTAATATGTTAAATACTCTACTCTATGCTATTAAAACCTCGAAACATTCTTGTAAATGAAATAATAATATGTCTATACATTCTTACAAATATTCAATTTATTATAGTGTCAGGTAAAAATGAATTCATTGGTTATAAATAAAAAGTAATTTTATTCGTGAATAACGAAGAAATAAAAACTACTTATTACTTTTCAATGGTCATTCGAAATTTTTGTATGAAGCAAACAAATTTCTTTTCAATAAATTATTTATTTATATATTTAAATATTATATTTTGGAATTTTGGAATATTCATTTCAATCTTTTAATACTAAACAATCAAATTCCAAATCATAAATACAATCAGAAACTATGTAAAAGGCAACCATCTGGATTATACATCTGAACATTCTAATGGCTGCAATCGAATATTGTTCGTTTATAGATCAGAATGAAATATAATTATCCAATAGCATAATTAAGAAATCATAAATAACAGATAAATAATAGAATAAGTTGTATTCAAACAATGACCACCACTAATTTATGACAAAGAACAATTTAATGTTTATTACATTGTGGAACTTGTTATTATTTTAATAAATATCATTATATTTGTAATACCATATTGTTATCAAAGATATAAATTTCTTCTTATTGCAAAATTAAGTTTTTAGCTATTTATTTCTTCTCGCTGAATTTGGTTAATACCAAAACATACTTTTAACATGCGTTGAATCAACTATAAAGTAAATAACGAAAAGATTCATATAATTTAAAGCAAGTATTCTTCGAATTCTGTTGAACATTAATTATTCTATATTTTATACATAAAAAGTATTTTCAATTGTTTTTAGAAACAAAATTAAACAGAAGAAGCTGGTTGCAGATCTAAAATATTAGGAACATATAAAAATTGAAATTATTCTAATGCAGTCTGTTACGAGTAGTTTGACTTATATCTCAGGCATCACAAAAGCTATAGAATCAAAATATAAGCATTTCAAATTAATTAGTCATACTTCAGGAGATTTAAAATATTATCTATATAAAAAATTTTATTTATATTTCACAATCTTCTACATAAAAATAAATGATACTAATACACGTATATGAAAATGAACAAAGGTTCAGCCATGTGTCAATGCTATTATTACAATGTAATCACGCTAAAACTCACACAAGGTTTGTAGCTTTAATTGTTTTCAAAATAAGTCGAAGGAATAGTATTAAACGAAGTAAGGAAAACTGCATTCTTACTGATTATTATGCATTACTAAGTACGAGATAAACACAAAATAACGTCATTAGACTTATCATGCTTCGAACGAAAAGTCGTACTTACGTTGAACGTGAAAATAGAGAGAACGTACATAAAAATGATCTATACGTAACTTAAAATTCTAATAGATATTAAACTGAATGTTTTAGTACCGTAATGACACCATCCTTAATAATGAATTTTCGGCTTCGTACGATCATGCCCACGACCTTCTTTGAGACCTTGGCGGGCATATTCACGCACTGCGCGCACAGACTCTTCCGCTTTTTCAGTTTCATTAATTTCTAAAAATTCGGTAACACTATGTGAGTCATTTTTCTGCGATATCGTTATACAAACACAAAAGACACTATTATCTCTAAATTGTTTTTGCGATCATATCTACATAATGCTACAATACACACTTAACCATTCCCGCAGCCTATTACAGACTATCAGGTAAGTACAATATGTTTTACATAGAATGTAGAATCGAAAGTGTACCGATGAAGGTATCAGGTACGAAGCAAGCGCCATCCAGTAATGATACCAGAGAAACTTTTGGATGCATTTCTACTTCTCAGAACGAATATCGATGGCTATGTGTATGCGGCATTACTTTAGAACTTGATCATTGTTAACGCATAGCACCACGAGAGTGCGCGTTATTCAGTGAAAAAAAATGGTGGTTATTTGGGTGTAGTCGGGCGATTTTCTGCAACACAAATGTGAGTACCGGCTGACTACGGAATTACGAGTGCTGTTTGTCAGTGCATCGCGAAGCTAATATGACCGGGTCTATATCGGAGGTAATGAAACTATTGATAACTGAACAGATACCTTAAATTTTCACACGAAATCGCGACACTAAGTAGGTATTGTTGTTCACGCATCTCCGCATGACAACTACCTCGCGTTTCTTCCCGATCTATTTTATCAGTCAAAAATCTCGGATAAGCCCGTGACGTTCATGGAGAACGAATATATTCGAATTTATTCATAATTTTGGTAACCTTTGACCGTTGGACAAGCTGTAAAATATACATTGACGCGGTATTTTTGGGATAGATGTCACATTATCTTGGTGTCTGACTATATGCGCGCCGTACGAATGTGTGCATTTATTTGATTTGCGGTATACGTGTGTGGTACTTCCTCTTCACCCCGTAATACGCAGTCGTTCCTGTGTACAGCATGCAGTGCAACGGTGTGTCCGTGAGATACGTATATCACAGTATATACGTAAGACCTGCTACTTGCTATATACTGTCAACATTTTTCAAGTGACTGTTCCACGATGCTTGACAACATACTGCGATATTAACGAAGTAAATTTTTTCCCTTTGTATTCGTTTGCTTTGTTCGATCATCAGCGATCGCGGGATTTGTTTTGTTAGAATAATCGAAAAAAATATCGGTTTCACTTTATTGACAAAACGAAATATTTGTAACGTTGAATATATCTGAAGCACTAATTCTGTGATCGGTTGCCCTCAACATTTATTGGCAGTCATGATCAACATTATGCTATTGATGTTACTAAATTTATACAATCCGTGCAATATAATAAACGTTTGCAAAACAGGAATAAATAGTGCTGTAAGAATTATTCACGTACGATTTTCTCTTTGGAAAAATTCATTTAAAATTGGCTGGCCAATTTTATTTCACTCTCAATGCTTCTATTTTGTTTTTATTCTTGAAAAGTAAGAAATTAATCTTTTTTATGCACTTGCCACAAAAATTGCAAATTATTTGCACATTTAACATATGGTATATAGTAATCAATAATATCATGAAAAATATGTATGAATATTGCATATATTTTTAATACAGATATAAAAGAAAAGTTTGATATTATTTGTAATATAAAAAAAATAATTTTTTTCATTTTAAATATCAATCATTATTAATATTTAATACATAACATTTATATGAATTCAATTCAGTTATAATTTATTTACAAATCGTTTTATTATGAATCAATTTTTTACTAACAATGGGATTAACATATGCTTTAATTTTCAATTATAATTTATAATTACGTTTTCAAAATGTTAATTTTCGTTTTAATAAGTACAACCTTACCTTATAATCACACTTATCTAAACACAAATATAATTCATAACATTTAAGTACTTTAATTTTTAAAACAAAGATTGCTAGATAAGGCAATATATTACTTTATAATTTTGAACCCTTTGCACTCTGGCAATATTTTAGTATGTTCTACAAACTCAGTACATAATTATATACAAAATTTCTGAGAGAAAGTTCAAGATTACCTACTTGTTTTCTATGAATAACAAACACTAAATTTTACCAGTTATGCATCAATTTAACAATTATTAATAAGTGAAATATTTATTGTTTTTCTTTATTCTTGTACAACTTGTTTTAATTTATTATTTCATTTATCCCTGAAAACTCAAATTAGTTCAAAAAACCATAATTATTTTTCATAGAATCCACAATGATAATGTACATATCTGACTATTCATTTAAGTTAAACATTTATTATCCAGTAAAAGGTTAATGAAGTCATGATATATAAAGAAGCACAATTTTTTTGGATGACCTAATAACTGCATGTAATGAGAGGATATCAAATTATTCATGTTAAGATAATTGGCATTCTAAATTTTTCAAAGAGAACATGTGTTATCAATGCAGTTGGCATTTCAAGTTGTTACAAGAAATGTATATTGTCAATGTATCTGGCATTCTGAGTGCAAAGGGTAAACCTATAATAAAGATTTCAGACGGTCAATATGTATATTGTCAGTCTTGTAAAATTCTCAATATTTATTTCACAGTATATATTGAGAGGATATTTATATAAATTTGTTTATGTAAAGATATATTCAATCTTTTTGTCATTAATATTTTCTATTAGATTTTATATGATTATATTTTCTGTTTTTCAGAATCATTTCACTTGTTTGGTATCCAACAATTACTGAGAATTTAAAATAACAGAGTATACATATGAAACAAAGCAAAAATCTGTGATGAACATAAGAATCTTATACTCTGTATGCTATAAATACGTTCAGTATTTCATAGTTTGAAGAACAAACTTAATCAAGAATACTATGTATTGGTTTCTTCATGAATAATATGGCAGTAAATGATCATATTAAAATTTTGAATAAATCAAACTGAAAAACGAAATATATAAAATACGTGAACAAATTTTATAAAGTGAACTCTTTTATAAGTTGCTTATGTGCAATGCCGAGATGTTGCAATGAAAATAAAGCAGTGAGTTCGGTTGGCAACAGTCAGAAACAAAATACAGAAAATATTTTATTAACACAGAGTCATTCTTTTTCAATTGGAAATCCGTTGGAGTTAGACGAAGATCCACCGATTGTTGAGAAATCACACAGAAGAGTTAGGTGTGATTTGAGTCCAGTTCCAACAAACACGAGTACTAATTTAAATATAAAACTTTTAAGTATTAAGGTAAACTTACAATAAATTTTAAGTTATTATTTATGTAATACATTAATTTTATTGATATATGTGTTTTATAATATGTATATTTAGTTATTGTTATGTAATATTTACATGTTAATTATAGGGAGATAAAAATACTCGCCAGGATCAAACAAGTACTGGATCTGGTGGGTACAGAGAACGGGAAAAAGAAGTTAAAAAGAGAGCAGCTATAGGCAACACAGTGCGGGGACTCCTCTCATCTGGCCACAGCAGGCAGGACAGGTATAATGATGTCTGTATCAAAATCATGCTTCTTACATTGTCATTTTTTACCTTCTATCATTTAATTCTTTTGCTGTAATTCATTTGCTTTTTATTTAAATATATGTGTTCAATATATATATTTATATAATTTGGAATGTATTCTGATTGTAACTTAATATTATATATTTACCAATTCAATATAATGAAATAATAATATTTTAATTCCAATACAGTTACACATGCACATAACTCTATCTCTCATCTGTACAGTATATGTACATATTGAAATCATAATTCTTAAAATGTTTCTAAGAAAATGTTGATATTAATTGAAAGATATAACATGTTCAAATAAGTTTGATCATTGAAGTACTATAGAATTATTAATCTTACTACTAAAGAAAGTTTTATTATATAAAGTTGAAAATTTTCACTCGAAAAGCAAAGGTATAAATTCAAATGTATTTTCAGAATTACTGACCAGAACTTCAAGTATAAAATTTTGTAGGTATTCAAAGGTTAGTAATTACATGATTTACATTATCATTACATCGCAGCATAAAATCTCTGATCAATATTACCCTTTAAATATTAAAGACGAAATAACATTTCATGAATAAAATGAATTATTTAACTTTTATGTTCCAAGACCTATACCACTGTCATAAATTTTGTGTATACATTTGATTTGTTTTCTCAGCTATATTTTATATATCTCATCTCGTAAGATTCAGTAGTACTTCAAAATATCATTCATAGCATTTCAACATTATACAATAGAACATAATTTCCTAGCATGTACATTTAGTACTGATGAGACTCAAAATTAATTTCTTAATTTAGATTTACTATCATATTATCCTCATGTAAGGAAATGTATTTAAATACAAAATACATGTGCATGTGTGTAATAATTTTGTTTTGTATGTTCATAAGATCACGTTCATGATATTAGTTTCAGTCATTGAATCATGTTACAAAAATCAGTAATGAGTTCAGTTTTATTGTTTTCCGTTTTTGAAAATATAATTTTACATGTAACATGAAGTTGTCTAGGTAATCTGATTAATGTTTTGTTACATTTATTGGAGGAATATATAAAATTAAAAATGGTGTATATATAATATAAAAATTATGTAGTGGTGTTGCAATGTTTTAGGTATGAGACAAATAGGCAGCGTTCTTCGGGTGGCAGTAGCCTGTCCAGTTTGTGTCCAAAGCTGGTGGCCAGTGGAGGTAGTAATAATCAGGGTGGGATTAGTTTGGCAGTGGGCCACTTAGCCTCTCAAGAAAGTGGAGGCCCTTGTTCAGTTGTAACTACTCAGAGGATTCATAATCACACACATAATCACAAACGCCAAAGGAAATTGTCTGTTGTTTCACAACCTGGTACTAGCGCTCATAGTTGCGGAGATCGAAAGGTATGTCCAAAACTCAACAAAAATAATATTTCAGAACAAATACGAGTTACATTGCGAAGATCTAGATAAGTAAATTGTAATTATCTATTTCTTAGACATCAAGTATAAGTCGATCTTCTACAGCTATTTGTAAGAAACAAGTGAGGATACAAAAAACTGATCATAGTACAGATTCATTATCTATAACTAGTAACGGAGTTGCAAATAATTCACCTTCTTCTAAAAAGAAAGTTTTGCCTGCATTGCGTATTTCTGAAAAATCGTCCTCCCGGAATTTTAATTCGCCATCCGTAGAAAATGAAAATGATCGTAGTTTTAGCGATGCAGAAGAAGCTATTACAGCGACAGAAAATGTTTCCAATGTGCCAGGTATATATCTGTATATATGTATGTATAGTCTTTTTTTTTATACCATGTACAAGTTTCATAATTTTGTTACAAATTTGATTTGGATGCATAGGATCTAATTCAACACCGTCGACACCAATTAGTCGAGTAAAATCAAAAAGATCAGACGAAGATGAAACAATCGTGGAATGCAATATTAGCGAAGAAGGCGGTAAATCGTCACAGAATGTATCAGATAAGAAATTATCGTTAGATTGTAATGAACAAAAAGCGTTAACCTCCGAAGTTTCTAAAATTTCAAACGTTACAAAAAAAGTATCAGTAAATAGCAGTATCGAAGAAGAATTAATTACTCAAAACAAACAAAAAGTATTCTCTACGTCTTCTATAAGTACAAAATGCAACACTAGTGAAAACAAAAATTTAAGATCTAAAAGCAAGTATGTTACAGAAAAGATGATTGAACAGAATGATAATAAGAATTTGAAAGAAACAAACATGGATACAAGTACGTCCACAGAAACGTCCACTTCAGCAGCTTGTAGTAAAAGTAGCGGGAAAGCAAAACGGAAAATATCTAACGAAGAGCTTAAATCTACAGATAACGAAACTGAAAATTTAACTAAAGATTCCGATAAAGATGCGACTGACGATAAAAAGGAGGAGACGCGACAAAATGAAGAATCGGTGAAAAGTTCAAGATTCGTGACTTCGAAAGTATCGGAGGAAATAATAGAGCCTGAGGGGAAAGATATGGACGCGCAAAGGGAGGTGGAAGAAGAAATGACAATATATGACGAAGATGACAATGGCACCAGTATCAGTGATATTGTTGCTGCACAAGCACTTCATGAATCTCTGAGTAAATTAGGAAAAGTACCACCGTTAGACACAGAAATGGAGGATGTTAAAGATACGAATGTGGAAAACGAAACGAAGATTGTGAAAGATCCTCAAAAAGAAGTAGTTGGACAAGAAGAGGCAGTGGAAGGTTTTATTGGTCCATTACTCGATGAAAATTTTAAAGCCGATGAGAAATTAACACAAAAGACAATGGCTAGGGAAGAAGTTGAAAATTTATTGAGGAAAGTGCAAAATATTGAAGACGATGATGACGAAGAGAAAGCTATCGGTATATCACCGGACGGTAGATTTCTAAAATTTGAAGAAGAAATCGGTAGAGGCAGCTTTAAGACTGTGTATAGAGGTTTAGATACTCAAACAGGTGTCGCTGTTGCTTGGTGCGAGTTACAGGTCAGAAAAATTGAATTTAATATTTGTGTATTTAAATAAATCTTGAAATATTTTATACACTGTATTTATACAAAATTATACTGGTTTTGTGTTTTAGGAGAAAAAATTAAACAAAACAGAAAGACTACGGTTTCGAGAAGAAGCAGAAATGTTGAAAGGTTTACAGCATCCAAATATTGTTAGATTTTACGACTATTGGGAAGTTACACTAACGCGTAGGAAATATATTGTGCTAGTCACTGAACTTATGACTTCAGGAACATTGAAAACGTGAGTTTTTAATTTCAGTTTCTGAAAAATCTTTAAAGATTAATTGTTACCATTAATATCATTTGACATATGTTATATAATTATACATAGGTACCTAAGACGCTTTAAAAAGATCAATCCAAAAGTGGTAAAATCTTGGTGCAGACAAATTTTGAAAGGCCTTAGCTTTTTACACTCGAGATCACCACCAATTATTCACCGTGATTTGAAGTGTGACAATATTTTTATTACTGGTACAACGGGAAGCGTGAAAATCGGTGATTTAGGTCTTGCAACTCTAAAAAATCGAAGCTTCGCAAAAAGCGTTATCGGAACACCTGAATTTATGGCACCTGAAATGTATGAAGAACATTATGATGAATCCGTTGACGTTTATGCATTTGGAATGTGTATGCTCGAGATGGCTACTAGTGAATATCCATACTCGGAGTGTACTGGACCAGCGCAAATATATAAACGCGTAGTATCGGTAAATTAATAACATTATTTAATAGTATAAACGTAGTTCATAATTCATGAAAATATAAAGTTTTCTTAACTCTATTTACGTAATCTTTTATTCTTTTAATAATACATTGTACATTATACAGGGTGTAAAACCGCAAAGTTATGACAAAGTGGAAAATCCAGAAGTACGCGAGATTATAGAAATGTGTATTCGTCTAAAGAAAGAAGAGCGACCTTTAGTTAAAGATCTATTAAATCATGAATTTTTCGCGGACGATGTTGGATTAAAGTTAGAAATGGTCTCGCGAGATTCAGCCGTCGCAGACGCAGAGTTATCTCGGGTCGAATTCAGATTGAGAGTATTAGATCCTAAAAAGCGTACCAATAAACACAAAGAGAACGAGGCGATACAATTTGACTTTGACATTCAAACCGATAACGCGGAAGAGGTAGCTTCAGAAATGGCTAAATCTAGCCTCATACTTGAAGAAGATGTTAAGGCTGTGACGAAGATGTTAAAATCACAAATCACTACTTTGTTGCGGGAGAGGGAAGAACGTAAAGCCAAAGAAGAAAAAGAACGTTTAGACAGAGAAGCGGACAACACCAATGCAGCAAATGAAAGTCTATTGCAGCAACAATTACTACTTCAACAAATGCAGTTACAACAACAGCAGCAACAACAAATGCAGCCAAACATGGGCATTCAAATTCAAGGCCAAGTACAAATGCAATTACAACAAAACCAAATACCTCTTCAACAACAGCAGCAACAGCAACAACAAATGCAATCTGCTGCTCAACAGTCCCAGCAACATAATTTGCAACCGCAACAAGTTCAGTTAGTGCAACAACAACCGTTGATGCAACAGCAAACATCTGTCGTTCAACCGCAGCAAGCACAACAGATGCAACAAGTACCGCAAGTTTCACAGCAACAAGTTCAGTATCAACAACAGCAGTATCAACAGCAATTGCAGCAACAGTATCAGCAACAACAGCAGCAGCAACAGCAGTTTTCGCAGCACGTTTCACAGAATTTAACTGCTACATCTTCACAGTGTTCTACTCCTCAAACTGTACAAACTCAACCACAGTTTCCTCAAGTGACTCAACAGATACAACAACAGCAACATTTGCATCAACAGCAACAGTATATACAACTGAATCAAATGAACGTGCCGCAACAAATGAGTCATCAAATGCAACAGCAAATGCAACCTCAGATACAACTTTTATCTCAGCAGCAGCACATGCATCAACAGCTGCAACAACCTCAACAAGTGCAATATTCTCAGCCACAGATGCAGCACGTCCAACAAGTACATCAACATTCAGTAGGCTCCTCATCGGTTCAGAATCAGCAATATTATCAACAAGGTACTACAGGAACTCCAGGATATAGTACACAACCCATGTATCAACAAAATATATCTCAGCAAATATATCATTCGTACGCCAGTTCTAATTCTTCTGGGCATGTCGAAATGTTATCATCTAGTCAGCCTACAACTCAAATGTATTCCCACGCAACTGCGCCTTCAAGTTCGCAACCTTACATACAACAAGGAGGGCAAGTTCCAGTTTCAATACCATCCAGCATAAACATTCAAAGCACCTCATCCGCATCTCATATACAAAATACAGTAACTTCTACAATTCCAAATGTGCAGAATGTACAGAATGTACAAAGTGTACAAAATGTACAGAATGTGCAAAACGTACAGAGCGTGCAAAATGTACAGAATGTACAAAACGTACAGAATGTACAAAGCGTACAGAATGTACAAAACGTACAAAATGTGCCTACACTTCTTCCGAATGGAGGACATCAATCGCAGTCTCAACAGAACGTTATGGTTCAAATGCAATATTCACAGAGTTCTAGCGTACCTACTTCTGTACCAATGTCTTCTGGAGTCAACGTTTCTGCGCAATCAATAACAACTTCACAACATCAACATTTTATTCCAAATACGGATCAGAGTTCCACCACAGACAGATCATCTTTGTCTAAACAAGATACGATGGATTCTATACAATCTTTGCCGACTGATATACCATCTAATATTCAAGATCAAGGGAATGTACCTAACTTGACTAATGCAAACGTTACATCGCAAGCGACAGTATCAAGCGAAGGGTAAATTTATAGTGTCTAATATTAGTGATGGGCACTGCACCTATGAGGGAAATGTAATATAACTCTTTTTTTTATTAACGTAATTTATTCCTTTGATTCTAGGGTAACCCAAGAGACTTCAGAGAACACTGCTGCATCAGAAAGATCTAAAGTGAAAAGGTCTGGTACAAAACGCAAGAAACCGGGTATCAAATTAACAGTTTTGTCTGTAAGCAGCAACGAGGGACAATCAATGACCGTTGAATGTCAGCTAGATACGAGCAAACAAAAAACTGTAACGTTTAAGTTCGATAGAGATGATATGGTACCTACTGATATTGCTAATAATTTGGTAAGCATGTAATTAATAATACTTAATAATAATAATACTCAAAAACAAAGTTCAAAACTTACTCTTTTATTTTCATATCAGGTTGCAGAAAATTTATTGCCGCAATCGCAGTGTGAAACATTCGTAGAACTGATTGAAGATATAGTTAAACAATTGCGTTTAGATCCCAGCCGTAGTTTACCTTTAGTAGCACATGGTCCACCAGATCAATCGGCTGGTGGTAGTCCAGTTACGAGCCGTAGACCTAGAGAACGTGACCACAGTCTTGATACAGCTAAGGTAACAATTTTGTATTTTTTTGCATTTTATTCCGTAGGTGTAAGAATCTCGAAATAATCTATTAATTAAGAGCGACATATATTTCGATCATAACTTTTAAATTAAAAAATATCGTCACAAGTATTATCTATTGCTACTGATACACAAAAGTCCATAATGCATACTATAGGACTGTTTAATTTGTTATAAGTATATGTATGTACATATGAAACTCAAATAATTGTCATATTTTTGCAGTCTATTTTCGAAAGTAACCAAAGTACAATTTTATGTTAAAATCAGTGCCGGTAGAATATAGGGCGAAACAGGCGACAACCTAAATTGCTAACAATGAAATTTTCCTATTAATTATAGATAGAGATTTGGATATTTAGGAATTTTCTAATTCTTAACCTCGTCACATCGGTGGAATAAGAAATCCTAAGTTTTAGTTCTAATTTAAAAAATTAAGAAGGTGCCGCAAACTGTATTATTCGTTATCATATTTACTAGTAAACCGGCCCTGGTTAAAATAACTTTAAACATATTCTCTAAATATATATCTCATGATCGAATAAAAAAAGCAAGGGTGTACCCCCAAGGTATAATTTGGTGTGTATCGTTTTGGACGCAGCAGGTGAGACATGGCTCGCTAACTCGTCAAAGCAGCCACCGATCGTCGTACAAAGTCCATCGTAGACACCGCTCGGTGAGTTCATCGTCCCTACTTTACCTTTCCCTGATTCCCATATTTCATCACAATGGTCGTGGACGTTTGTGCATCCTTTTTGATTTGCAATACATTGTGTTCGGACATTTGTGTATCTTTTAAGGCACAGCAATATCATATGACGACATTTCCTTTGTTTTGTAAGTTCATCCCATAGATAGTTCATAATATCACGTTTAAAGGAAACGTTTTATACCTTCATTAATTTCATTTTGATTCACATGGTTAATTTGTATTTGAAAATGTTGCAAGAAAACTATATGTTTCGTTTATAAATACATTTCCTCTGTGAACACATACTAATATACTATCAAATTTTATATAAATTATTATTTCATTATTTTTGAAATATTATTTAAATAGTTGTTGTTTTGTTTAAAATATGTTTGCCATTAAAAGTACCTGTTTGCATTTTCCTTAAAACGTGTGTTACTTATTGTAATTTAATGTAAGTACAGTATAGTCTCACTATATGGCCTCCATTGATATGGCTAGGAAAATCTCACAAATGTGCTTTCAAGTTTGGACATTAAAAAATCTTTGAAATTTTTTAATTTATAAAAGCTTCATCCAGAATCATATGACGAGACTCCACTGCATACCTTATAATATAATTGATTTTATTCAAGTATACTTTGTAATAATTATTTGGTTTTTAACCCAACTTTGTTTTATTTACGTGTCTTCCAGTTATTTTGCGCTGAAAACTAATTACTTAACGTGTAAGTAATTATATTTTATATATTTACAGAGAGACGAAACTTCCAACACTTCTACTCCTACGAAATTATTGCCAATTGATCAAATTATTTCTCATATCACGAATAACACCTACATGGAAAAGCAGCAAAGCGTACAAACACCTGACGCTCAGACAGGTACTGAAAATACGTCGGCTGAAGCATCGAGAAGATCATCAACTTCTACACAAAATACAGACACATTAACACCGACAAACTTATCGAGTGATCCAACTGATCCAACTCAAGAAAGTATAATCTCTGTAACATCTGCAGACACGGTTTTAGAAGTACATCATGATGAGACTTCAAAATCTTATCAATGCTCGACAACGTATACTCAAAGTCAGATACAAAATTCGAGTGCAACTCAAGTAACTGAAAAATCTACAGAATCTATGGTTCATGAGTCAGTCGATCTTCAAGACAAGGAAACGAATAAAGATGCAAGTACTGATTCATCAGCTGCCGAAGTAGCTACGTTAACTGCGCCAGTTCCAACGCGAAAAATTTCTCGTTTCTCAGTCAGTCCCGTGGTCGAACAAAAAGTCGTTGTAAACGAAGAGGAAGAATCTAATGCCGCAGACAGTGCAGACAAATCTAGTGTTTTAACAACTCAAACGAGTTTATCTTCGCAAGTGAGTACAGAAGGGACGCAAGTAAAACATGATGATTCTGAAGTTAATCTTGTCGAAACGCAAACTACAGTTATTTCTGAAAAATCCACCGTAGAAACAATTTCTCAAAATTCTCATTGCGTGGAACAAGTAGATAATATTCATGCAATGCAATCAGCTCCTCAAACTGTGATGCAGGGACAAACAGTTCCACCTATGCCACAAATGCAGCAAAATGTTAATGTTCTACAGTCTAGTCAACACAGTGTCACTATGCAAGGGTCAGGAGTAACGCATCCACCACTTCAACAAATGCAACCGGTAATTATATCACAAAAAGGTCTACAAATAGAGAGTTCTATAAATGGGATTAATTTACAGGGGCAATATCAAAGTCAGCCTATGCAGTGCAACGTTTTACTACAACAACAACAACAACAACAACAGCAACAACAACATCAGCAGCAGCAGCAGCAGCAGCAGCAGCAGCAAATGACTGCACAACCAAATTTGATGCAAACGCATATGCAAACGGAACACCAACATCAAGGACAAATGCAAACTCAACGAACGCTTCAACAATTCCATACTCAACAAATGCCACAGCAGCATCAACAATATGTAATACTTTCTGGACCCATTCCACAGTTACAGCCAACTGCAATCATAGACGAGAGAAATCGCAGGATTTCCAATATTTCTACCACATCAAATATATCTACGGATTCACAGATTTCAGAGGCAACCAGTCTTACCGATGATAAGAAGCAATCTATGGGTGTACCCAACTTATCCATGCCTCAGATGCAACATGTCCAACTTATTCCACAACAGGATGGATTAAACAACGCTTCTTTGTCACAGACTGTTCTGGAACCAGTACAACAGCTTCAAACAATTCCTCAAAACGTAATGAATGTACCATCAAGCATGTCCGTTCCTGTTCATCAAGTTGTTGGTACAGAAGTTGCTCCCAAAGTTGTTCTTAAAACGAAGGAAGTTTCATCAACGCTTCCAGACTTGGCGCAAAATTTAGCGAATATACTTTCAAATCCAAAATCAAAATCCGTAACACCACATTGTTTAACTAGCCATGAGCCAAATCAACCCGTGACCATGGCAGGAGCTACGATACTCGATTATAAACCTACTTTTCAGTCTGAACAATATTTTCAACCTATTCAACCTGAAGCAAGTCAGGTACACATGCAGTCGCAGTTGCCACACAATTACCATGCAAATATGACACAACAGGGAATTCCACAAACATTTCAGATTAGTCAACAAACTCATCAAACCCAAATACCTTTGCAACAGGCAATGCAGTTGAATACCACTCAACAAATAGATCCCCAGTACCAATTAACACAACAAAATTTTCAAGGAATGCAGGTTCATGCGTTATCTGCGCAAGGAAAATGGATTGCATCTGCGCATCAAACTATCATGCAACAGTCTGTACCAATTAGGCATACACAACAAATTCAACCGCAGATGCAACAAACTGCTCCTCTGCAACAACATATCGTACAAGATACACAGAATATAGAATGTTCTGTGTTACCTGATCAGACTCAGTTTCACTTAAAGCTGCCAGAGCAACAACTTCAGGGCAAAATACCAGAAACAGAAAGTCAAGAGGGAACTGTTTTACCTGGGTGTGTATATTTTAAATAAAGAATTTAATTACCACCTTTATTAGATTATATAAATTTTGCATCATTGGTTCCTTTTCTTTTATTTAAATATTAGGCATATCAGTTCCGAATATCATCTATTATCGGAGGTTGAAAATTCCAGTCACGATATAACTCCAGAGCATACGATCGTTGAATCTACGGATTCTGCATTGTTCACGCAAAATCAAATATTACAACAGCAACAGTTGCAACAACAACACCGGAAACTTAGTCAACAGAATTCTTTGGATAAAGTTTCTGATGCAAGTATTGGTGTAAGTGTTTCGAGTGGATCAGCAGGTCCACAAACGATAGCAGACCTTCATCAGAAACTTGTACAACTAACAAGTCAGCCGTCCGAAGCACTCAATGTAGGCACACCACCTATAAGTTATCCAGCTACTCCTCATAATCATCAAATGATGGGTGGATGCGATGCCTATATGCATTCTTTGCAACAGAAACTTGTTAACATTGGTATGCCAATTTCAACTGCGCATGGCATTGTAAGTTATTTACTAAAGATGTTTATACAAAATTAAATATATCTTCCTAAACATGACTAATATAAATAATTTGTTATAGGGTCCTTTATCGCCTCAAACTACGACACAAACTTCCGCATCTCTGGCTGATTCCAACGTTCTAACAAGCGGTGAAAATGTTTTAGCTCATGAAGGCTCCGTTCATTCACTTGCATTTTCTCAAACTGTAAGCTTTATTAATAAGAAAATCTAACATGTGTCTGTAATGAAGAATTCAAGATAGTAGTAAAAAGTACTATTATAATATGTCCCATAATACTATTTCATGTATTCAGCATGTAGATTGCTCTCTCGATAGTCCAACACCGGGAGGAGCCCCTACAGGTTCAGAAACCATGAGTCCTAGTAAAGAGAGCATAAAAGTTCGAACGCAAAGACCAGGATCTCGCCTACAAGAACTGGAACAAGAATTGGCCAAGATTCATCACAGAGGTTCAATTCTCTCAACAGCTTCGCCACAACCTTTAACACCACCAGTTTCTGCTGTCGGTTCCGTTCAATCATCTTTGCAACCTACTCAAAGTTTGTTAACTACTGTTCCACCTGTGGCTACTGTGCCTGTCGCTACTGTTACGCCCAGTGTCATTTCATCACGCTCTGATACGAACACTCCAGTCCAAATAGAACCTCAAGAAAATGTTTCTGAGGTAAATTGAAAACTTACGTCATCAGATTCTAATATGCGAAACAGGTATTCTTTGAATAGTAATTATTTTATTTTGGTAGAAGGGTAATACTATACAACCCGTTAGAAAAATATCAAGATTTGTGGTTTCCAAGGTCGCAGGTCCTCCTATTAGTGCTGCTACGTCGAATCAACAACTACAACATACTGATATACCTAAAAATCAAATGGAAGATCCAAAGATTTATCATACAGATGACATACAGGGTAAGAAATATAGTTCAAATATTTTCAAAGAAGTGAAGAGTTGTTACAGACACTTTTACGTATATTTAGTTTTAGATATTTGAAATTAAAATATTTTTCAATTATAGGTACATCAGTCCAAGTGATTCATAGTCGCGAAGGTTCTCTTCCGCCCACACAAATTACGCAGCCTATTACCGCCCCTGTAGTAGAAGTAAGTATTTCAAGTACAAAAATTGTTATTGAAAACATTTTGATCAAACTATTGGTATACTGCTTACAGCAATTGGAAAAGGATGAAAGATTCTGGACATTGACACCGAGCGAAGAATATCAGTTGCTTATAAAAAAGTAAGTTTATGTCCCTAATAATTTAATATGAAAGTTCCATGAAATTATGATATAACTTTATGCTTACGTAGACAAACTATGGAATTGGAAACACTGCAAAGAAGACATAGGGAGGAATTAGAACGTTTTCAACAACATCAATTACAGTTATTGATTCAGCAACAACAGCAAGCAAGTGCACTTCATCAGCATCATCACCAACATCATCCAGTGCTTTATCATACCGTAACAACTAGTATAGCAGGTTAGAAATAATTTTAGTATATAAAAAGTTAAATTTAACGTAACATTTCTACGTTGTTACATTTCCATGATCTATTGTAATGACACAACTCTTTTTTTAAACAGGCCAAACTAGACTTCCAAGTGCAGAAGACTATTTAATGTTTAATACAACACCTCAAACTCCATTACAAAAAGCCCCAAGTAATTATCCAGATACCGACGAGACATTACGATTAGCTATGCAAAAATTAAAACAAACTCCATTGCAACTACAACCGCAACAGGCAGCAGCTGGAATACCACATGCTTATGTTATTCCAATTCCAGTAGTGCCTTCCGAAACTATGCAAAATGTGCCCTCTCAACAGTCCAGTAGTTACACAAGTGAAGTTGCAGAATCTCTTGATTCAACGCATAATCCAACAATTATAAATTCAACGCAGTATCAATTCACACCTATGCTATCGGATGGAACGAACATTGCAGTATCTTCGACGGGATCGTTAGTTACATCTATACCTATATCAAGTTCAACGGGAAGTGGGGCTTATATTCAGTATCATGAAAATCAAACATTACCCAACTTCCAAACTTTCAGCTGTACACCACATGGCGGTTTCTTTTTACCGGCTGGTTATCGACTAATATATGCTCCTCCTGGAGCATCTCAATCTCAGTCTCAGTCTCAATCTCAATCTCAATCTCAATCTCAATCTCAGTCTCAACCTCAGTCTCAACCTCAGTCTCAACCTCAGTCACAGTCTCAGTCTCAACCAGTTACTCCAGCTACTCCTCATATAGGAAGTTCTCATGATGGCACGCCACCAACAGAACCTTTACAATCGAATACTGATCATTCAACTGCTCCTCTTTCCCATACTGATCAATAACGTAATATTTAGCAAATTATAGTCTATATTTCGACTTATTCATTTCCGTAATATGTTGTTTATTTAACTTGTTGTTCTTATCTGCTAGTACGAAATCATACATTATCAATTATTCTAATATAATTTTGCTAATACGTATTGCTACAGTGATCCTCGTGGATACGTATGCGTGGAGGCGCAAATGAAAGTATTTAGGATGTATTTGATATTGCAACATCCATTACGTAATTGCTAAAATATTCTTGCTGTCTACGCGTGAGCATGATACTAATGTTTGATTATGTGCCTCGCAGCAAAAGAGAAAAAGAGTAAGAACTCAGATATGAACACGGAGAATATTTTGAATGAACGAATTATGTTTCTGGACAAGAGGAGAAAAAAGATATTGAAATTTGAGGATAGAGGCCTTTACATGTACTGTGCTTATACCTTATACAGTAGATATCCTTCGTTAGTGAAAATGATGCTTCTCGAAAGACTTTTTCTGCTCTCAATTTATTAGCAGCACAGTCCACATTAGTACAGGCCTCAGCTAGTCTTATGAATGAAATGGCGTACAGCCATTCTGCTCGATGTATATGTATAACTGTTAATGTATACTGAATGCTTCGAAGAGAGAATGTATGTTTACGTGTGCATGTATGTGATTGCAGGAGTCAGGCAAAGAAAAAAAATATGATTAATATAGTCACTGTTATGCTTTAATGTATTTCTAGCGATTTTACCTACTTCAATTAAAAAAAAAAGAAGTCATGTGTTACTAGTTAGCAGTCCCATGTATCTTATCTAATATTATATCAACTTATTATATCTTTTTTTTAGACTCTTTTTCCAATATTTTTATTATCATACGTTTGATTTATTGAAATTTATCTCATAAAAATCGGCATTTTCTTTACGGTACGTTTGCACAATCTATTTTGAATATTTTAGGAATTTTATTATTTAGCACTTTAATTTCCAATAATTAAATGATATCTTTAAAAAATAATTGGCATATGTATTGAAAATTAAAGGAAAGAAAAAAGAAAGCTCAATAGTAACATGGCATAGACATTAAATTCATATTTGTTTTAACGATATCAAAGTGAATAATTTAATGCATAGAATATGTTCCAGGATATATATATTTTAAATTTTTATCTGTGCTATCACGTATTGCATATTGCAATATAGTTAAGAATAGCTTGTTTATATAACTACGAATATTACTAATGTTTTCCGATGATTATAATGTTATCTTTATTTCGTTCAAATGATTGCAGTTCACGCCGCTTTTAATGTTGCGAGTTACTACTGCTTCTGACATGGATTTATTATTGTCAGTATTACAATTACGAATATTGTTTTCAAATTGAATATGAACCCCTTTTATAATATCCAATTATCAGTATACTGATTATAATTACGTTAAACTTGATAAATTTCTCTGAGTTCTTTCATGCACATTTTACTCATACGTATTACATATTATAATTTTATCATTATGTTCCTTTATTTTTTCATGATATAAAATAAATACGATCACCAATCCTCGAGTCCAGTTGATCCACCTGATAATAAATTCATGTGACTGTTGAACGAAACAATTCAATAGATAATTGTACGTATTTCTTATGGAAATACATTGCAGTTACTCTTATATAGTTACTTTTAAATAAATTTATTAGATAATACTCAAAGAAAACATATAGTGTGTAATACTTATTGTATATATTATTATTCATTTACTGTTTGGTGGATTGGCTTTCGATGAGAATGCAATTTCTATATTTATTAATAAAAAAACTGGATATTTTAAATTTTTCTAAATAAAATGCGTTTAACGTGACAGTTTTCAATGATATAATTTACAGAATTATTTATTGAATGTGATGAAACGAATGAAAGAGACAATAGGAACAGATATTATTTCATTAATAATATTGCAACAGACTATTTCCTTCCAATTAAATATAATGTGATTTTAACTATATCTAGTATTACATCAATGGTATAATCAGAGTAATTTTTGTAAAACATTCTTGTTGTTTTACCAAAGAATATCAAACTATGCTACTTCATATGGAAAAAAACACAATATAAATTCATCATAATTCTTTTCTACCAATATGGCACCTAACTTGATGGAATTGAACTTAGTACATTCAAACTTAGGTATTACGATATATTTTTCAGAAAATATGACAAAAAAGACAAAACATATTTTGCTACATTTAAAAATTCACACAGCAAATCTTAGTACATATTGATGGATCAGAATTTAATGAACTAATTTATAAATCGTTTTAGTTTATTTAATAAATTCATTATATTAATTGAAAATAATACATACATACATGTACATACATACATGTGATGTGTGTATACAATTTGTTGATTTATATACATTGTACGTATAAGTATACTATTTTGAACATACAAACATATGAAATTTTAAAAACGCAATTATAAGAAAACATGTTAATTATGTTATGAAATTACGTTACCTAATGATTCTTTGAAAAAAAATAATTCAACCTCTTGGTTTTCATGTTCAAAGATAAAAAAACAAAATCTTGTCTCAGGAAGCAGAATTTTTAAATTTATCTACAGATTACTGGAAGCTTATTTAGAAATTAAAACTCACTGATTAAAGCATGCAAAAATAGTTAAAAAAAAAAAACAACTGTTATCCAAAAAGTGATTTAAATTCTTTGGTATCACGTATTAGTGATTAGTTACTTTGCTTTTAATAAAAATGAAAAAGATATGAGAACATTTGGACAAGAATAATCAAAGAGCTTTCCTGTACTAACTAGTATATAAGTTCGTACATGCTTTAAGGTTTGTGTAAACTATGTTGCGTGGAATTCTATAAAGATTTTATAAAGACTGATTAGATATGCATCAGCATTCAACAATGACAAATTAACGTAAAATTTCAATTCAAATGTTTTGCTTGTATATGGAAAGAAATTATAATTGATGGACATTGAAATTGCGTTAATATAAATTTAATTGTAACTGATTAATACAGAGAAGTTTAGAATGTTTTGAATGAATCCTATTCAGGATAATATTTTCTGTTCCTTATTTAAAAAAAACCACTGCAAAATACAGCTTCTGATGTTATTTAATGCATTGTACATTTATGAAAATTTATGAATATATTATATAGACAACAATATGTAATTTTTTAATTGACATAGCACATGCTATATCTTGTGTTTATTTCTAGGATGCCAAATTTAAAAATTAGTTAAGTCTCGTCATATAAATCATACGTTACATGTACGATTCATACATTGCTGCTAACTATAAGCAGTGTTGAAAATATTTATAAGTTAAATGCTTATAAATACTTTGATTTATATTATTAAGTTTATTGCATATAATTACATGAATTTAATACACAATTATTTAAACCGATATTTACATTTTATTGTCTTTATTTAAACGTATTCAATAAATCCATTATGCTAGTGGAATAACATACAAAAATAGTTTAATATATTTTCTTGAGTATAATTCACAATTATAAAAATTATTCTTATTGATAAAACATTCTGAACCTATTGCTTATAAATTAAATTGAATAATGTATAATATTCAAAATACGTAAATCTATTATTCGAAGCATTTTCTTCTGTAACTTTTTATGTATCCAATAGCCTGCAATTTAAATAAAATCGGTTACTAACAAACTACGTAAAACAACTAAAAACAACAACAATTTACTATTCAGAGTATAAAAAATGACCGTAAAAGTCAAATTATTTAACTTTAAGTAGGAATTGATAATAGATATCAGTTAATATATAACATTTACATAAATATTTGACTATGCACAAAATATCATCAAATTTATTGTTATTAGTCTATAAAGTTTTGAATCGTTATTGATACTTACTATTTGCTTTTTTTATATTATATTACGTATTAAGGCAAATATCAAAGCTATTGTCAAATCATTATTCACAGCTAAAATAAAACAAATAGTAGACAACAATATACTTACAATCAGCTGAATTCCTATGACAATGGTGGCATCTGATTTCGATGTCGTGCATACACACCCATGCAGGCGAAGAATCCAATAATACCAATGATCAATCCAAGAATTAATGCTAAAGTATCGCCAAAATCAAAGGCAGATGAAGCCATTGCAAAATCAAAGGTTAGAAAAATAATGAATAGAAAAGAAATCCACATTTTTTTATAATAAAAAAATCAATTCAGTTAAACAATGCGTTTCAATGGATACGAAGGTGTTATGGAATAATATTCACATACTTTTCACAATTAATCAAATATAATCCACTACAAAATAACAGTCATTTTGTATTTTTACAACGCACATATGCATAAGTACACAGATTCACATTCGTCGATATATTTCGATACATAAATCGATATTTATATACAATAAAATTTATCGTTGCATTGTTCGATTGTATGCAAACTGATTATACATTTTGCGTGCGCCAAGTAAATTTTAATTAAAATGCTTGATCAATTTATAATGACCACTAGATAAATTTATATTCGTTATTGCAGTTCCAAACGTTTATCTGTAATGCAATTATTTATTCGAAATAGGCAAGATATCGATACAAGTAAAAGATAATCATTAAATTAGTTAAAGCTATTGTTATGAACACAAAACAAATAATACATAAAATAAAAGTGAATATAAATTATACTGCATTTTCTGTAAAGTTGTACATAAATTATTCTTGTTTTTTTTTATGCATTCAATATGTCCAATTTCAGAACACAAAGATAATTACATGCTTCTTGTAATATAAACAATTATATTTGTACAAAAGGTTAATCGCACAATATTTGTGATTTACAATGTGAATATTTTAGCCATGAACTCTTCGATGGATGCATTTACCCAGCATTGCGCTAAATGAGCACTAACGAATGTTTCGCTTCCACCCTTTTTCATTCAGTGGAAATTCAACCTAAACATCTAAAGTTTCTAAATTTGAAATTTATATATTTCCCAAGTTCCTAATTCTAAAAATCTATAAACTAAAACTTCTAAAATAGTTCGCGTATAAGTACATACGTAAAAAGATAATCGCTTGTTTTCGAACATCGGTTAATAAAGTCTTCCTTTCATGTTGCATTTGCTCTTTTTAATTTATAATCCAAGCTTACACTCTATTCCTACGTTTCTAGTTTCATGGCTTTGCAATGTTTAAGGTGGCGTCACTTGCTTATTGGGATATAGAGAAAAATATTGTATTGGCGCGTATCGACCGAGCAAAAACAATTTTTTCCATTGCTACTTATACATTTTAACTATTTAACACACAGGTACAGTGAACAAAACTGTGTACATATTTGTTCGTTTCTCCGCTAAATCTTTCGTCATTTTATTGTGTAGCGTGTACCTTTTCAAGGAGATAATCGTTGCTGTTTTGTAGCCATTTTGCTATCCGTTGATAAATGCAAGACATTTTCGTACCGACTGGTGAACCGCGTACTTCTTGATATGTATAAAATATCCATGTTTGTTCTGATGTTTCAAATGATCTCTGATCGTAAACATTTCTTTTAACACTGTCATGGCATTTTAAAAATGTGATGTGTATTATTAAATAGATGTGTGTTACACACGCTATTCACGGAAGCTTCAAATGTTCACACAAATCAATTTAAGAGCGGATATTTCTGAAGAAGTGTATTACGATAAATTTTCTATAATATATTGTAATTTTGATTAATTGAATTATATAATAGAAAGAATGTGTATATATAAAAATGAATTGAATCTGTAAAAGGAGAATTTGTAAATTATGAAATTTTACACTAAATTCAACTTTTAATATTTACTGAAAATATCAATTACTCCTTATAATGGTACATTCTGACTACTAAAATATATGGATTGAGCATTTAAATGTTTTATATATTTAGATAAATATATCAAAGTTGCGAATACATATAGATAAAAATTAAATAAATTATTTTGTTACTATGAAACTAATTACCTATTTGTCAAGTTTATAAAATAAAAATAACACATAAGATTTCTGTTATACATTACTTGATGTAATTGTACTATACTTTAATAGATTTTGACCTCGTATTGTTATTACAATTAATATATCTCTTCGCCGAAAACATATATTTTGTACACTTAAAATTGTGACATTATTTATATCAAATAAAATAATAATGCCATATAGTATAATATAATTTAATTATTTAGCATTATTAACATAGAAAATAAATATAAAAAGTAAAATTTTGTTAAATGTCATATTGTAGACATCGATATTTAATTGAAAACTACTATGGAATTGTCACATGAAATCTTGGATTCAATAGATATTAATGATGACAAAGATGTGATGGAGGTACTAAAGCAAGCAGTTAAACAAGAAAATATTATATTTCACCCAGAAACTACAGAAGATTCTGTAGAAGCAGAAATTGAAGAAATTATAGAAATAATAGAGGAAATAGAAGAGGATAAAGAAGAATCATTGGAAAGCGATGAAATTGCAAATGATAAAGAAAATGGAGATGAACAGGTTGATGAAAGTGACCAGAACATTGAAACATTGCAAAATGAACAATCTGATAAAAGTTCAGATATAAAAATTTATACTTTTGACGAAACCAGTTCAGGTTCTAAAGCAAATTCAGAGAAAGAAAGGGAGAAGACAGATCTGTATAAAAATAATAAGAAACAAGTTATAGCATATGATGTGGATGAAGACTGGCAAGATGAAGATATGGAAGAAGGGGAGTTTGAACAAAATTCTGATATACTGGATCATTGCACAGAAAATTTACAAAGACAGAAAACACTAAGTGAAGAGAAGAAATGTACAAATAATCAAATAATTAATTTTCCTTTACAAATAAAAACAGAATGTAATGATAATGTAGGATCTCTGAATAAGGCAGAAAAATCGAAATCAAATCAAGGTTTTAAATGTAACATAAGTAATGTTGAAAGTGTTGACAATAATGTGGGTCATGAAATTGTGAAGAATGTTGAAAATAATTTATTATACACTGTTCTTGGTACTAAAAAACAAAGTTCTACAAAGACATTACAAGATAAACTTCCAGATGCACATTACATTAAGGTTTGTGCAATTAAGTTATTTCAGTATCAATGTTACTGAACATAAAAGTAAAGTTCTCATTTTTAGATGGAGCATCTTGATGAAAATTCCATACCAGTTGGAGGAACAATTTATTATGAAGGAGATAACATGGAGACATTGTATGTTGCACAGGCTGTAGATGCTAATGAACAGTATTCTTATGATGCTGCAGCAATAGAAAATGAAGAACAGGCATGGGAAGCAGGTAATTCTGACAGCAATCAAAATCAAGAAAAAGAAAATTCTCAGGTATCTATTTAAATAAAATATTCAAATTAATTTCTTAATTCCCTATGTAATTAATACATAATTTCATATACATGGTATTTTAGGATCAAATATTTTTACATGAGGATGAAGATGGTCAATTATATTTCAAGGATGATAATGGAATTCTACAACCAGTGTATTTAACTGAAGATGGACATTATGCAATTGCAGAAACTAACGATGATCATGATAGCAAGGAAGCACAAATGAAATCTCAGAATGTCAGACAGGTTGAAGAAGAATCTTTTTCTGTTCCAGATAACGAACTTAAAGCTCATAATAATAAACAGGTACCTTCAACCACCTAAGCAAAATTTAAAAAATAACGACATTCATCTATTTCTGTCATTGCTATCTTTTAGAATTCTGTGGTGTCAACTGCTGATATAGACAATGAAGATAACACAGTGACTATATCCTTGATAATATCTGAAGATGAACATGGCCAGAAAAGAACACAAGTCATTATACCAACAACAGATAACTTGAAATGTGATATTTGTAATAAAAGTTTCAAAACATCTTTTCAGTTACTTCGACATAACAGACTAAAACATGCTCGCGAAGAAGATATTACAACCAGAAATTTCCCGTGCGATTTATGTCCTAAAAGGTATTTTTTAAATGAAATTTATATTTTTCATTATCATGTTGGATTATTTACTGCTAGTTAAACTATTTGGCTTTTTGTATTTGTTACAGATACCCCGATCAAAATTCTCTAGCCCGCCACAGAAAAACTCATACCGGTGACCGACCATTTCAGTGCCTCGAGTGTCACAAAACCTTTCCAACATCTACTGCTCTACGTCGTCACTTGACGCTTCATAATTCACAATCTCGACCTCTTCCGTGCATTTACTGTGGTCGTCGCTTCGTAGAAAAAGCTAGTTTGGTTAAACACGAGCAGTCACATTTGGCTGGTGACCAGCGGACCCACACATGCGATGTATGTCATAAGTCATTCTTACATGCAACTGATCTCAATCTTCATAAAAAGTATCATGATCCTGATAAGAAATTTGACTGTGAGGTTTGTGGTCGAGAGTTCAACAGATTGAACAATTTGCAGAGACATATGATGGTACATCAACAAGTACGTATGATCAATACGATCTTAGTGTTTAAATTGTTCGGATCTTGTAAGAAGAAAAGTTGCATATACTTTTTGCCGTTTCTCATATTTTCTGCAATTTGTACTTACCACACGAAATAAGAACGATTAAACGACATGTTTGTACATTTGAGAAACAAATATGTTGTTTTAATGTTCTTACTAATATAATAATTTCATCTTAACGCGATGTTGGTTTATTTTTGTATTTCAGCAAGGAGCAAATGAGGAGATACTTTCCTGCGACGTGTGCGGTATTACGTATAAATTCATGAGTTCGTTAACAAGGCACATGGTGACAACGCATATGAATCCGGAGAAATTGAGGCAACAAGCGGAGGAACAACGAAGGAAACGCGAAAATAATTATCGACGTTACTTAGAAAATCGAAAAATGTACGAAACACAAAATTCAGGAGGATTCGGTACAAAACGCAGTTATAGTGGACGTATAATTAGCGGGAGTAACGATGAAACAGCTTGAATTTTATTTTTAAGTAATCAGTTAATTATCAGGAAAAAAGATTATATTAAAACTATAATTTTTCAGAGTAAACAAAGGAACCGAAGTATAAGTACTATGCGTGACATAGTAATATTTCTGTATCATTTCTCTGTTATAAATAATTATATAATTATTAATTTAATAAATATATCATCATTATAGTATTTAAAATGTTTATGCATTTACGTGGTTGAAAGGGAATATACATATATGTATAAATAATACAGCTCATTATCATTCTATGCTACATATTTATATTTCAGATATAATTGTTATTACTAATGTTTGACATACATATATATTTTTTATTGTAATTTTTATGTCATTTTATACATATTAGTGTACGTATATAGGTAAGTACAAAATACGTAAGAAAATATTTTAAAATTCAATAAACATTATAATTAATATATGAATAACTTTTTAAATGAAAATAGTATCGTTATTTTCTTTTTAAATACTATTCACATGTACCAACTGTTGCTAATGTAATTTATTTGACTATATATACACATATATATAAATAAACACAACACACATACACATGTATGCAGTGCTCCTGTCAGCTGAATTTTTGGTCGATGTTTTTAGATTCAGTAATATAGTATCATTATGATCATCATGTTCACAGCGAGGGTTAGAAACAGCACAGATGACAGATAAAACTTCCTGAATTTTAGATTTTCTTTCATAATTTTAATTCTTTCGCGAATGACACTTAATATTATAATCGTAAATTTATTTGAAATTAATACATTTATCCAGCATCAATGATTCTCAATAGAAAATATAACATTTAGATCAAAGTTGATCTAAAAGAAAATGGAATTTACAGTTTGTGAAATGGATAAAACAATATCAGAATTGCCTTATACGGGAGAAATCAGTTCAAATAATTCCGATCAAATTGATTCCGGCATAAAACCAGACATCATACTTACAGAAGGTACGATTTTTGATGCCTTTCATAATTTATAAACAATGTGTGACATTGACAAGTTTATAACAGTACGTTTAATGCTACTTTTTAGTTGCCAATACAGTGATTCAAAATGACATAGAAACAAAAGGGGAAATAATACCAATACAACACGAACCTGAACATGACAATATCGCTCAAAATGAAACAGATTCAGTATTATTAAGAAATGATGATAAAAGGTATTGTTCGATGGAAGAAAACAGTATTAGCAATCCTCTAAAATGTTCTACATCTTTAAGCAATTTCTCGGATGTGTTTGTGAAATGTGACATACCATCTACTGATATGAGCCTCCCGCAAGAAAAGTGTCTTCAAAAATCGTCTTCATATAATGATGTTAGTTCTTCATCAACATTATCTAATTCATTATCATGTATACCTTCACATGTGATTTCTAATAATGATGAAAATTTGGTAACTTCAAATGAATGTAAGGAATTAAAATCAGTATCTAACAATAAAGAGGAAAATATTGCTGCAGGACATGATACTGCGATAAGATCGCATGAAATGAAACCTTTAGAACCTCAAAATTATATGGCACAACATTCAACTATAAATAATAAATTAATGGTGACCCATAAACAGTCAGGAACTGTAATAAATGAAGGTATTAGTAAGGAACAAAAATCTTCTGAAATTGTGAAAAGTACAAGAACACCAAGACCAACTCTTACTGACGACAGCAAATTAGTTAAAATTTCACTGCCAACATATCCAATTAATATAATGCAATCCAATGCTCAGTTTCTGAACAAGAGTCGTAGTTTCCTAAATTTTATTACAGAGAAATCAACAAACATAATGGAGAAAGCATTGTTACCACAACATTTAGCTGTGAAGTATAATTCAGTAATTAAATCTACAGATAACGTTTATAACGAGAAGAAGCATACGGAAGAATTTTTCGGTACCGAGTCTCTTTTAACACATTCAAAATTTAACGGTGAATCAGATTTAGCAACAAATGTAAAACATATTGTTCCAGTAAAAAATTCAATTGATATCCAAAGTAAAGAGAATTATGGAAGTGAGAATATTTCTAAAAAGAATTCCAATGAAAATTTATTCATGAATATTGCAGAAGATAATAAATATGATACAATGGATGATACCATGGTTGATAAAAATAATGATGTTAGTACCTGTAAATTAAATTACACAAAACAAGTTGAATCTTATTCTACCAATGATGACATTAATAACACAGGTAGTGGTTCACTTTACATAAATGCAAACGGGGATTCTAATATCAATTTAATACCGCATCTTGAATGCAATAATTTTACTCAGGAAACTGTTACTGATGTACCTCAAAAAGAAGAGAACATTCATTCTGATGTGTCAAAACAGAGTTTATTACAGAATCCAGAGTACCTTGCTTTGTTAAGGGACTATGCAGATTTGAAATCAAAGCATTTAAAGTTACAGGAAAAAGTTGAATATTTGGAAGAAAGAAATCGATCACTAGAAGCAGGAAATAAAGAACAAACTTTTCCTGTACAAATAGAAACATTACAGAGAACAATAAACACGCTTACATCTGAATTACACGCGTCGCAAACGGGGCAGGAAATATTGAAGAAAGAATATAATGCTGCTAATAAAGAAAGGGAAAGTATGGTAATGAAGTATGCAGTTAGTGAAAAGCAATTAATTGATACTCAAAGGTATTTAAAACTTCTTAAAAGTTATTATATATTCTTAAATTGCATTTTATAACTAATTAGTCACTGCTTTTTGTTTTGTTCTACATAGGGCACGAGAATATGCAGAACGCAAGGTAAAAGAAATTATAAAACAACAAGAATCACTACAATCCAAATTAAGAGAAATGCAAGGAGAACGAGCAAGAATATGTAACATTTTGGACGGAAAACACCGTGAAGTGACAGATCTTCAGAAAGAAGTTGATAAGTTGAGAGAAGATGTGAACATGAGAGATATAAAATTAAAATGGTCTCAAAATAAACTTAAAACTGAAATGGATTTGCAAAAGGAAACACAGCAGAAATTGGATAAAGCTATGGTAATGATGCTAAAAACACATAACTTTTCATTTGAATTATAAACTTACGGTGTTAATGTTCTTTATTTTTCTAGATTAGAATCAATGAAATGAAGGAGGAATGTGAACAAGTACGTAAAGACACACAAGAATCAATAAGAAAATTTCAACAATCAGAAGAAAACAAAGCTGTCACATTGGATCAACAACTAAAAGAACAACAAGCACGTTTGATTTTGGAAAGACACGTGATAGAGGATAAAGAAATGTTGAGGCTTCAATTACAAAAAGAAGTAGAAACCTTAAAAAATAGGCAACAGGTTCTAATTGAAGAAAATAATACACTTAGTTTAAAGATACAAGATGCTGAGAAAGATCGTTTGAATTACGAGAGTAATTTGAATAATTTAAAGATTATAGCAGATCAGCGTCAAAAAGAAATTGTGGAGTTGCTTAGTAAAGTATCCGAGTTGGAAAGAATGAAAGTTGAGTTACAACAGTAAGTATCATCACTATAAAACATATCATAATTTTTGAATGATCTTTTGATATTTTATTTCCATTGTACAGTAAAGAGCAGTACTTAGCATCGGCCGAAGCAGAAATTAACAATTTACGTATGGTCAATGAAGAATTAGAGGCTGACATGTCCGCGTGTCGTCAGAAAGAAGCAGAAATGTTAGATTTTACACAAAAGTTAACAGATAAAAATGTACGACTTCAATCAGAGTTTACGGCCACTGAGGCTAAGATGAAAAAACTGGAACAAGAACATGGACCATTGCATCGACGTATAAGTGAACTAACTGATATAATTAAAATATTGGAAGAAAATTTTGCACAAGAGCAAAAATTAAGAATAGAAGAATGTGAAATTTTAGCTAAACATCTTGCTGAACAAACACAAGCAGCGCAGAATCTTACGCAGAAATTAGAAGACAGTCAAGGAGAAAATGCAGTATTAAAGAGGAAACAGCAAATAAGTATGAAAGAGATGACACGTGAGCTGCAACAGTGTCGAAAGAAATTGGAAGCATTTGAAACATCGTCACCTTACAACTCACTGGGTGTTGCATCTAGGACTGGATCGAATATTTCACTAAATACAGGTCCTTAGATTTCAGAATTTAATTTTTCCGCGTTCTTTGTTACCATTTTGTACTATTACTTACCATATTCTTGTTTGCAGGAGATACTTTAAATGGTGCCTTATCAGATAATAGTATTAATGGTGATCACGGTATTCAGTCTATAGAGCCTACTAAACAAACGCTAATAGATCGTATTATAAAATTACAAGAAATTAATGCTAAAAAAGCAGAGAAGCTTGATTTTTTCGAAGAACATACTCGAACCTTAGTTGAGGAGTTACAAAAGAAGACAAGAATCATACAAACTTATATTTTGCATGAAAATATTGGTGCTATGGGCAACAATGAAAGAGATAGATATAAGGTAAATTTTGATTTTAATGTAATTCTTATAAACCTCATTTTAGATTTTTAAATTTTGTGTGAAATTTATAAAAACAATTTTATTGTATTTTTACACACAAGCATATTAAAAGCAGGAGAAATGCAGTAAGTTTAGTGATCCGCGATAAAGTTTTGTTATGCAATTCCAAATTTTTTATTTCATCTTAACATTTCTGCGATTGCAGGCTGAATTAGCAAGACATGGAGGGATAATGGCTTCCGTTTATAATCAACGAGTTTCGGATGACAATATGACTTTGGAATTATCGTTAGAAATAAACCAAAAACTTCAAGCAGTGTTAGAAGATGCATTATTTAAAAATATCACGTTAAAAGTAAATGTCAACGTACTAATAACTTAAGTAATTTAATAGAAACCTTAAAGATCAATATGTACTGTCCGTATTTCAGGTATATTCATTTCAGTAATATATTTCACAACATTTATTTTTTAGGATAATATTGACACATTGGGTGAAGAAATAGCACGGTTAACGATGCAGAACCAACAAAGACAAAATACAAACTAAAAATGTAATAGATCAACACACTCGTATTTGTCCTCTAAAGACAATGAAATGATAAGGGCATATTCTAAAACTGCAAAGATATATACGTTACTAATTACAAAATTTATAGTACTTATGTACTGATATCAATTTTAATGTTATATAGTGAACATACAAAAAATTACATTTTCATTTCATGAAGTACAAATAGTAAATCATCGTTTCAAGGAAAGTACATTTTACAACAATTCGAATAATATATTTTTATAATTTAAAAATATATAAAACAATCTCGTGATTATCTTAGTATAGTTTGTTTATATAAATGAGTGATTCAAAGTGCTACGCTATCTTGAAGTTGCGTTTAATGTATAATACTTTTTCTTGCTATATACGTTTTTCAAGAAACATTTGTACATAAGTATTACGTTCTTTAATATATTTCTTCTTTCTGTTTTTTATTCTAATCATTATTTTCTACAAAAATTTAATAAACAGTACTACATTTCAATGTTGGAAGAATATTTTACTATATCTAGTCAAAAATTGATACTTAAACCCGTTTCAAATTTATATTTTTATTAACGAATCAGAGGCAGAATATTTTTTACAAATACTGGAATTTTATCGAATTTTAGTTATTTATCAACTTAATTTTAAAACAGATTCATGATTTTTAAGAAACATTCCATATGCTTTTAATACATCAAGAATTTATAATAATTATTAATGAAAATTTTTAATGAGAACTTGTTGATATTGTATTAATTTTATGTATATGTATATATAAACATATAATACATATAACTTAGTGCATAAGTATGTACCAAAATATGATCAAGTATTATGTATATTATATATCATATGAAAATTGTAATTCTCTGTAAAGAAAAATATTGTATGTTAATGTATAAAATCTTTAATCTATTCTGAATTAATACAGACATATAAAGAAATACAAAATATGTACTTTCCATTTCACAGAGTGTACTTAGAAGCGCCTTAAGTATAAAAAGTAAAAAATCATTTACTTACCCTGTACAGATAAAGATTTCATTTGCAAAAAATTAAAATAGCAATCAGACTACAAAATAAGCTACAAAAAAGTATAAAGATTAATCGTTTTATGCAATAATTTTATAATAAAAAAAAAAGGATTTTAATGATATAGGTTTGTTCACACGTTTAATGACAACCTGTACTACATAATATAAAGTATTTGATTATAACAAGACAAAGCAGATCTCGTGATTTTGTAATCTATATCTTTTTTGTATTTTTGTTGTCAGGTAATTATGAAACTATTATATGTACTTTACTCCATCTAGTAAGAGGAACACACCTATATTATTCGTAACCGATAGAGTTCATTTACGAGAAACATTTCAATTTCTCGCGATTTGCCATGTACAATAAGACACATTATTCCTTCGGACAACAATTTTTGTTCTAAACGTTTGTTTGCTACAATTCTCTCTTTTTAATCGCTTCTTCACCCTGTATATACAATATGCACAGCACTTATGCAATCTTACAAAGCATCTACTACCGAAATGTACAACCGATTGATAAAGTTACGATAAATTACGGTTCCAATCGAAAGTAGTTATATGTAATTTTACGTATCCCGTGTGTACATATGTGCTTGTGTATTTTGTACGCGTGTATATATAATATATTGTTGATATTGCTTTCTTGTATAATTGTAACGTGGTATACAAATGTACACGCGATCTTTACGTTTTATTCTTCTTCATGATCTCCGATTGTTTCGTAATTAACGCGATCGTAAGTAGTGATTTAAATACAAAGATAATACAAACATGTAACTACGGCTACATGTTCATTTGGTTTTTTGATGATTAAGAATTGTAATTCGAAAAATTGTTGATAAGTTCGATTCTCTTTTACTGTTGGAGAGTTACTATGAACAAACAATTCTTTTGTTTTATCATTCTTCTATATCCTTTAATGATCTAAAATATGAAAATCATTATTATTTATCCAGTACCGCCGTTAGCTCCGAATAAATAGAACATTTGCGCTGAGTCTCGCGCTTAGACTTTCTGACTTTCTAATAAACTAATTTATTGGACAAGAATTTAAAAGAGTGTACTAATCGTATACTTCCGGTAAAATATTCAGTCGATCATGAACGCTTCTGAGCATTGATCTGACTAGTCTATTTTTCGGGATTCATTCGATAGAATTGCAAATTTCAGTATTACCGAATGCCATAAATCTTTCGATCGTTATTGTTTACCGACATGAACACAATGCAATGCGTACGCGCACGGTTTCTAACCTCTACAAAAATTTAGCTTGCATCTTTTTCATGTCAACTGTCACGAAACGAGGATTTTTATGGATTTTCATGAATTCGCCATTCCTGGATATCGAACCACCACGATATAGCCCTGTAAGGTGTTAATTTTCCTCATTGAACTGATTTTGCCCCTGATGCCATGCAGCCATTCGCTCTCGTTGTCCGTTCCTGCCCAGTTAGATCGAAGTTGCGAACCGCCAAGAGGGAGAGCCCCGGTTCACTGCGAGGATCGAAAGCTAGAGGGGAGAATCAGGAGCGTACCAGGAGAGATACGTGGCTTTAAAGGGAATGTATGTATTAGCAACGATGGATTTTACAAGTATGGATTTAGCTGGAACGACGATAAAGGAAAGGTTGTCTTCCAAAATTTCGACCTATTGCGGTCTGATAGAACTGCTGTTATTGGTAGTATCGAAACGTATTGATTATCGATATTACTACTTGTTATGCAGACATCATTTATCACGCAAAACTAAACTTCAAGTAACCTTTAAAAACTATTGCATAATTCTATTAGATATCACAAAAGTGTTTATTTGAAGAAGATTCTATCTTTAATAGTGATTTTGTCGTGAACCGATATCTTTGTCGGTTGCTTTAAATAAGTCTGAAAATCAGTAGTACTAATCTCATTGAGGTATGTGATTTATACCGTTTAACAGACATTTATTTTCCGTTCATTTTTACGTAATGTAGTCAATGCTAAACCAATTTTATGAATAATAATATAACCACAAAATGCATTACGCATGTGTGTGTAATTATAAAATTGATCGTAGCTATCGTTCGATTAATCCGATCGATTGTATTCGACCGTAACCTCCATATTGCGCATGCGTGCTTGCGATTAGTGATTTAATTTTAAAATATCTTTAATCGTACTTTGAAGGGCGAGTTATCATTACTCATAATTGTTACAGTTTTGAAAGACAAACGTAGAGAACAGGAACTGGAAAATTGTAGAGGATTCACTAAGGAACATAGAGAACTGAAAATGGAAAGCTTAACACACATCTGGTACGGTGATCATTTTGTTACATACGTAGTAAGTATGTCGATGCTAACACTCCATAGAAATGTCTATAAATTTACATGTAAATTAAAAAAAAGTAAAAGTTGCTGTGATCTGATAGACCCCACCTTACAGGTTAAAGGAAAGTTAGACGGGCAAAAGAGAGACAGCGGCTAGGGGAAAGCGAGAAATAAAAGGAACGTAAACAAAAGCGAGGAAAAGGAGAAACACCGGAACAAAAGAATGAAAATGCAAATATATAGAGACAGGGAGGAAGGAAAGAAGAGAAGAGTAACGAAGAGCGAGAGGAACAGAAAGAACACAGAGAGGAAGAGGGTTTATGTTCTAAAGCCCACCCCCTATAAATTCTACCAGCCACGGGGGGTTTTACTATTAAAGCGGAGCTGCTACTGCAAGAATGTATCTGTCGAGCAGCTTAAAGTCGATAGAACGTTTTCGAGAGCGCCGTTGGTTCACGAGATATGAGCATATCCCGCTTTAAAGCAACTCGAACACTATCGCATCTCGTCCAGACCCCCTCGTGGATTACCCTCATCTTGGAGCGTGCGATTTCTCCTCATTTTTTCGTTTTTGCCCTTTTCTCTCGTTGCTTTTGCAACCCTCGTTGCACGTTTCTACCACAGATGCGAATTCGCGCAAACACCGAGGGTGTCGAGAGCGTGTCGGGGATGCCGTCGATTGGAATAGCAGCAGCAGCATCGTCGCAAATTAGAGGCTACTCCCTTTTGGTCGAGCCACGTTGCTATATTATGGGGATTCTGCGACGCGATCGAGGGGGCGTTGTAACCACGGCAGTGCTGCGAACTGATCGATAATACCACGATCGATAGTGCATCTCCGACAAGTCCATGCGAATACATAAACCGAGAATGAACCCGACACGAATTTAGTTTACCAATAAATGCGAGCCGAGGGATGGTCCCGAGGAGTGACACTAACTTTTTGATGAGCCTCCGTATAATAGTACAGTTTGAAATACTGGAACTAATTATAACTGATTTTGGAGGTAGAGCAACTTAGGCTTACCGTAGTTAGGAGAGAAGGATAGGAAGAATATGTTCGGCTTTCCCTAGACTCTCCGTGAACTCTTTCTAAATTCTCTCTGGGTTAGTTTTCTGATTTTATCCGAAATCGAAGACAAGCGATAACTCCTTCTGTATTAGAGTCTAGGGAAAGCCTAGAGGAATGTATGTACATGCGTGTGTCCGGGACGGTGTCTAATACGAATAAAAAATAATTATGTATATAGACGACCCTGTACAATGCGATGTGGTTCGTGTATCGACCGAGGTTCGTGAAATTTACAAGAGGAGGGAACCTGTTCGTTCGGAAATCGCGTCAATACTCTCGAAGTACGATGTTAAACGAATCAATTATGATCGTACGATTCGTCGCAGGTTCGTGGAAATCGCATGCATTGAACAAAAGAATTAGCGATGGTGTATTATACGAACGCAAAAGAAACTTCGTTGTGAGTGTAACATGAAAAAAAATCGTGTAATTTGAGAATAATAATGATCGATAATATTTCAATGATAATAATAATAATAATAATAATAATAATAATAGTAATAATAATAATGATAATAATAATAATGAGAATGAATAATAATAGGCGGTAGCGGTAGTAGTAGCAATAGTGTCAGTATTAATAATATATAATGTTTGGCATCGTTATCTCCGCGTCTGTACAAATGGTTCGCTTTCATGAAAACGCTTCGACGTTATTTCTCGTTGACCGAAACGTTTCCACTGTATACAGAAAATTCATCTAGGTTTTGGTTGTTAACAACGTATTCCCCATATTAGAGCGTTTTACAATCTATTTTATCGATAAACTTAATGAACCAATATCATCGTAAGTTAATAATAACGTAATAATAATGGTAATGATATAATAATAATAATAATAATCATAATAATAATAACAACAATAACTAACGAACAAATTAAATATCGTAATATAACTAAAAAACGTTAAATCGAGCTTGTATAAAAAACATTTAACGCACTTCCGGTATATTAACGAAAATAGTGGTATCAGTAGCAGCAGTAGCAGCGACATTAATTCTACTACAATAGAATATAAAAAACGTTATTGAACATTGGCTACCGAGGACAGCGTCGGCCACCTCTAACGTTACATATTTCATTAACAGCAAAAGGAAAAAGAAACAGTACGGAGGTGAGGAGGTCGACATATTGTTGCGTGCACTAATGTATCGTGTCATTTTTTTATACACCCTGTATCAATAACTTATTTGCAGAAACATACTTACTAAGGTGCTTATCGACAACTAACATCGATTGGGTAGTTCTTCTTGACATGTCGTTAGGAAGACCGATTTTGATCGATAAAAGTAAAGTGGTCGAAAATATTTGATGAAAAACTTACAGAAGCGTGAGAAAATACAGGGTGTAAGATCGAGTAAAATTTTGAAGGTGTACATTCGCATGGTCGGGCGCAATTTAGGTTTCTCTCGAATAAAAGGAAGCGTAGACGAAGAAGGAAGCTCTCCCTAGGCTTCCAGTGCTAGGTCTTAGGCCTCCCCTAGCCTCCCCTTCTAAATCAAACCTTCTCTACGATCCCCTTTTTGGGTTAGGCCTATCCTACGTTACGTCTTCTAGGTGAGGCCCCTCCACGCCCCCTTTAAACGATTTCATGCCTATGCTTGCCCTACGATTTTCCCAAGCTCGAAGGCAAAGGTTCCTCCTTCTACACTGAACTTTGATTAACAATAAGAGGAGCCTACGTTGCACCTGACTGTACACCCTGAAATCACCAGAGACCTCCTAACTTCAAATGTTCTGTCCGATATGGCAGCTCGTCTGGAAAGTTTTCCCCGGTGCCAAACGACGTAGCGCGGTTGAAAACAAAACGCACAATCAGAAAGCACCACTCGCTAGAGAAAATACTGTTGCGTTTTCTCGTCAAACGAACAACGAATTATAAACTAATGGCATGCTTGTACTATCAGCGGTGAAGCAATACGGCTGTGCCTGTTCGTGGTTGCCACGATAATCGAGAAACGTATAGCAAAAGTTTGCAACAAAATTAATAAACGCTATCGTACACGTTGAAACGCACGAAAACTTCGATATACTCTATTCACGTGGACTCAATGTTTGATTTATTGCTGTTCATCTGCTAACCCCCTCTACCAATTTACCGGATACGACATTTCCGGTCACTGGATATAATTTTCAGTCCTTTGATTCACCAGCTGCGTGAGAAACTGACGATTTTAACGAGCAAACAATCGAATGGTGACTCAAAAGGGGATGGGTACCTTTGCGTCGTACGTTAACACGTTCGCGCCCACTTGAGTAACCAGAAAGTCGAGATTTAAAGAGATGGTAAAAGTAGGAAATAAGACACGCGATAAGCCAAATATTTCCGTCGACCGTTGTTTTATCAGAAAAGGTTTCTTTTTAAAAGGAGTTCTTCAGCAACGATACCCTTCGATATACAATCAGTTTAACGCGCAGCTGGCATCAAACAGGAACCACGGGGGCAACCACCTTATTTTCTCTCTAAAGTAATCGAGAATCAAACCCACTTTTTTTCTTTTCTGTCGTCTGTTCCGCTTCGCGGCTCATTAAAATAACGCGTATGGCTCTGTTTCCTTTCTTCCCTTTTTCGTTCGTGTTGTACACTATTTTCTCTTTTCCATTATGTACAAATTATCTTTACGGCTACAACCTCATACACATCGGAACAATTTAATCTTTTGGTACTTGGTTTGCATCGAAATCGGTACCCCGAACGTATCAGGCTGATTTAGTTATCTTTTCGTTCGAACCAGGAAGAATATCGATGGATTGATATTTGTATTTTAAACATGTTAGGCGGTCACGATTAATTAACGCGTTAATGGTCGCATTTTTATGGAATCAAATGACAAATTATAGTTAGTACACTGAGATATAAGTATCGTCAAATATTTCATTCTAACAGAATAGATTCTACATAGATCGCAGTCATGAACGCGTTAAATTTTGATTCCGAAAATCGTACCCGGAACGTTCCAGATACCGATCTGTTTCTTTTATCTGCTGCGACTGGTACACTAGGCTTCAGGGTGTGCTTAAGGTACGCGTTTTAAGGGGTACATTATGCCTAGCTTAATCTAAGCGTATCAAGGGACGGAGCGTTGGACGGGGGGTCAAAAGTTACCTCTAGCCGAAAATCGACATTCTCGGTGGTCGGAGACCTGGGGAGAAAAGATTTCTGTATCATAGTTGCTGGTGGGAACATCGTGTTTCTCTTTGCTACGATTAATCCTTTTAAGCGCGTTAATCCTTTGCAGCCTAAAACATCGCGAGGAATGGTGTAAACAAACTGTAGAATATTAGTGAACTGATCAGCCATTTTTTATGTATTTTGCTCAAAGGGTGTCGTAACTTGTCAACCTAAACTGCAAAGGATTAAATTAGAAAATTGCTTGTTTAAAGATAATCTTATATTTATCACAGAAACGTGGAAGAGAAAGAGATTCCAAATTCGCGGCTACGTTTACGAGAAATGGGTGGCAGATATTTGCGATGACGATAAAGTCGAGGAATTATTTTATACAACGAAAACAGATATTCCAAGCAATCTAGAAAATTGTCGAAAGCTCCGCGACAGAGATCATGTAATTAGAAGTTGTTCACTGGACACCGGTGTACGAAATGTGGATCTTCTTCGGCGTTTAGCTCCTTCCGATCGAACGCTCGTCCCTTTTGACAAATTCATACGTACTCACACATTCCGTGTCTCTTTCTCTCGTTCGCGGACTTAAGCTAGTAAAAAAATGAGCCTTCCCCTTTTATCCTTTCTCTGGCCGGGTCTAAACGCGACAAAAAGGGCGAGCGTGCGAGACGCGTGGATTACGATGGAGATTAAGTGATATGTGTTCCTGTTAAAACGCATCTAAGAAAAACCAACGCACGTATACACACGCACACACATGTACACCCACACATACATGTACACGAGCTTTTGATATATTGTTTCACGTTCGATGATCGCGATCGGAACGAAAAAACAACGAAAATCAATTTTTGATTTGTGCTTGCTCGCGTTACTCTTTTTACCTGACTGTATCATTTGATCGAAACATTTTGACCGTTCAATCTGATTTAATCAGCGAGTTAATGACTTCACTTTTTACGTACTTTGAAAGCGGAGAGTTGTACAGGATGTTTCAGGAACTAACTTCTTCAGCGTAGATGGAGCTCTTTGCAAACAGCCAGGACAAGAAAATTTGTTGCGGATGTTTCTGTAAAGTCACAACGCTTCGTGTGAGACTTTCTGTTAAAAGGTCAATTGATCTCGATCAAACAATAAAGTTTCGACAGTTTTATCGATCATAAACGCAGCCTTAGACCCGTACAAAACTACTAAAAAGTACATGTTTTACGTATATACGGTTGCACGGACGAGTTTCACTTACGAATATAACGCTCTGCTAGAAACTTACTGGATTCGAAGACACTCTAAGTAGAACTTATCGAGTACGAATCGAACTATTTGCTGACGTTGAATATACACCGTTCGATTTAGAAACCCTCAAATATCTCGAGAAATGTGGTAGAAAAGTTTCAGATGAAAACTGTATCGAGACATTAACTCGTGATCGACCTTGAAAAGTTTCGCGATCATGTTAAAGTGTTAAGATGGTATATTTTTAATTACATTGATTCTTCCGAAAATCAATCGATGTAAAAAAATGTGCCATTCTATTAACAAATTTTTATATGACCAGTTTCAAGGTTATAAGGACAAATAGAGAAAAGTATATTCGAGTGTTTCTAGATAAACCAGACGTATATGTGTATCGAGGAAGGTCTTCAAATATCTGTAATGAAGAAAAGATGTTATGTTCTACGTAGAGTATCGTTTCAAGTGCCGACCGAGAAGTATCTGAATCGTTTACATTCAAATTTTAGAATGCTATCATGTAAAATAAAGCTCGTTGGTCCTGTTCGTAAGGATCTAGCCAGACAGCTGGTGGACACAGTGGTAATGCTTCAGCCTCGTCTAAGACCACGAACACTGGCAAACGATGACTACCATTAAATTTTCAAATTTAGTTTATTTGCGAACTTTCAAACGATGAAGAAGAGTTTTGAAAATTGAAGTTGCATCGTTTGCCAATCGTGGCCCGATAAACGTGACTTTGGTTTTGTTTTCGTGCTCCAAATGTACATAATCTTCTGTGATTGCTCACGTGAACGTATGATTCGATAGTCGCTCGACAATGTTTCTTCCTTTACAGTTTAAATACGAACACGCAGGATTCGCGGGTCATATCAGTTTTTCATCGTTTTCTTTATATCTTTTTCTCCGACTCTTCTTTCCCCATGAACTCTCATCGTTTTCCGATACCCGGTCAAGTACAGTAAAGGCACGCGATAAGAAATGGAAGGAGACAGTTCAAGAACCCATTACACGTTTCATGTTCGATATTTATCTTTCACCGTTGCGAGAGAAGACCACATGATGTTTTCGTTCGTTTAATTACAGTCGATTCTCGTTATATTGCCGCTAATGGTGCTCCACCATTGGCGCACCCCCGAGATTTATGGGAGTCGTTTCAACCTTTCGGAAATATAAGAAAGTCTAATGTATTATATAATTAACACGTTGAACGCCGTGAGGATCGCCGATTGGTTCGCTTAAATTGAAAATAAATCTAAGGAACATTACGAAATAAATCTTTTTTTGTTTTCCGAAACTAAATATAATTTACATTTTATTTAATTTTCATACTTAATGACCTAATAATAATTGCATCTTGATATGTCAACTTGTTCAATTGAGAAATGAAATAATATTCTAAATAACTATTATATACTAAATAACTAATTTTTAATAATCGGTAATTTATAACTACAACGGCGCTCGGTATTCAACGCGTCAAATGGAAAAATCCATGAAAGTATTTAAGTTCTCTTCGAAAGCTATTCCCTTTACATCTTGTTACATCGAAAAGCCTTGTACGCGAGAAACGGAGCAACAAGTTCAAAAGGCCTTCGTTAGATTTTTACAGAACCATAACGAGCACGATAAGCTTTCCTACGAAAAATTGCAATTGACGGGAATTTAAAAACAAAGTGGCTAATGGTGGGACATTCCTAGGGAAAACAACGAACAATACAGTAGAAGTCATATATTATTTTTCCTAGGTAATCCCATCATGCACCGAACTATCAAAGATAACAATTTAAAACTAAACACGCAACGAAAATCTACAGATATACTTTCTAAGGCCAACAAAAACGACTCCATTGGATTTTTCTGTTCTGGATGGTCGAAAGATCGGGAAAAATCGTGTCTGTTCTCCACGTGGTGTCCAGCCGTGAAATACGAAAAATGTTCAGTTAAAATCGTGATTATTTTAGGTATGATCAATATGGATTCTCTGTAGGGATTTTCTAAACATTAACGTCACTTCGTTCGACGAATTTTAATCGTTAACGTTTATTTAATATTGAAAATTTCAAACTTCGCGGTTTTCTCGATTTTCCTAATCCATCGTCATCGGTTTTCTTCTATTTGTTTTTTCTCTTTCTCTCTCTCTCTCGCGCGCGCGCTCTTTCTCCCTTTTTTTTTTTTTGGTTTTCTTAGCGTACGTACGTTTATTGTTTATGAGATGTGTGTATAAAAAAATATGAATCGTTTTCATTTCATCTATTAGAGGTAGATACGCAGGAAACAGAAGCGGTATTCTTATCATTCTCTCTTTTTCTTTCTTTTTTTTTCTTTATTCTTCACGTAGTAGCTTTTGCGTATAGTAAACTATTGCTGAATAGACTGACTTCTTTTTCACGTTTTTTTTTTTCTTCTAATCCATCTCTCACGGTTTTCATTCGTACTTTCTCGTAGTCTATTATTCCCTACGATAGTTTTCGAGTTTAAATCGATTAAAGGAAAGAAAATGATTGACAAACCACCGCGAGAGAAACGAACTGTTAAACAAATCCTATGGAAAATGATTTTTTTTTTTCGATAATTATTTCTGCAGCTATAGAAAAAACTGTTCACAATAACAAAATAACCACCCTATACAAAGACACAAAAAGCTTATACTTATTAGGAGGTTGTGTTTCTTCTCTTACAGTGACACGTCTCGTATTGTTTGTTACAAAAAAAGAAAAGAAGGAAAAGAATTTATGTACTACATTTGGTTAAGTGCCCCCTTCCTCCCCAACAAAAGAAACAAATTACCTACAATCGTTCGTATCCACACGCGCAGATACGTGTACGCGCGAATTCGTATAATAGGAGCGTTTACACAAGTATTTACAATTCGTAGGATTAAAAAGACAACTATAATAATAATAAAAATTGGAACGTTAATGGAAAGTGGCAATAGTTGCATTATTACAAGTACTTATGTACACGATATACCCTAAAATAGCAACACAAAACAACAAACGAGCGTTAAATACGTAATTATCGAAGCGCTAGTTGAAACAAAAAGAAAAAACAACCGTCGGATTTTCTATCCTGACGTTCAAATGCTTGATAGCTTTTAATATCCTCTTCTTATAGTCTTCCTCTTCTTCTTCTTCTTCTCGTTTGTCATAACCCCGGTTGATTGCTTATTACAACATTTCTATACACGCACACACACTTTCTCTCTCTTCCGTTCGACTCTTCTAATCTCGAAGAAAAAAACAATGGAATAAACACGCAAGAAACGTTAATTTTTCGTCAATGTACAAATGTTTTGCATGCTGTTAATTTAAAATCGTGTACCTTTATTGCGTGTGGTCCTTTTTGTTCTCAACAACCGAGACACACGATCATACCCTGAATTTATTCTTTTTTTTTTCGATTTTTTTTTACCGATAGTTGTTCAGTTTCACGATTCTCTCCGGTTGAAGGATAACGACATAACTATTTGATTGTGCCGTTGTTGGAGAACCAAGCGACATAGTGTAACCGGAAAACGCGGCCGCCATGTTCTCGGCGAAGGCGAGAGAAATGCTTGTCAACAGAAATTTGCACAAACCAGCAACCTGATCGCTGGTAGCTCTGTGCGAAGTAGCGTCCCTGAGATTCTTGACAGTCGGCGCTAGTGCACTTGAGCAGCTTGGCGTCAGTCGCTACCCGTACCGGCGTTCCCGAAATATTCTCCGGCGTCGCCACGGCAAATTGGACACGTTCGGTTCGACTGCAAACAATCAACAAATACGTGGTTGTTAGTCGTTTCCTAGATAGCTTGTTCTGTTCGAGGAAATTGTGGTCTTTGTGCAGCGATATGCACCATTAATATTTCTATAATGTAGGCTACACTGCTAAATATTGACACTGTTATATCGGACTTATGGTAGAAGTCTAGCGATAGAGTCGTTTTATCGTAGTATTCTGACATAGTTTGCACTGGTAATACTAGTTCAGCGAAGTGATAAAAGGAGGCTAGAACTATCCTATCAAAACGCTGTGCAGAATATGAATGTTGGAAATGATTCAAGGAAACAAGTAGAACGGACAATTTATCATAGTGAAATGCTACTTTGTTGCGCCAATGACTCATTTAGTACTCTACCACCCTGGAATAATAGACGGTGCGAGTCATTTAATAATGGTAACACTTTATTCTACCAACCACCTGTCTAGTCAATTACGCGAGGATACCAAACGTCGACTGCACCGCTTACCCTACAAAACGTAAAGAAAAGTTAATGATAGACTTACTTTGAGCCATTTGTCGATGCATTTCGAGTGGAATTCGTGCGAGCACGGTAGGACGCGCAACGACTGCAGAGCCTCGAAGTCGCACATGCACACGACACAGTTAGTTTGGTCTCCCTGGTGCGTTTCCGCGTTAAATTTGTACGAGGGCAGCTGTTCGACTTCGGCTCGGGTCAATCCTCGTGGCTTAGCCTCTCCTAGTCGCTCGGCCAACGACAGCAGAGCCTCGTAATTCTCGGTCGCTGAATCCGGCGAGGACAGCTCCGCTTGACTGTACGGCGATAATGGCGGGTTGCTGAACATCGCCCTGAGAATGGTACGCAACCTTTGCGATTACATCAACTGACACCATGACGAAACTCGGTAGGAAGTGTCGATACTTACAAGAAGTGTAGTAAGAACTGTGGATAGGTCGTCGGTGGTATCGGAGGTGTAGCTCTCCACCTACTCGACCTTGATCGTCTGAGCGCGTGAACGTTCGGTCCTGAACGCCGAGTTCTCGTCTGAATCATTTCCAATTGACTGTTTCTCGTTTCTGACAGGAATATGGGTGTAGGAGTCGGAGTGGTGACTTGAGTGAGAGCTGGCGGTGAATACGAGTGCGGCAATGGTAATGGAGCACCGGCTGTGGCTCCTACTCGGTGATGATGATGGGATTCTATTAACTCTAATTCAACTTCTCGCTGAAACACAGACAGAGGGAATATTTAAACACTTTGTTCTGCAAAATATACAGAATATTTCTAAACTCTTTTTTATGTCCAGGATGAAACACCTGACTCGACCATCTTACTGCAAATGTTTCGAACAAAGGTATGGTATCAAAAAGGACGTAACATTCTAATTAACATTTTATTATTCTGAAAGGAACAAAAATAAGAATAAACATGTTTTGAATGGAAATTGTATGGTCTGAAGATATCGACATACCGTGTAATACATAATAATCACCTTTTGTTACAAGGCAAAGGTTTGTATAATAACGTCTTTACTTCGTACCTGTTGTGAGAGTTGATGATGCGCAGTATAATGAGCAGTATGGACGGGTGGTGGAGGTGCGTGAGCATGATGAAGAGCCGCCACAGCACCTCCGGTTGGCGTTGGGTATCCTCTGGACGCTGCGCCAACTATCGAACCGACTAGGCTGTGGCCTGGGTGGGTCGGATGAGCCGGTGAGTAGTGACTATGGTGATGGGTAACCTGGGAAAATAATATCCGTTCGTTGTAACACTCCCTCCAAGGAAATAATTTATTTGGAGATAAAACGAGGCTAAAAAGATTCGCGGAAAATTGTGTTACACTCGTAACTATGACATAGCGAGTTTCCAAACGTCCAAGTACTCGAATTAAATTACAAAGTTCGGAAATTTTCAAGTGTACGAATTTGTAGCCCGAGATACAGCGTAACGGGAATATTTCTCATTGGCTTTGTATATCTGACTAGATCGTATCGCGTGATGGAATATTTCGCATCGAACGATCGAGCCCTCGATATCACGCGATACCTAAAATAAACCTATCAATGTACGAGCTCGCTATATCGGCTTTACGACTATACGCATTTCCGACTCTTTACAATCACCGAACGCGTTAAGTTGGTAACGGTACTAGGTGTCGTGTAGTCACAGGAGTATTTTCTTCGTACCAGGTCGATCTGCTTAGAGTTAAGTCCAAATAATACCTACCTGACACGAGTGCGCAAACGCGTGTGCTCCAGTCGGTGTGTATATACCGTGCAGCTGACAAGGAATTCTGTAACCTGTCGCCTGAGGATGCCAGAGGGGTTCCCCGCTGACGGCAACCCCTAAACCGGAAACACCGACTTGTCCAACGTCAACGACCACAGGGCCGTTCGCTCCTTGGGCAGGGTGGTGCCCTGCGCCTGGTGGATGATGGGGATGCGTCTGATGCGCGTTATGCATGTTATGGTGGGAACTATGCAGGTTGTGATGCGAGTTGTGGATACTGTGATGAGATCCGTGAATCCCATGGTGGGAATTGTGGATGGTAGGATGAGGATTGTGGCCGGGTATGAACGGATAGGACAGTCCAAACGAGTCGGGATATCGTTGGTAACGATTTCGTATGGTGGGACTACCGCGGGTGGACATGTGATTGCGAGGTGATCGTCTTTGGGGCGCCGAGGAAAATTCCCATGGCGGCGGAGTAGTATGCAACGGTGGCGTTGGTGATTGTGGCGTTGTCTCTCGAACTTCGATTCCGGACACGGCACCGTTCCGAGATATTCGTCGACGTTTCCTGGATGGAGACTCGCTCTAAAAGAATACACGAACACATCAATTAAGCGTTAGACACTGACGACAAAATTAAATTACCTTTCGACCGTCGTCTTGACTAGGCTGCCTGTAGTACGGCGGCGACGGTTGTATTTGTACGGGACTCAGAGGTAGCTGATTCGTGGCTATGCAAAAAGAGGAACACGGTCAAGAAATTCTGTAACGTTCCGTTCTGAACGACGGGCTGAACGTATGCAAGTACTCGAATGTCAATTAAGCATCCAAGTACTTATTCAGGTTTGGGTATATGGGTGTAAATTTGCCCGAGACGATTTGAATACCTTGAGAAGTTCTACGGTACTCCATGTCGACGCCGCTAGCTCCGAGACCTGGACTCATGTTCAATAATGGGCCACGCATCGCGTTCTCCTACGGGTGTATACATCTTTTTTTTACAAACGAACAGAGGCACGGACTGTCCACGTGACAGGATCTTGGGAGATGCTTACTTGGCCGCAGATGTTGATATGCAATGGCGGTGAATTGGCCGGCGGACCCACAGACTCTTGTGGAAAATGTGCCGGTGGACCTCTTGATTGCGGACTGTGCTGCGGGGGCGGTTTATACCCCACGCTGGATCCGCCTACGTTCCCGTGATACGAAACTTCCTTACCGTTTGGTCCGGAAGACGTACCAACTCCGGGACAGTCCCTAAATATGTGCAGAATCACGTACAGAACTGTTAACGGCACCGTTTGATTCTCTATTCGCCTAAATGATCGATGTTACGGTTCGAAGCGAATTAGATAACGAGTATCACTGTAATTTCCAAATGCGTATTTGAATTTCGAGTCGCTTCGAATTTTACTCGAACGAAAGTCTCGAAAGCAGTGAAAGTTTGAAATACTTGAAAGTACCGAATGACTTGAACTAATTTATGTAATCAAGAACTGTTAAGGCGAATTAACGTGTCCTTTATATAAAGTTAGTTTTTAACGAAAGAATAAATAACCTTGATTGAAAGGTAGCAAATAGCTCCAAAATCGTAGGATCGATTTCTCACCGTAACATCGATGCAGCTACAATTCGCGAACGATTTTTTCTCCTTGAACTCGATTTTCAACCGATCTGTGTAACAATTAGTAACTCTGATGACTCGACGATACTAAACGAACTAATCCACCCGTACGAATGATCTATTCGTGTAAATATCACGCGGCCATATCTGGACGTTTACGTGAATTAACCAAGTCGTGATAAAAATATGTACTTTGTCGCTCTAGAACCGCGTCAAGAAGCACACACACGACACGACGTTGTTTCTATCTTTACGCAGCTGAATAAATGGGGCCATATTTATGAGATCCCGTCTCGTGCACGATCATTATCGACAAACGGTAATGTGTACATCGCGAAACGTGAAGACGGTGGTAAAGAAAAGGGAAGCATTGGCGTAACTGGGGAGACTGGTGAATTTGACCCACTGTCGAAATGGTTCGAACCCTGGAGTTCTTTTAAATTTCCCTAGGATCTGTTTAAGTATGTATGGTACTTTGAAAATTTCCAAACCCCGATTCTAGATGTTCAAGTCCCTCGATTGTCAAATTTCCGGATCCACAAATCTTGAAATAACCAATTACCGGAATTTCTGAAAGCCTCGATGCGGTGCATCGACCCTATTAGCGATGGCGTGGGTTCAAATCCAGCCCAGGCAAAAATCCCAATTACGCCAATGTGGAGTCGCAAAATTTCACGGGGAGCAAGTAACAAAAGGGCACGCAACAACGAGAAATACACTGGTGTAATAAAAAGGAAACGAACATGTATGCGTAGTCTCATTCAGAATTGATACAGAACTGGTACACGATGGCATGCTAAACAAGATAACCAGCGAAGTATAATGTATAAACACGGTACGTGGCAAAGAGAGCGGAGAAAACAGGGACGAAAAGAAAAATTCGAATAAACAATCGGTACGAACGTTCAAGCACTCGACCGGTTAGGAAAATAATAAGCGTAGTGTCTTTCGAAAATCGCGACGAAAAATAAAAGCGCGTCGTTGAGTCGCAAGCAACGGCGTCGTTCATGGCGTCGCAACGACACACGACACCCCGGAGTGCCGCGTTTATTATCGTCGATTAGAATCGTCGACTCTTCAATGTCGGTCGGTCTGAAAATTAAATACAAGCTACTCTTGATAGACCCCGTACGCGTCGTTTAACGGAACACGCTTTCGTCTTCTCTTACGGATCGAGTCTGCTCGACGCGAGTTTACTCGTCGGTCTGATCCCCGCTGCTTCCGATCATAGTGCAACGCGAAACTTTTCAACAATTACGTGCATGATTCTTGGCGTTAAGTAACGGAATTACGCAACGATACCGGGTGTCCCGTTTTCATCGATCCTTGCGGAGAAAAACTGTTCACGATCAAAATTTATTTCGTACAAATCGTTAATCTGATATTGATGATTAACTTTGTCGATGACGCAACGGCTGCGTCACTGGTACGTGGCGTTCGAATTCCAAGAAGTACTGGACACGACAGTGACATCATTGGAAACCTTATAGCATAGAACGTTGATAATTATTGGACGCCACTGTCACGTTATGGGGTGTATGGAATGTTAATACCTACCGAACACCACAGTAGTGATATTGAGTAGGATAGTAGACGCCACAGTGGTGTCATTGGGAAAAACGTTAACAATTGACTTAGAATTTGTAACAACGATCGTCTAAAGTAAGAAAACATGTGTAGAATTAATTCGATATCTAAGCGGAAAGATTTGAACGGGACACCTCGTACATCCGACAGAAGCATCGAGCGATAATTATTCGCCTCATTACACGATAACAAATCATGACGCTTCCGATCGTTTCTGGCGCGGTAGTCGAATCGCTGTGACGCATTTCCGATGAAAACATGCGCAAAGTTAAAAAAAAAAAAGAACAGTTTAAATTAATTAGCGAAAAAAGGTATAAAAAAGATCGGAGAAAAAATATTGAAAGTTCGCGACGACCGAATACAACCGAGGATAACAGGATTGGTTGTATACCCGTTATGGAAGCGTGGCGGTGGACATTGTCGATACGGGTATTCCTTGTTGCCGGTGTATTGCTGTGGTATCTGAGCGTGTTGAGGGTGTTGATTATGGGGGTGCCATCCACCACGGGCGTGAGGGGGCGCTGGAGGGCGCGAGTGGGGCCCCGTCGGGGTACCGCCGTTAACTACGGCCCTGTAACGTCCCTGCATGCCCAAGCCGCGATGCTGATGACTTCCAGGGCCGTTCATTCCCTCCCCTTTTGTTCTGTCTCTTTCGAGTTTATTCCACCCTTGCTCCTTCTATCTCTTTCACGCCTTTTCGACTTCCTTCCCTCTCTCTCTTTCTTTCACCGGTTTTCTCTATCTTCTCTTTTCCTGGCTCGTACTCGTCGTCGAACGGCAGAGGTTAACCTCGCTGCACGCTTTCGTTCGACTTCGTACGACGCTTCTGGCCCTCGTTTTTTAAACCTCCACACGCCCCACGCGAGTCCTCCTCCGAGATATCGAACCTGGCGAGATATTCGAACGATGTTACGATGACACCGAGAAGGTTAGACGGACCAAGAGATTTCCACCTGACGCCGTTCTTTCGAAATGTCGAAAGAACGACCGACCACGCCGCCATGTTCGAGTGCTGCCAGCAAGGCAGGATCGACGCTACCAGTAGCGAAGGCCCCGTGCAATCGCTGAACTCTCTCTTTTCTAATTACGGTTTAACCCATTTGCGATTAAAAATTAATCTGTACGATCATCCCTCTCGTATAAGTTAGCAGAATTGACTTTTACATCTGTTTTTCAATAACTAGAATACAACACAACAAAATGCAGATGGGTTAACCGTATTCGATAAGTTTTACCAAACGAATGCATGTCCTCTATTATGAATTCTACGAAATTTAAAGAAACAAGCAATGCACGAATTCAATTTGGACCAAGTCGGTCACAGAAAATCGTCGAACGTGTAGAGAGTGTGTTTCAAAAACAAACATACCATGCAATATTTAATAACTAGAAAAATATATGCAGGGTATCTCAAAGATGTGCAGATTCGTCGTCGAGAAACAAATCGGAAAGTCCTTTACCGTTTTTCGATCCAAGTTTTCGTTTGCGAGATATGAACGACTGAAAATTGGACGTTCGGCATCCGGGGGCGTGTCCTTTAAACCTGGCGTGATTGGTCGAGCGGCTGTACACGTGATCGAGCGCAGGAACGCCCCGGAAGTGAAACGTTCAATCTTGAACCGCTTGTATCTCGGAAACGAGGCCTCGAATCGCAAAACGACAAAGGACTATTCGATTCGTTTTCCAACGGAGAATCCATAGCGCGCAACTTTTTCAAGATCCCGCTGATTCACTCGCGAACAAAATACGAAAAATCCTAGTCCGATTCGAGTAATCATTCGCATGCGTTTGGTGCTTGGCACTCGTGGCGACTAGTTCGGATGCGTTTCCGGGAAAATGCTCTCTCGGTCACGTAACCTTCCCATTTTCAATTTTTCCACCATTCCCGTTTCTCTCGCTCGCCGCTGGCAAGTTTTGCCTTCATCACGAGAACCCACGAATAGGAGCAACATCTGCTAAAATTTCAAGCAACATCTGCATTGATAATAAAATGCATTCGAGGTTCATTTTATAGGCTCCTTTTCGATGGTTCGTCGTTAAATAGGTGTGACTTATTGGAAAGCGTGATTTAAGCATTAAAAAGCTATGGGACACACAATCGCATGGTTATTAAAACTCGTATGTTAAGAATAATTCTAACTAATTAAATTGGATATTAAACGAGAGAAGCTTCTTTCGAGTAATAACGATAGCACAAAATATTACAGCAATTTGTTAATGCAAACACTGTACAAGAGTAAAGAAAGGTCATGCGAAAAGGTACAGAGGATGCACGTTAATAGACGTCGAGTTTAGTTAATGGTTCACCGATCTCTGAAAATAAATGCACATCGTTTATTCGATATTTAACAATTTTTTTTAAAATTCCACGCCGATATTGTGAGAGCAGGTATGTGCATTTCAGGAGAAAAAAAATGTTCACCTACAAAAATATTCAGCCGGGACAGAATTGTATGGGATAGGATGATTTCCTGGCTCGGCTGTGTACCCAACAGCGCAAGCTCTTTTATTCATTTTTTCGGTCGAAGGTAGCCAAAAGAGGGACAGAGAGTTGGCCTGCCACGATCCAAGTCCGAAGAAACGATTAAGTGAACCGGAATATCCAGGCCCCGTTGCTTTGGGCCAGCCTCTCTCTGGTTTTGCGCGGGCCATGGCCCCGACACGACCAAGAAAAATCTTTCGACGAACACCGACCGATCGTGGCGAATTTTTCGACGGAGATCCTCGACATTCGACCCGCGAATATTCTAAAAAGGGAACCTGGATCACCAAGGACTTCGAGGTTCTCGCCCGTGAAATAGCCTCAACGTCTTAGCTCTTGGGTTATGTGAACAATGATATCGATATTTTTCACTGATTATAAATTGGATTCTATTTATTTTTATGTCTTTGGGATATGTGAGATTGCTAGATTCCTAAATTTCAATAAGTGTTGAAATAAGTGTTCCGAATGTGGATTCGGAACAGTTCAAATCGACAGAGCCGTTCTATCTATCGCTCAGTGTCATCCACATCAAAGAAGATAATTAGCCATTCCGTTTCACAGCCGGTTCATTCGATATGCAAATGTTCCTTAGAACCGACTGTCACTTAAGAATCCAACGATAGGGAAACTAATTCATCGGCTATCTCAAACGTTCTTATCTCCCCATGACATATGGTATGTTCACCTGGTGTCCAGCCACCCTATACAATCTAACAGTGCCCGTTTGCTCCCAATACCGTGCTACCGGTCGACAATTTACATCGAGGCACACCTGATCGTGGAGACTCGTTTGAACCACCCTTTTGTGCAGTCGTTGTGCACGTGGCCCTTAACGAGAATATTAAAGCGACACTGTTTCTTACTCCGTAATGACCGTTTTTACGACAAGATAATTATTAAATTGGACTTTTATTGAAATTTATGAACGTTCTTTCATGTTTACGGTTTGAAGGGGGACGTTGAGTGCGAGTGGACGTTCGATGAAGGAATGTTAATTCTAGGGGAGAAAAATAGAGCTTTAGGGAAAGCCTCAAGTTCTTCCAAGCTTCAGACGCTAAGTCTTAAACTTTCCCATAAGGTTACATAGGTTCTCCATCAGTTCTAGGTTCAACGTAAGTCTTTAGGCTCTCCCTAGGTCCTAGGTTCTCTGTAGATACTTTACATTAGCCTCAGACTTTCTTCAGGTCCTAGGATCTTAAGATCTAAGTTTTCCTTAACTTTTTATCGGGGGACACAGGTTCTGGAAGAGACAACGAAGGTTTTGTCGAGGAAGGTGTACACGGTGTACGTTCATGGGTATGACCAAGAGAGGCCAGAGTCTCCTGGTGATGTGGCGAGCGGTGTCTGCGAGCGGCGAGAAACCCGTTTACCTTTAAACTCCTCTCCAGTGGTAGCGGCTCTCGAGAGAGAGTCGAGCAAAAGCAAAAACCGTCGAGACGAGGACGAAGGAGTCGCGGCAAGGAACGCGTATACCGTTCCAGACAACAATGCGACCAAAAGCTGGATGATCGGGGTCATGCGCACCCAGCTTACCTTTTTCACGCTCCTCCATTTTTGTTTATTATATCGTTCGAAATTTCTAAATTCCAAATTACTAACATTCTAACATTTCAAAGTTCCAGATTCTCGGTGTTCGAAGTTTCTGAAGCTCCAAATGTCCAAGACTCCAACTTACTGAAGTTCCAAATTCCCAAAATTCCAAGACCCCAAATCCCCACCCCTAAACCTCGAAACTCCTCAAATTTCAAGTTCCCACGCTTCGGTAACCCCAACTCCACATTTCCCTATTCTCCAAATGTCACCGTCCCTATTCCACCCCTCTATTTACAAATGCACCAAACTCTCCGGAAAGATTAATGCTCCACCACGAGTCGAAGAAGACATATAACAAATATTTCGTGAATGTGATGATCGGAAGCGATCGAGGTCCTCGAGGGTTAATTACATTTGCTCTCCTAATGCTCCAGCTAAGACGACCACGATCGGAGCGATTCTAGAGCGGATATCTGTAGGAACCGGACAACTCCCACGGGGTATGCTAGTATTTCGAGGAGCAGCTCACTAAAGTAGCCGAGATTCGACCTACACACCCGGGTTACGTACAAAGGCACGAAATTTATGCCGTTCAAGGAGCAGCTGGCGTTTTCGATTTTCCACCAGCTGGTGTTCCGTGTCTCACGAACGTGGCCGCAGACTTTCGTCGTCCACTCGACTAGCCCTTAAAAGCTCGGAACGATAAAGGGCGGTCCCTGGAGCGAGGTAACAGGTCCGTACACTTCCTTCGGCAGATATAGCACGGTCGTAAATTAACGTGCTACTAAAGTTTTTCAATTTTGGGACATCTTCAGAGTGGTGAAATGGAATGTTGTGAGTCACTGTATGACTCACATTCTTGTCTCGAATAAAAACAAATAAATTTTGATCACAAAACCTATTAGTAAACTTTCATTGAATTCTTGGTTTACAAATATCAAAACTTTATTCAAAACTTTCCAAATGATACCGAACTTCGATCATAATATAAATCCGCAGTGGCACATTTCAACCCAACAGTCGTGTTCTTTCGCTCGATTTAATTTACGACCACGCTATATCTGCTAAATCAAATGTACTCTCTTTTTCCCCACGTGAAAATAGTTGGGTACATTCGAATCCTCCAGGAATCGTCAACTCGAGAAAGAGAGGCAAGAGAACACCAAGGAACCGAGCTGCTCTCTCTATCGATCCAGCCAGCCTCGTATCACGAAACTGGCTAGCACCCTGGAGAGACCAAGTAACAGAGAGGGAGAGATCGAAGGGAGAAAACGCTCTGAGGGACCAGAGGAGAGAGAGACAGAATCGAGAGGAGGATAGAACGAAACGGGAAGAGAAATTTCCACTTTACTCCTCTCAAAGGATGTACTGGTCAGACGAGAGATTTTCTGTTTTGTTCTATCGAATTTCTCTCCCTGCTTTCCTCCCCTGTTCGCCTTCATTATTGTTGTTGTTGCTACTTTTAATGGAGTGGAGACGTGTAACTCCGCATTTTTGGTTTTAACATTCTGCATTTTTATCCAGGTGGACATCCTATTATTTTTTTTAACAAAACACTAGTGTCTAGATATGTCTTACAAGATTAGTTGTACCATTAACACCACGTGAAGAAGAAATTGAAATTGAAATTTATATTTTGCAGCAATGTTAAAAGAAATGGAGCGACATATTTGTAGAAACAAAAGGGTAGGTTGCTGTTACGGGTTCGGGGAGGACTGTTGCACAGAATCCCTGAAATCGGGAGTCAACAATTTCCTCTTGTTTCCCAAAAAGAACAATAGGCTTCATTTCGATCCGTTCCACGGTCGGTCTTTCGCTTTCGAAGCGAAAGATTACGCGGCCAGATAGTCGGCAGAACGATTGCGCGAATACGAACGGTCGACTTGCAGCCTTCGAGGAGAAAACGAGGATGCGTTAAAATATTCAAGGTCCGATTTCGAAGAGAAGACTCGGTGATCCTGAAGGATGCGTTTTATCGTGGGTCGATGAGTAACCGAACTTCCTCCGAGCAAATCGAATTCGTTCGACTCCGGGGACCAACGTGAAACTTCTACGGTGGACTATCGTTATATCGCCGACGATGTTGCACAAACGGAAGATCGCTGAAATTTTATATTGAATTTTTACAAATTTCCCTTATATTGCCACGGTATCATTACCTCGGTGCCTTTATTTCCACGTTGCGTTATACTCACATATTAAATCCACCTCTTACGTGTTACACATTCGTGTGAAAAATAATGAACAAGTGAAAAATTCAACGATATAAACGCATTCCAAAAATGAATGATTTCGAAGAACACTATACCTTCCTCAAAACATGTATTCTCACGTTACATTTAAGTTTCAGGAATTAACTTCTGTGACCTACTTTTTGAGGTTCCGTTAGATTTCACGGATTTAAATGACCCGCTTAGAGAAACTCGAAAATTCCATTGAGAATGAGTCGGAGCAAATTATACGTTAACGAAAGTGTGCCCGTGACCGACGAAAAAGTGAAATGTTTCGAACCTCTAGGCATAAATATTTATTCGAGTCTTTGTACACGTTGATAAAAACCGAGAAAGTTGCTGATAACGCGTGCCATATTACTTCGTCTTTTAAACAAATAACACTATAGTTCTCGAAGGTAATGAACCCTTCAAGCACAATTTTTTAATTTCTAAATATTGAAATATGCAAATCCTTAGATTAGTCAATTTCTGAATTTGTAAAATTAAAATGTTGAAGGATGTGCTTGATTCCCGAGACACACCCGTTAGAGGTTCATCGTACGTAAAGGTTTAACGCGACCTAATTTATGCAACGTGCACCAGTAACAGGTACACACGTTAGCCCTGCTGAACTGGATCTACTGGTTTCACGAAACAAACGAACCGGACTAACGTAACAATCCGGAAACGACAGCCTGTTCTGTCCTGATGATACACTATACACGTGTCGTTGCATCGTGTTTGTTTACGTGATACCATGAAAAAACTAGTACCGTAATTGAACTGGCGTTCAATAAAGGCTGGCTTTATTTCTTAGTCACAGCTGATGACTAACGATGCCCTTGGTCGTTGGGTTCGCTTTGGGAAATTAGCTTGATGACCTGGCAGAGTCCGACTACCATAAACTTTACGAGTCCTTTTAGTGATCGTACATAGGTTATTTCTTACTCACTGCCAACCGATAAACGTGACAGCTAAAAATGACTGAAACGTATTTTTGGAAAGGTTCTTTGTCATCGACTTGCTATAGGAACAATCACTTCCTCAAATAATTCACGGCCCCTACAGTATATTTTATTCGAAACAAAGATGTCCTTTGTTAAATATCTGGAAATATCACGGTTATTTGTGTATTATTAGGATTCACTAACAAGCTAAGGGGTTTAACTACGTTCGAATTGAGAACCAACGATGGATATGTATACTCCTAATAAGATGTTTAAAATTAGATTCCCTAGCTAATTAAGTCAGGATATAAAAATGGAGACAAACAGAGACAAAGGATCTAAGAATCCTCGACTCGTTTCCGAATCCTCATATTCCCAAACTTCCAAGTCCCCAAATTCCCAAATTGCCAATAAATATTTCAATAGGTTTCGCCAGCGTATACGTTTTTACAGTGCAGCCCCTCTCCCATGGACAACGCATGAAGCAAGCGCTGAACACCCGATGAGAACCCAACAACGAAGGTACCCTGGCGCCCCTTCTTTTTTTAGGGATCCCACAGTACCTGAGGACGATTGTTGCTTCGTGGGGAGAGTAAGGCCAGGGAGAGGACCAGCCCTCGAGGTCTGGCCACAATATCCATCATTATGGGGGAGAGGAAGGGAATGTCGGGGATGTTCGTCGTCTCTGTAATTCGCTGTTGCGGTATGCGGGCATGGTGACGCATACGGGCTACGTTTCTGAACCCGTACGTTCATTTCGCACGGGAGAAAAGAAAGAAATTCACCGACGAAAAACGAATCCCTTAAGGTCGCCTACGTTCTCAACCTCTTTTGTCAGCGATCATATGCGGGCGAGTATATGTGTGGTTTATGATTAAAGTGGATTCGAGGGGACCGAAAGGCAACCAGATTAATGGCAGTTCGTTAATGACGCTTTTATGGTGCAATTAGTTTTTCTAGAAACGGTACTTTTGGTATTATCAAGAGATTAAAGCCGAACATAGATTCTTAACGAATAAAAGCCCACGATCTGAAACTTGCTAACCTCTATTGTACGGTATTGTCTCTTTAAGTTCTGCCTGTGTTTAGAGGCATCTGAACTCGTTTGAAATTTCTTATTGCAAGACAATACAGGATGTTCTAGCTAACCTTCTTAACTTCGCTAAGGATTAAATCGCGATGAAAGAAAATTCTTATTTCTCAAGGTATACGAGGCTCGGGTTCAAGTTAGGTCAGAAAGTCAGTTCTACCCATGTTCGAGGAGGGACGATTACTTTACAGAGCGGGGACCCTTCCAAGTAAGGATACACGAACCGTAGATACCGTTCCGTGGATGGGCGATGTCCACTTCCTGAAAAACCCAGGTGGACCTGCGGCCTTTCTTTGGTTACCACCTGCCTGCCTGTTCCCTCGTCTACCTGGGTCTCTCATCGCAACAGGCTAGCCTGAGAATATCCTATAGAAACAGGCTTATTTCGAAATGTGAATGCTTGGACTGTAATTCTATGCGACTGATAAAGCGCTTTCGATTCCCCTAGCGACAATAGTCGTAAGTTTTACGAAAAGTACTGACCAGAAGTAAATGCACAAAGAAAATAGGTGTTCGTCCGAATAAAATATGAATATATGTGTGTATATGATTGTGTAGGTGCTGTATTTACTTAGACGTTAATTGATGATGTCCTAGATTCATCTGTTTCAACAAATGCAGTGACCTTGTATCGAAATTCCCTCATTAGTTCTAACCATCGAAATATCGAAATTCCATAATCCCAAAGGACCGTCCCAATATCCCAAGTCCCAAATTCTTAGAATTCAAAGTCCCAATCTCCTAATATCCCAAAATCCCCATCTCAGACCCACTCCTTTGTGATGAATATTTCGAAAGGACAGTAAGATAGCTAAATAAAGGAAATTTTACCTTTGCTTCGAAATTTATAGCCCAATATCGAACGGGACCCACCCAAAATCAGCCTGCGAGCCATTGGCAGGTCCCGATTCGGACTTAGCCCGATCCACAAGATGGACCTGTATACGCTAAAAATTACGCTATTAACTGTTCGTGCTCCAATAAAGGTTGGCTGTATTAATTTCATTCGACTGGTACGCATTTTAATTACCACGCGGTCAATTTGATCAACGGGAACGATGGCTACGGTAATTCGATTCATAGAACAGTTTTCGAAACGAAAGTAATGTACATATGTACATCGGAGTAAGAATATACCTGTTAACTAACCTTTCGGCTGCGTGTCAGTCGGTCACGCACACAAACACTTGGATTCAGCGACTTGCTCGGTTTACTACGCCGAAATAAGAACACCAAACAACGTTGGAGCGGATTTTTAAAACGGAACGAACCTCGTATGTATCGGGACTATCTTCAGTGGAGTGATTCCGGAGCCACGTATCGGGTCAAGCGGGCATCGAATGAAATTTAAATGGCGCTATCTGACAGAACCGCAAATATTTGTCGAGATTTCTCACGCGTTCGTTCGATCGCGGCCAACTTCACTGTCTACGCTACGATAACCGGTGAATGACACTCGTGGAAACGTCGTCGATCGTCGAAGCAAATATTCGTAGATAATACACGCGTTGATTTCGATAAAACATTTTTCAAATCGCTCACCGTCGCTTTTTACGATTCAGTGGTGTATTGTATGTGACAATCTCGTCCTTCGTCCGTGAGAAGGAAAACAAACGATGTATCGAGAGTACGCGTGTGAACGTAACTTTACATACATTGTATCGATGTTTCTCCGTAACGTTTTTACCGCAACACAAAGCACAAGACCTTGAGCAACTGACAAAGACACTTCGAAAGAGATAGCCGATAGATTTGAAACGTTGAAAAATACGTAACTATCTTGCACGGGGAGTAGCGTGTTTCGTTCGCTGGAAAAGAGATAAGTGCATCGCACGATATTCCCTGGTTAAGTCTGTTTGTTCGAAACGCGTGACTCGCATGGAGTTCGAGAGAAGCGCCGACTACGTAGCGAGAAAGAATCGAACGGAACGATCATCGATAGATAACCACCGTATAAAAAAAAAAGGAAACGTACTGACAACGCGAGCTACCCGTCAGCCTAACTCCCGAACGACGGCCGAGTCAATCGGAGGAACGAAACCTGCACGATGCATCGACCAAAATTAATTAACATATTTCAAAGTCGCGAACAAAAAAGCTTTAATGTATCTGACGTACAACGTGTGAAAATGATAGCAAGAAATTTATTAGTGTGAACGAAAACGAATTTGAAATTTTAATGAGACACATTTGAAATCACGCGTTAGGAAGTCTCGTTGTTTGTAAGTGGTGCGTACAAAGGAAAGCATTTCCGGTATACGTTCCGCGAGATATGAAATGCCCGCCGGAGGGCGTATCGATTCGGATAAAACATTCGTGGCCAAGTGTACTGTTTCTGAGCGTGCACTCGACTATTCGTACGATGTTCGCCTTTTTTGTCGTACATCTACTCCGCCAACGTTCCGACCGACCGACGATTCGGTCTTTGTCGAAAGAAGAACGGCAGAAGTAAGTTTTTCCTACCGTATGGGGTAACACTCCCGCGTCGCTGTCATGCCTCGATGTCACGATTGCTGTATGCGACCGGTTGAATACACAGACCACGACGACAGTATCAAACGCGCATACACACTGTGACACCGTAGAAGGCACACGCATGTATGTACGCACCCGCGCACCAGAGCACACACGCGCGCGTACCGTGAATCAACCACCACCGCGCGCTTTACCACGAAACGCACAACCTCACCCGATGGTGGCGCGCGACAGACTGAGACGAAACGCGCCGCGCGAGAATGGAAGGGGTGGGAGCCGAGTGGTGGGGGAACGCCATTGATGGTGGGGGAGACCCGTCGCAGGTCCGTACCATGCGACTACGGTGCCCCGGCCCTTTCCCTACGACTACGATACGGTCGATAAATGCTCCGTCGACGGGGGTCGATTAGATTTAACGTTACGCTTTTTTCCGTTAGGATTATCTGTATTTGCGAACATGGAATGTTGTAACGTTAAATATAACTAATATTGGTAGTTACGAATAAAATGATTCCACTTTCGCAAATTTACAGTTATGCGTATTACGTTAGGCTAGATGATGTTTGTTTGTTGAAAGATATAACTCGAGGTATCAATAACAACATTATCGCAATATTTTATAAGAATTGTTGACAACGTGAATACGAGGTTCCATCCGCGTCGATCGAGAATCGATCCTATTCGATCTGATGTAACATCGCGAACGTTTCTCACCAACAAATGGGAAAAGAATAATTGATCTATCGCGTAATCTATACGCTCGTGTGTACGCAATAACGTTATCGATCGAAAGTAAACGTAAAAGTCTAGTGACGGTGCTAGTAGGTGAGACTAGATCGAACGGAATACCGTACGTCTTTACGCGTCACCTACTTCGATACGAATCGCCTATGATTTGTTTAAAAAATTACCCATTGTCGTAACCATGGTATCGCGCTGTACCATACATCCCTGACTCCTACGGGGTTTAATATCGTGAAGGGTAGTCGAGAGGAAGGAAGATAGGGGCGACCCTAAAGCGAGGGAGTGCTGATGCTAAAGCTGCGAGCACGAAGGGACCTTCAAATAAAAAAAGGTAGGACCTACCGAGCGAGCGAGCGAACCAGTGAGAGAAAACGGGAGAGAAAATCCGGTCCCCCTTCTTTCGAGACCAGGGAAAGGCCGCACCCACTCGGTTCTTGAAGATCATACTGGGTCCCCGCTGGCACAGCCCTGAGCATGTAAGTAAACACGCCAAAGTTCTGGTGCCTCGACATACAGCTAACATTTTCCACGAGGCTGGATATCCGTGAACGAGTGGTCACTCGCGTAGACGGAACCTCGAAGACCCTCGGTTACGAAGAACGAAAAGAAGAACGCAAATTAGGTATAAAAGCAGGAACCTTTTGAAATTCAACGAGAGAAATTCGAATACTTTCTAACACGGGAAGAGCATCGAAGGGACGAACGAGAGCCGTGCAAGTCTGACCATTGTTACTCCGATCACACGATGCTTGCACAACGTCCACGAAGTTGCGTTATGAGGCAGCAATAGCTTCTCCTCGTGTTTAAAGCGAATTCGTGTCGTCTGCGTCATAACGTTATATTATAACGTTATTTGAATGTAAGATAATCAGAATGCATACGCTTGGCCAGCAAGTTGGTCACTCTTAGGTTAAGCCAAAGTCAACACGTGGCAACACCGCGCTACAGCTGTCATACGCGTCATGCATCGAGCCAAAGCTCAACTTATTCAATGTACTACAGACATACGTATTTTATAAGAGTTGCTACATTCTTTTTCTGTCGAAACACGATACAACGCCGTTCAAACTTCGATAGCGACGACGTCTGCTCGATCGTGGAGAAAAATTATTCCTCCGTCAAAGAACAGTGTCGTACGATTTGGGATACCCCGGTGTTCCCTCGTAACATTCTCATGCCATCCGCTTCCCTCTCCCAAAATCCCAGACGGGAAAGTGAGTTTCGGAACATGATTGTTAATTTTACGTAACGTACAGCTTGCTTGCTTGCTAGGAACAAGTTTCCCCTCCTGCTTTTACCCAGATCTCTATCCAATACCGGACTCGAATTTTCAGGGCTTCAATTTCCCAGAGACGCTTTAAAGGTGCAAAGGTATTACTACCGAAATCTATTCATTTATGCTTTGGATATAATCACGATGGATTTCAAACCAGAATGATTTAAAATGCAACGATAAAATTTTGTCGACACATTCTACGTCGGTCACTTGATATTTATCGATACATCGAATTGTTGATAACATTTACCGATATAATAATTCTCAGTAACAACGGCTCTGGTAAAACGAAAGAAAAGCCGAAAAAGAAGTTGTTAATTGTTGTTCAGGAGCGACCCAATATGGGTGCAGCTATATTAACTTTACGACAGGAGAAAGAGGGAACCGGGAGAAAAACAAAGAGAGAACGACAACGAGAGAGAGGATGAAGGGATAGGGTTAGTCTGTATCAACCGTGCACCCTTATCAATTGGAAAATTGGTGCGTGCAGTGGGAGCGGAAGAGGAGGAGACTCGACTATGTTCAGCGTTGGAGGGGAGAGAGGAACGATTAGGTTTACGCGCCTGCCAGGGACGTACGTATCGAAGGGGCCTCGCGTAGCTACGGGAACGATATCGGGTTCAGTTTGTTTTAACGATCTGCATTGTCTATGCACCCTCACGAATTAGGAATTTCAAACCGGCTACCCGATGAGCTGGTGGCAAGAAGGGTGCTCGTACAAAAGCCAGGGGCGTATCCAAGGAATAGAAGGGGGCCTTTGTGTGTACGTTGAGAGAATCAAAAGAACCAGCAAGTGAATCAGCGAAAGAGAACGAGGGGAATGGTGACGGACGGAAAAGAGGGAGGAAGAAGAGTGACGAGGCGCTTAGGGCGCATGCGTCACTCGTCGTGGGCGTCGGGAATGTGTTGACACGAGAAGCCGAGAGAACGCTGTGCCTCACTAATGCCACGACGCCCGTGTTATCGTCGATACGGTTCCCGTACTGCGGGCTCGCCTTGTCCTCAGAAAATCTGGGTCTTCGACTTCCATCCTAACGACGAAATCGGGGCTCTGTTGTTGACGAGGCTCCAATCTACTCTATCGCTACCAATGATTCAGAAACTGCTGCGTACACGATAAATGTGACAAATATAAATAAGCAGTATTTTTTCAAATATTTTACTTTATTGACTACTATTTTGCCTGTAGACTTCAGAGCTTCGGAACTTGCCCATAAGATTTTAGAAAGTCCATAATTATACGTACATTTTGTGAACCTGGATTCACCGTACACAAGGATAATAACAGCGCTATTAATTATTTTGCGAAGACTCCGTCCAACAACGTCAACTTAAATTGGCTATAGAGTTCATCATTTCTAATATAACTTTTCTCGATGTTCGTCGTTGCTAAGGACCTATTTTTCATGAAACTTTTATCCGATGTTTAGAGACGCGTATAACAATTTTCAAAGTTGGCACGAGGCTATAGGGAATGGTGTTTCGTAAAAATATATGTTGCTCTCCACGCAGTAAATTTCTATGAGGTTATGTTCGGTCGAAGCTGGCTACCAGAGACAACCATATAACTACATTGTCATTACCTTCATGATGCTTTAGATACAATAAATAACGCTAAGCAAATAAATATGATCTATAAAAACACTTTTAGTAAATTGATAAACTATGTTTGCTATGTTACATAGTGTTAGGCGTAGAATCAGGACTGTCCCTACAGTTCGTGAGGCCCAGAGCAAAAGTCAAAATGCAAACTTTGACATTTATATTCTCTCATCTGGCGCTAAATTTCAGTATTAAACTAGATTAGTCTGAAGGATGCATCCTTGTTCTTTATTTACCATATTCGTTTGTTAAAATGACCCTTAGTTTGATTACTTCACTCATTTTTATGAACCTGAATATTTCAACGACGGAAATTAAAGTTTTAAAAAGAAGACAATGATGTGGTAGCACGTAAAAAATTTCAGTCACCATTATACTGCAACGTATGAACTTTTATGGACGAGAGTCTTGCACAACCACTGGTGAAAAATTCTATGCATTTATGAGTACAGACTTTATAGAGAGCAGTAAGAAGAACGCGATTGTTGCTTACAACTTCTGCTTATTTGAATAACTAAACGGCATGCTCGAATCTTCGCAATTCACAAACACATTATTTACATGACACTAGAACCTAACAGGTCTTTGAAAGAAGATGTATTAGACAGTGTCCCAATTAACTCAACTGTAATAATTTTAAGTATTTGTAAAAAATATTTTAGCGATTATATTTAAGGAAGGAAGCTGGGTTATGGGTTTAAAAGTTACATCAAGGTCACGTATTCCAACCCTTGTTTCTTTAAATGAAACTACATATATTTTTCAAATCAATCTATAGTTTGGTACATCTTGTGTACAAGTATAGTAGGGAAATAGTATTATTAAATTTAGGAAAAGAAAAGCTTGAGTTACATCTGTACACATATACAAACTAAAGATACAATGTCATTACATGTCACATGCGTTTCATAAATCACTAATCATTAATTAGGTATCGGTACTATTGCGACCATGAATGGGTGCGTTAAAGGTATAATTCGTTTAATCACAATATTCGTGTCTGTATTCTTTTTCGTCGCATGTATTGTCAGCAATGAGAGTATGTATACACCGGGTACAATGTATTGCAGCTATTTTGCGCAAATACAATGAAAGAGGGAAGCCCGAAAACAGATTCAAAAGAAAGCTCTGCTACGTGTACGTACTTTCACCAACATGTGAATGCACGTCGGTATTTGCACATACAAATAAACCTATGACTCGTGTACGCATACATACGCGAATATATGTAGGTATATGTACATAGCTCTCAATACGAGCGAAATACGTAATAAAAAGGGAACGCATCGAAGAAAAATCGAAAGTATTACAGGTGCATCGAGTATACTAGCGAACATCGTAGGCTTTCCTAGGAAAAGATTTGCGAATTTGATAAATTCGAGGATGTGAGAACTTGGGAGATTCGAGGATTTAGAAATCTGGAAGTCGAGAAATTTGGGAATTTGAAGACTGTCAAATCAAAATCAAAGGCAATAGGATTGGAGTCTCTTTTGTCTACCCTTGTTTTTAACGAAAGAAAGCCTACGTTGCACCCGAGTGTACAATCTCTGCTTGTGCGCCTAAGGTACTCTTTCCACGTGAATGTGCATCCTCTGTTTACGAAGGACACTTATCAAAAAATCGAAGGTGGGGTATCACAACGAAAGCCAAATACGATCTGAGCGGACAAAGAACGCTGGGCGAATGCGTATCTAATGGTGGGGGGTAGAAAGGAAGGGAATAACGATGGAGGGGTTGGCAAACCTTTTTAAAGACGAAAAATTTCAAATTCAGAGGAGGAACTTATTGATAAAATTCTACGGAAATAAAAAGCGATGGAAGTGTCGAGGACAGCACACCGTCTGGATGGAATAAATACAGGGTCGAGCGAGCGAGAGAGACAGAGAGAGAGAGAGAGACAGCGCGCATCGAAATTTCGGAGGGAAAACTCCTACCTTTTACCGCGATAATCTGGGATTTTCAGAACGATGTCATAGCAGAGTAGGTTGGTTGCTCTAGGCGAAACCGACGGTCGGCGATGGCCGTGCAGCTCACCACTGAGAACACTGAGGTCGCTCCATGTCTCTCACTCGACCCAAGCCACGACCCCACCCATTACGGGCCTGCTAATATTCGTCGAGGCTGTGTATCAAACCATAAACCACTATGTACGTTCATATGATTTTATTTCGCCCGTAAACCACCACAGATATCCGCTGATATTTCGCGTAGCGATATCTGCGTCGCAAGATTATCAGCGTTCTTGTACACTGACGTCAAACGCTTTCACGAACTTCGTGTATCTCGCCGTAGGTTAATGGCGGCACCACTTGCTGGTCGCAATAGTCGCGTTATTCTCAAATACGATTTTGTGGACAATTTCCTTTTTCTTTTATTCGGTATTGCTTATCGTTCAACGATAAGATATAATTCACGGCTGGATTTCCACTGATGTTGCATCTAGGAGTAAATTTCTTGTTATCCTTCTTGGTGTTGCTGTTCCACCTTGGACGTAGCTGCTGCATCATCAGCGTATGCACATATACATTGTTCGACGAGTTTAAGAAAATTTCTGTAGAGGGAGAACGATAAGCACAGGGACGTATTTGTTATAAGGTTCAAACTAGGGCTCAAACTCTCTATCAATTTCGAATAATTAATTTGGTACTCATATTAATTTTGTTTAATTTTCCATTTTGAATTAAATTGATCTTATGACTTGTAAATACTAATACGTTTATTTGAGTAGGACTATCATTTGTCGAGACTTTATGAATAAATCTGAAGGGCAAGATTCGAATACTGAAGCTTTATTTACACAAATTCGCCTGTTACTTTGGCTTAAATAATTAATTCTCTCTACATACATAAGTCTTCATACTAATATAAAAAAATAATTCATATTCATTACAATGCCTGTATTAAACGGCCCTGGAAAAACAGTTTACGTTCCCCACCATATGCATCCATAAACTACTACTTCTCCTTTAGTTCCTGTATTATTTATGAGTTACTTTAGGTAAAATTTAAAAACTCCATCTCTTGTCTTAAATGTACTAGCCATTATGTCAAAAATTATTTCAACTATAAAAAATACGTTTACAAGTTTGTAAAGTAAAGCAATTTCAATCTCTCTGACAGCCATTATTTATAGGTTATAAAGGAATTATACGCAAACATTACGTACTCGATACTTTTTAGAAATTCTTTTTAAATATTCCAAGATACATGGATTTCTTATTCATCTTATGTAAAGATAATCTGATAAACAAGGAAGGAAACGGTAAAGGGTGTAAAACCATTTCTAAATTTCAGTTTCGTGTCACGAGATGTCGTACTTTACCATGTTTGACCAATCGCTGTGCCTACCTTCCGATCGTTATACACAATACCAGTTTATTTAATGATTTTATTACAAAATATAACAATTATATATATTAACGAGTTATAGAAAATGAAAATGCATTTATGATATGGGAAAAATTTCAAAATTTTATTTCTATGAATAATTTAAAGGAAAGGTAACGACGTTTACGAAAAACGCCGAAAACATCCGAAGAGAGAACGACGTGATTGGATGACAAGGGTCACGTGAGCTGGAACGCTTTTAAGTATTGGTCGAACATCTATGGTGGGGGACGTTCATAATCCTTAAGATAGGCTCGCGTCTTCACAAAGGTAAGAGACAGTGTTGGGGAAGGACCGTGCTTACGCGCACATAGTTTATGAGTTCGATCGTAGTATCCGGTTTCAGTGAGTGTTGTGTGAGTTGGCGAAGCAGTAAAAAAAAGAGGTTAAAGTGAGAGGAAGAAGAGTCAGAAACTGACGGGCGCTGCTTGGGCGGATGATTATCAGTTTTTACAACAACGAATACATTCAACACAACGTTTACACAAGGTTGACCTCGTAAGAATTAAATTAAATATACATGTTATTAACGCAAAATAATCTAAAAGTCGATTTTATGTCTTTTAACATGAACAAAGCATTTGTACTAATACAAAAGGTTAAGAATTACTTTTATCGAAAGTAAACGAACTTAAAGGAAAAAGTAATTTTTAATGCGGTATGAAGTTTGTAGTCTAACGTATACAAGCTTTGCTGTAAAAATGCAGTGAAGTTTTCGGAAATGTTTGTATTCAATGATTTTTGTAACTGCGCAATAATCTCGTGATTCAGGGCAAATGGGAAGGGGGAACGCGGAGGAATAAACTTGGTGGGGTACCCCACAAATCTCTTGCGAGTAAATCGCTATCTCGCCCCGATTGTTTTCAATTCTATTACACTTCTTATTCATGATTTTTGTTAAATGGATCATGTTCGATATCTGTTAGTTATCTTTGGTAACACTTTCTTTTTCTTACCGAATACAAATTTCATATGCGTTCAAATTCTCTCACTTTTTTCAACGCAGCTGGAGGGGCACAAGATGGCCGACACGACTTGTTTGTTTTCGCTACTTCGCACGGAGTTCTCAGGAAATCATTATCGTTCGATAATGGAACTTATTTATTCATCTTTTTACACTGTGTGTATTACTTATGTCCATAAAATTTGGAAATCATCGAATTTTTTATATTTCTCAAGTTCTTTTAAAATACCCCGGTTTCTAAATTTAAAATTTCAAAATTTCGGAATTACAGACGTTGATACATAAAAAGATACACTCGGATTACCGCTAGATCTGGACCGAGTTTTTTTCGAATTTGCTCCAAATCTTGAGTATGCAATATATTGAGATATCCGCATATCCCGAATGGACGCGAGTCCTTTCCATCTTCTGTACATACCTGTCGATGTGTGTTATTTCGTAGACAACTGACGCAATTCGTCGACCGTGTGTACTCAGGGTTCACAACTCCATTTTTTGGAGGAAGGTTTTTGAAAATCCGTTACTTATTACTTTCTAAGAAATCAATACCTTCCGTATGATGATTAGGTGCTGTAATTCACATCATTGTTGTACTAATTGTGTGCTTTCCATTCCCACTGAATTGGTTCAGGCAAAACTGACCTACCTTTGTACATGATTAAATCGATCTTTAGATCAATATGGTGCAAAAATCGTATATTATTATTTGGTACTGAACACGATTTTCTTGTCCCTTTAATTCTCATGCTTAATTAATCTCTTAATTAGATATAACTGATCAACTTCCTAGTACATAGTTTTAAAAAAATTGTAGCCTTCAAATGTATGTTTATTTAAAAAAAAAGAACTATTCGCATTTATTCTGAATAGTACCAATCTATTCACATAAGCGAAACGTATTCTTTTGATAAAAAAACTTGGTTAAGAGATTAATTGTAATATTTGATTTGACCATGCATGAGATTAAAGGAAACAATTCATTTTGCAGACGGGTTGGTTGACTTCGTGAGCGATAAAAAAGTCGAAAGTACGATAAACGAGCCATGACGAATTCGGTACCAAAATTGAACAACAAAGTTGAGCGGCATGGATCGCCAAACATCGGCCTCGAGCGGCATCATCACCGTTCCAGTGCAATAAAATCATCATCTACTTACTTCCACAATGGTGGAAGGACTCATGGCAGAAATTCGACTGGTAGATTGAGCTGCAGCCCACATTTTTCGTCTAAGGGTTCAAGAAATTCGCCGTCGCGGTACGAGTATAGTCCGCGTGGCAGTCCAACAAATAGCTTCTACGCGGGTGCAAAGTTCTCTGAACCGCCGTCTCCTGCGAGCCTTCCCAAACCGCCCAGCCATTGGACTACGAGACTGATGACCAGTTGTCAGCAATCTGACAGGAGTTGCGATATTTCAAATCATCTTAAGATAATTCTAAACGTCCAAGCCTGATACCTAGAGACCAATGGACCGCTAAGAACGGTTACCAGCTTCTAAGAAAAGCGAAAGAGACACAGGTACGATATTATCGTCTCACCTCTTGGATTAAGGATGTATTTTTTTTCTCTTGTATGTGATGTGAAGCTGCTCGTTTAACAAACAGACAGACAAATGAACAAAAGAACAAAAGTGTTTACATGAGAAGAACTGCGCGATAATACAATCTATAAGAAAAGACGATAAGAGTAATACGCGAATAGGTAAACAGAAGGCACCAGCGCCTTTCAGTTTCTCATGGTACAGATACGCTGAGTGTGAACACCATGATTTGTTCTCTAAGCTATTATACAAAACATTAAGCGTGAAAAGACGCAGGTGCGTCTGCCCCGCAAAACCGTGATTCAAGTATATGATATAACTTCTAACAATTCTATTATGCGCCGTCTATGAAGATATAAGATGTATGTATTTTAGATTATTATTATATACGATTAACTTGCAGAGACGCATACACATACACATCTACTACACAACACTCTGTTGTATTATTTGTTTGACGAAATGGTACGAAGACATAGGCAAAGCTGCATTAGCTACTTTTAGAGACGATAACTTTTCCTTTTTTTTTTCTTTTTTTTTTCATCTTAAGATCAAAATTGCTACAATTCAGCACCATAAATCATGACAGTGTCTTTTATTCTTTTCTGTTTTGTCCATAATTCTTTCCAAAATAATTACTAAAATCTATACACGTTTTGCTAACAGGATATGTATGTTGATTACTATTTTTCATCATTGAGAAATACTTTACAGTGTATAAGGGGTAAACTTTAAGCGCGTTGCATATATTCATCTGCTGCTCTTTAGCATAAACCAAGATATTGATTCAGTATGTCTTTAATTGGTAATTAATTAACATTTCTTCCCCAATCTCTGTTAAGATTATCATATTCTTCTTAGAATTTATAATTTCAACGAGTCTTAAAAGGCATAATCAAATTATCCTTACAAGATCTTATATGAGAAAAATTTTGGTTTCTGTTTATCTTCCTCTTTTTATCGAAGGTATTCTTATTCATTTCACAGCTTTGCAACACTTTTGCAAAGCGATATATGTATAAGATACAAATGACGAATTTCCAGTGTGTATACAAATGGATTAATTTTTTGAAATTCGTACAATTTATTGAATGAATGTGATCTATTTGAGTGGATGCTGATGAACATGATTTGGTATGAATGTTGATGAATGAGATTATTTGTGTTTCTTCTCTAAAACTCGTGATTAAGTAACATTTGCGCTTAAATTAACAAAGTTTTATTATATACTTCTACCAATGAAAAATTTGGGATTCATTTTTATATTGTTTAAATGGTGTGATTAAGGAAAATCTTGTTTGTCACAAAAATTTCAGTACAGAATTCGACAAATTTTTTTTTTTTTGTTTCAGCTATAAATGCAATATATATATTTCAACAAATTTTTTTTTCTTCCAATGGTATTGCATTATAAAATGACAGCAGTGGTTTTTAATTTTTTTTTTTTTTTTTTTTTTCAATTTTTGTCTGTTCTTTCTTTCTGACCTGAAAAGCACAGATATATTTAAACATGTAGACTGACCAAATTTACTTGAGGTGGTGTTTTAACTAATACGTTATTTTTCTTTTTATTCTAAAGAAGGCATCATTTTTTTAAATTACATTGGTTTTGTTCTTCCCTTAGTATACTATTTTTTTTTCTTCGTTTTGTAAGTTAGTTGTAAGGTAAATTACAAAATAAGTTGGTGTATGTATATGCAGATCTCAATGAATGCATTCGTGCGTGCGTGTGTCTCGTGTGCGCGTGTCAGAGAAGATAGGTAGCAAAATGTGCAATTTTGAACTTTCAATTACTTTCTCCATCAGATCGTGGTCCTGTATAACGAAATTATCAATCGTATCTATAGCATTTGACAGCTGTGCATCATGTTTAAAATGGTTGACAGGAGTCCTGACGTAAAACCTAATGCTTCGATTCGTTTCGATCAACAACCGGTTCTCATCAATCTACCACCTCGGTTCGTTCTCTTTTTTCTGTCTACTAAAACGTTGCCGTGCAACGGCTTTACTCATGATAAAGTAGAACAGAAGTTTCGAGGAAAAAAACAGAAATAATCCGTCTCTGTTCCTCTCCCTTTCGTGATTCGACCATTTTTACGTTCGAAATTAGGAATGCTTCGAGAACGTTTCTCTTAAACTTGTACAAGGAAATGCTTTCTTTTCTAGCACACGCGTGAGGTAATCGATCCGTATGTTTGATAAAATTAACCAGTTTTTGCTCTCGACGGAAGAGGAAGCGTCTGAACTGTGAATGGAAAAATTAACTTCGTCCGAAAATTTAGATTCTCTCGTTTCATTTGATCCGATAATTTTATCATAGATCTATGTTATTGTTTTTCTTCTGAAAATCACTTGGCATTTCTCCTTTGATTTGTACAAAATTTATTTCTCTTTGGCCGCTAGGAATTTTAGTATTTTATCTAGTAGGGAAGTGCGGATAGTCAGATTTGTCTGAGCGATCAGATCTAATTGGAAAAAGTTGAACAGTTATTCAAGGTTCGTACAGAGCAGTTGCGTATGCGCGAACAAGCATGAACGAACGTTCGCAGGTTCGCTTTATCATCTAGCGATCATTTTCGAAAATTGTAGTTCCATGGGATTGACAAAATTGCTGCACACTGTTCACGCATGCTCGTCTAATTTGTACCGAATATTCGTGTCTGTCCAACTTTTTCTAATCCCGTAATCGGACACCTGAACTCTACTATTGTCCAGTGATTATTTTTTTAAGCTTTTCGAATCGGGTTAGTCTTTTTCTAATTCGGATTGAATCGTGTAAATACGTGTCAGGGATCGAGTAAAATTTCTGGAAGTGCTGTTAGGAAATTTATTAAGGACGTGAGGTTGAATAAAAAAAAAATTGAAACACTGCCGTCCTGTGGGAGATTGATCGAATATTAAATTTGAACGGTACAATGGAGATCGTCTCACGGACGCCGGATCTCGTTTTGCGAATTCTGTACATAATAGACACGGGGGAAATCGTGATTTCGAGCAACGTTTGTAAAAAAAAAAATGAAAAAAGAAAAACGTAAAAACGAATGTTCATGTATAAAGATTTAGTGTACATATACGAGGAAAACGGCAGGCGTGTATTATGTATATATACATCGTATACATATTGTAAGGGAAAAATAATGATCCTCGGTGTGGCAACGGCGTTTTGTTCCGTTCCGATCGAGAGCATCAAACTAGGATTTGGATCTTACAGCAATATTTCTGCTCGAGTCTCGTTGAGAATCGAAAAATAGTCAGTTTGTGTGTGCAAAGAAATTATAAAAACAGAAAGGAAAGATACGGGAGTATGAAAGATTGCCCAGGTTGATCGAATGATCTTCGAGGTCAGGAAAGGGAAGGGCGTTCTTGAACTGTATAAGAAAGAAAGATGGCGTCAAGAAATGGCGCACACGAAAGCGTGTACGAATTACAAAGTGAATAATCAACCAATCGATAATATTAATTTTAAAAATGATAAGAAATTAGCTGTGATGATGACCCTATAGGTACTACTAATTTTTAATTGGTAACTGATCAACATATATATATATATACAACATATATATATTATATATTATATGTATATGATTAAACGATAAGGTGGGGTATAATTTAAGAGGAAGTGCAAGAACGATGATCGTTCGCGATAGATAACGCGAGAGGCAAAGAAAGATAACACTAGTGTGTTATTAATGTTCCGTTAAGTCGGAAATAAAACATAACGGGGTATGTTTTTCTTTGTCCAACTCGGGGGGGGGTCTCTGTACCCGGCACTATCTTCAAGCGTTTACTATTAATTATCCTAAAATCTAGCAATTAATTTACGCGCGATTGTGGAACACAAACAGAATGCTCGATGATAGCGTTAACAGAAAAACTAAAAAAGAAGTGGGGGGTGCAATGTTTTCCGCGACAAGAACGAGAATGATAGAAACAATATTGTTTAGGAACTCTATCGAGTACGTCCATCTTGTGTGTGTCGTAATCCACCTTCGTGACTTTAAGATGAGAATATAGTTAGTAGTTCTAATTATATATATGAGCCAACCAGAGAACTTGGGTCGTTTCGAAAAATCAGATCGAGGTCGTGTGGAATCTTATCTTTGAAACGTGCTTCCGGTCGCGCACATCTCTGACATACATTAATACGCTTCTTTCCGTTTCCGGTTTACACGAATATTTTCCGTGAACCGAATCTAAAAGTGTAACACTGTAAACGAAGAGAAGTGACTCACCGTTTTCCAAAATGAGGGTTGCGAAAAAAATGATGAAAAAGGGGATGAGAGACGATCCACACTCGGCTGGCAATTATTGTGATATTGTAACGTACAAAATCGTTCGTCGCGAGTTACACGAAAAATCGAGGAATAATCGATAAGACAAAATTAAGATTCTCGTGAAGGCTTCACGGATGTGTCATGGTTCTATTCGAACGAAAAGAACAAAAGTGTTGAGTCTTGTGTCTGGTTCACGTTAACGCGGTAAAAACTTACCTTTAATTAAAACATCTGTGATCTGTCTCGTTTAGTGTTACCAGTGTATGCTCAAAAATTATATTTTTATAGTATAATTATTCTATTCGGAATTTCCAAGTTCCTTGGGGTCTGATCAGTAAGATACTTGTATTAAATTACTATTCGATTTTTAATTTGCCATAAGTACCATTCGACTCTTATAGATCTCATTTGAAGACGCTTTTAGAAATCCATTGTGTAACCTTACACATTCTTAAATTGAAGTTTTCAAAGTATCATTTTCAGATCCAGTAATATCACGTTATATTACACATTTACAGAATCTAAACTACCAATTCGAAACTTTGTGTCGTTAGTATTATTTGCTACGATTAGCTTGTTCAAGGAAAGTTAACACTTTCCTAACTGTGTAATATTACACACTCCAGAGAGACAATCTCTGTTACCCTGGGATCTAACGTGTTAACGCCCATAAAATACGCTTGCGTTGATGTGAACACGGCATTACGAATTATCGATTGCGGTTACTCAATGCATACACACACACGTAGAAGAAATACCGTGATGCATCCGTCGACGAACATTGTATGATGTACAAGAGCACATACGAGCAACCAAATGTATGTGCTGTTGTACGTCTAAACTTCATCCTACCACACGTATCTTCGTACCTTATTGACAATTTTCTTTTGCTGGTCTCTTTCGAAAGTTAATTGTGAATTGTAATCATATGCTTTAATCGAATGGTTCAGCTGTAATGTACCGTTATCGAAACAAACGTTTCGCGTTACATGCTTTTGGTTTTGTTGATTTGTTACGTAGGGTTGTTCTTCTTTAACGCAGTCGAATTTTTTGTTAATCGTGTCGGAACATGCGTTTTTTCGTTTTACGAATGTAAGGTTAAGGGTTTGGAGCTTCCATGAAAACAGACGGGATTCTTCGTACCGTCTTCGATTCGCCTAAGGGTAAAAAGGTATTCCTACGGATTCTTTCGATCGAAGCTAGGGTAGAGATTGTTACTTCTTCGTTTCAAGGCGAATTCTCAACGAATTGGAAGTTCTGTTGCGTTCGAGTATGTTCAATGTGCGTGCACGATTATTTTTCTTAAGCGAATAATTTTGAATAACTTTTGGTTTCTTTTGCTTCTTTTTTTTTTGTTTTAATTTTTTAATTAGGTTTATCGAGGTGTGCTCTTTGTTTTTAAATCATTCGCGTATTATGTAGTTTTAGGTTAATGACATTGGAAAAAAAAAACAATTTCATCGTCTCTTTTTTCCGATTTACTTTGATAGGTATTTTGTAAGATTTAAGATCGGTCAAATTTGGTCAGGCGAAATTTCACGTTATATCTAAAACGAACTTCGATTGAGTTTTTTATTGTGTTTCACTTTGTATATCTTTAAGGAAACTTCGTCTGTGCATGGAGAAACAAACGCTAAAGAGCAGAGAACAGAAAATCCCCGTACGAATTTTGCATATCCTTACTCAAATTCTCGTTCAGGAAAGAATTTACCGGCACTCGTCGAACGTTCTTTAAACGAACAAATAAAAATGATACAAAGTTTAGCGGTCGATACAATGACGAAAGTACACGCGGTACAAAATAGACGAGGGCCGCTTATTGAGAACAGAAACAAAAAATGGAACCAACGTCTTCGAACGACAACGTCAAACAACTACAAAAAATCATCGCGTCGCGTCTCGAAGCGTTCCTCCTCAAAAGTATTTTTCACGAGGAGACCTCGGGACGCGATACGTGTCTCAATATAATATATATCGTGTTTTATTGATTTTTCATGCGATGCGAGCAAAGCAAATGAATGAAAATCAACAAGCTCATCGATTTCATACGGAGCGCACTGATCATTATACAGGGACACAAAACACAGCCACACGAAACACTATGTCGATTAATTAATTAAGCCTTAAATTTAGAATTAAGTTGAAAGGTCTGAGAGAAGCAGAGACAGGGAAAGGTTTAAAAAAAAAAAGAGGAAGGAAAGAGTGAAGAGGGAAGAGGGAAGAGCTCTGTCTTTTAAAAACGTGTCATGGTCTACGATTACGATATTCTTTTTATTAATCGAAGGGAACGAGAGCTTGATTTTAGTCGATGAATTGGTTTGTTCATTTTATTTCGTTCCGATTGTGCCTCTTTTTTGATTCGATTTTCGATCGGTATTTTATCGTCGGATCTTTTCATTAAATTGATATCGCGTTTTTAATTTGGATTTTTAACACGCTCGCTGTGGACCGAATGAAATATTAGTCATAGTATTACTAACATTGGTGTAGGATATCAAGATTTTTAAATTGGCTGAATCAGTTTTTCTCATAGATTTATACATTAGTAATATTAATATTTGCGATATCGCTATCAGTGAATATTGGTATTAATATTATCGCCAGTATTAATATTAATAGTATGAAATATGACGGATTTTTCGTCATATACGTATCTAGGCGAGATCGCGTGCGTATCCGCCTTGTCCTCAGCGATCGTGTTAATCCGAGCTACGGTTCGGGTAGAATCGTCAAAATTCGGGGCACACGTTTTGATCTCAATCGTTGGCGCGAAAGAAATCTCTTTCTCTTTTTTTTAAAATTCGGTATATGATACCATGGGTGAAATCGTGTTGTATTGTCATGCGATCACACAGCCATTAATCAAATCCATCATAGTTCCAAACGTAATTCTCGTTCACGTCGCTTCGCGTTCGAATCGAAGCGTATCTCGAATACGGAGCGACGCTTTTCGAATTTCTAAGAAAACGAAATAGAAAAGGTGCAAACTGGGTGGTCACATGACACGTATACATATCGATCGATGAAGAAAAGACATTTTCAAAGAGCTAATAGACCATCGCGGTTGAATGAAATACGATTTTTACTTACGGTAGCAAGGAGAAGTCGCATCTCTGATGACGAGCCTGTCGATGACAATATTTTTTATCCTTCTTCGTGCTGCTGCTTCGTGAAAGTCCATCGGTCGTACGCCAGCGCGATACGCGATCGAACAATACATGTTTCATTTTCCTTACTTTTTTATTCCGCGACTGATTCGAAAGCAGATCAAGAAAACGTATTCTTCCACGGAAGGAAAAAGATGAAAATTTTCGTATCTTAGAATCGTGTATCCGTATCGTTCTGATGTGCGGCTAGAACTAAATTAAGTAGAGGAAACGGATCGGCCGTTATGGCGGCAAGAAAAACGCACTGACTATTTTAGCAAATCGAGATTCGACCATGTACCTTGATATATTACCTTGCGAATGTTTCCAGAAAGTATGTACGCGTCCGTGAATGAGCGAATGAACAAAATGAACGACAAAGTGTGATTCGGCGAATGTGCGCGTGCATGCGAGAGTGCCAAAGTATGTCTGTGGTGAAGCGTGAGCGAAAGATAAATATAAATATATATATTAAATATATTATATACGAAGGGAAAAGCCTCTGGCTCTCGAAGAAGAAAAGAAAAAAACGAACGCGTTTTCTCCCATATACTCGATGCGGAAGAATCATTTGTCTTCGTGGAGTTTGAAAAGAAATATGAAATTATTCACGGAGGATTTGTAGCAGAAGAACGCGTTCGTTTTGGGTTCTCGATTTCTCGCACGTGCAGTACGGTTCGCACCATCGCGATCAATACTGAAAAATAGATGTATAGTCAGTCGCAGATGGGATGCCTGAGCGTGTGTGTAAGCGATTGTGCCGTCGTCCGCACGTGCGTGACAATAATTTTTTTTCCTATGTATGTGTGTAGCCGGTGTGCGATATAACTTTAATTTTGTTTTCCGTTCTATTCTTCGTTTAATATCGACTCAATGCGGAGAGCAACGTTTGCGTGAGAAAATTCTGAGATTTCTTTTTTAACGTAGAAAGTATTATTCTGTATTATTCGTCAATTACCAAATTACTCGCTGCCAGACGTGTCCGTTCCAACTACAATTGGCCAGTAAGAAACCGTGGATGCCATCTTGAATCTAGTCTCCAGTTTACGTGGACAGCAGCCCTGCTTTTGTTTTTAGTTTATAGAAGCAGCCTAATGGTTTTCTCTACTATTTAATAGTATTTGAGATCCAAAAACCCTGTGATTACTGCTTCTGTAACGATATCAAGTACCGAGATGCAGTGGCTGTATGGAAAGAAAATTCATTAGCACAACAGTCTCTGTATCCTTCCTTTCCTTTCACTGAATTCCTTCTTTGCAAGTGAACCGAGAGGTTTGAAACTACGTCGTTACTTGCAATTAAGGATTTGTAAAATGTCCTCTATAGAGGATTTGATCTTCAGTTAGGAAGGAGGATAAATTGACTTTCAATCTTTGGAGACTGGGTCTTCATGATGCGGGAGAAATCGATCAAAATGTCTGAAAACGCTTAGAAAGTACAAAATGGCCTCTATCGCGCGCAGATGTTCCTCCTCCGTACGAGTACGTCCTACAAATCGTGGCATTTCTTCTTCAAATGGTTTCTGTTTCTTTTTTGTAAGCTTATATTTTTACACCGAGCATCGCTGTACAGAGCATTGTTCTGCGAAACTCTGGTCTGCTTTAAACCGAAAGACGATAGAAGATAAAGAAAACAAAGCGAGGAAGACTCGTGTACGGTGCACCGAAAGGCACTACTTAGAACGAAGCTTATACTTTGGAAGCGACAGGCCGCCATTTCCTTTTTGTTCATTAGTGAATACCAGAGATTCTCTCACTCTCTACATACCACCGAATTAAGAACACAAAAAGCATCAAATCAAAGTAAAAAGTACACACGAACGAAAATAGTGTGGATCATGAGGTTTAAGTATTTTATTATCATAATCAATCCTGTTGCCTTCACGAGGTATAGGCTTCACGAGTCCGTTCAAGACCAGTGATGGGCAACTGTGCCCGCCAGAGCAAACGGAGTGCAGCGACAATTGATAACCATAGTAAACTCTTGTTACATTGCTACAGACGGGTACTGCAAAAACTTTTATGTCACGTTTAGAAGTTTGTAAATTTGATCATTTCTATATTTCTAAGCTCCCAAATTTCCAAAATGACAAATATCAATTTTCCACATTACAAAACTACAAAATTTCTAAATTTGAAAATTTAATCTGTGTATGTTACAATAATAGACAGCCAAAAGTATAACGATAGATTCGGTATCGTGCACGTGAGCTCTTCGGCGGGCATTCGATCTGCCCGTCACTGATACAAGGTTAAATAAAAAACAAAAAAAACAGAAGAAGGTCAGAACTTTTGTTCTGTCGCGTTCCCAACGAAATGTAGAGAAGCGACGAGTTTATCGTAGACAGTAAATCGTTTAGATACAATTAAGGATACACCGAGTCGCAATCTCTGTGATGACGGCGATATAAACGCTGAAGAAGGTACGAGGGAAAAGAGTTTACGGAGATAAGACGAGACGAATCACCGTCTCGATAACCGTGATGAGAACCGAGGAACTATGATAATGATTTTTTTCCCCGTTCGTGTCAGTCTGATAACTCCGTCGCGGACACGATGCAATTTACTGTCAAGTTTTAGGGTACATAAGAATAGAGTTATTTAATGTATATCTATTATTGTACGTAAAGACACACACACTCACACACATACACACAGAAGTACGTTTAAGGTTCGACTCGAGCTCGTGCATAAGAAAATATAATGTATTATATATTGTACTAAAAAAGGGTGCCCGTTTCGCGTAGCAAAGATGGAGGAGGATCGATTGGCGATAAACGATCTAAAAAGAGTTAAAACAATTGTACATATGAAACGAAATTTCGGATCGTGCGAGACATGTAGGAAGCGGGCGACAGAGAATATTTTGTTATGTTGAAAAAGCGACGAAGAAGAAGCAGAAGAAGAGTTCATTTTTTCGGATATATAAATATGGCTGCCGCTGCGTATATTTCAGCCGTACGTTTCGAGTTGACGTTTTTAAATATGGATCCACATCGAAATATGGATCTTTTTGCGGCCTCAGGATTGTCGAGAGAACGAAAGAAGGGTGGCAAACAAAGAAGAGGAAGAAGTTGAAGGATACCGTCGGTTACGCGCAACAACGAGAGAGATTCCTTTATCATTCCGAAAGTTCGAGTAACTTGGTCACTTCCGTTACTTCTACACACGTATTATACCGAGGAAGCATCGATATAAATACATTCCGGTCATAAATCACGCATAATCATCATTTTTACTGAGGGTTGGAGAGGGAGAGAGAGAGGATCTCGACTGGACGCAACTCCTGTCAGATTTTTTTCCACGGAAAAAAGGAGGACCAAAGAACGAGAGACAAGAGAATGACGGGAAGATTCAAAGATGGCGCGCGCGATCGACGGGGGGAAACGAATCATCGATTGGGCCACCTTTCGACGCGCATCCCGTTGTTTTCTTGGCAAAACAATCGTCTCGTGTTTGCGTGTCCCGACGTGAAAGGAACAAAACGAGAACCAAGGAAATCGGAAAGATAAAAGGAAACAGAACGAAACGAAAAGACTCAAAATTTGTCGATAATACGTGTACGCACGTGTAATCGTTCGCTAGGAGAGGCTTGATAGAGAGGAACAATTATTTTTTGCCGTTTTTTTCTCTTATCTCGAAGAGGAAACGTCGAAGTTTCCATTACGGGGGCAACGGCTATACAGCGCAGCGATTTTAACGAGCGAACGACGATGATTCGAATGATCGTGATCCTCCGGAGAAGCGAGGGAACGTGAAAGAGAGCCAGTAAATAAAACAATATATAAAGAAAGAGAGATATGCAAGTCGTACCTAAAGCGTAATCGTTTATATCGTAATTTTGGTACTGTTATTCTAGTATGCGCACGCGTTTTCAAACGAGTGGACGCGTGTTTATATTAGCAGAAGAAGAAGAGGAGGTTAGAAAGTGCGAAGAAGATGGATACAGAGGTAAACGAAAGGGAATAAAAAAGTAGGGCACCGAGAGAAAGAATTTATTACGAGAGCAAGAAGGAGAATATGTCTTTCAAGGTCGTCGTTGATGGAAAACGCATGAATAAAATGGAATCTAAGAGAGTTCGGAACGAATGCGAGCGGATTTCTAAAAAACCAGAAGAAAAAAATGTCTTTTTGAGATCAAAAAGCGCCAAAAAAAATCAGTGTATAAAAATCAGCCGAGAATGTATGTGTACGAACGAGAGAAAGAGAGCATGATTGAAGACTGAAGAAAAGCTCCGCGAAGGAAGAGTGATAAATAGCGACGACGATGGTGTATCGAGAGAAGTGGAAAGGAGAAAGAAACGTGGTAAGAAGAGAGTTAGGTGTGCAATAAATTGCCAAGAAAGCTGAGAGATGAGTCGAAGGAATAATTTCTTGGTTCCTCTTCCGTCTGTAGATAAGGATTTGGTGCGAGGATGATTTTTAGAAAGTTAAAAAGAGGAGAAATCGTTGAGACACGTCACGATTTACCAATGAGAAGAGTATTTTCGGTACGGCGCAATTACAAGCGCACATGCGCATCACGCTACACGATATACGCGCGTGCGTACGCGAAAAGGAGCAGAAGGAGCGCAAAAGCAGAGAGAGAGAGGGGTTTCATTTGAACTCGTTTAACGTTAAAAGCAAATAAATAACGCGTTTATGTGAGTCACGTGTGCGAAATTCAACCGAACGAACACTGGACGCGCATATTCTCTACTCAGAGCATTAGTACTGACACGTAGACGTACGAGAACCTTCGAGAGAGATCGTGGAGAAAGATACAGCACGAAACGAAGTGAAAGCTGCGGGGTGACGACTGAAAATTTTCAACAGAGTCACCGTGTGTCACATTCGAAAGAAAAACATATATTCGCATACATACATGCACACCGCATACAACGCATTGAAGTTTCTTTGATGTTTATCCAAAAAAAAATGAGTGGAGCCGTTTCTCGACCAAAATCTGGACGAGAACACGTAGCAACGAGGAAAAAATTTCTAACCTTACCTACTATGATACAAGACCCTTCTGTTTTTTCCATCCACTTTTTACCAACTTCATAATTTCTCTCTGTTCCTTGACACCAATTAGAAGAAACTAGCTACATTTATTCTCCACATGATCTTTAGTCCCGTTCCGGCCTTATGAAACGTCTAAACACACACCACGCATATCCCGTCCACACATTTTTCTCTTTACTATCACTTTTATTTCTTTAGGGCCCTACCCAGGGCCCGCAAATGGTTCACCTACGGGGTAACAATTTCTCGGAAGGTCAACTACAAAATCTGTCCTTTTCAGGACAAACAATCTCCAGACTGTCTTTTTCAAGACAAGAATTCGAAACCGTCCTTTTCAGGACGACCATCTGCTACTCTGGCCGTTCTAGGCCGGATGTCGAGGATGCTTCATAAGATGAAGATTTCTGAAGAGTTCGTCTTTCATAAAGACAGAGTCAACGCAAGAGGAACATTTCCTGGAAGAACTTTCAAATAAAGCTTTAACATTGTACCTGAACCTTCAAATATCCTTCCTAACATTTCATTGTGATATTTTAATGTTTAGTCCTGACAAGTAGTTCTATACTTTAAAGGAGCTAAGACCATTTTTTATCCTTATTTATTTATGTATTTGGAGTATTATTACCTTGCTAGACCTAAAAGTATTAAATAAAAGTAGCTTTGGAAAATCTTTTTCTCTTTCAAATATTATAGATGCACAGTAGGTTTAACATCATTCAAGATTTATAGTGCAGATACATGAGCAAATGTAAATTACGAATGTAGATAACGCAAATAAATCCGTACATGTTGTTCTTCGTGATCTCAGCACATTTCTGAAGGAAATCCACCGCAAAATATTCAGGAAGCATGTGTCACGTTTCACTAGAAAAGTGAGTTCTGCTATAATGCCAACTTGTGTGGATTCTAATTTTTCTAGTTTCAAGCTACTTATCTTCATGTTATTGAAGTTTCTCTGTTATCTTGTTAGATGATATGAAGTGAGGAAATGATACTGCATGAATTGCGTAGACGAGAATTATCAATCAGTAATTGAAAGTTTCCACATGATTCATTAAAAATCAGTTTCGTAGTATAGTTAATGGCTTACGTGTATCGCTATTAAAAGTAGAGAAAGTAATTAATGAGAATTCATTTGATTTCAGGTCGTAGTGACGATAGAAAGAATTGGTCCTAATATCATTGTACATACTATTTGAAGGTCACCGTTATTTCAGCATAAAAATAAAGTGGGACACTATGTATACGAAAAGTTTTGTCAAGTCATTGCTTTTGAGCAAGGTTTCATCACGAATTGGTGGGGATTCGATGTAATGGAGGACAGTTGACTTCGTGTACAGCGAAATAAAATACGCCTACTCCAGATGCAGTGGAAGGGAGTACTCATTTGTATTCAACCAACTGAACGGAAATATCTTTTCTTGTCTGGTTTGTTCTTGCTTGAACGAACTGCTGGGTTTCCTGACGTTGATTTACTGTGTAAAATAAATGACCTACCTTGATCATGTTTTTGTTTCATATTAGCGCGTAAATTGTGACGTTGAAGAAAAGTATGAGTAATCAAGATAACATGAACGAGCTTGAGAACTAGGAAGAAGAAATGTATTTGTACCTTCTGGGAAGGAGCATAATTGTTTATTATATTGAAAATCAATTTTTTTTGTATGTGATACTGTTAATAAATATATATTTATATAGTAATACAGCACAAGTTTCATCGTTCGTTTTTAGTAAGCACAGACTTTCTTGGCTCAATCCCATGACGTGAGCAAAAGAATTTGTATTTTATTGTTCAATTTATACTTTCATTTTCTATTATTGGTGATTCTAAGTTTAGACTTCTTACTTGGCCGTATGCCGATTTGCAAGAAAATTACAAATACTACTTGTGTCGTATCTTTACCTAATAACATGTTACGCTATTTTTGACAACGAAAGCGTCTACTTTGTATATATAGACATTTAAATCACCCGTGAGACATGTAACAAATATTATGCACTAAATTTAACTTGTAAAGCTATATTTGAATTAAATAGAATGTTACGCATTAAAAATAGACACGCTTGTTATACAAAAATTAATATATTTTATATCAAGTGCAATAAAAAAGGAATATTTTTACAATCGAGATTCAACTTACTAAAAAGAAGGAAAGTTATTTCAATGCAGGTAATAAATACATAAATATTTTTAAAGTAACTGTCGTGGGATTTTCCAAATTTCTATATTCCCACGAGTGTCACCGATTGCTGCCATGTCCCTATAAAAATAAGTATAATTAATATATTATAATTAATTCCGGGATGTGAATTCTGTACTTACTTTTTACAATTTACACGTAAACAGCTAACATTTTCCCTGTCAGTTGGTTCGAATTTCACATTTGTTACAGGCTTCCCATTTGTAATGTTATACAAACTAACGTTTGAACTGGCCCCATAGGCCGCCAATACATCACTATTTCCCATTAACCAAGTTAATCCAACGATTGTATTCTCACAAGAAATCGATCGTAAACATCCGTGCTAAATAAAAAAAAAATTGTATTCATTAATTCATTTAAGATAAATAAATAAAATGTACATAAAAAAATCTACCTCTTCGAAATCATATATACGCATTTCTTTATCCGTGGCAGCGGTGACAAAAAGATTACGAACTGGAGAACATTTGATACATGTGACACTACCTTCGTGCTTGTCGTACTTGTCTATAACAGGATCCATAAGAGTGTGATCTCCTGCAATCAGCAATGAAAAATAAATTGTAATAATTATATACTAGCGGGCGTAGTCAAACTTCGAAAGAGAGACTGCACCTTCGATAGGAACAGTACGATCCAAACTACACTTATATATTCCACCACACAAAGTTCCCACAACAAAGAATATAGGATCTCTGGATGAAAAATCAAAGGTGGTGATACATAATCCAGATTCCATAGCACGTTCGCGTGTTCCACCTGCGCTACGCGGTCTTGAGTTTTCAACTGGATTATGTTCTTTAGCTATTTTTAATCTAAGAAAAGAGGAATTATAACAATACTGCAATTTCATTCACAAAGCAACAATTTAAAAAGTAAATAATTACCGTCTGTACATAGTATTAGTTGTCATTTTATGAATAAAGATATATCCATCTTTGCTTGAACTCACTAAAAATGCCACATCATTTATAGCTCTTGTTTTCCAATATATTTGTGACACAGGATCACCATGTGTACATAATGTTAATGGGGTTGATGATACTCTTAGGTTCCAAACAAGAACATCACCTTTATATAAATAATTCTTTCAGAATTAGTTTTCAATGATAATATATACATATTTAATTAAAGAGTTCATCAATTACCATTAAACAATCCAGCTGCTATGATAGATGGTTCTGTTGGATGATATAGTAATGTTGTGACACATGCATTTGTCACTAATGTTTTGTTTGGATTGTTTGTAAATCCATCTTCCTTAGATTGATCATACAGTTGTATTTTAGATAAATGGTCACACCATGTTTCATGATAAGGTACCCCATATGATACAGCTAATGTTCCTCCTCCAATACTCCAACTCATGTCACTTACTTTCATCTGAAGGTACACTTTAGTAATATAATGCTCTAGTTTAAAGATGATAATAATTATGGAAGATGATAAATACCTCAGAATCTGAATCATTTACATTGCTAATTTTTTGCACAAGCTGTGTGGTTGTAAGGACATTTTCATCTGTATTTGGATCATAATCTTCAAATGCAGTGGTCCCATATGATTCATCTAAAGCCTCTATTATACTTGGTGTGACTCTGTTCAAAAACTGAGCCAATTTGTCATAGTTTACTTCTGGCTTTTTTTTCTCTTTAATAGCAGTTTGAGTCTAAAAAAAGAATTAAACATTTTCAATAAACATGTTTCAAATTGGCTCTACCTCTTGATACTTGAAATCTAATATGTTACATATATTTTTGAAAATACCTCAACGCTCTTTGTTTCTACTGTTTGCATAGAATTTTCCTCATAGCAAATTTCTGTTGTCTGAACATTGGATGATTGTTGTGATCTGAAAAATAATGAAAGTGAAAAATAAAACTTATGTAAAGCAAAGAGGTACAATTAATTGTAACACATACTTTGTGGTTGACAATTGTGAATTGAAATTCACAGCCTCGAACGAGCGATTAGTAAACATTTTAAATCAAAAACAGATTGATACTACAATGTTAATAACTGACATGTAAATTCGTTTTTGAATTATACAATAGAGGAATAAAAAGGAATCAGTTGAAACTTATGATAGACCTTTTACTTGTATCACGATATATAGATTTACAAAATAGCTGTCAGATCTGCAGCTCCATCTAAATGCATTGACAAGTAGTAGAAGCCACGGCCGATAAAGGATACCAGTACTTTTATAGGCTTTCATGACTTGTTAATACTTCCAAATCACTTCAAAGCTAATTAGATTTGCATTTAGAAGCAATTCGGAGTGCATAATTGTTAATTAAGTCAAAAAAATCAATATTAATTAAGTTCGATTAAAAAACGGTACTAGTGGCGCCATCTATGCAACAAACGGGGTGAACTACACGCGGCGGGAACACTACTTTAATTAGTTCCCACCTTTCACCGCTAGATGGCTGCGCTTTTTTCGGTCCACAAAAATGCAATATTTTCCATTCCCTTTTTTAACGCTTTTAGCACATATAATGGCTTGTTAATACATCCAAATCACTTCAAAGCTAATCAGTTTTGCATTTAGAAGCAATTCGGAGTGCATAATTGTTAATTAAGTCAAAAAAATCAATATTAATTAAGTTCGATTAAAAAACGGTACTAGTGGCGCCATCTATTCAACAAACGGGGTGAACTACACGCGGCGGGAACACTACTTTAATTAGTTCCTACCTTTCACCGCTAGATGGCTAAGCTTTTTTTGGTCCATAAAATGAAATATTTTTCATTTTCTTTACTAACGCTTTCAGTACATTCTAATGACATTTTTTCAATTATATCGAGGTCAGAGAACATTCTACTCGTCCCAAAAATGCGTAAAAATCGTTAATTTTCAAGAAAATCGCAATTTTCTATTTCACTCGTTCTACCGCTCGCCGCTAGATGGCGACAGTGGTAATGTTCTTCAGAATTGCGCGCGTTAATTTGAATTTCAAAAATTTAATAAAATGTGGCCCTCAAAATGCTTTGAAAGTATCTAAAAACCTATACTAACTTTCAAAACTGATACTTTTGGATATGTTCGTGAACAACAATGATATAAATAGACAATTCTATGCATTTTTTGTGTTTTTTTATTCTGTAATTTTAAAGAACCCGCTAAAGTATCTAGGAACACTATAGCCGTATAGTGGTGGATATTTGAACTAATGGATATAAATTTTTTTACTTGAATTTTCACGTAATAATAGAACGTTAGTGCAATAAAAGGGTACACTTTTGTCTTCAAAACATTGTTCTATTTAATATTTTTCACAAGATCTTATGACAATGACACAATGTTTAATTTAAAACAAGTCAGTCATCATTCAACTATACAATTTCAAAAGTTATAAAATGCAGACACCTGTTGGTGTATTCGGATTAATGAATTGAAGGTAATCGAAGATAGTTTTGTAAAGAATTCTTCTCTTTTTTGAAAATGTTATATAATATTGTTTTTTATTTATGGGTAACAATGATGATCACAAGGTGGATTGTTATTACTATCCAATACAATGAAATATTTTTTGAAAAGGGCAGATTTTTATCTAGAGCTTTCGTTACAATCTAATATGACGGATTATAATTTGGTGGAATTTTATAAGTATACATTGGTGAGCATGGTAGGCTTCCCTAATGAAAATGGCGAAGTGAGGGGAACCGGCCTCACTATTTGTTAATTTTTAAGTGGTAAATATCGAAATGTATGAATTTAGATATTGGGGAATTTTCAAATTTGAACTTTAGCAATTTAGGAATTTAAAAATGTTTAAGTTTACAAATTAGATCTGCCAATATTGAAAGCAAGTGGTGGGAGGCTCTTCCCCTTATTCTTATCCTTATCCATTGGAAGCCTACGTTATACACGGCTATACATGAATCGTGTATTTCAATTACGGTGAATTGCGCGCGCACATTTCATGGCGACGCTGTCGTGCCGTAGTCCGTCAGTCAGACCACTGTCCTCTTTGATTTTCTAAGGAAAATTCGTCTTTTGTTAATCAATCCTATTCTGCTGACTTATTCCGTGTTCGACTAACAAGTCGAGATTATTTTCAACGAATCTGTTCTATCAAATCGTCAAGACGAAGCTCAAAATGCCACTGGTAAGTTCGTCTACCTTTCGTTCCTCTCTTTCTCCCCTACTTTCGTCGTCAGTCCTTCAAGGAAACTTTTGATTTTTCATTGTTTCGATCGTTCTTATTTCAAATTCAAATTGGACAATTACAAAATTTATCGATATTCGATTTATCGATCAATTTCCGATTTTCTTGAGCGATTTTAGATGGAATGATTTGGGTGCGGTTTTATGGTTAGACATCCCAAATATGCTCGACGTTAAATAAAATTGTAATTGGCGCGTAAAAATAGTGCATGAAGAAGATGTTTGAAATTAAGCAGCAGATCTTAAATGGAATTTTTAATGAATTTTTTTTAGGGCAATCACGCTGTCCTTACACCCCTGGAGGACATGTCAGCTGGTCGAGGGCAAGCAGGTGGGGGGCCTCCCCCTAATTGTCAGAAAGTTTTCATACAACGTGACTACAGTGAAGGAACTATGGTTAAATTTCAAACACAGTTCCCTATAGAATTAGAAACCAGAGTATGTAATTAAGATGTTCATTAATTTTAATTATTTATAATATTTAGATCAATGTTTATATTTTTTTATAGCTTTGTATACAGTGGGATATCTTACAGTGTACAAGTACTATAACTAATAATGTTCTAAAATAAGTTAGTTTGTTACAGGGTATCCTACTGTATGTTTCTGGCATGCACCAGAAGTTAAAAGATGCATAGCATTATTCTTTATTTTTCTAATTTATAGCTTATGAACTAGTAATTCTTTAACATGCATTTTATTTATAGGTAATTTTCTCTTATCTCATTTTCCAATTTAGCTAGATAGGCAGACGTTTGAGTACACGATCAATCAATTGAACAACTACTTCGCGGAAGCTGAGAGAGCCACTTGTTCCACGTACTGCGAAGGTTGCTTGGCCTGTCTCACTGGTTACCTAATATATATATGTACAGAGACTCATTACGAAAAGTGTCTACGTAAAGTGGCAAAGTTTGTTAGTGAACAAAACGACAGAGTCTATAAACCACGCGGGCTATTGTTAACAGACCCAACAATGCGAGGTCTTAGGCTAATAGAAATTTCAGTACTGGACAGACCCGCGTCGTGACTGCACATTAGCCGATCCAGGGAGTTCTTTATGTGATCCATGCACTCCTACCATTTTGCCAGGATTGCAAACCCTACATGAGCCGATGCGTGTCTCTGGACCTAATTATGTTGAGCACCGACGATTTTGATTTAGTTTGTCTGATATGAACTGTACAGAGAGATGCAGAGGTATCGGAAGGATTTACAAATTGTTTTGTGAACATACATGCGACGTTGTTGTAAATACTTTGAAGGAAAGTTGACTTGTTCCATATTGTCAGTGTATAGAAATCAATTCTCTCGTTAGGAGAAGACTTTGTATTCTGCTGATGTGGATTCATTAGTGGGGTGTACAAGTTTTACGACACTTTGTAAGACTTACCATTTTGAAATCGCAAGTTCAAACGCATTCACACAGGGTTTATCTCTAAACAAGGATACGCTTACTATTCATTTTGCATGTATGTTTTGATCAATTGGAATTATATCCTGTGTCTACATCCCAAGGCCATGGCGTTATATAAGTTGAATTTTATATGCATACAATAACATACCAGTGTAAAACGACAGGATTATGCAAAGAAACGAGGCGTGTACGTATGTATATGTACTGGCGGAGAGCTTGCACGTTTTCCTCGTTACACGAGTGAGATGCGACAATTCACGTAACTCGTACACATCGTTTCTTTTCATATCGGACGAGGTTTAAACAGTGCTTTTTTAACTGTACATTCAAAGACTTTATGGACATCTGCATTTAACAGACGACGCGAGAAACAAATGTACGTACCACTCTGTTCTTAAGGGTGAACGGGCTTGGTCGTAAATTTGATTCACTATCTCTGTCAAGTACTGAAAAATGATTTTATTTTGGTGTTAACAAGTTTTATGCTTCGTATATACGTATACACATCTATTATTAAGTGATCCTTAATTATCTTCCGTGATGTATCTTCCATGATGCTTATGTTCATGATCTCACTGCGTGAGAAATGATTTTCCTCTTTTTTTCTTGAACAACACGTACGAGCCAGGGATTCACTTACCGTGGATGACACGTCTCATTGAGAATAAAAACGAAAGAATTGGATCGAAATTGTTGGCACAATGCATTTGCGCTAAGAAGTCTGCTGGATTGGCTAAGAGAAATTGTACAAAAAAAACACCTGACAGAGGTGAATTATTAGCGAATTATATTCTATACGAGAAAAATCGGATAAATATATCACGTGTGTGTGCATTGTGATCAAGGATAATGAACTACGATCGTGTGTCTTGCGGTGCCGCGTGTACATGTATATACATATATATATTGATACAGTTGTATGCATGATCTTTTTATTTTATATTTTTGTACAACATATTGTCGAGACTATGCGAGCGATTCGTTTGGAATCTCTATGCATACTCCGTTTCTCGTGATACGGTCTATTTTTCAATCTTTTTCGATTTCATTCGTTCGAAGGAACATTGATCTCAAGCGAAACGCTACGGGACACTTATTGCCGATCATTTCATTCATCGTGTTAATGTACAGGCATCTGTAACGATGCTTTTCCTCAACAGTAAGACACATGTATCGTCAATATGTCAGAGTTCTCGATATTTATTTACCATGTGAAATATTATCATTACTGAAGTGTTGAGAATTTTGCAATATTGATTATACATTTAAAGTCTCTATAAAGATTAGATTACATTGATAGTATATTAGCGCTAGTATATTGGAATACTTATAGAAGGCTAGTGGTAGAGTTACTCTACCACGGTGCTATAGCCTAGTATACGTAAGTAGATTAACCGATGCAGTATGTATACTAGCGTTAATACGATGAGGTGATGACAGAAGGTTAGTGGTAGAGTTACTCTACGATATATTATACCCCGTACTAAATTTAGGAGACTAGAAAGTTAGTAATTTGGAAATTTGGAAATCTAGAAATTTAGAAATTAAAACAATGTACTAGCACCAATACATGTGAGTAACGGGAGAAGGCTAGTGGTAGAATTACCACGGTGCTATCCCGCTCTACTCGATTAGCTTTAGTGCTCTATCAATCACCTATTCAACTATTCATGCGAACACGGTAAATAACTTTTCTACTAGTGCTATAATCTATCAATGTAACCTAGACCTAATGTTATTCCTATGGAATAGGAATGAGGAAGAGTATCATTGCTCCAATCTGTACAGCGACAATGAAACGTTTCGTAAAACGGATCCGTGGCCATTACATACCTGCTACACGGTGTCCGGGTATATATACTTACCTTATCGCGTGCTATCTCCCGGAGAGAGCAAGATTCATTTTTTTCTACTGCGTCAGGAAGTATTGGGTCTCGTCCTTGGTCACAATGAGCGCGGAGCCTGTTCCGACGTAATTATGCGACAAGATGAAAGAATCTTACCAAACAGCCGCGCCACTGCCTCGACATTTTACTTCTCCTATGTATCCAAGAGAGTGTGTGTGAGAGAGAGAGAGAAGACAAAGAAAATCTTGTAATTAGTTCAGGGAAATTAGGATCTGCGGAATAATTTTCAGCGAGCTGTATTTTTGTATGAACTTAAATTCCGTTGTTTTAAACATGTCAAAAGTTCTCATCGATGACAAAACTTTAGTTTACTGAAGATTATTTTGCAGATATTTTTATCTAATTACTTGGACTAAGTCGCAACATGAAGACAAATCTCTCGTGTAAGGATACTGTAAAATAAAAATATCATTAGGAACGTGTTCGTCTCGAATCATTTGTCGAACAGTGTTCGCAGTGTTACGAGTTACAGGCTCCGTTCATATGCAACCGATATGTTGCATAATGTGTAAATAGAAATGAATCGTCGACACATGGAATACCGGGAAAGAGGAAGAAAAAATATGCCGTTTGTTATACTTAATTTAATCGTAGGACCAAAACGTTTGATGATTCGTTACTGTGTAAAGGACACCATCGTTCGAGTGTAATTTCTAAATGTTTTTAATAATAAAAGCAGTGTGAAACCTATTGGAGCGAGGTGGAGATGAAAAAAAGTGGCTTCGTTTGAATTTTATTTCGAACTAGCTCATTCCACAGGATGGTGTGACAACAGGGGGAGAAGTCAAGGTAGAGGGAACGTTTGAGCACATTCAGATTTTATTTAGTCGTGTGCGATAGTCTCTGACAGCCATTGTTCTGTACACTGTAGCTATATCAAAAGACTAGAAACCAGTCTCATTTGAGTTGCTGAGTTTTTTTAGTTTTAATCCCTCCGATTCGAAAGCCTTGCAGTGTCCATTTACAATCTTAAGTTTAGCTACATTGCGATCTTTTGTTAAGAATTAGAGAGGCTGTAGAAATTAGTAGAAATAATATTAATTTTAATAATAATGGGATTGGTGTGAATACTGTAGACTTTCGTTATATTGTCACTTTGATGGTGCGACGGTCTCTGCAATTTAATACATAAAAAAGTCTAATATGGGTTAATGTTAAGCATTCATAGAACTTAAGAGAAATTGTGTATCGACTCGGAGGGGTTAAAGAACCATACTCGAACATTGTAAAGACGTTAATACCCGAAGTAGGGTATTGATCTTTGATTGATCTTTACCCTTTCCCAAAATACCTGTTCTACAAACCTCACTGTTGTACCAGACAAATTTTCAAGCGCGACTCAAACTATCAGCACTTCGTTAACTTTTTCAATTAAAAACTTATCTGACCAAGAGGTTCCTACATCTTTTCCAAGTTTCTTCTTCTTCAAGGTATCTCACCGAAGCAGAAGGAAACCGAAGGATCAATCAAGGAATATAGAGTGAACGCAAGAAAAAGAAAAAAGGAACATGAGTCACATCCTTGAGTTCCACTCGAACTTCGATCCGTACAAAAGCAGACCGACAGATATATCACGTTTTTGCTTCCTGCGTCAGAAACACGATTTTGGAGTGGCCCCGTGACGCAACGGAATCATTAATTCAATCGGAGGCATCGACTCGCCTTGGATCCACATTTGTTAGTGTCCGTTTCGCGTGCACTAACACGAACACGATTCGTCAAACTGGTTTCAACTCCTTCGTTCGTAAAATATTAGATCAAGCACGAAACTTGACAAACGCCGAAACGCAACATTTATGTTCTGTTTGTCAAGTTTTGTACCGAATGACCCAATATCAACGTCATCGGGAGTTCCACTTATTATCCTCTCATTTCTATATCTCTGTTTATCATTTTGTTTTAGGTGGTATATAAAAATGCCCATCGCTCGGTTACATCTTATAAATCGAGACACACGTTCAATCCACAAACACATCCCTTTCACTCGCTCATCATCGCACTCTTCATCCTGCGAATTATCCTAAGGTATCGGAGATATAATACAAAAAGATTGTCAAAATTCAATTCACATCCTCGCCACCGGTCCTCTAACATATTCTTGTTTCTAGGTTGCGCTTATGAGCATTGTCGGTGAAGGTTGCCCACCTAACCAGTCACCCTTCTAACTACCTAGCCATCGACTACCTGAATAACTTCCTACGTTCCTGCCTATACAACACAGTCCTGCAGTGATTTCTCAAGCTGTCACGTTACTTTTGTATTTTGATTCCTTTCGGGTTCTCGAGGTAGGTGGAGACATATTTGCACCAAGAAGACCGGAGTCTTCTCTACGGTACCAGCACTTGGTTTAGTCAACGACCTTGATTTCAGGAAATCATTGAACCTTCCAAGACTTTCCAAAGTCTCCGAACAGTCCTTGATCTCGTTTATGAAAGATCATCCGCGGACATTTTAGAACGTTTGTTCAACGGTCTGATGATCCTTGACCATCATTCTGGGATGCTTTCGAGGGTGGTCGATGTAAGCCGTCAAATGAGTAAGCAGAGCTTGTTGCGACTCTTCCTGTCCGGAATCAGAGCTTTGGATTTTGCTGCGTCTTCAGGGGTGCTCTTACTGTATAGAGATCTACTGATGCGGTGTCTGACTCCTTTGCTCAGCGTGCGATTTCCTTTCCTCAACGAAGCAAATCTTCCCAGCATAGACTTGTCAGGAGCATCCTTTTTGTCCGCGTGAGCGCAGTTCAGGGTTGTGACAGTGAACTCGATGTCCTTGGGTTCGTACGAGACAAATTCCTCGACCGGTTCGTCGATGGTGTCGCGGTCGATCCAGGTCAGACCCATTTCCACCTTCTCGGCTAGGTCTTGCCAGTGCTTCCGGTTGTCCATGGTGCCCTCGTACAGAGGCATGATCCAGGGGAAGGTGTCGGACAGAACCTTGTAGAGAGGCAGACAGATCACGTCGATGAAGCCGACTTGCATTTGCGGTAGTTCATCCTTTCTCTCACGGTCCATCATGGCTACCGGTTGCTGGTTCAATTGCAGTCGTTCCAGATCGCCCTGGTCGAAGAACTCGTCGGCTACCAGTTTTGCCACGCGATGCTGCACCTCCCACGGCTTTGCTATCGCGCTCACGTCACAGGCTGTCATCATCATTCCGCAGAGCACTGAAAATGGAAAGATTGACCATTACTCAATCAAATCATACGCGAATCAATTACGCTATAAATTACTTTATCGTAACTTACGTTCTTTCTTCTCTTCGCTCTGCCAATCAAACTCGCCCTCGTCTATCAGTTCCATGAAACGATTTTTCTTCTTAAAATACACCGCCAAATCTGTGGACAGGATCGCACTCTCGACCACTTTCATTACCCTCCTGTAATCCTCCATAGACAAGCTTTGGAAAATGTTGTTGCTGTCCGAGTTCAGGATCATGACGCACTGATCGAAGTGGTGATGTTCCATGGTGCTGGTCGAGTAGAGAATAGCTAGTGGGGACTCTGTCTTCATTTGGAAAGCGTTATTCGTTCCGCGATGGTCTAGATCGTGACAGAGACAGGCGACGAGCAGACCTAAGATCTCCAAGTCAGTCATGAATTGCTCCATTTTCCCTGTCTTCAGCATCGCGAACATCGTTTGGGCGACGTTTAGCGCGTGTCTCCAATTGTGGTACTTAACTGGCCTGTATTATTCATAACAAAGTTAAAATGATCAAAGTGAATAGAGTAGGAAATAACCTTATATCTCACCTGTAATTTTTCTTCACGCTGAGAATCCATCTGCACAGCACTTCATAGGGTATATGAAACTTCTGTATCAGGTTGCACTGTTTGAACATGCTGATAGTGGCTCTGCAGGTGTCTTCGTCGGTCAGATCAAAGTCGATGAAGGTAAAACTGTACAGGTTGAAGGAGTCCGCGGAAGGAATCGGTTCAGAGGTCAGTTTCTGCGTATCATCGTTGCTAGCCGTCGCGTGGTAGCTCAGACACTCCAGAGCGACTTTCTGCTTGGCCATCAGTTTGCAAGCTGACTCGTACATCTGAGTGTTGTGAATCCCAAGTCCGCAGAAAATGGCGAATGCTTCGAAGATCGATACGTCGGAGTCGGTAAAGGATGTTCCATTATCCTACACGTTAAAATTGCTGTCAGTATCCATTCTGAATCTATGAGCGTTATACAGAAATAGAATAGTGACCTTGTTGATCAACTGAGCAACACCGATCACGGTTCTCTGGCCGTTCACTATGGGCATACAGAGGATGCTCTTGATCGATTCGTTTCCGGATTGGACGTCCTTTTTCAGCCACGTGGCCACATCCCCGATGTTGAGGATCTGACCAGTAGCAGCGACGTACCTCGCTATTTGACCCAGCGGTTTCGAGAAGTCGGACCCGCTTGGTCTGTATACTTTGGCCTCTTGAGTCTCGTTATCCATCTCGAAAATCGTGGTGAACTTGTTGCCGTCGTTCGTTGCCTGAGAAAGTTCGTGACAAAAGGTTTGAAGGAAGCAACAGATGAAGTCTTTTGTACCTCGAGTGTACGGTATTTAGTCATCAATAACTCTTTGATCAACTATCATTCGGTCTAAATAATATAATAATAAGGTATTTATCTTTTTGTTAATAGCTATGCTTACATGCTGTTGGAAAATGTCCTCCATCTCGATATTGTTGCTCTGAGCCGCCAGGAAAGAGAAAAAGATGATCAGACTTTACGAACTCGAGTAACACGTGCCGGTGTCACTCACCTCTCTCCTGGACAGTGGTTTTCTGCTCTCTTGTGTGGACTTGCCAGGTCGTTCGACGATCTTCTCCAAGTGTCCCTGAAACGAAACTTAGAATCTCTTATTATGTTCTTCTCTGCTCTTCTTGTAAATCTCGCTCCTCGTAACTTACGTTACTTACTAGAATAATATTAAATTAACGATGTATTAATTCGTTCGAACGAACTTACTGCTTCGCCGCAGTCCAGGTCCAGAAGATACACAGCGCATCTCTCGCATTTCAGTAGTTCCTTAGCTTCAGTCATGATCTTCGTGACGAGACACTCGAGATTGTTCTGCTCCTCGAATATGTTTCTTGCTAGATTCAAGAGTATCTGATTCCTGCGGTACTCTTGCACCGATAGCTCGAACAGTTGAGCGTTTTGTATGCCGATCCCACAAAACGTTAGGTACCTAAAGTCAATTTCTTTGTATAAATGCCGATACAGGAAACTCGTTCATCTAGTTAGTAGTGTAATTATATATGTGACCTTTGAAACACCTCGACGTCCTTGTCGGTGAACTCGTTGCTTCCGTTGGTCTTGTTTATGATCTGAGCAACTCCAATAACGTCGCCCTCATAGTTACAAATGGGCATCGACAGGATCAAAGTCGTCTTGTAACCGGTTCTCATGTCGATGGAGCTGTTGAATCTCGGGTCCTGAAATGGTCATTGAAGGTCTACCTCGGAATCACCCACATGTACATGTTTACAGTCTACCCTAAAGATTAGCCTCGTGGCATCGACGAGGGAAACGGTAACACGAGTAGAGCAAATCGCCGTACCACTCTTATTATCTTCCTTCTTTCTCTCTCACATTATCTACTTAATAGATTGCTTTTTGTTTGAGGTAGCGACGATATCGATTCGTCCATTAGCCGCTGCCACGTGGGCAGGTCCTCGAACAGACCCGGTCTAACGTTTCAAATATACTTCTAATCGTTTGAACCTTATAGGCGTCCTTGATGTTGATGATCTCTTTGGTTTGAGCCACGTAGCCAGCTATCCCGACTCCGAAAGGGATTTTGATCTCTTCGTTCTTCGCTCGTTGAATGGCTTCCTCGAGTTCGGTGTCTTGCGTCACGTCGAACAACTTGGCGACCAGGTATCTGTCCTCCAGAGGTCCTTTGGCCAGGAATAGACTTCCACGATCAGCGTGCGTGAGCAGACCGACGTTCACGAGGATTTTGTGACAGAGAACGTTGATGTCCAGCTCGTTCGCCACATCGCGGATCAACTCCATAAACAGATCGCTTTCGTCTAACCTATTGAGTTCTTCTCTTCGTCCCACTAGCGAGGTGTAGGTCCTGTAGTCGATACGAATGTTATACACAAGATCAAGAAGAAGAACGGAATGTTTAGATATCGTTCACACCTGCTAGGACTTCTGCTGCGCTTTGCTGGAGAGCTAGAAGCCAGCCAGTTTTGAAACAAGTCAGAGGTGACGCTGTTTCGTTTGCTTCGACTCAGAAGGTTCTCTTCTTGATGTACGTTCTTTGTGGGTGACTTGAGTTGAGGGAAAGTCACACCTTGCAGTCGTTGACGAAGCTCCAGGCTCGCGTTCTCGCTCAGCCAGGCTTCAGCTTCCTCGGGATGCGCTTCGAGATACCTTTGTGTGGTAAATATTATATTGAATGCATTGGTTGATTTAATTTAACACTTTGGGAGCTTCACATTTGATAAGATTTACGAAATACGATATCAAAGTGTTTGAGAGATTATTTTATTCCTTTTGTATCTAGATATCTGGACAATAGCATTGTCATTACTGACATTCTTGGAGCAGCGCGTGTTTGGAATTCGCTTGGTATTGGTTTAATCAGGATCAAAGGACTCATGGATGCAATCATCCCAGCGCTGTTCATAGGAAGGGTCTCCTTGGTCTTTGCTACTCATGGTCTCGCTTTGATCTCGCTAACATGGACACGCCCGTGCATTTGTAGAATACGCATAGATTGAATCTAGCCACTAGTGCACGTGAATGAGTATATATCTGGCTTCTCTAAGAGCCTTACTAGATTTTCGGGTCTGTAGGTTTTCCCATGAACAGCATCCGTATAACTTACATCCCATGATGCGTGAGACTCAACTTCGGTTGAGCATACTTAGCAAACTATCATCAACGTTTATTGTTTCAGGTTCAATAGGAAACCAAATCTAATACCCTCAAATAATATAACCAACGTAAATAGCGATTAAAACTAGTCTTACCTTCCAACCTTGTCCATGGTAAGACCATCATCTTCATCGTATTCGTGTATGGTATCCTGACAGGTGATCCTCTTACTTCTGCATAGTCTAGCAATGTCACTCTCTTTTATTTCAGTCTTAGTGTTCATACTTAAAGATAATTTTGATTCTTCTGTCTTCATCTTATCAGGATCCTTGCACGGGACGTGTGTGTCGGGTTCTTCGGGATTGGGCGAGCACACCAGCTGGCACTCGCTTCGCTCTGGCGTCTTTGAAGACATTGGTTTCGTCGAGATTTTCATCGTTTTGAATTTTGCTAAGTTATCATTGCGATTCACCTGTGTGACGTATTCATTATTTCGCGTTTTAGTTAATTCGATGAGTGGTGTATTTTTAATGGTAGGATTAATATCTAATATTTAATAAGTTGGGAATTTCACTAGTTGAGAACTCGACTCGTTAAGAATTCAACGCGTTAGGAACTCAACATGTTAAGAACTCGATGCGTTGGGAACTCTACGCGTTAAGAATTCAACGTGTTGAAAACTTGACCCATTGAGAATTCGGCGCGTTAGGAATCCGACGGGTCGAGTACTCAACGCGTTGGGAATTTGGCGTGTTGGGAATTCGACGCATTAAGAACTGAACATGTTGTGAATCCAATACTCAGAACGCAGCGCGGCGACCCCCGACGAAACTGTAATTAAAACTTTATTTTCTACGCGTAACAAATTGATCTAATTTAGAGAATTTTAAGTTTAGTACTTTGAAATGGCGGCGATAAATTGGAACGAGTTAAATAAGCGTGTCAGCGAATATTTTAGCGTTGAAAGGGTTGGAATTTACACGCAACGGAGAACGCGCTTATCGCGTGTTTGTTTCCCGACTTTCCACCCTTTTCTCATTGTACCTCTGTATCTTTCGCCTCCGGCAACTCTTCGTCCACTTCGTCTTCAGACTCCATATCATCTTAGGTCTGAATTAATTACCATTGAGCGCGATGGGATGGGGAAGTTCTCGTCTCGCCTTTAAGTCGGCAACGGCTCGAGGGAACGAGGCGAGAGGATACTTGGCATTGTAACCCCTTCACTTTGTTAAAGTTTACGGACTTTCTGGGCTGTTGTACGAGCACCCGAGACACGGGCCTGAAACAAGTATTCGAGCGTGTTACGGTGGACTCGTTCCACTTTAATAACAGAATTTGTACCGGTGCTTTCTATCGACTTTCCTACTTGAACAAAAAAAGGAGGATAAAAAGAGCCGACGGGAATTCGCGGAGTATTTTTAAACGTACTTCTCTCTTGCCTTTTCTTTTGTAAATAATTAAGGTCACATTAATTATGAGGTTACTAATGGCTGAAAGTACTTCAACAAGTTGACTGTTATAGTTCTTCATTAAAGAAATATTAACACGTACGCGAAGTACCTTCTTAATTAGTAAAACTGATTTTAAACTGCATACGTCCTTTTTTATTACGCTAATTTTTTCAGTGGCAGAGTTTCATTTTTATTTATGTTTTTCCTTTGTTTACAGATTGTATATAAAATGGGATATCGTTCGATTTTCATCCGTCCTACTTTCTGAATATTCAAATCACTCGATCAGATCTTGAGCAAAACATCGATGGTATTAATAAACTTAGGGTACCTGACCCACCCCACAAAGATTCTAGATACGAATGGTCCAATGTATAAACTGTAAACCCTCGCACCGTCTTGTCTCGCGAGATCGAGGGGAGCAAGTCACACGGGAAATCTGTGTCTAATAACTGAATTATAAAATGGCTGAATTTGATATTCCCCGCCGAAAATAACTGCAACGTGAAACGGTCCGACCGTCCGTTAAATCCACGTCTACTTTTGTCCACGAGCTTAGCCACCCTTCTTCATTAATCCTCGATGAAGCGTAAAAACGTTGCAGTGTGAACTAATTTTCTCGTGGAAAATTTAGGAACCATTCAAAGAGAATATTCTATGTATATACGCAGAGTGTCAAGTTCCAGAAAAAGAAAGCAAAAGACATACCCGAATAAACTTAACAATCTTCCAGGGAGAAGTTCGCATCGTACGAGGTGAGAGTTTCTGTAGTCGCCATTGATTTCTTTTTTCGTTTTATAAATTGCACTATCGTAATGTTTTGTGGAAATTAAACGACCGATAATTTTTCCAGGTCGACGTGACGAGGTGACACGCGATTTAATTATCATCGATCTTTCCCGCGTCAAGCCCTACAGTCGGTGTCGACGATATTTTAAACTTCGCAAGATGCAGCTCTCTTCTTTGACACTTTCTGCGTCCCTCCTTTTCGCCCTTCGAGCGTGCACCGCCGCTTTTACTGCATCCCTGGATCAGCAATCGAGCGAGAGTTAATCGTTTGTGCGCCGCCACCGTCACCACACACAAGCGTCCCTAGCCATCCTTATAATAAACTTATCACCGACTTGCAAACAGTCGTGGTTCTATCTTTCAAACATCTCGAAGATAGTCATTGATCTCGCCAAGATAAATCAAAATACAGACACGATTCACTGTCAGGTTCAGTGACGACGTAGTCATCGTTCAGAAGTCAAGCAGGACTCTTACAGGACCTCGTCGAGTCTATCCACCTCTCATTATAGTAATCTAGTTGATTATGCGGCATTCGGAAGGATCTAGACGCATGTTTTGATACACCGGCTATGCTACTCCCGCTATTCATCTCGCCGGGTCTTCTTAGATCGGCCTTACACCAACCGTTTATGCGTTGTAGATTTACTTGAATCGCAAGGATAGACACTATCACAGCTAACTTGGAATCCTCTCGAGGAACGTATCGATTATAGTCGATCTTTTGTTTTGGGAAATTAATCACTGTCTTCTTACCGACAAATATTTGGGATTCACTTGGTGCTCGAGTTGGTAAACATTAGGATGCAGTTAGCTTTCATAATATGAGAAGTGAGTCGAGAGAAGATCAGGTGTACTTTGGATCCAGGGATCGAACAAGCGAGATAGGGACTTACACAATAAACATTGTGTGATCCACCCAACAAGATGGGGACTTAAGGAGTTCTTTGGATCCAGCGATCTAGCAGACGAGATGGGGACTTAAGGTATATCCAAGGGAAGAGGATTTGCACCGTGTATATTACGAGTCTAGTGACTGAACCGGTGAGACGGAGACTTAGGGTATATTACGACCCCAGCGTCCCAAATGGCGAGACTTGGAGGATATGACAGTGCTAACGTATATTTCAGCGATTAAGCTGACGAGATTGGAACTCAGATTATATCATAATTTCAACGCCGTTAAATTTTAACTGTCCATTGGTGAAAATGAGAACTACAGGTATATTACCATTCCAGCGGTCAAGCTGCGATGGGAACTTAGGCCATGTGTTCTACAATTCCAGCATCCAAATCGTGCAGATGGGAACTCAGTATATTACAATTCCATTGTCCAAACTAATGAGACGAAGAGTTAGCGTACATCGTAATTCCAGGAACTTAGTATATACCGCAATTCCAGAGTTCGAACTGACAGGATGGGAAATTAGGGTAGATCATAGTTCGAGGAACTTAGCGTATATCACAATTCCATTGTTCAAAACTATTGGTAACTTACACCGTATATGTTACAATTCTAGCAGCCGGACAAGATAGGAACTTAACACGTAATCCGATTCCAAACCGACAAGATGGAGCACATGATATAATACCCCCGTGTCCAAATCAACGAAACGCAGACTTGTTATTCTTTAAACGCCTCATCCACTGTCTATACCTGGTGGCATCCTTCCAGGACATCTACTGATCAGTCCTAGTCTACAATCCATATCTCCGGGCAAGTATCCCATTCACTCTCATCCTTTCTCAATTGACCAGTACTACACCGCAAAACTGATTCACTGTATCACTTCTACCTCCAGCAAGCTTTCCACTCGTCGAATGCACGAATTAGACTTCTGTTCTGGTCACGCACATGTCTTCGATTTTAGCTCTGTGCCGCGGCGGGGGAAATGTCTGACGGAGTCTCCGATAGAATTGGACCGGTCGAAAGCTCGGAGCTTACTGAAGCCAGGCCAACCGACGGGTGTTCGCGAAAGCTTGGCCGGATACGCGCAAGCTTTCCTCGTCTTCGTCGGCGTCGAGTCTTGTGCATGTAGGCGTCTATCACCCTCTGTGTGTCCGTGCATGCTTCACTCGCCCTGGTAGAGCTTGCGCGCTCGCGAGCGGAACGCGGAAACTGCTGCGCGTTTCGACTTTCCCCGGAGTACGTTCTCTGTGCGAGTGGAACACACACAGCGTAAACGAGGGGTTGGTGTTTGGTGGGGTCGATGTTGTGTGCGCGGGGTCCATCCGTGACCGTTTCGCTGCCGGAGGATGACACTGTGTGTACATCATGTACCCACGCACACCTTGTTCCGTTTGTGTCTTCGACTCGAATGTACAGGGTGCGTCAGCAAGGATGGTACATCTGGCTGAAAGATAATTCTCTGTACACACTGGGGTTGGACGCGTTTTATTTGAAACGAGATAACAAATAATCGCTTTACTTAAAGAATTATTTTAAACGCTTTAGTATCTCCCTCGCTAATTCGCTGCGCTCAGCGCCTCATTTTCATGATCTTGAAATATTTTGGCAAGGTCATCAGTTTGCATAATTTTTCTTGACACGCTTTCATCTTATTTACCTTTAAAAAGATTACATTTACCTTTAAAAAGTCAATGATTTTATGAAACTTGAAGTTATCAAATTCAATTACTTGATAAATGATCCGATATACGAAGAAATGTTATTAATTTATTTGAAGTCGTTTAGCTGTTCGGTTGTGCCTGTCTTAATCCGCCCTGTAGATCGTTGAATAAAGCTGTAGTGTTTGTGTGTGTGTACGGATGAAATAAAAACACTGGGTGTGATTGATGGTACACGCGATGCCTTTCGGTTTCGTGTGAATAGAGAGTATATATACGTGTTTTTACGGGGGGAAAACGGCGTGGGAGGATCCCGGGTACATTCAGGTAGAAGCTTGTCTATGGTTGAGAAGAGAAAAATTGTTTGTTTGCACATGGGTAACTGAGTGTTTCTGTAGGCGTACAGCGTTTAAGTAGAATGGATAAGTGTTAGATCAGACACTTACTTGTGCTTCGTAATCGCTGTAATTTTCTTGGATCATTTTAGTTTTATCTTAACTTACATTTAAACATAAATGTATGTTCATGTCGAATGTATATTGACTCACATATCGGTTCATACAAAGTTACATTTTATTGATTCAGTAATACATAACAGAAGTAAATACGAACTATTTATTCTAGACTATGTATTCTAGATTGTAGACTGTCTGACATACAATCAGATACATTTTGAAACAGCATTGTATATCTTCGCATCTCCGAAAACTGAAAGACCAACAACACCGTGAGTCACCATGTACCCTGCAAGCTCATACCCAATCTTCGATATTTTCAAATATGTCACAGTCTCCAGCGACATATTTCAAATTCAAGTTTACAAGAAGAAATACCCAGTTTCGTTTCCAACTTTCAGCCACCAGAAGGCAACCGTACGATCTCCCACCGCCAAAAGTGTCCTCATATATCTCTAACGGAAGTAGATCACTGCCGTCCGGTACCCAAGGTTCCCACGCCGAACCCTCCTCCATGATTTCTTCGTTTTCGACTTCCTACGACATCGTGCTTCAGCTTCTCGTGCTATCCTAACGCCGTGTCAAACTTTTCCACATGAACCCGTACACGTTTAAGGGGTTACGCCACTTGAAAGGCTTCGAAATGCCAGCTAAATTTACGAACTGATTTTTACAAAAATATAAAAGACATAAAAGTTTCTGTACATTTTGCAGAACAAAAGTTACACATAAAGTTACATACATACTTAATAAATATGTATAATGAAAGTATCTAATGTATTTTAATATTTTTTCAGAAAACGTTACCTACGTCGAGGTGTCCAAAGTGACGTAACCCCGTAAACGCATCGTCGACCACATAGAAGAGGTTTCCACGTGGTATCTCCAGCATCGTATGCGTGGTACATCCAGACACGACTAACGCGAGCCCGGTGGCGTGTCGACTCGCTCGCGCGAGTTAGAGCGGGTCGGTTAGGCGCGAATTTTCCACGGGTCGTGCGTGCGTTCGTGGCTGAAGCTACACGGACGTCGCGACGCGTCTGTGTGCCGCGTCGGGCTAGCTGGAAGATCGATAGCAGAGTACGGGTCCCGGACGCAGCATCCCTCGTGTCTGCTCGCGCGATTTTCCACCGAAAATTTCGCAGAGCACCGCCGATAGCCGATAGCGGGATAGCGCTGCATCGATTCGACCCGCTGTTATGTCTCTCGACTCCTTCGCTGGGTTTATGCCGATGCTGATCTCGCGGTTGTTCATCTTTTATAACGATATTGCGCGTATTGTATCGCCAAATATTGTATTTACTCGCGTTGTATATTCACGTGTTACATTCACTACATACTAAGCATTGTAACGCCACGTGCTAGACTCGCTATGCATTGTATCGTCACGTTTTAGGATTGTCACACATTACATTTGGTATGCATTGTACCGTGCTGCGTTAAATTTGTCATAAGTTGTAACGTTATGTGTTAGATTTTTTATCTACTGCATCGTCAAGCGTTAGATTTTTTATCCATCGTATCACCACGCGCTGTATTACCACGCATGGTACCCACGCATGACACGTGTTAAGTTCCTACGCGTTAACATATTTTCATATCACTATAAATAACAAAAATATCCAAGAGGAGCAATTTATTGCCCACCTCGTATAACACTTGCAGGGTTTCTCTAACTCGGTACTCCTACTTAACTTGAATTTCCAGTTTCCAATAGAAGATCAATGATACCATAAAACCACGGCGAAGAAAATCTTGACGAATCCACGAGCTAAATGATAACCATTATGTATCCCGATTTTATCTCCGTTCCGAAAGTTGAACAGAACATTCTGTGGCGTTTCGATAAGACACGTACAACCGTTGAAACGATTTCTAAGAGAACCGAGGGAGGAAAACCCCTTTTTGGCATTGACAAGTTTTCACCCCCGTATGTTACGGCTACGATAGCGGGGTAAGCTGAGAAAATCCGATAGGGTAATTTCTGCGAGTTTCTATTCCATCAGAGCCATACGATGCACGACGTTATTGCTACGGTTTCAGCTGACACCGTCAAGATTTACGAGCTGCAAAGGAACCCTGGCTAATGGCGGTATCGATTTTTAATTCACGCGTCTCACTAGTACGCTAAGGATGCCCAGGTTTCTCAGGTGAAACCCGGGAGAAGATGAACGAGCATTGGACGTTGAGAATGATTGCGAAACGAATCGAATCGATGAACTGTATCGATGGTTCGCCTGTGTTCTGAAATTGGATGGTTAAATGGTTACTATAAGCTTACGAATACGTAATAGAAGCTTCAATTGATTCTTAAATTAATGAGTGGTAATATAATGCGTGGATACATAGTAGTATAATATGTAGCAATACAGTGGCGATACAACATGCGGTGAAATATGTGGCACCCTAAAGTGTAGAAATTTATCTAATGCATAGTAATTTAACACATAGCTATCTACCGTGTGAAAATACAACACGTGGCGATATAACACGTACTTCTACACCTACATCGCTTAGAATCATTTTTTATCCAAGTCTCGAGAGAATTCCTTCTAACCGGAGAAAAAATCTTTTCAGCCACGCAAGAAAGAGGAAGAAAAGAAATAGGAAGAGAAATCAGGAGCGGTGCGGTAAGGTGGCTCGTTAGCGTTCGAGAAAAGGGAAAAACCGAGTTAGAGAAGAAAGGAAGAGGAAGAAGATAAGTGGGCGGTCCCTCCTTAAATTCTAATCGAAATCCTGAATGCCGGCTGATTTTATCCGCCGTCTCTTCTCTCGTGTTGGCATCGTTCCCATTCGAAACCCCTCACGTACAACCAGAGAAATGAATAAATCCCGCGTCGTTATGATTTGAAAGAGTCCACCAACAACTTTTGGTGAATTTCCTTTCCGCGGCTTTTATATTTACGTCGATACTGTCCAGTAGTAATGGTCAATGTTTCAACTGTTCTTCTTACGAGTTTCGGTTCACCTTATTTATGTTGCGCTCCTATCGAAAATTCTCGTTTGTTTACCGAACAATTTCCTAAATTACCAAGTCAAATCTTATCGCGAATTTTATAATACAACGGCGAGACGAGGTTATTATAAGACGGTTATAATGTTTTATTTCTGGAAGGATTAGACCGATGTAAACATCGATTTTCTATTTATGGCATATAATTTAAGCGGCGTTATCGTTGGATTACGGCGACGTTAAAGTCATCCCACTCGGTGGGGATTTAATATTCTTATGGTTCTCTGCTCGCAACGATCCAACTTCACGACTGCGTTTAATTGCCGGGATTAAGTTTGCATGCAATTCCTTCACTAATTTACGTTCTTTTAATCTCGCCTACTGTGTACAATCCGTAATGTACTAAACGGCAAAAATTTTGCTAAATGATTAACTCTTACAATTTTCGTTTTATTTTTATCCTCAGAACAGTTGACGCATTGTTATTTTGCTCGTAGAATTTGCTGAAACTTTTTGCGTTTGTTCGGGGGGGAACAAAAATAACGTTGCAATTTTGTTGTGATCAGGGGGCAATTAGTGTAATGTTCCTTGTTCCAGGAAAACACTCTGGGAACGGGAGATCAGCGTGGGACGCCGTCCTTTGTTCACTTACGCGCGCATTTTGTTTCTCTGCGTGGTTCCGGAAATCACTGGGGTTGATACGATACGAGGGTGAAAACGTGACATCGACGTTACAAAAAGAAACATACAGCAGTAAAGTAATTAAAAGGGAATCGCTGACGTTTCCAATGAAATCATCAATTTCCTTCTACTTTACTTGTAACAAGAATTGTGTCTCTTTCCTCTTATTAGTTCGTCTTACGCATCAAGGTTGTCGTGTAATTGAACATCCGAGCGGGTACAGGTGTCATGTAACATTATTTCAAGAATCTTAAAGTACCTTTCTGATATTTTTTATCTTCTTTCACTTGTATAAATTGTGATAACGTAATTGTTAATAACGACGATAACCGTATTTTACAATTAGATTTGATGGTATAATGGCTATTATCTCTGTTTTTTAATCGGGTTTATCATTTTTATGTTCTTAATCCCATCTGGTTTATCCTCCACCCCAGATGAAAGGACGAAATTAACCGTCGGATATTGCATTCAACCTACACGCACGCGTTTCTTTTTATTTGCAAATTAGTTTTTTCCCTTGTAATTCAAATATCGTTTATCACATATTTTTCACATTTAAATTATGGATCTTAAATTGTCCTCTGACATTTTACTACCCCCAGCGAATTAAATTGCCTAAAATATCCTTGACGTCAATGATGTATATCGAATTTTATTCGTAAATAAGCCACGTTTGCCTTATTCCTGTCGGTTTATCAAGCACCGTAAAGCATTTCAGCTTAACGCCTCTCGTCCATCTCACGCGAGTGGATCATTATTAAATATCAACGCTTCCACGTTAACTGCCACGCTCGCGTAAATGCACCGCTAATTTACTTGTGAGTAATTTAAGGGATAATTAGCCGTTCGACTGCGAGACCGAGCATCAAGCACACTTTACGTTTACCTCGTGTGAAATTCGCGTCGAGTGTACGACTACACACGAGTTTTTCTTTACTCGGTACAAGCAAATAACAAGAAAAACTTTACAAAGCGATTTACGGATTTTTAATTTAGGAATCTCTAGATTTTTTTATTTAGGTTGTTTGGAATATTTAGAACACCTATGGCAATGTACCAAGAGTCCACTGCATTATTAATATGTGACGTCGAGTTGAAAGAATCGAAGAAATAAGAATTCAAGGAATCCATTTATTCTACGGTATCTTAAAGTTTTATTTCTAAAGTACAGCTATCTAATAAATTACGTTAACAAACACTAAGAATTGGTTTTGCAAACAGGTATCGCTGAGAAGTTTCTTCAATTTCGAAATTAGCCGGATGTCTAGTCTCCCTTCAATTCCGGAAGTTGGTTGGACGACACCGTCGTAGCTGGTGAAATAGCCTGAGGACGTTACTTAGCAATTCGGGGGATGGTAATTTACTTCGTTATAACTTACGACGCTGTGTTACCGTCCAAGGTACAGTTAAGTGGAAGTACAATGATGTCGGTAATGTTGTTTCTGAACGTTCCACGAGTATTAGTTCGAGAAGTCTATCCATGAAAATTGATTGCGCAATCATATGGTAATTAATGCTTCTTCCTTTCAATGATTGCGCCAATAACTCGAATAATTTTCAATTCGTTGTCAGAGTATTTAAGACTTGAACCTTCGAATGTTTGAATTTCAAAAGTTTCGAAATTCGAGAATCGTTGAATATTTAAATATATCGTCTTGAATAATTTTATACGGATTACTTATCTTATATCGTTAATTTAATTGTACTCTTGATCCGCTCTCTCCTTGATCAGGATTAAAGGAGGAATTATTTGTTGCAGGAGGGAAAATTGAAAGGATCAAAGATCATCGTCAGACTCCTGAAACCGTTCGTACTTAGCCACGGATTTCTGAAAGGTTTCGTAATCCTTCTTTTCATCGTCTTGGGTCAATGATTTTCTCCTCTCCAGGGTGAGATAGATCAGCAGGGGACAGTAGGCAACGTTCATTAAGCCGACGATTCTCATGACCCATTGGAATCCAATCGATTTTACCATCTCACCGCCAAGGATAGGTCCTTAAACAAATGCTTGTCTTAAACAGGATCTTCAATATAAATTCATGCATCTTGAATTATTCAAAAATAATGCACGCATTAAAATTCCAAGTTACTGCTTTTAAACGACTCAAATCTTAAAAAAAAAGAAATAGTATTTACCAAGAGAGTAGGCTAAACTAACAGCCACTTGTTGAATAGAGTAAACAGGTCCGTAGTCGCCATTTTGGTCCACCAAGCTAGCCAACAATGGTACCAGGGCCGCGTCCGCTACACCGATACCCAATCCCATTCCTAGATGAGGAACTATCAGCTGAGACATTGTGATAGCGGACGGTATCAGTATGGCACTTATACCAACGACGAACATGGCCAGAACAGCGACTTTGCTGCGGCCATAACGATAAGCTATCACGCCAAAAAAATTCGTTCCAACCAGATATCCGACGCTGTCCGGAATAAACACTGTTCCTAGCTGCCATTTCTGTAACAAGCATTGTTTTAAAAATTAACACCAGCAAGAATTTATTGCTACGAATGAAGTCTAACCTTGGGTTTTACGTGCATTCGAAGCCATATTGGTAAACAGGGTTCCAAAATTGCCATAGGCGAAGTTGAACACCATATAGCCCCAAAAATGATGAGTATGTGTGGGTCAGACAGAAGATGTGTCCACGATGCTTTCTGCTCGCTAGAAGACTGAAATTCTTCATTATTTTTATTGAACATACTTGAAAATATTAGAGTGAGTAATTGTACAAGCTATTCAATGATTTGTTTAAATGAAATAGAATCATTTGTATCATTTACTGATATATGTATTTTGTTAACAGATAAAATTTACCTTGGTGTTAGTCTGAACGTCGAAAGTTAGAATTTGTAAACCTAAGGAACATTTACTTTAATGATACAAATTTTATGATGGATAAAAGAATAAGAGAATTACCTACATATGGCAACAACGATAAAACAGGACACTAGCAAAAACGGTGCCATTTTTCCCTCGAGATCGTAAAGCACCGATCCAATGGGGTATCCCACGAGGACACCGAGTGCGATGCTTCCTAAAACGAAACCCATGATCTTGGACCTCTTGTCCTCTTCAGTATATTGAGAGGCGACCAACGACATCCCGGAAACTCCGATGCACGCGGAGGAAATGCCCTGGATACTTCGAGCAAGAAACAGGACCTCGTAAGTTTGCCCGAACGCGAACACTGCAAAAGTTGTCGTGTTCGAAGCAATTTCTTCGTTTATTTCTCTCTTCGCAGTTAAATCCTTCGTACCTTTAACTTATATTATTTAAAGTATGCTCGATTCTACAAAAGATTTTGTTTATTATATGAATGCAAATTTTTTTAACCGGGATAATTTGTAAATCAAAGAAAAAAATAGTTACAATTATGACAAAGGGTTCAATAATAAACGTTAACGCATTAAGTTTGACTAAGTGAAATTTTGCAGTTGAATGGTACTGTAAAAAGGCAAAGGATGAGAATAAAAAGAAAAGCAACGATTTCTCACGCATTGCCGCCAACAGAAGACTCAAGTTTCCGACGAACAATGGTTTCGAATACCCCAGGGTACCGGTAAGAGTGCCCACAGCTGGATTTAGTATTAATTGTACCAGAGCCTTCGAGCTCAGCAATAATCCTACTCGACCGTTTTCATCGTCTTCGTTGCTCGTCGTCGAGTTTCCCTCGAGAGTGCAAAGGTAATCGGGAATAATTGGCACTAAAATTGTTCATAGATAAAAACCATGCTCGATATTACTTTCAGCGAGTCCATTTACCAACAACCGTGAGCAACACGTTGTCCAAAAAGAGGCTCAGATAAACCACCGTGACGATTATGACCCGCGAGTTCTTCTCTAATTCTAACATTGTCATCCTGATGAACAGCCACGCGAATTCTTGAAGAAGTGGAGCCAACTACCACACGATTACGTGCACTCGAATCTTCCAGGGACATGCTTTCCCATATCGATGAATCCTTCGACCCGATCGAGATGTTCGCGGTCGAACCCGAAGAGAAAACCTTTTTCGATAGCTGAAACAGGGTTGTATACGTGACTGGAAAGCGAACCAGCCACCATCGTGCTTTTATACAGGCAGAAAGCTTCGTCCTTGCGCAGAAGCTTTTTCACGAAATGCGAATTGTACGGCTGGTGTACCGGGCCCCGTTCACAAGCCGGTGCACTTTTCGATTTATCGCCATTATGGCACTGCTTATCGAACACCGCCAGCCATCGTCGTTTCGCTATTTTTCACGCCGGCCACATGGGGCGGAAGTAAAACGCCACTGCGGCCTCGACGCTTACATCCTTCGCAGGATCTCACCCTTGGGACAACCTTGAACGATCTTTCTTGGTCTCTGAATTCACCTTTTTCCCTTTTCTTAATTTTCTGAGATGATGAAGTTTAGTCGCAGATGAGTAAACTCTGAGATGAAGGATTTCTTTCTTAACACGTTATTAATAATTATTCTGTACAGCAAACATTTTGTATTTTGGTGCATGAATTGAATGAGATTTGTGATGTGGATCATCGATGAAAAGTATAAGACTACTGGTACAATTGTTGAATATCAAATAATTTTATAAAGACTTATAAGTTCATTCAATTTTAGTACTTAATATTTCGTTGTAGGGCATTGTGGATAACCGCCATCGGCCACGCTAGTTTCCGGTTACGGCACTGTCATCGATATTCATCGGGAACCCACACCTGTGTCCTGATTGCAGAATTACGATCGACAATAATGCAATTTTCAGCAGAGGAACACGTGAAATTGCTTCTCTCGGCCATGAGTCCTTTCTTCTCGTAAAAGAGCTTTACTTCATTTTGTACTCTAATTACTGCGATAATGGCGCGGTCTAAGCGGTGCAGGAAATTCTATAAATCGAGAAAATTGAACGGTTCACGAGTACCATTTTAACTCGTTCTATCTTCACGTACTACATTTCCACACATTACATCGCCACTACATTCTCTTACTTTACAGATTTGTATTTTATCGCCGTGTATCTCTATATCTCTATCTAGATCCCTAGACTTCTACATTCCTGTATTTCGAAATTTCTATTTCTACAAATCTCTATAATCTAAATCTCTTCGTTTCTGTACCTTTACTTATACCTAATATATGTTTTATGGTTTTCAGATGGCACCTGTCGAAAAGTTAAATAGAAAAGTATCGAGAAAATAAAGTCCGTGCAAATCTATGGAAGATCCCTTCTTAGGAAACATCAGACGAAGAAGAAATTGATTCTTCACGAGGGGTCGGATAACAACAAATCTCTCGAATGGAACTCGTGATTTATTTCGTCGCGAGGACGATTTTCTATACGTCGCGTGACTACAATATGAACACTGGTCGTTAGAATCGGGTTATTCTGGTCACATTGTCCTCTTCGTCCTCTTCGCGGATGGTCGCCTCGGTCTGTGTCAATCTGGGACTGCTGGATCTTGCGGGATACATTTCGTCGTGTATCCTACGACCTGACGGTGAATTATTCTCGATGTACACGTCGGTTTCTATGCAGTCTTTTTCGTCTTTGGTCCTCCGTTTCCGGTGACATTTTGGACGCGCGTAGGTGAGGCTCGCGTTCGTCTTCTCCGCGAGGCTCGTCCTTGACTAGAAACGTTATTCCCTAAGTTCTTTACGAAATATCTTCTTTGGATCGCTACAGACAAGCTATAGATTTACAGAATTGTCTATTGGAACCTTACATGTGTAGTAAGGGAAAGATTTATTTTAAAACATCAGACAATTGTGTAAGTTTGAGAGGTAGCAATCGGTGATACAGATCAGGTCTATTAAATAATGATAGGAACAGAAATCATCAAACACTACTACATTGCACTAATAATTTTAAATAAACTGAAGCATTACAGTTTCTCTACCGAAATGTAGATAGCAGTACACGTTATTTCACAGGCAGCATGGGATCAGTCTGGATCTTGCCATGTCTCATTCGTCGCATTTGTAAGCCATGGCATTAGATCAGATATCGAGTCGGGATTGGAAAGCTATTGATACGAGGTTGTGCGTGATACGTAACTTGATTATGCTAGACAAAAAAAGCTGCCAAAAATGTGAAAAAAATCTCACGTCCGCATCCTCTATGCAGACTTGTGGCACTGTGTAAGAGTTATTCACTTCTCGCATTTCCGAATGATATCCATAATTGTTGTATCCGGGGTTTCTCCTCGTGTCAGCGTTTCTGTATGGACCCAAGTACTTCTGATGAGGGCTGGAACTACCATAGTAGTTCGGGTACACAGGTGTCACTTGTAAATTCGTCGTGCTTCCTCCAGCTGGGTGCACGTAGTCATAAAATGGACGAGTCTGTACAGAAAAAATTCTTCTATGTTTGATAGTCAGAAACTTTTCTAATTTTACTATATTACTATACTATCATACACAGATATCTGCTATCATAGTATTAAGACAAAAATTGATATTGTAACATAGTTCCAACCTGTCTTCCGATAGTATTGATCCTCGGATCAGCAACCAGATCGGTGGATCCGAATCTCTGTCCAAACTCCTTTCCCCTTGCTAGGTGTTTAATCATGTAATAGGTCCTTGGTATCAGGACACCGATGATGATTAAGTACGCCGTGCCAATAATGCCGAAACAGACGACCATGTCGCGACATTCTGGCTCCACCAGGATGAAGCAGGTCAACCAGATTGCCCAGGTGATTAACAGACCGATCGACGTACCGAAGAAACACTTTCCTTCCCGATAATTTCGTGGCAATCGCGAGATGAAGAAACACACGACGAACAGGGTGACCAGTAGAAATATATCGTAGCCTGGAATGAGAACGGTTTTGTATGGATTTCTTTTTATGGGGTATGTGGCCGCCTCCTGAGAAAAAATACGATCGTCGCGACAGGATTCTCTGCTGGTTTTATTGGAAACGCAAGTTTGCTCGGTCGTTGTGTCGGTGGAAATAAGATTGTGTGTTAAATGGATTGTTGACGAGGAAGATATAACGCCCCCTTTCTTCTATCATCGTGATAAACAATGTTCGACTTGCTCAAATTTGATGTACCAAGGTGGGTGTTATGCACGACATTTACAATTACTAAGTATTACATTTTTGTCAATTTACTCCAACTAATATTGCTAATATTCCTCAGGAGTCCAAGGAACATTTCATGTACGTATCCAGGATACGTTCTCAGACTTGAACAAAGAAGTGTTAAATTTACCTAGTAGAGCGATAAAAGTGAGGCTCCTCACGACCACGGCCGAATCATCCCCGCTAAGTGCGAAGAACATAACGGACAACGCTATTTGGACGCAGAACATGAAGAACACCATCAGGCCCTGCAGGTATCCGTTTATGTGAGCCGTAAACACGCCACCCTTGGAGAACACCAGAAAGAACGCCCTGGACAGCATCACGGAGAAGTCTATCCCAAAGGCTAACGTCGTTACAAGGATTTTCCTCGAGTTTAATGTCTCAGCGCCCAAGTAATCGTCGTTGATGCAGAACGGTAACACCGTCTGCAAGGTGAAAACATTCGCCAGTATCAGGACGATCGTTAACGCCGGATTCCCATCGAGAACGTCCTCGACGATGAAGCGGTAGATAATGAAGACAGCGATCACGCCGCAGGCGAACGTGCCGCACACCACCATCGTCAGGAAAATTGCTATCCAGTTGCCCGGCTTTAATAAACCCCTGTCGAGTGTATCTGCAACGTACACGCACACGTTAGTTGGCCCATTGTGTCGAAGCGCCTCGCCGCGCCGTTTTAAGCGGAAATCTTCGGCCTTATCGAGGAGCTTCGGCTATCGGGACACTTTAACTACCTCTCCGAGGCCGTTTGCGTTTAAAGGGGGATGAAGGGGCTCGTAGAAACGGGAATTTGTTATCTTCTAAGGAGGAAGAAAGCGGATGTTTTGTGAAAGCGTATATCAGTGGGCACATAGCTGCAATCTGGGCCACTGATGGGTAGTCAATATCTCAGTTCAATGTTTAATTCCTGTCTTTCGAAATTTATAAATTTCGAACTCTTCAAATTTTTAAATTAAACAATCTGATATTTCTTCTTTTATTTTTAGGTCAATGGCTTAGTGCATCGCTGACCAACTTCCTATTTTACCAGCAAGAAAACAAGCATTGGAAGAACTACAGTTACAAACCTTTGGTCACACCACGTGTGCCAAATATCTTCTTGAAGTTAGCACAGTCTTCACAGTTCTTCGCGTATTTCTTCACGCACAATTTCGGCATCTTCGGCACCCTCGACTCTGGCGAGATCCTAAATTTCGAGTTAGCCGGTTCGATTCTGTACCCGGCCGTATCGATTAACTCTTGCTGGCTCTTCATCGTTACGATGTATCTGATCGAGTGCGATTTCGGCAGTATGCGGAGTGCGTTGTACACGTCCGAGTTTCGAATTTCCTGTTTCGAGTGAGTACTGAACCTAGGCAGCAGACAGGAACCTTCAATTCCTTTGGGACAATTTCGTCTGTGCAGGTCCTGCAATAGCTGCGCCAGCTCCACGATCGCTTTGCCAATGCCTAAAAGATGTGGCGAATAGATGACGGAACTGCTGGCTGTCTGAAGGAAGTCCTCCGTGGATGAGGCTTCCTGTAGCAGGTCCAAGTCGAACGGCATTGTTCTGATGACGTAGGAACCTGGAGGAACTAGGTCTGAAACAGGAATTGTTTGAGAAGAGGGTTGAGTAAAGTTTAGGAAGAAAATTTCCAAATTCGATTAGCAACGAAAAATATTCTCACCATCAACGTTTGATCCATCAAGGGTTAAAATGACCCAGGTTTTCCTAGCTCCCTGAAGCTTCTCTCCCCTTTCGATCCATTGCCGTACATCGCTTCTGTGTCCAATCACAGCGATCACAACTTCCGTATCGTTTTCGTCCAGCTCTAAAGTATCTCCATAATGTTTCACGCAAATACCAGCCTCCTTAGTCGTATCCAGGAATAAGTTTAGAGCATAATCAGAGCTGGCTAGCAATAGATGGACTGTCTCGAATCTGGTAGTTAAGTAATGTACCATCAGGCTGATCAAGGGCTTTGTTAAATTCTGCTCATCGTACGTGCTGATTGGCAGTACGCTGTAATTATGAAGTGGCTCTAGAATCATTAGGTATTCTGACGGTAACAATATACCCATTTCGTAATGATCCTCGCAGTCAGAGTCTACCGCTGTTTGCAATGCTTGTTTGTACACCGTCATCTCATTGTGGCAGGTATCGAAGACTTTTAAACCTGAACGCGAAAGGATGATTATTAGCGATAGGATTATATGAATGCTTAGCAGTTATATTGCTTCGAGAACAAAGAAGCGTACAAATCACCCGCAAAGTTTAGCTATTCAATTTACCTAGAGTAAATCCAGATATGAACTCGTACTTGTTCAAAGCGTGTATCACGTAAGACGCCGTGAAAATCTCTTGTAGACCCTTGGTAGACGTGTTGTTACAGTACGGTCCATGATTAACATCCACAAACACTACAATCATACGTTCCAATGGTAAGTACATAATCAGAAATCAAACACTTCATACACTCCATTATCGAGTATAACATCGACCATTCTCTTACCAGATAAAACAGCATCCCCAGGGATCTCGAGCACGCTTCGATTCTTGGAACACACGTCTAGATCATCAATGGCGAGCGCCAATTGCAGAAGACTCAAAAGGACCCCGACTTTGGACAACATCGTCGCAACACGTGTCCAAGTGGAACGTTCAACAATTTGTTCACCTTCAGCAAAGATATGAGTAAAGGCGTGTTATCGTGCAAACGGAACGTGTCATTGTATCGTGTTTAATCGATACCCCATTCAGGGGCACGAGGACCCCACAAGTAGCTCGATTCTAGCTGCAAGAATTGCCATTATCGAGCGTTTGGTGGCTCGGTTCTTTTCAGGTGAGCTCTCTTTATTTGTCGTGTTTATCGCCACGAAGAAACAGTTTCATGGTTTTGTCCCGTAGCTCCCCAAGGAGTCCTCCGTTGAACCAGGAGGCGATCGGGTTGAAAACGACGACAGGACACGCAGGACACGCTACTTATCGTGATGAGTATCCACCGCAAACGCGTTATCCGCATTTGTTCCGATCGGATCCATCAAATCGCGTGATAAAGACCACTCCGGGGATAACAATTGGCCGGGAACACGCTCTTCCACCGTGTGTGTTTACGATTATCATCGGCCGCATTTCAGGTTAATAGCGACGTGCTCCACTTTGGATCCACCTCGAATCTTTCACCTTCTATCCAAACAATTCGTGTACGCTTTTTATAGTCACTTTCCTTCAATCTCAACTGTCCTCCTTAGCTAAAATGTTCTTCCGCCATTCCGTTACTTTCTAAGATGTTTGCAAATGAGCTGCTATGACTGGCAACATTTAATCAGAAAGAATCAAGAGTACAGAGGTGTCCAGTGTTTATCTTACCACTCCGTTATAGGCATCTCCAGCCTCGAGCGTTTAAAAATTCAGGAATCGGAGAACTTGGAAACGTCGGAACTTGTACAAAACATTGAGTGTCCACTAACGAAGTGGGGACTATAGTTACCGTGTTATAGTTTCTTTATGCACTTGCCATGTCGATAACAGTTCATCGATCGATCACCTTATCGTAACTCAGTCACATGTACATGAATGACTTTCCTTAGCTTACACAGGTCCATGCTGTTACTTTAACTTGTTATTCACGAATGGGTCTCCAAAAACAAGATCCAAAGTACTCCACTTTATCAATCTCGCTCCACGGTAAACATCCTGATCAAAGTTTCTTTTCGATGCTATCAGCCTAGTTCCAAGTCTTTCTCATCTATTTCGAAGTCCGGTTCACTGACGGAGAGTCTTAGCTATCCAAGTCAGACAGGCTGGTGTTCGCGACTGGAAAGTTTCCAGTAGAAGTACAGGGGTCCGACTGAACGACGCTGTTTTTCGGCCGTGCTACGGTATAAAAGTTTCATGACTGCTGCGAGGGGAGCAGCTGGTGTACTGCACACGACAGTGACCACCACGGAAGCCATACCTCGGCAACTCTCCCCCTTTTCTAAACGTATTACACGTTCAGTCACGTTGAGTTCTGCAGCCATTTAAGCGGTGCACATGCGATCTAATTGACAGCCGGGGACACTGTTCTTCTTGACGGGGACACCCTGGCTTGGCCCGGTTCAATCGACTCCCTCCCTCGTCGATGATCGAAAACGACAGCGAGACTCTTCCCCATGGCCCCAACGTAAGGGTAACCTAGTTTGGAGATTCGTGTCGACGTCCTTTTCTTTCTGTATTGACTCGGTGGTTGAGTCATGATGCTCGTCATCTTCCTCTCGTGACCACGTACCATACAATTCATGTTTATTCCAGTCGACACTGGACAGGACAAATTACAATTAATTTTTTAAATTGAAAATAATCTCCACAAGAAATGAGTCGTTAATTTCGTTCATGGCGATTTTTGGCATGCAAAACTAGAACGAAAAGAATGATTTCGGTTCCTTTTTTAGAAATGAAAATTTAGGGAGGACGATATGATTTATCAGGTGACAGGTTGGTAAATCGTTGAATTGCGAAATGGTTGTTTTGCTGAGTCAAATGTTCTCAGGATGAAGGATTGTCTGAATATTCGGTACAGCAATTAGAAACACGATGTCGAGAGAATTTGATTCATTAGCGGCAGTTTAAGAATTGTGTCGGTCAACAACTAAAAGGCATAGATAGTTAATTGACACTCAAGGCCTCATTTCCTAACAGAAAAGAAATAGGTGACAAAGTCTAGCCCACTGCTAATTATCAGATTATGAACAACCGTAATCGAAGGTGACAGGGCACCAAGGTTCTCCTAAAAAAGAACGACCTACTTTCGCATCTACTGACGTTCAAATTTGAGAAAACAAAAAATCTTCAAATTTCCAAAGTGTCAAGATTGGTATCAAAATTAAAGAATAATTACGATTGTTCATAATAACTTTATACATCATTACAATATTACAATATCAATTTAGTATTATAATCTAAAACAGACAAAACAAAATTTGCTCAATAGATAAATTAATATAAATAAAAAATTTATTTTTGATATTAAATTTTGTGTTCTCATAGGAATGAACTGATATGATTTAAAAAAGAAAATGACTATGCGATTTTTAATACCCGGTTGGGAATGCTCGTTTTTCGAATTATTTCACCGGCGAAGAAAGAGAGGGAGCCTCGATCATTTCTCGCAGCCGTCCCCGGTATTCCAGGGCACCGAGTATCGACTAGACACGGTTCGAACATCGAGGAACCACTCTCCTGAATTGTTCAATTTATTAGCGTAGTCGTGGTTGAAAATCTAGAACAAACTATGAGGATAACTGGCATGGGTCGAGACCGTCTATAAATTTACTCCTAGACTTCGAAACTTGAGATTCCATCCGCGGAGAGTATCAGTCTGAAGGAGGTAGTTCTCCAACCGCTTCGATCTGTATAAATGGTTGCTCGACTCAAGCGCCAAGGGGTAGTTTTCTTCGTTTAGGTAAAGTACATAGTAAATACTTTACTATGTATTTAACACGTGTAAAAAAACAGACATAGCCCCTGATAATTTTTTGAGTATACATGTATATGTAATATGCAAACATTAATAAGTTAAAACGATAACAATGCAGCGTAAGCTTCCATTGAAATTTAATCTTGTCAATGAAGCTGTTCAATTCATGCAGATAACTAATAATTTAAACGTAGGTAATCTACAACATAAATTCTCTCCTCGAACCATTTCTCCAAACGCTTGGTATTTTCTTCGTAACAGAGTGATAAGGGTAATAGGTGCAATTAAAGACAACGATTACTCTCGACGAGATTTATTGTTTTTACACATCGCAGACAATGGAAGGATTTTAATTAACAGCCGCGATAATGCGCTTCTCGTTCGAGTCTCTTCTCGATGCCATCGAGCCAAGCATTATCGTAACGGGTTCGTGTCAAGGTCTGCCCATAACGCAACTGTGCACCGTGGCAAATGTTTCCGTGTATAGGAGGCGACAGATCGCAGCGTTATTGTCGAACGACATCTCGCCCACTTTGAACTCCGGATTTACCGCGACCTGAAAACGTAAATATCGTTCGATTACGTTCCCTCCTCTATGGTATCGCGATTGCTCGGCTTCACGACTTTATGGACCAGAACTACCCGGGCTCTATTTTATCCGAGTCGTGTTCGAATGTACACGACCCTCCTCCGCGCCATTACCGTCCTCGTTAAGGACCCACGATGATCCTTCTTTCGTTATCTTCTTACGCAATTCGTTTCTTTTCAAAACAAGATTGCTTAGGAGATCTAGCTTTACTGTTCGTGTATCGTATATAATAAATTCTAGTGTACGGTATGGTTTACATGTCTACATGCTACTATTTTTTCAGATTTTCATGTTGTCGATTCTACGGACAGGTCTTACCGATAAGGAAACATAGTGCAAGGAGCTAGTTTACGGAGGTAAAACTTTTGTAACCATTAAATGTCTAATCTACTAATAATCTCTAATGATAGTCTGCTAAATTGGATCTTTTTGAACGCAGATCAGCAACGTACCTTGAAGACGTATTCACCAGGATGAAGCTCCGATATGTCCACCCACTGGCAATCGATATTGTGTTTGTATATGTCGCTACAATTGACGGAGATGCCTTGGTCACCGTAATTGGCGCATTTGTACCTGAAATCGTGGCGTGCGACTCGCTTTAATTGGCTCGCCAATTAGACGCGTCACCGGGACGAAGCATGAAAAATCATTGCGATTCTGCCATCACTTAGCGTGTACATACACGCGTCGACGGCCGAGAAAGCAAGCAAACGGAACTCGGATCGTTTTGCTAACGAGACTAATTACGTTTACCTCGGCTTCACTCCGTCCAAGCATTGATTGTCCTCCAGGCAAAAAGACGCTTTGTGACCCTCTGCGAGTCTGCTACCGTTCTTGTCCAATACGTCGAACGTGGCGAACACCTCCATCGAGTGATAATGCCTGTCGTTAACAAGGCATAATGTGAAATTAACGATCGAGCCAGGCTAGGCCTCCTCCATGATTGTCGTTCACACTTTGATACGGAACGACGATAAAACGATCGATTCTGGGAAACGGATAAGACACACGAGCACCGTTGCCACAGCGAAAACGAACTTTGTCAGGGACATTATCCTTGGGAAGTGCCATCGATTTCGTCCGAGTCGTTAACACGTTGAGTGCTGCGAGGAAAAGCCTCTAATATTGTTTGTTGTACGAACCTGTATTGACTCGTGTCGACTCATCGTTTCTCATTTTAGGATATTAGATTTAAAATTTATTTTCGAGCTTGGTAATATGATGTGGGAGATGGGAATGGTTCTAGGAGACAAATATTAACAAAGGATGTTAATATTTGTATTAACAAATTTTACTATTAACACATTTGACTTGAATCTAATCGTTCCTCGTTTGCAGGTGCTGGGAATCAAACTTCTTGCTACTATATTGAGATTATTGATTGTGACATTGAAATTGAACTTGTAATGGGATATTAAAGTCACATATATTAACTTGTTCTAATAGTTCTCATTAAAGAACACCTTTGAGGTAAACTCTAAAGTACACTGTCTGTAAAACTTCACTTTGATGTCAAAAATGTGTAACAATCTATGAAGTTGTTTTCGTTTTTATGGATCAACAACTCCGTTAATCAATTTCGAGAGAAGAAGAAGATAGACGAGGCGTTGAAACATCCACATCTTTCCATAAAAGCACGATTGACGTCACTAGCGAAGTTATGTTACAACTTAAAACCATCAACACAACGTTTTTTCGACTGGTCAATATTTCCACACATTGAAAAGCAACGTGGATGATAAACCGTCGTTACCAGAAGAGGAACGCCTCCGCGTTGGACCGTCGAAGATTCAAAATTAGTCCGAGTTACAACGAAACAGACGGCGAATTGCCAACGGGATCGAAGCGATATTACTTTTTTTCCTACTCTCTTCCATTCGTGATTGTTTTATAAAATGGGTTGCAAGCCGGTTGCCAGACAGGGATAATAACCTGGAGAAATTGTAGCAGACAACCAAGTTCTCGCGTCTAACTTCTGGCCGACAGCAGTCGGGTTATAATAGCGAACGAAAAAGGTCTCATATTTCTGTCCAAAATGAAATCGAATATGATAGCTTGCGAAAGTAGTTGAATATTAATACTGTGATAATTCTCGTACGTTCGCCTTTGCTGGGTATGACCATATTATTACATACTTATTACTTTATTTAAATACTAGTGAAGTTACATTAAAAAGAAATTAAAATGAACGATAGACTAGTATCATATCAGGTAAGAATGAAATTTGATGACTTTCTTTGCACGATTTATCACTCACATGTGACACATATGCCATTCCCATAGGTGTTTCGGCACGGAGGGTCGGAAGTCTGCGGTTCCAGCATTCAAGATCCTCGCGGTGAATCGAAGCAACCTTCTAGTCTCCAGGTGCCAATTTTCCGACTCCTTCTGAATCTTGTATGCCTGAGAAGCAACGCAATTCTCTTCCATGGCACACTGCAGCCAATACAGTTGTCTATCTTCCAGGTGGGCTGTACGCATCAACTCGATATGGTCGAAGACCAAATCTGGCATCTCCTGGAGACACACCACACTGGCCACATTTTCCGCAGTTCCTGCGGACATTTGGAATTCGATGTAGCTTCGATAATTTTGGTTACGAAATCGTCTCGTTTACCTGGACACGCGAGGGTCTTGTCGTGCAGACAGTCAATCACGTTACTTTCGTCTCCGTGACACTGCACGCCGCTGAGAGCCATCGGTATCTTCTGGCCACCGAAGAAGTTCGTCTGAATGGCGTCGGAGGCGTAACCAAGGCCCAATTGTCTGCAAACCACTGCCGCCTCGAACAGGGACCAACCATCACCGCAGACTACACCCCAATCTAAAATGAAATTATCTTTCTTGAGCTTCTTTGGAATCTTCAGGGAAAAGAATTGGGGAAGAACTGGAAAAATGAAACTTGTTGCTACATTCTGTTCAGTGTTGAGATAGGATGGTGATAGAATGGACATCCAATACGTTACGTCATAACGTGTAACGATAAGTCCACGATAAATAGAATGATAAATAAATAGAATATACGACTAGTAATTTACGTATATCGTGTCTCAAAAGACACAATCTACTGCTTTGTTATAGAACGCAGAATTTTGCGAATCACGACAAAGGAACTTTTTCCATCCCCACTAAAACTTGCATCGCCTCTCACCAACAGACAAAGAGACACGTTGCACACGAACCGTCATTTCTAATCGCAACAATCCAATTTACCTTCACGCCAAAGGCACGTATCGACATTAGTGTTACCTGAATGTCCAAGTTTGACCTCGACTCTACCCTCGCTGTGGACTCGTCCACCGACCAGTCTTATCGCCATTCCCCGGTGATGTACATCCTTGATTCTCTGTTTTTCTGGCTTCCTTTTGCCCTTCGTTCGTCTTATCGTTTCTTCTTCGTTCTGCTCCTCACGGGCGCAAATTACACCTGCAGCCTCGCTGTTCTCGCAGTCGGATGTACCCCATCCGTCGAACCGACACTTGGATAATTCATCCTCGCTGCCGTCGCAGTACACGTTGTCCATCCAGTACCTTCCTGATAAAAAGACATTTATATTCGCTGTTTTTCAATCGTTAAAATGTAGCACACCTGATCCTTCGCGATACGATCTTACTTAGGCGAGAGAAGATACTTCTTTTATAACTCTGCTATTCGAAAGAGTACGTTCATACGTGAGCGATTAAAGTGTAAGTGGTTTTTCGATCACAACCTTCGAATACTTTTATTGCAACTAGGGGAAGGCGGGGTCAAATTGACCTCGATTAATAGGAAAAGGTGAAAGATAGAGCTGCAGCTACGTTTACGCTAAATTAGCTTATCGATTATCGATGATTTCATTTTTTACACTTCCTCGAACAGCAGATCTTGAGTTCTGTTAGATCACCACGTTTATGAAATTTTCAAATAAAAAAATTTCTCATTTGAAAGCACTCAAAGTGAACATACAATATTTAAAAATATATTTACACTGTTATAGAACCTTTTATAGAACCGCAAAGAATCAGATTTAGCCCGACGTGAAGGGACAAAGGATTAACTAGAGGGATGAACGTTTTATACTTAATTGACAAGGTTCTTTTTCATCTATTTCTCTGTTGCAGATCCTATTTATTTCCGTTCACGTGGCAGAAAAGGAGGAAGTATTGACTAGGACGAAGAGACAGTATTATCTCACTTCTGGCTTGACCAAAGTGACCGTTCGTCGTTGGTTTAATTGCACCGTCGAAGCCTAATTGCCTGCAAACCACATTGGCCTCCAAGTAATCCCATTCGTCGTCGCATATACTGCCCCATTTCCCGTCGTGAAGTATTTCCACGTTTCCTGCATAACCAATCGAATTATGACCTTAACACACCACGTTTTCCGGTTCCAGTACGGTTTACGGTAAACTTTGGAGAACACCACGGATATTATTCTGTTAAGCGTCTCACTACTTAATGTCTACTTAATGATCAAATCGTAGTTTCTCGTATCCAAACAATTTCATACTTGCAAATTCTCAAGATAGAATTTAAGAAAGAATTTATCGATCTTCTCTGAGAGTTGAAATTATGTAATAAATTGTCTCGAGATTTGCTTCGACTCCAACAGAAATCTTACAAACGAAGTGTTACAGTTTTTCAGGGAAAACGAATCAAGGAACGTTGTAAGCGGGTGCAGAATTGGCAAGAAAGAAGAAGAAAGGCAGCACGGAATGTAATATCCAATGGATGGGTAATAAAAATTGACACGCGAGCGTCTGGGACGGTTTCTATCCTGTTTTATGGTTCAATTCGACGATGGTCGTATACCACCTCGTGGCTGTTCGCGGTTCTGTGGCTGCGTGACGTTTACTACTACCACGCTGACACACAGTCGTTGACATAAATCATCCTCGAGTTGACCCCTTTTTAATCGCCATTACACAACGTGCACGAGAAAACGCCTGATGAAACCGCAACGTTTCACGTAAGTCATCTATTCCTAGATAGCGTGCTTTTATTTTATCGCGAAACGTCTGACACGCGAACCGTGCCTGCCCTTCAGCTTCAGCCCCCTATTGTTTTCGATTTTATTTTCACTCTTGTAATTCGCAGTCAAGAACGCGTGTAAATTATACAAAATTTCTTATTCTTCCATTTATTCAGCTATTCGATATCGAACTCGATACTTGTTATTCATGAATTTTGAATTTTAGGTTCCATATGGCGACTCCGCGAAGTTTCAACTTAATCTTCAGCTTTGGAACTTTGGACTTTGGAAATTTAGGAAATTTGGGATCTTGAAATTCTGGAGTGTGAATCTAAAAATTCGAGATTTTGAGAATTTGGATATCCAATATTTTTCTTTTACCTGAGTGTCCACCCTCACCGCCCACAAGCTTCACCGCGCCTTCCTGTTTCTTTAATTTCCGGAAGTCCTTACGCAGTTTCTTCACCATACGCGCCTTTTTCTCCCGAATCTTGTCCCAGGTGCTATTATACGCGTGACACGCATCTGCCAAAATTAACATAGTCAAGAAGCCCAGAAAAATGAACCTTCTCCACTTCATCATCGACCCCATCACTCGTCAACCACTAACATGGAACATAATCTAGTAATCGTCTGGAACGAAATTAAGTATCATTCTATTAACATCAAAAACAGATCTTTCCTTTGAAGTGATGGTGTTAAAATCACGCCACGTGTATTTCGTTTACAGAGTATCACGAGAGACTGCTGGTTGTTACGTTGATCACGCGATGGAATATCCAATCTTTGCTCCAGCTGGAAGGCGAGAGCGATCTCGAAGAGTTACGCGTCTACAGTGGAACACTTTGGACGATCAGCACATGGTAGATCGCTTTTTCTAGCCTCCCTTCCTTTTCCTTCTCGACGTGGGATCCGGGGATCCGATGGATCCATTCGACAGCTTATGTTGAGTCAGTCTGATGGAATTGGCAGATTTCCTCCATTTCATTGATTCAGACGTTACAAGGACTTCTCTTAGCGAGATTAATTTAATATACGGATTCCATATATAGCTTTTGATGATCATTCTGATAATTGAAGAGGAGGATTTGATACCGATTAACAAAGCAACTCACTGAACAATTATAAAGAATTTTTCAATATTCTTCACTTATCCTTTTATTGATACGTTGCTTTCATTCTCAAGTTTACTTCTGACAAACGAGAAGCGATCGACAATGCAATCCAATCCCTCTTCGCCTCGACTCAAAACAGTGCACGTTCCAGGATGATGAACGAAGCTTTCAGCAGGATTTTTCGAATTCCTTCGATGCTATCGTTCAAAGTTTTGAGAGTGTGCGCGTTTTACTATCGTTTATCATGTTCCATCTATAGGTCCATACACACTCGGCTACAACGTACACTGCGCTTAGTCGAAAGATAGCAGTCTCCGAATAAGCCCTTTAAATACCTTCTACATTCATTGTACCCGAGCGTATATGTCTATGCGATGATTCAAAAAGCGAGCTTGTGCACGGGGTTTTTTCTTGGACAAATCCAACGTGGGCTCGAGTATCATCAGTCAGCGGCGAGCAAGGCAATTCGATCTGAAGAAAAAGATCCGAAGCTTAGAAGAAAGCCATGGTGGCCTGTGGAGTGTGGTTCTCGTTACTCGATACACCGGTCTCCTCGTATCGTTTGCATAATCGTGGGTCACCGATCGTTTATACTATGAAAAACGCGGTCGAATCGTAAAAATTGCTAGCCACGTTATTGCTCTATAATCAAATTTCCAATAATCAAATGTTTCTGAACTATGAATGAAACTATTAATGAATTAAATAATTAATGAGTTAAATAATAACTGTCGGCACCAGGAAGTTGAAGTACATGAGAATTAATTTTTCAGGATAACAATCCATCGAGAAAGCGACGTAACAAGTTCAACGTGTAAAATATTCAAGAAAGAAGAAGCTGAATATCATAGATACGAGGTTGGATGAGCTGGTTGGCTTCGCTCAAACTTTTTCACCGTTCTCCACTTGTTCATGACCTCACCGTCGCCAGCCGGGCGAGGACGAAGCAAAAAATCGTATAATTCAAGTAACAGGCCGCTTTTGACATGGTTCGTTTCGTGGCGTAACACGACCAACCAATTATCGTAAGCTATTAGTGAAAACGACCCACGGCTAAATTCTTGACATACTTCTGATATGAGGCATGCCTGTTGGGGAGGATGGCGAGGGATGAAGAGCTTCTTAAATCCGCACGACACTCGACCAGGAGTGGCCTGAAATTTCGACGTACGGCAGAAAATTAAACCTTCGGTTATGTATTTTACGATGAAGCTTTAATTTAAGCTGGTGCGAAACGAATTTCAACTATGTAATATAGTGGATATAATTCGTGGTAATATACAAGACTGCGTTATTACATAAAAAGAAAAGGTGGAAATTAATTTATTTCGGTCGTAAATTACGAAATTGTATACACGAGAGAAAAACTGTATCGCCTTTCTGTCTCAACAACAATAGCGAATATCGTAAATCGTGGTGCCTGGTGTAACGCGCTATACCAGTTGAATTATAGTTCTCGATGCCTTCTAACCGCAACCGCAACCATTAATGACATACATGACTGATATACCAGATGCATTGTTGCTCCGGCCTCGCTTCTTGAATTATTCGTTTTTGCGTACGCGAAGGGGATAATTTTAGCGCGGACCGTACGAGAATCCAAATTAGAGTCGGTTGGTAAAGGCGTGAAAAACGCGCGGCAACTTTCCTACTTGTACGCGCCGCGTCATCTCACGTTGGAGATTTCAACAGATCCCGAGCCACTACGATGTATCTTTTATTTACTTTCTTATTTCGTTTTTCAAAATACCACGATTGCGAGTATTTCTTCCATGATGTTGTTTCTGAAAGAACGGCGAATGGTAACTTTGAGGGTGGCAGCAAATTACGGTGACACATTTTATTGAACTGTATAACTCTTTATTCTTGTCAATTATTTTAGACTTTACTATTTTAATTTCTTAATATAACGGTAATTATATTTCACTTATTAGTAATGTGTTACAGAATTATTTTTGTTTCCAAGTAGGTGAAATTACATGTATATCAAATTTAAATAGGTATAAATAAATCTGAACGATTAAATTGCATAGCAGATTCGATTAAAAGTTTTTATAAAAGCAATGAAATAAGAATAAAATATTCATAGTGTATCGATAATCGATAAGCGATAAGAAAGACTTTTCTTCTAATCACGTTCAAATTTCGCGCGCGAACATCGAAATAAGATGGCGGGCGCGAGGATCGCACCCGCAGTCGGTATCCGAAGAGGAACCTAGGGACTCTACCACGCCCAATCGGAGTCGTCCGCGCGTCTATCGCCGTCTCAGTCGCACTGATTCGGGTGGAGGCGTCGTCCTCGGTGTCCTAACATGTCCCCTCCACCTAACCTCTTCATCCGTGGCGGTGCATCGCGACTCGAAACGGAGCATGCCAGTCAGTCGGTTTTTATCCAGCGGACGGGACGGTGCGTGGCGGTCTGGTGCAAGTGGCAGCAGCGGGTTCATACGATCGGACAGTACGAACCGTCCCTGGCTGCGTCGTGAAACGGGGAAAAGAAAGAGACACCCACGGTTTCATCGAGACGTGCCGTTCGCGTGTGTCGTTCCATCGAACGGATCCAAAGAGTGCGCGAAACGTTTCTCGTGGTCAGGAAGGATCGAAAGCTACCACCGGAGGTGCAGCGGTCGGCCATTGCGCTTTCTTCGTGTCGCCGTTTAGACCGCGCGGTGCTCTGCTATCGGTGTGTGTTACGTTCTAACGGGTGTACAGAAACCATACATGTGACTCCCTTCTCTGCTCCTGTGTTGCCCTACCCCCGTTCAAAAGCATCGTAAGATCGTTTACGCCCGTCTCGTGTTTCACCAAACGACGTGTCGCACCGACTCGTGCTCCGTGACGCGGGGATACGACACGCTCCGTCGGTAACAGCGTCTCTATATTCTAATTGCTTTTTCTTATACTTTCTCCCTTTTTTTCGATCCCTCGAATGCATGCGATTATTTTACGTCGCGTACGAACAACCCTGGAATACGAGGAAAGAATACTCGTATCGCAGGCATGTCTCTCTTTCGATATATCGAAAGTGTTTGCTCGCGTGTTGCCTCGCGTGACGAATTTCGAGACACCGGCGTCTCGTGATCGTACGCTAGCCGAGTCACGTTTCTATCACAAGAATATTTTAGGCGGGCTTCCACTTCAGACCCCCTGCTAGTTTGTTACGTTTTCGAGTGTATGTTCGAACAGGTGCTACAGATCTTTAGTGGCATTCGTTTAAATCGATGTATTCGTTCTTACTCTGGTTTCCCTATAGTAGGTTTTTCCAAATATTTATGCTTGAAACATATTTTTGAAGACGGTCACTTGTGATGCAGTTGTTTGTAATTAGCTATTTTGCACGACCCCAAAATGTTCGGATTCCCAAATTCCAAAGTTTCATTGTGTTACTTAGAATTATTTCGCGACCCGCCCAAAATCAACTTGCGACCCCCCAGTAGATCGGCACCCACACTTTCAGAATTTACCCTAAAACAAGGAGGGGTAAACAGAACCACGAGCAACGCAGCCGGTGTCAAATTAAGCTGTTCGGTCGAAATACACCCGACGTAAGTGTTTCCAGTCTGCGACGGACAAAGACTTCACTCTGTTCCCTCGCGTTTGATTTCTCAATTTGATGCACATGCACAACAGGCATTTTGTACTCGAGGTACTATGCATATACACGCGTTACCAACTACAATGTGTCTCAATTCGCGGGCTTAGGATCGCTCGTTCGTTCTCTTTTTCAATGAACTCGCCCGCGGTGCCATCGGCGTTAGTTGTCCCTCATTCAATCGTCCCTTTTCCGTTGCCGAGCTTTCCGCGTGCTTCTACCGGCATTTCTTCCCCTTCCCTAACCTATTGTCATCGTAAAAATTCGACTTTGTTCGCAGAACGAGAAAACGGAACTCGGTGTCGATTCGTTCTGCAAGATTTTCCTTCTATGGTTAGGTATATCGTGCAATATATGATTTTAAATTTCCAATTGCCAAGATTCTTAAATTATCAAATTTCCAAATTCCTATATTCAGAAATTTTTAAATTATAAAGGTTACCTTCGGGTTCCCGCCCAATACCACCCGAATTTTTCCGATCTCGAACCGAAGTTCGGGTACCCGATGTATCGGTCTACCCGCGCGTCCATACTTCTTAAGAATTCTCTGACTTGCGTCAGACGGCAAATATAGGTAAACAATTTGCATCTCGACAATGGTAATTCGTTTGAAATTTTTCCGTCAGATCACTGGTGGACGTGATCGAGCGTAGAAATATTAAAAATCGAGAATGTGTCGTTACAATGAATCAATAAGGACTCATGATCGCAGCTTCATGATCGTTCATTGTAAATTGCCAATTTCCTTGTGGAGAAGCGTGTATACCGCTCTGTGTATTTGCTTCATGCCGCTACCTGTGAGTATTTGAATATTCTTATTTTACAAACTGGAAATTGTGTCAGGTAATTATTGTATGTGATTGTTTCGTTTTCTTTCATTGTTTGACAGTCAAGTACTGTGAGATTGTCGTGTCTCTCGGTGCAAGGATAAAAAGGGCTATACTTAGCGTCTTTGTGGCCACGATAATTAATTGTCATATCGAAAATTATGCTACATGTTTCATGCACGTATCATCGGAGCTTTTATCATCGTTTCTTGTCGCGTGTTGATCGCTTCTTCCTGTCATACCGAGAGCTGTTCACGTTGATACGGAAGAATTAATTCTCTCTCTTCATCCGTTTTTGCTATCGCGTCATTCCGTATTTTTTAATTATTTAACTCTATCTTTTTTCGATAAATAGAGCAAAGAACATTTATGCGTCGAGAATTAATTATTTTCAGGCTCGCGATATTCTACTTTTCGTTCCTTTTGTCATTAAATCTTGCTTCTTTCTTCGTTCGGACGTCACTGTTTTGTCCTTCTCTGTCAGTTGCGTTACCGATATACCGTTTATTACGTATGAAACGCATTACCGACTGACACATCGCGAATGCTTTTAACGGTTATCAATGTTCCCCTTCCCCCCGATGTATGTATGTGCGTATATATTCTCAGTACGAACTACCACGATTGATCGATTATTGGCAGTTTCTATTTCCGCGTATAATCCAGTCAGTCGACGGAAAAACAAATATCATCCCGTAGTTCCTGGTGTTTGACCATTTCTAAACCGTACCGTGTTTTATTTCTCGATAAACAGATAACACGACAGTTGTGTTAGTGGTTTATTCTGTTCTCAAATTTCCGAAATTTCGAATTAAGATATCGGTATTATTACAGAAACGCGATTTTTGTCAGAAATATATAAAGAATTAGGAAAAACAGCGACTCTTTCCTTCGCGGTGGCGTTATTCACTTTTTTTTACTCGTTATCGTCGCCACTCACCGCTTCCTAATCCGGTTTCGCGAAACCGGAATCGCGTCATCGAGAAAAAGCATTTAAAACCTTTAACGATCCTCTCTCGACTGCTTCTTTTTTCTTCTGGCCGTTACTTAATTTAAAACTCATGTCGAATTATCTGATTCGTTGGCCGGTGTAGTTTAATAGGATTTACCAGTGTGATGCGGCAAGTTGTAAAATCCACTTTGATGAGAATCTATCTGGTTTGAATTTAATTCCATCGACGTAGACTATCCAATGACCGTGCTTCGGAATGAATGAAAGGGTTCGAAGGATGTATATTGATACGTCAACTAGATTCAAGTGGAGAACGTGGAATATACAGGGTGTTTCAAATTAACATATTGTTGAATATGTCTCAGAGAATGGTAATTATGCAAAGTAATTACATTTTATCATATTTTTACTGCATTCTAATTTGTAATGATAATAATGCACCATATGACTTATCATTTTTATTTCTTTCATTTACCAATATAGGAATTCTTGAGAAATTCAAGTGGCATCTTATTCTATATTATCATCAGCGTCCACTGAAGTTCCTGCTATGATTTCTCTCACTATTGGATCTCAAGATTTCAATCTCACACTAGAAACTTAGTATTTGTGTTACATGTAAATCATTCATGATGATAATGCAACACTAAGCAGTGGAACACTTTGAAACGGTACAATGCATTAAAACTGAAACAGAACAAAGTTTATATATGTACATACATAAGTGGCATTACCGAGGACATTGACATTGAAATCGGTGAGGATCTTTGATCTGTGTAATTACCCACATTACTGTATCCATTATCATACCAAACGAGATATAAATTTACACATATTTTTGGATGATTTCAGTTGGTTCTTCCGAAATATTTCACCTTGTCCAATTACAAAGGACACCCTGTAGAGACGACCGGTTCGTCGTCGGTAGGAATCGAGTCCTGGAAAAAAGTTATTAGATTACCCTCGTCTCGGGTATTACGCCGACGGTGCGGTTAGTCGTGTCGTTATCTTTATCCGCGTAACGCACCTGCTGCGCGTACTGTTCACGCACATGTGCGCCTGGTAATTTCGCATGCAGAACGCGCTTAGATAAGTGCGTGTCGTCGTCTTTTCTGCGAGTCAGATAACCGGCAGGAAGCGCGAGTAGCATGGTGATTTCTTCTTTTTTTTTCGAAGTAACTCACGACGCAAACGAACAAGAGATATCCTCTTAGTCTTTGTCTCCGAGACCCTCTGACGTTGTTAATGTTTCCTGTTATTTAGGGAGAAAGATATTCGATGAAACAGATTGTCGTAATTGAGATTCAGGCAAGGATCTTACGTTTGCCTTTGGCAAATATCCTTCCCTCAAGTTCCTGTGATTAATATGTTCGCTATGGATCGAAGACTATGGACGTTTGATCGGTGAATGAATTATTTGTCAGTACAGATACCGTTAATATTCATAAATTCATGTCAATAATAACTTCTTTATTATTTAAGATATTAAGAATTCTTCCGGAGAGTCGACGACAATGATAATTAAATGTAATGTGGCTCTATAACGTCCATAGCGAGCATGTTATAATGGATCCTTCCTATCCCGTAATAGAGTTGGGATTTTTGAAAAGTTGTATCGCCTAACGAGAGACGATTGTACCGTTAGCAATAACTGCAAAGCATTACGTATTGTTAGCAACGCCATTCTAGACTCCCGCAACTCCTTTCACGCTAATATAACACGGCCAATCTGAAATCTCATTCCAGAACGTACATCAGGGATCGGTGCAAAGGAGAATACATTAAACGCTTCGGGGAACAGCGACCGGTACGAACGAAAGGGGACTGGAAATTCGTATCTACAAAGGCTTCAAACCAAACCACACGGCCATCAAGTTCCTTCCTAATACGAAGAAACGAAAGCCATCCAAGCTATCAAAGACACGATCCTTTGGGTCGCGAAGGAGCATCCAACGGATGAACAGGGATCTCCCGCGCCGTCGTTCAAAGTGGCGAAGTGAAAGGCTGCGCTAAGGTGCATACGAGGTGTCGTGAATCCGCGGAACACACGTGACATTTTTACGATGGCACGCTAAAGCGGTCTGGGATCTGCTGTAGCGATCGTTAGCGGCACGATCTCTGTTGGTATTTAAAGAGAGTCACGGATTCGAAGGAGAGCCGAACAACGCGTCGCACGCGATTACGACTGGTTTTAATGTAAACGCGCCGTACTCTGGCCCCATCACGCTATTCTGAATGCTTCGTTCCGCGCGACTAACCGACTGCTGCATCCCCATGCACCTTCTTCTTCGTGCAATACGTTTCTTGTCCGTGAGGAAAGAATTACGACGTGGATGCACCGCACTGTAAATACAACGATCAAACCTCGGTACGGAAGAATCTGTGTATCGAGGCAAGTGTGTGACGCGCACCAGGTACGTCATCGTTGACACGTTGAAGAGGTCAACAAACTCGAGTCGACTCGACAACGTGGTTAAACGAAACGGACGTTCTTGAACCTGGAATTCGAGTCGACTCGACCAGCGACTTGTCGACGTCCTTGTCCTTGGACTGATCGGTCCTGGGGCTGCAGATGGGAGCAGGTCTGCCGGTACCCGACAGGGTGATCAACCCCGGAAAACAACACCACCCGTCCGGACTTCCGCTCGTGACGTGCCCTCTTTCCCTTCTTGCTCGTCGCCCGCCAGGCTTCTCGCTCTCCGTTCGGCCGCGTAAACTCGATCAAGCTGGAATTGATGGAGTTGGAGAATATCGTGGCGAACACTGTATACCTCAAAGCGAGAGAAGGTGAGTGTATTTTGTTTTTTCCAACGCTCATTTTTCATTTTGCTTTATCTCCGACCTTCCATTCCTTTTCACTAACTCCTACCTTTGCAGGTAACCATTGAACATCTGTGTTGTGTGAATGGCAGTTCTGTGTTGCTGAAATTGCTTTAGAGATTTAAGAATCGTAAAATATAAATCTCGGTACTGTAGTAAACAGATAACTGAAAGAAGAGTTTGTCTAATATTATATGAATAGATTGCACAAGATAACTAGTGGAAAACTTAAATTGAAAAATCTGATGTTATTTATGATTCTCATTGAGAATCCCCGCTGTGGCCGTACAGAAGAGATTTCATTAAGCATCTGTTGCACAAATACAGTTTCACCATACAAAATCTACGTTCCGTATCATCAACAACGACATTAAGTTTCCGGTTCTTGCTTCGAGTCTGCTGGCATAATACCATGGTATCTTATATAATTGTCATGTTACGTTGCATCTTGTTGCCATACAATACTCTTCGCCATACGTTAAATCAGTTATACTAAACATTATAATATAGCAGTTTATTCGTTTACACGAATAAAATATTTTGATGGAATATATTTTAGATAAATGTTTCTCATAGAAACGTCGTATAATACGTACATTTTACATATGAAATATCCGGGGTAAAATTAGAGAAATATTTCAAATACTCTGTTTCAGATCCTCCGACGTGGCTTAACCACGCTCGACGAATGTGCGCATAAACTGGAAATTCACATGAAAACGGTACACGCGGTAATTAGACGAATGATATTTCGTTCTGACAAATGCATTCTGACGATGTGAATTCTACGGAAACGTTTCCTATTCTATAGGCGGAACACGCCGTTTCATTCGCGGCCGTTGGTTTCGCCCGGTAACTTTTGTTTTCATAGTAGAAGGGATCCCGAATTAATTACAGTGGATTAACCCTTTACGTGTCCAGCCCATGATTGTCACGGTCCGATCGTCATGGTATCGTATCAGGCTGTCCGTACCAAAAATCCATTGTTTCGGTAATATTATATACCCACGAACTTATTTACCATTCTGAAAATTACGTTCCCATTAGAAGTTAGGGTCCAGGCTGAAACAACTCGAACAGTTTACATGCAAATGGCTTAATGAGAACACGTCCCGAGCACAGAACTCTAATTAAACTGCATACTTTACGTTATTACATTCTTGCTGTTTGTATCGCGTGCAATAAACTGCGCCCTGCATTGACACGAGGGTAGCGAGAGTGGCCTTGTAAGTAATTGCAGATTTTACTCTGACCCGAGGCGTCGTCGTAGTCGTCGCCGATAAGGAAACCAAGCTTTCCTTTATCGAAAGGCATACGGAATACTAATTAAACAAACTTCTAACGCGGTCGCCAACTGATTACGAAACTTCTCTGCAACCCCTTGCGTTAGGGGTTTGAGTCAATCTCGAGCTAACTCGCAATGCTGATGGAAGCTGTTTGATGATATCAAATCGTTATATCAGATTCAGTTGACTCCTGCTAGATTGCCGCAGGCGGAGATGCAAAATTCAACTGTACATGTACGGTACAACGCGTGGCGATACAGTATGCGATGATCTAATGTATAGCAGTTTAATAGGACAAATAATTTACGTATGAAAAAGTTATGTTACTCTTCTGGTGAAAAATGTTTCTCATTTCTTCTGGCTATTTGATTACATTAAATTCGTGGTACCGGTCACCGATGACCCTTACGGTAGTCAACATGTTAATTAGCATATTGTCGGTGGCGAGGCGAAAGCCTGTTGCGTGGCTCGGTTAGAAGTAGGTAAATGGGTTCGCGTGATGCGCCAACCGACGTCAATGGGCCTGTAATCGCATCGCGCCTCGGTGAACTTTATAAATATACTAGAAGAACGGACCTCTGCGTTAACACAACGTCTGTAAATTATGTAAGAAGCTCGCAAACTCGTGTACGAGGTTAATTACACCAGGGAGGATGTTGTTCTCCGTCGCGATCGTAGCTAGGTCTTGCTTTTCACGGGGTTGAAGTAGCAACGGGACTACGGTTAAAAAAAGCTGGACGAATTGCGACGAATTTAATTAGTCCAAATTGAATTGCGTGGAGTCAAATTGTCTCTTGAGAAGTTAGATTAAATCGCGCGGAGGCAAATTGCGTAGAATCGAATTGCAAATAGAATTGTAACCTTCTCTATAATCTCTAGCTAGTCAGAAATTCATTCGGATTCATTAATTTGCAAATGTATTCGAAGGCATTGCGCTGCCACAACGCGCGCGTTTAACGTATTAAAGGATGAATGAACCTCGTGCCGGTTCGACCTTGTGCGGATTATTTTCTGAAATACTTTCGCCATGGCCTCCACGCAGGACCGGTTAAGTTCCTGTTGGTCCCCGTAGAAGGTTGACAGGCTGTCGACGTTGAAATTTCACCTGACTGCACGCGTGATGGGTGAAACGTGAAACTATGATCGACCAACATGGAAAGAACTTTCTGACGAACTGACTTGCATCGACAATCTATGGTGTTACCTTTTGTCGCTTCGAAACTTGTTCTCTTTTAGGGCACATAGATTGCTTGCTTTTATCGCTGTTCTTGCTTCTAGATAAAGCAGAATGCTTCGGAGAATCGATCTTCCTAAAGAAAATACATTTATACTGTTTCAATTGTCATGATTCACGTTTCTAAAGGACATAAGTATCCGTAATAAAAACTTTTAAAATTTTAATGAAATTCAGAGGGCCGTAACGCGTTTTTCTGTTTCAGGTGGTGGTGACAGCAACAAGGGAAAGAGTAAGAAATGGCGGAAGATACTCCAATTTCCACATATCTCCCAATGCATCGGCCTAAAAGATAAGCTAGGTGAGTCACGGATCCTGTTTTTCCATTCCATTTTCTCTCGTCTGACAGACGATTGGTAACCTTTAATCCTATTCTAATCCGTATACGATAACGACCGTCGAGAGGGATTGTGAACATTTTGTTACTTTCAACTTCATCCAACACTAATATACAGGATTAACAGCCTTCCCCTACATCTTCGTAAGATCCTGAAGTTACGTAAAATTGATCTTGATCTAAACCTTCATCCGTCAGTCTGTTCAACTTCAAGGTCAAATCTTTTTATCGTCGTACCGTGTACTACAGAGGAAAAAGCATGTGAAAGGAACCGTGTGTTAAAACTCGATTGTTCTCTTGGAAGTTCTTTATTTCATTACTGATTGTACGATGGATTAGGTAAGGTTAGGAAAGTAGAAGTTGGGTAAAGTTAGGAAAATGTGCGAAGAAAATGAGCAAATAACTGGGAGTTAGAGATAGGGTAAAATTACTCAGAATATCTTTGGCATATTTCAAGATCAGATCGGAGATGTTAATCCGCATATTTACGAAAGTTGAACGATTTTTACAGTGAATCAGCTGGCTCTACTTAGTCGCAAAATTGGGACACTGATACGACGCTTCTTTGTAACCCAAACATCTCTCCCGTGAATCCTCGCGGTTAATCAACGCGTGACCCTCCGCCACGACCCCGGTTCTCGTGGATTATTGAATCTCGAGCAAACGACGGCGAATAACGAGAGGAGTAGGAGGTTGGACCCCTTGGCTCGTTCGACCAGATAAGGAGCTATTGGACTCTGTTGTCTCGGTTAATTAAGCCGTGATGCCGCGTCGATGGTTACTTCGTCGCCGAGGGCGGCGAGCAACGACAGTTCCTCCTTTCGAGTGGTCGGATCGGGTTTGCTAACACGACTCGATACCGCATGCTCGATTAACCCTTTTCTCGTTAACCCTCGCGTGAACAATCGGACATGAACCTGCAATATACAAGATTGTTATTTTAAAACGTTCAACGAAGGGGGACTAGGAATCGAAACTTTTTAAATTATGAAAATTAAAGGATTAAAATCCTACCAGTCTGCTATATTAATGACACGTCCGTTTTATCTGTCCAGATATCAGGTACAGCTATGTGGTGGATCAGCAGCCAATCGGACGTCTGTTGTTCCGGCAATTTTGCCAGGACAAGAAACCGGCCTACCATCGGTACAATCTCTTCTTGGACGCCATCGAGAAGTACGAGATCGAGATGGACGAAAATCGGATCGATTTGGCGAAGGATCTGTTCGAGCAGTACCTGAAGAGAGAAGGTTCAGAGGTCGTCGACATTCTGAACGATTCTTTGATCGCTCAGTGCGAGGAGAGGCTCAGCACCGGTGGGAAGGAGTTGTTCGTCGAAATCGCGCAGACCGTGAAGAACTTCCTGGCCGGCGAGCCTTTTTCTGCTTTCCAAACTAGTTTCTATTTCTATAGGTAATCCCCGAACGAGTCGTAATACCTTGTTACGGGAGCTTTAAGTGCCCGTTGTTTTCGCGGTTTTGCTTCCCGTTTCGTTATGATTCATAATTAGAAAGTTAACACCTTGTTGACCTTAGCAGTCGAGTTCCATTTGACACTAAGACGTTAATTAACCCTCGAATAGCGGAAGCCGGGTCAATTATAACTAGAACTTCTGAATTGTATCATTGAATGGTAGGCTGTGAAGATTATTCACACAAGTCCACAACGCCGCTATCTAAATTCTAGTGAAAGGCTCGATTACTCGAACAAAAGTCTACAACGTAATCAATGAACGCCGCTATCTAAGTTTTAGTGAAAGAGTCAATTGCTCGAGCCTTATCGTTCGAGTTCCCGAGAAGCCGCTAGAATTGGCAAATATTTGTACGTTGGAGTACAGCGTAGGTTTCCTTCGACTAAGAGTAAACGCAGGAACCTTCCTCCACTTGTCGTTGGTTTCGAACCCGAAGGAAATTCTTAAACTTGTATCGATATTCACGCTAATGATATCTAACTTCTCGCTTTTCTCCTCAGGTACCTACAGTGGAAATGGCTGGAAGCACAACCGGTCACCTATAAGACCTTCCGCATGTATAGGGTGCTCGGTAAGGGTGGTTTCGGCGAGGTCTGCGCTTGTCAGGTACGAGCGACGGGCAAGATGTACGCGTGCAAGAAACTAGAAAAGAAGAGAATCAAGAAACGGAAAGGAGAAGCGATGGTATTGATCGAGAAGAACATCCTACAGAAGATCAATTCGAAGTTCGTAGTCTCGTTGGCCTATGCTTATGAAACGAAGGACGCGTTATGTTTGGTATTGACCATCATGAACGGCGGTGATCTGAAGTTCCACATCTACAACATGGGTGGAGAACCTGGCTTCGACATTAATCGGGCCAGGTTTTACGCGGCCGAAGTGGTCTGCGGTCTGGAACATCTGCATCTTCAGGGGATCGTGTACAGAGACTGTAAACCGGAGAACATACTTCTGGACGATCACGGCCACGTGAGGATCTCCGACCTTGGCCTGGCCGTTGAGATCACCGAGGGAGATATGGTGAGAGGGAGAGTGGGCACGGTAGGCTACATGGCTCCGGAAGTGATCGACAATGAGAAGTACACCTTTTCGCCAGATTGGTTCAGCTTTGGCTGTCTTTTGTACGAGATGATAGAAGGCCAGGCACCGTTTCGCGCGAGAAAGGAGAAGGTGAAGAGGGAAGAGGTGGATAGGAGGGTGAAGGAAGATCAGGAGAGGTATTCGACCAAGTTCACCGAGGAGGCGAAAAGTCTGTGCCAGCAGCTGCTGAAGAAGAGCCCGAAGAGCAGGCTAGGATGCAAGTGCGGCAGGCACGGGGCTAAGGAGGTGAAGCTCCATAGCTTTTTTCAATGCTTGAACTGGAAGAGGGTCGAGGCCGGTATGTGGGAACCGCCGTTTGTGCCGGATGTGAGTAGGTGTCGTTCAAGTCGATTCTATTGTCGTCATAGTTTTCTGTCGCGTTGCGTTCGATTCTCCTGGTACAAAGAATCTTTTTGCATCTTGGAAGTTGAATGTGAAAACTTGAGGGTATTGCAAAATTACTATCTTTGACTCAGTCTGTAATGAAATCATATTTCACCATAGCAGACAATTAATAGATCCTGATCGAAGTTTTCAAGACCGTTTTCGAACATTCCTATTTTGATCGAAAGTTGCATTAGTCATATTCGTTAACGACTTACTGGAATCCAAGTTGCAAAACAACACTTTCGTAATGAATAACTTCCGTGATTTTCTTGCTAGCTATTATATGCAGGAAAATAAAAATCATTATCGTTGAATAATTTTGCTTGCAGCCTCACGCGGTTTACGCTAAGGACGTGTTGGACATCGAGCAGTTCTCCACGGTGAAAGGTGTTAATTTAGACGCCACGGACGACACATTCTACAGTAAATTCAATACTGGCAGCGTGTCCATCCCATGGCAGAACGAGGTAGTTAAAAGTTCCTCGTGTACTATCAGACATCTCAAAGAGCTAAAGTTACTCTCTGACGTTGTAATGCACTCTGCACTCGTAACGAGAAATTTTGTGTGTTCAAAGTGTTCCTCGTACGTCAGAAAGAACACGAGTGTTTCTTATCGTTCATCAGAATCCATTTTAACTCTCAAAGCGAATCTGACCGACTGATCCAGGTTCAAAACGTCTACCGTGTTCGGCGAAAGAGATTCTATTTCCTACATCTGACTTCTATTTTCTGTTCCAGATGATCGAAACCGAATGTTTTAAGGAGCTGAACGTGTTAGGCCCCAATAATACACCGACTCCTGATCTGCTCATCAACCATCCTCCGCCTAATAACGAGAACAGAGGCTGTTTTCCGTTTCGCAGACAGGCATGGCGTTTTATTTTAGATTTAGTAAATGTTTAATGCGTATATAGTACTCTGATATTACAGTAGAGGATACTCTTCTTATGTTGCCAAGTTTAGACTTCCATGTACGCTAATAATATTGGCAGCTCTAGTAATATCGTTTATTCCCCTAACAAATATCTGCACGTTCGTTATTAATATTCATAATGATTTCCATTACAGAAGAAGCAGAGTGCCCGCACAAGGCAGATACCGTTATCAGAATGCCACCTGCTAGAGCTGTCGCAGAGCCAGAACTCGGAGATGCCAGCCAGCTGATCCAAAATGAACGCGAGCAATGCGAATCAACCGACGTCGTCGTCCATGCGACGTCGTCGTTGCGGACGACGCCGACGGGCGCTCAGATGCTGCCTGAAGCTGCTTTAAACAGACGCAACAACGGCTCCGCGACTTTGGTGCCGATTTTACCGCTGCAACTCGTTGCAACTTGTCCAAAGGTGGCTGAGATCGACGACGGACTCTCGGCGCAAGCACAGATTTCTCAGGTTTTCCCAGAGCACAGAGAAGAACCACTTACGTATTCACGAGGATTCTTAACCTAAGCGCGCTTGTCAACGCTGCAACGTCATTATTCTTTTGCAGTAAGAGTGACGTCGTTAAAGATTCAGGAATCTTAAACGATGCTATTCTTACCTGTAAAGGAACGATGTATAGTAACTATTCAGATACGTTGTTACATATTGAAACGCGTAATTCTCCGAATACGAATCCGATGTTGAATTGCACGTCCGTTCGCGTGCTAACCTCGTGTGCATTTTCTGTTGATCGTGTGGATGCATCGAGGTGTTTCATCTTCTTTTGAAGGAGGTTCAAGGCGAAATACCCTTAGTGGTCGTATTGTGAGGCATTTGTACTTCATTCGAGTATTATTGATTAGGGATTTAAATGTGCATATATTGGTTAATATAAAGAAATTCTATAGTAGCGTCGTTAAGCGTACAGGAATTGAATTACAATAATTTGTCGTGGAATAGCAGACTGGCAAGCCAAGTCCGCAGCGAACGTGTTAATGCATCCATGCGTCTAAGTACATTTACTATCGATACACACACGACGGAATCCGTGGACTGCACCGAGCACACGACCAGCGTTTACACGTTGGCACGTGTGCAATGCTTGCGCGTAAATACGAGTGACGCAATTACGCGCAGTGTGCTAATTAGGGTCGCGCGAAAATGTTTACGCGTCGAAGCTGTAAGTTTGTCTGCACGCTTAGAGAGGAACGCGTTCACCACGTGTATAATAAGTATGTGTACTTAGTGCAGTCGGTGCACACGACCGGCGCGCGTGCATACGCGACGTGATAATGATAACGGTAACCTTATTGAAAAAAGAAAACAACAAATATGCTGTGTACGCGTATGGAAATTGTCGCAGCATCGTTAGACTCGGAGAAATGCTTCATTGATTCTTCGGGTGTGCCCTGAAGCGAGTTCAAAGACATTCGATTTATGCAGTCTTTTCACTGGTTCATTCTATGTACGCTGCTCAAAATGATTACAAGGTGACTTCGATGATATTTACCGTTGATTACCTTCGAGAGTCTTAAGACTTTCACAACTTGGGTTGTCATTGATACTTTGATGACTACAGGAAATCCGCAATCTTTATAATTTTATTTGTTTCTATTTACACAGAGTCTATTTATAATTCCGTTAACGATACTACTAGTTTTTAAATTGCAATTGGTAACTATTACATTACTTGGAAGCGAAGTGAAAGATAAGATAACGAGTTACGTATCAAGGTCACAAATTATATCAAAGGCCGTCAAAATGTTAACATTGAAGCTTCCATATCAGGAAGAAAGTTATTTTCAATTATTTATCAACATTGCATCTAGTTTCTTAGGTAACTACAATGTTGATGAAACACGAAGGGTATTTGTATCAAAAAGTTGATCAAAATTATACACCAATTTGATATAACTCTTAGTAGATTTGATGATTTTGAGCAGTACACAAAACGGTCTGAAATCGATTCAAAGTGTTCTTTATTGATTGACAATCTACAATAGACTTTCCCAACTGTATTTGCTCCAAACAATTTCGATCAATCGATTGTTTCGAGTAATCTGTCTAATCAATTCAAGGATACTCTGATCACGAAAAAAACTCGAGTTGGATAGATGCATTTAGTCTAATAAGAGGTCTGCGTTTTTGATAATATTTTTACTTTTTGACGATGGTTTACAGTCTGCACGGCGGATAAACGCTTACGTATACAATTATCTTTCTTTCGGTCCGAATCATTTCAAACGGCGAGTCTAAACCCGTCCTGAGATACGCACAAAATGGTACGCGATTCTTTCTTCTTTTTTTATTCTCTTTATACGAGTGATTCTTTAATCGAACATTTCCAAAGGCCTTTCCTTTGAAGGAAAATAATCAATCTTGTAGTTGACGAGACGTGTAGTTGGATGCAATACAGGCTTTTTTTAATTATAGGTAGTGCGAAGGGAGGAACCACTTATGTAGGAGGGGCCTAAAGCTGGAAGGAGCGCGTGGGAGGAGTTTAAAGTAAAATGAGGGGGTGTAGAAGTAACCTAACCTGGAAGGGGAAATGTAGGAAAGGTAGAAAGCGTAGGAACGTTTTCTAGAACCGGGGAAATGTAGGAGGTGCTTCATATAGAAGAAGCGTGGGAGGAACAAACTAGAGTTGGAAAACGTAGGAGGAGCCTAATATTGAATGGGGAAACATAGCAAGGGCCTAAGAACTGAAGAGGTCAGAGGGTACTAATGTAGAACAGGGGTGCGTAAAAGAGCCTAATTTAGTACTGAGTAGTACAGGAGTAACTTAAAGTAGAAGAGAAAATAAAGGAGCCTAAATTAGTAGGGGAAGCGTAGGAGGAGCCTAAGACAGAGGGCGGAGCGTGGGAGGAGCCCTGTACAATTTCCTTTGCTTTCTGTTAACTAAGAAAAGCCTACGTTGCATCGTATCGGAATAGTCGCACATATTCAAGAATATATTTATACAAACTCGAAAGGAATTGTTGCAATTCGTCGATAATATTGATAAAAGAAAGACGATAATGTAAACGAGAATAGGAGGCTGACAGCGTAGCCGGAAATAATGATACTTCGACGAAATCACGTTGCTTGCATTTTACATTAGCCTTTGATTCTGGCACAGTTTTCCTTTCTGTTTTTTAAGGATTGTATTATATGTAGTTGCCGAGGCAAATCGATCCGTATATCACGAATGGGCTAGCAAACGAAATCGCGGCATAACTTAAAAGCTGATTTGTAATTGTAAACGATTTCATTCTTAATTAGGATAAAATTATTTTATATTTTTTACCGTAGATTACGTGCCGTTCTTTATTAATCAACGTTCGTTTGACAGCCCATTCGTTAATAATATTTATGTATTATTGCGTATTTAAAGCGAACGGAATAGGGCGTGCCTCGATAAGAGGTGTCCAACTTAGTAAGTTAAAAATGTATTATTAATCCACGAAATAGCGGTGTGACCCTCTCAATCGATGGTAACACGATCATATCTGTCATTCGTTCCGATTCGACCGATCAACGATCGCGACTCGATTTTTGCCGATCGCCGAAACGTTCATCGGTCGAGCCGGGAATTTTTTAATCGCTCACGATACAACGCCGTGTAACTCGTACAAACCGCGGTAGAATTCTCATTGTTCGACCATCAACGACGACGGAACCCGAGGGTTGTTAATTCTACCAATTTTCGGACCGTTCGAAAGGAAAATCACCGAGATGAATCGCACAAATTTTAATCGTCGAAGAAACGTCGTTCCGAAAATTGGTCACCCGCATAACGATTATAATAATATTCAAGTATTAGAGATAATAGTTGCATTGTACCGAGTCGGATCGCAATTAGTGAATCGTTAGTTATCGCGGTGGTTCGAGATTAGCAACGTAATTTTGCATTACTCTGTAATAATATGTAGGTTAGCGTTAAACAACTAATTACCAACGGGTGGAGAAAAGGGAGGACGCAATTGGCGTCGTGGACGTCGAAAAATGATACTTCCGATCGCGAAAGGAATCTCTCAGTGCTTTCAACTGTGATTATTTTTTTTCTCGATGTCCTGTTGCTCCGTTTGCTAATTCATTAACCCTTTCGACCTCGTGATTAGTTTGGTAACTCCTCTGTAATTCGCAGTTACAATTTTTTAAACTTGTCATGGAACAATGTACCATGGGTCGAATGGGTTAAAAATCTTTCCACGATCCGTCGAATAATTATTTAATCGTTTGTTGTACAATTTTATCAGTTTTGAAAGAAGAATCACTTTTTAACTTTTTCTACTTTAAAATATTCGATGGATCGTAGTCGACGAGGCGCGTGTCTTTTGCTCAAAAAAGACGAATAAACTCGTTCGTACAACGTTCTCGTATAAAGTACCTCGTATTCTGGCGGGCAAACGTCCAGAAATCTCGTTTAGTGGTCGTCCAATAGTTTCATAGTGTTCATTTTCGAGTTCTTCGTTTCGAAGAAACATGTCTACATCCTTTTGCCAATCTCCTCTTTTTTTTATTAGGAATCTAATTTTTTAATCGAGAATTTTGTATATCGTACCGTTTCAATACAAGGAACGAAATGTTTTCTTTTTTATTAATCGATGAATTGTTGATAGAGGGCGCGAATAATATTTAAATCATTCCACATTTCCGTGCAAACGTTTTTACCTTCTCTTTACTGTCTTTTTAAGTGCAATGTCGAACTGTTAAGCTCACCTGGGAGGCGTTTGTGATTACCAAATTACATTGGAATAACTGGAAAACAAATTCGTATCAGGTCATTTCATAAACGTATGCGTACTTTAACAATAAGTTGTCAATGTTCAAAGATAAAAATCTTCATACATTCGTCGTTATTCCAATGCAATTGCTTAATACGCTGATCGAATGAAAATTCTTGTCGGCGGAAAGAAGGCGAGCGTTTTCATGTTTCTCCCCAAGAGAAGTCAGACGGGGTTAGCAATTAAGCTCCTGTGAGCACGTGAAAGTTCTCCTTTGTACATACATATACATACATACACTATAGCAACGATATTATACGATAGCTAGCAACTACAAACAGGAAGCGAATCAGTTAAGTGTAGATGCGTGTTTGTATAGGTGCAAAAAAAGGAATTAAACGGTAGGGACCTAATCGTGCACGAGCGAACTACTCGTGAAACGATAGGAATACCGATGTGAGATTATCACTGTATTTATATATAGCCGTATACTTTCTTCCGTAATTCTTTTTAACCCGTTGTCGCATACGACTCCGAGTAAAAGACTACTGTAAACACCACATCGATGTGTAGGTACATTTTGGAACGTAGGGGAGGGTGAAAATAGTATTTGAAATAAGTCCATCTATTCGTTCTTTTTAACAAGTAATATTAGATCCTCCGTCCACGAAAAAGAAAAATGTCGAGTTGAATTTATACCGAGTTGGGGCGTGTCGAGTCGAATTCTACCGAGTTGGGGCGTGTCGAGTTGAATTAATACCGAGTTGGGGCGTGTCGAGTCGAATTTTACCGAGTTGGGGCGTGTCGAGTTGAATTAATACCGAGTTGGGGCGTGTCAAATCAAATTAATACCGAGTTGGAACGTGTCGAATCGAATCGCACAGACTTCTACGCGCCAAATTGAATAACGTGGTGCTAGATTGAGTGAAATTGTATCGCGTCGAGTCCTCATCGAGTTAAATAAACTGCACCACGTAAAACAAGTGACCAGTGCAATCAAATGTTCTTATATATTTCCAGTTTTCTAAAGCTTCAGAATTTTTACAATTAATAGTAAGCTCTACTTATTCTCTTCCGTATTTCAAATACTATTTGCACCCGGGTTTGATTGTACCCCTCGTTGGATCGAGGCCAGTTAAAGTAACTCTTAGCATAGATCGTCGATATAGTTTCACCGTTTTTTAAGTCTGCGCTCCAGCGACGACTTTCTCGGTTTCCATCGCAAACTTCAGAGCCTAATTAGCGTAATCAACGAAACGTGTGTAACTCAAAGTGAATCTGATCTTTATCGCGTTCTGTTGAGGCATCGTGGAGAAAAAGGTGTTTTTTTTTTTTGGACTACTTTGAAACGAGGCGCGTGAATCTCGATAATAATCTAAATTCGTGTAAAACGAGAAATTGAAGTTGCACGAGTTTCGAAACTCGTTGAAGAGAAACTTGTTTTTCTTAAGAATAATCTATGTAGTATCTAAATTAATTAATTTATTTAATAATTGTATTAAACGTAGGACGAACTTTTTGTAATTTATCGTCAATTTATCGAATCAACGAATTAAGGAGCGCGGTTTAAGATGCTCTTATTTAACGAAGTTTAATTTTAATGTTAAAAGAAACAAAAACGCTCAAAATGACAGCGCAAATTTTCATATCGATAATAAAAGAAAAAGCGTCGAACCGAGATCGCGCTGGAAAATCCGTTCCAAACTGGTTTCTTTTTTTTATACATTTTCTTTCTCTTTTCATCTCGTGAAAATTTGAAGGAAACGAACGGAATGAGAAGAGAAAGCAAATTTTTGTTCCTGATACACCGACGAAGCCAAATGAAATTTTGTTTCTTTTGTAATCTCTGTGTATGTTGTACAACTGCTGTGGACAGAGTTATAAATATATTATATATATAGCATGTATAATATATTTATATACATATATATACAACACATATTTGTGTATAAGTTATAAATATTTGTACCGTCATATATTTATAACTTATATATGTTTATACATACAAAATATAGACGCGTATGTAACCAAGACTTTAAATTATTTATTGCCAATTCGTGCGGTCCTTACGAAACAAGATATTGTCTTCGATACAATTTTTCCAATCAAAACGAAATATATGTTGAAAACCTTCCATCGAAATATAGATTGATTTTTTTATTATACCGAAAGAAGACTTGATTTTGATAATCTTCCGAAAGAAATAAAATTCACCGATTATTCTTTTTCTTTTTCTCATTGTCGAGAAGCAAATTTACTTGACAGAAATATATTTTACAAGTTGAGGAGAAAGGGAAGTAACACACATATTATACAATATAATATATTGTCACAGTTTTGCTTGTCCCATGTTTCCTTCTTGCCCGACACGTTTAGGTCCTAAGCTACTGCATTTTCTCACCCCATTTTACTTTTGCTCGTCAACTAATTCGTGTTCAACGAGAATACACATTTCATTCACGTGCAAATGATTGCAATGTTTCTTGCAAATTTTAGTCAATTTTTAGTTGTACTTTTAATTTATTCGTTTCAATCCTCAACTTCCTAATATAATAATAGGATATCAGTGTAGAATTTTAGATAGAAATAGAAACATTGCAACCCGATTAGAGTCAATTGTCCAAACTTCCATCTTGTATCTGTCGAACTTCCTTCGACGCGTTTCCTCTTCGCAAAAATCGCTTGAACGTAAAAAAAGAGAACGGAATACAAAACACGTTCGAATTCTAATAATTCCTTCATGATTTCTCTATCTTACCTAATCTTCGCTAATTAATTAGTATCAGTGGATTATTGTCACGTGTATCAGAGTGTCTATCGACGCAATTAGTCCGACTCCGATGTAAAAATATACGATTTTAATTTTCAAATTCTCTAGCCTTTCTATTAAATATATACATTTACGAAATGAAATTATTCAATCTAACGTTTCTTTGCTAATGGAAAAATTCTTATAATAAAAACGACTTTAATCTTTCGATCAAATAGTTTTCGCATCGATAATCACCCTGATCTAAGATTGTTTCGCGAAAGTTCGTGATGCAAGTACAATTGCAAAAGCTGAAACTAGATTTAATCGATAGGTACGTCCTTCCATTTTTTAAAAATTGTGCAATTAAAAGAAAGTATTGTCTGGTTCAGTCGGTCGATCTTTCGATATGAATTCCACGAACTTCGACGAACGCTGATTAGAAAAAAAGGAAAAGAAGTTGAGCACTCAGCGATTTGTCGAATCACGTTCTTTTTTCATTTTAATTAAAATACGATAGAAAATACTTTTGGTCCTGAATTCGCTAAAGATATGCTGAAATTTTGTTCACGTTTATCTTTGCTTGTCATCGACAATATAGAATGTGACACATTCTTCTTAAGAATTAGTAGAATTCAAAACGTATATAGAAAATGTGTCGTAACTATATTTCCTTCGTTAAATACAGGTACTCACACATTTGTTCACAAGAGACAATTATGAAACTATATATAAATACGAAAAATGGAATATTTATAACTACGTTCTCTGGAAAGAAAATGTATGAACAAATACGTGAGACGCTGTACATCAGATATGACGGTCAGAGATCCATTTAGGACTAAAATGCATCATAAAACTTCTGGACCAATGTTCTAAAAAAAATTCTACAAATGTTAGCAATTGAAGCATAATTATACAGTAGAAGTATTTGCACACTGACATTACAAAGAAGTAAGATGTGCCAATATCTTTTTTATCCACTGTATATATCAAATGGACCTTTGGACTTGTCATAAAACAGTGAACTCAATGATTATAGAATCAAGGCAACCTAAAATTGCCTTCCTTTAATCGTTTTCGCTGATGAATATAAACAAAAGGATATAAAAATCGCTTAATGTTAAACATGAATGGTTCCGACTCTATCCTATCAGGTGAAGATAAAAATTCGTAACGTGAATTTTTATCAAACCTGTGCATGCAACAATAAACGCACTCATTAAACGCATGCATACATTTGCGAAGGAATGAATGAATAAAACTAAAAAGAAACAAGCTCGAGATACGAATAAAGTCATCCTAAAACGTTGGACTGTATCGGTTGCTCGCTTAAAAAAGATATTTCCGAGAATCGAAATGAAGAATTGTTTGTGGTCGCAGACGTTGTTACATTTTCTTCAAACTTTATTTTTTGTTACTCAACGAATCTCTGCTCGGTGGGTCTCTTTAACACTTTGCCAACTGATAAATCCCTGATCAGTAATTTAAATTTAGTGATAAATACAGTAGACTCTCCTTATATTGTGGCTATATGCTTTTCAAATTTACGTTGTGTCCACTACCATTTAAAATTGAAATGATATTTTCTATTAAAATTGACATACGTTAAAAGCGTACAGTTGGCAAATTGTTAACATTGATTCGGCGAATTCTGATAGAGCTTTCCTATTGTACGCGGTGGCAGTAAAACGTGAATACAGTGTTTGATAATGATTCGTCTTTCGTGAAACGACAAGATACAATAAATTATCGCTGACGATTTTTAATGGGACAGCTATCGAAGATCTATTCGACGCCTATGGTGAAAGAGGAAGAGGTTCGAATCGCGCGAATGGAAATGATATACAACGCGGAATGAACAAAAATACATACATACGTTCAAATCGTTACAAAGAATCGGACACGTTCGCGTGTCCAACGGAGGCCAATATGTATGCGTTGCGTTTTTTTACATTCGTGATCTTCCGTCGATGTACCCAAAAGTTTGTGGAATTATTATGGAAAAAGAAAATAATATTCAAAAAAATATTCTTGTTATAATTCTGGAAACTTATGGGTACCTCTCTAAATGTATCTACAGGATGATTTAGATATATTGATTGTAGTTTACAGTAGAGATTCTTTGCTTCGTTTTGGACAGACTTTTAAAAACTACATTCAGTAATTTGAAATTTCTATATTTGTAAATCTCTGAATCTTCAAATTTTCAATTTTCCACATTATTGAATAGTGGTATATGTTACATATACCAGTACTCATTCTACAGTCACAAAGAATCATTACTGTAAATGATCACAACTCTCTGAACACTCATATATTATTACACCTCCGCTGGAATCACGAGCATGATATGATCTCGCAAGAATCTTGATGTCAACGCAGGATGATATCCAGGCAAGAGAGAACTTCCGTGCTGCTTCGTTTCTGAGGTATCCTGCTCCAAAATATGGCTGTCTTTTGGCAGGTATTTTACACTCGTGGATTGCTCGTTTCGGATTCAAACAGTCTCATAAGAAATTCAAACTACTACAATGAATACTCGTCGATAAAGATCCATTTCGAGATATCTATTTATAATTTATCTACCAGTCTGATTCATATTTGTTATGAATCGTTTTATCAATTTGACTCGTTGGAGACTCAAACTCCACGAGTTGCAAATTGTTCTTTAGTTTGAACGAAACGAGCTCGAGGGAAAGAAGGTTCTACGAGTGTTGCAGAAACTTTGCTTCATTTGTCGTTGTCTTGGTACCGGAAGTCACCTCTGTGGATGCCGTGGAGCCATTCTGACTGATTAAACCTGAGCGGGTTTCGATTTGCCGACGACCAGCATTATCTTTTGCAGGAACTTCGTGACGCTTACTGCAAAACAAGTAATTGTTTAAATTATTTTTAGTTCGTTGATTCGCGTATTAGAATTTATATCTTTAGTTGAATCTTCTGATTCAATTCTTGTGATCGTCACACTATGATACAATATGTTCCTTCTTTTTTACATCAGAAGTAAAAATCCGGTTTTTTTAAATATAAATTTCTTACAAACAAGTATCTATTGAATCATCAGTTGACATCACAATTAGAATCATCGTTGTTACAACTTTATTATACATAATTAATACCACAGATTACGTTAGTACTTTTACTGGTGCACCGCGTGAGACAGCTGTACGAGTTAGTGTGTGTGGTGCTGGTGATGTGGGTGCATCATGCAAAATCAAACTTGAACAATGCTTTTGCAAACGAAAAGATGGACATTCATTCTTCCAAAATTATTCCGGATCATGTTCACGAAACGTAGAAGCGTTCGAATGTAGCGAAATGAAACAATACCGATATCAAAGTAAAAAGAGAAAGAAACATTGATACTTTTCTTGACTCGATGAGAAATGAGATGGATGCTAAGCATGCGTGACATGACAAGAGTAAAATTATGTTAGAGTGTGTTTTCTGAACCTTAGTCTTTGGTCCGACGACTACCATCAGCTTCTGCAAAGTTTTGGTAACGGCGCCTGCGGGAACACATTTAACGTTAAACAAAAACTGAACAAAATCAACCTTGGAACATATTCTTAATAAATTATAGTAAAAATCTTTTCGAATCTTCAACAAAAGCAAGTATGAAACTATAAAACAAAATCTGTTCAATTCTGATTAGAGAAACATAATAGAGAAAGAAAGAGAAATTATCCTCGAGTTCTCTGAGTTTTTATTGTTGCAGGAATCTTGTCCACTTACTGACTCCTTTTTGGAAGAATTTCGGCTTCTTTTTCCACGAGATAAATATAAAGTACACAGGTATGGATGAGAATATCATGAGACAACCGTATCCTGGAAATAAAAGAGAGAAGAATTAAGATTTGTTACTTTCTTGTTTCAAGTTATGATTGTACAGTCACATTAATATAATCTTACCTGTTTCCACAGGACTGGCGTACATTGGAACTATGGTTACAAAAAGGGTGGCAAGAATGTAAATGATTGGGAAAAAGAGGTTCACTTTAATGGGCCTGAGAAGATTTGGTTGAGTCCATCTGAGCCATGGCAGACACAATACTGAAACTCCTATGCTCAACTGTGAACAGATGTAAGATTTTTATATTTTTATTGTTGTACACCCAAATATAGCTCCTTAATACTTAATGGTTGACAAATATTTTTTTAATACTGATAATTAATATCAATACTAGTATTAAATATTGTATACCAATAAACCATACATGGATATTAGTATTAATTTTTAAATTCTCAAACTTAATAATAAAGAAATTACATTTCCAAATTCGAGTTACTGGAGTCATAGATATACAAAAAGCGTTGTATCGTAAATTTTTCAGATTCGAAACGATGAGACGAGACGCACTTAAGGTGGACACGCTTATGTCCGGCTATAAAGTCGGACAATACTGTCAATTACACCGGGCAGTATGACTCAATCAGAGAATTATCACTCGTCCGGTTGGGCTAATAATTCGTTGCGAGCAGGTATTCGTTCTGCTTGTATCCTGGCCTGTGTACAACAATGCTCATTGCGTTTCTTGGAACATAATGACGGCCAATTATGCGATTTCGTTTTCATAGCTGAACAGACAATAGAACCGCATCGTGTCAAGGCAAGTTTATTTTCTTGGAAATTTTAACGATCTCCACTTTTCCAATTTTGCTTCGGGAATCAACGGTGAAGATAATCACATTTATTACATGTTTATGGTGGCAAATTATTGGTACCTAATTCCTTGACACGCTTTGTTTGTAATTCACAATTAGAATTGTACTTCTTTGATCTTGGAGGGTAGAATTTCTGAAACGACGTTACGTACCCAGGTAGCGAAACCCACGTAGTTGATCAGAGCGAAAATATCGGAGGAGCAGAGGTACAACATGGACAGCAGCGCCTGGAACAAATTGAACACCAACATTCCAATTAACGCTCGCAATTGTCACTTCCTTCTCGATTGTCCAGAACATTCTAAATCGCAATCTGGACATAGTAGAACATAATCTGGACCCGTTCATAGTGTACGTAATCCAGAAAACTATGTACAAACATTCACGAGATTGCTGTCCCGACTCGAGGCAAATAACTCAAATAGAATAGAACTAACGGTATAAAAGAAAATCTTCAGGATTCTCAACAGGTGCTGAATTCCTACTCATTAACGGTGATAGCCATTTTTTGCACCGACAAATACCCGATATTCTTTAAATGAATCGTTATTTCTCTTTTTATAAACAGGCAATTTCCGAGGTGTTGAAATTATTGGCAGTACCATGCAGAGAACAGCAGGTGTCGGGGTGAGCCTCGAAGTTTGGAGCATGGTTAATATCTCAGGCATTTGACCCTCGCAGGCTCCGGCGTAGAAGAGTCTCGAGGAGGTTAAAAGAATTCCATTTACGGCACCGAACGTCGAAAGAGCCACGAACACTGGTATCGTCCAGGAGAATACGCCGAATAAACGATTGGCGAACGTCTGGAAACGGAATTGTTATTCAAGTAAACGATAAATTCAAGTTATTACAATTTGCTGCGTTAAATTACTAGTAAATTTAATTATTTACCACAGCGACAGCCTCGCTTCCCAAAACCTCAACAGGGCTCAGTGTCGTGTAGAAGGCCATGTTTGCAAAAACGTAGACTACAGTGACCAGCACGCAGGAGATTGCAATAGCCTTTGGTAAATTTCTGAAACAGAAATGAAACGTTGTGAGAACAGTTTGATGAGTAATGTCGGAAGAATGAGTTCAGCGGAGATTGACAAAGAGTTTCGAACGGAGTTTCAAAAATCAAAGGAACAGAGAGGACCGCGTGGTTGACCTCGTGTACAAGTCAACGAAGGCGGGCTTCGCGACCCTTCTTTTTTAATTAAACAGACCAGTGTGTTGTAATCGTTACTAGAGATCTCAGCAGAGATTATGTATCTCGTTCTGTTAGAAACTATCGACACGAACAGTTAGAACTGGAATCTGAAAATTGGTACATGAATCATCGATATGTGGTCTCAAATTTATCTTACATCGAGTGTTACCAAATACTCGCATTGCCAAATAGCATGATTTGAACGATTAAAAATTTACTGGGTGACTCAACATCATATAACTCGTTCACATTCCATATTATACGGTAATTAATTATAAACGGTGTTGATTATAAAGTTCATAGATGGCAGATAAAATACGAAGTCCGTTCTTTTTTCAGTATCTGGAAAAGTGGCCGCTGGACTGCTTACTTGACAGGATCCTTCAACTCCTCGATGATGAAATTCAAGTAGTTCCATCCATTGTAAGCGAACAGTCCCGAATAAAAGCTGAGTGCTATCGACGTCACTTCTGTGTTCGTGTTTTCGAATGTGAAATACTGCGTGTGTCCTGCAACATGGAATAAAAGTAATCGATCAAACACGCGAAACATTCGTAGGAATGCACTTGTCGTTTCCTTTCGCAATATCTTTCATAACGTTCCGGACAAAAACAAAGCCGCAGCATAAAATCTGTTTCACGGGAAAGAATTGTGAAACGCGTTCGTGCTGACGAACAATAAACCTAATGCAATTTCGTGTATACACGTTTTTGTTAATTATTTATGTGGCGTAAGGAGATTTAGGAATGTAGGAGTGAAAGAATTTGAGTATACAATATCTTAAAATTCAGCACTTAGTTGATTGCTTAACTTTAATGGAAGTCTGTTTTATGAATGTATTAAAAAATGGTTCTCACGTCGATGCTCGGTTGAGGAAGAGAGGCATTTGAACGATTGAATAGGTCAATTCAAGCGATTCCTCGGTGTGTACGAACATCGTACACACTTCGAATCGCCAGCGTCTTTAACCCACCTTTTTGATTGGGCAAATTGTCTCGTCCGGCAAGTGAAAAGACGCCTAACAGTCTTATACTGCTTCAAGGGTGGGCGTGGGTGGTGAAACATTATAACGCGAGCTTCCTCGTTCTTGCACGAGACGTTTTCATTGCCTTTCTAATAAACACCAGGGACACTTGACACAGAAAACTAACTGGAATTCACTTTACCATTTCACCTCGATAAGTTCGCTCTCGGTCCATTTGAAAATTACATTTTTTATTCATCCTGTATTATAGGATCGAATCAGGTAGTTTTGAAACTGTTTCAATTCTGAGTTAACACCTTTTTATCTTTAATTTCGATAAGCAACAAGTAATTTCTTAAACTTTAATTTTAAATAATCCTGAAGTTACTCATTTTGATTTATTCGAGAACTATAAATAAACACCTATCAAGAAACCAATTTTCCATGGTGAAAATCGAGCACGTATCGATCTACAAAAACCTGATTAGAAACCTAGAATTTGTCGAAAAACACTCACGTAGTGCGCATAAAAACGTGAAGTGACTTTCGACATCAAAGGCGTTCGACCACCATTAATATCTTTCGGACCATCGATCTATAAAACGTTTAGTTCCACGCTTTCTTTGTCGGATCTACTAAAAATGACATGGCAGAAACGATCTTATATTTCGATGATCGACAAGAAACATTTACACGGAAGAGAAAGTAGATTCTCTTTGTCGTGTGGAGGAAAAGATCTAGCAAGAATTTTTTGTCGAAATATATCCTCGAGTGTTATGAGAATATCATGGGGTATCAGCAGCTATTGGGTTGCAGTGACCTGTGTGACCACCCGCATGCTTTAATTAACCCCAATGGATTATAATGGTTACTATCTCGCAAGAGAGATTTAACGTACATTGTTACTTCTTTATCTTAGCAGACTTTTATATACTACATTCGTTTGTATTAACAATAGAGATATAATAATATAATAATTTGTAACTTTTAAAATTATATATTTAAAATAGATCATCTTTAAATGTATAATTTTATTTAAGAAAGCTAAATAATCTAAATCGTAAACGTGTCTTTTTTACAGGTATAAAATTGTTGATAATGAAGGTGAAAATGTAGAAGATAAAGTCGTTGAACTCACCGGTGAACAGCTGGTAAGCTCCGGTGAAAATGATGATGAAGAGCGCGAGTAGTTTCGCGTACGTGAAGATGTCTTGCACCCTGGTCGCCCATTTTACGTCCCAGCAGTTGATGAACGCCAAGATGCCTGCACAAACGTGTCAATAATAATCTGTTAATTGATTTTTAAACTACATTCCTTCATCGAGGTCTCTCGATAAAAACACGATATAATAAGAAAAAATGACTATCAGTTAAGAAAGAAACCAAGACTGCCTAATCGATTTACGCACAAGTTAATTAGATTCATTTGTCGCTGGAATGAGCCGGGGAAACCTATCAACGTGATCGCGTTTGTCATTCCCTCCCGGACAAGACAGATTAGATCATTCGAGTGTCATTCTCGGTCAGGTGACACGCAACGATGGCACGCGACTATCAATTAAACCTTCCTGTATATTTTATTTCGGTCACCGTGATACCGAAAGGTTAATAAATGTTAATTACGATAGCGATAGCGAGCAGACGATTTAAATATCTTACATCTTGTAATTAGCATCGTTCAGTCGCGGTAATTAATTCAAGATATATTACGTCGAGATTAGAGTCAATATTTTACTCTGCCGGGACTGTGTAACTGATAAAGTTTTATTTACCTTGTTACTTGGTGTGTGGGAGATAAAAAAAAGGTATATGTACTAATAAATTATTACCGTGGATGTCTAGGCAAGTTTGAAAGTACAATTTTGGAGTTTGAAATTTTTACACTTCTACATTTTGTACATATTTTTGTATCTGGAAATTTGTACATTTTTATAGTACATATCCCTAGCTCATCATTACCCTCCACCCTTCAGCAGCCTCTGACCAACCCATCGCTTATAACATCTAAATATTGTAAATGGACGAATTCCTACAATATACAATTCTTTTATTTTAATAAAAGATAACCATCGGATGTCACAACCTTCCTGTCATCGTATCAGATATCGGTGACAAGTCGATTCGTTTCCGAACCACAACAGGCAGATCGATAACACTAACGTTTACCAACATTTTAATTCAGGGAACCGGTTGCATACGGTAGCCTCAACGTTTCAGACTAACTGGCACCAGTCCAACGAACCATGACGGCTACTGGGGGTGGTATACAACCTGGATGGTTATCGACCTGCTACCTTGCCAACGATTTATCCAGGTGAGCCAAGGTAGAATCCTTAAGGATCGATACCTAACAAGTATTCTACAAACGATCTTCACAGTCCGTTCATTCTTTATTTTTATCCGTTCAGTCTTATAGTCAGATTAACACAAATGTAATTTAAGCAGCCGTCAACATTGCTGTGTCAATTGTTAACCAATTGCTTTCATGAACGTATGTCGAAAATTTCTGACGCAATCTAGCGCATATTTTGCGTTTCTGCGTCAGCCTTCTTCCTATAATGACAACTCCGTTACACGCGCTTACAATGTTTAAAGTAAACCTTGAAATTGTGGATCTCATGAGCAATTAACAAGTTAACTAATTACAAACAAGTTAGGTAAGTGGTTTTTTTTTCAAATTTGGCGCCAACTTCAAAAAGTTTATATCCGTAGAAAAAGAAGTGGAATCAATATAAGAAGTTGCTTACAAAGTTTAACGATAATTCTATTTTAATTTTATTGCTTATAGTGTCTTTTTTGAGATCGATTTTTCGCAAGAAATTTTGAAAGTATAATGGTATTGAAAGGTTTTGATTAAGGCATGAGATTCGACTGTCTGGCCAAGCTGTCCTTGGCAGATTCGTTAGCCAACGTCGAAGAAAAGTAAAAAACTGTCGACTGATGCAACATCTCGAAGAATATCGCGAGAACTCCACTGCATATACTCGGTGTCGCTCCTTCTCTTTCGTTTCCATCCCGTTCCTCTCGCTCGTCCTCCTTCGATCCGTTCTCTTCTCTATTCTGCTCTTCATTTTGCCTCTCCCCGGGAGCCCCCCTTTGGCGAATTATGCTGTTGTGGCTGCCAGTTGACACATTATTAGAAGATTACATTTAATCGCAATGGGACGTGATTGCTACCGCGGTTTCTTTTCACTCGAGAGCATTGCCTCCTCGAGACTCCGCGACGCCGACTCGATCAAATTCGCTAATCTACACTGGCTTTCAACGATATTCAACACCAATATTACACAAATTTTACTGCTTCTTCTTATGACGAAGAGAAATCTAGGGAGCTGTGGGAGATCCTGGGACGGATCTTAGCTTGTCTAGGGAGAGCCTGAAGAGAACATAGATGGGTTCAAGTGAGATTATCGAATGCTCAATATTTCACATCTTCAAATTCTCAAATCCCTAAAATCCCAAATCCCCACATCTCCACATCCTCAAATCTCTAAATCCTCAAACCCCAAATTTCTAAATCAAAAACTTCCTAGGACTAGAATTTGGTTTCAAAGTAACTGACGAAACTGAGGGCCATTAAAACAACTATAAATAAATTCACAGAAATAGTTATACATCTCATATATGCGCAACCGCATGAATTCCCCTTGGTACAATAATTATTGAGCTTCATCACTGGGAACTCGTTCTGGGAATTCGTTTTCTTCATCACTACGTTAAACGAGCGTTTCTTTACACCAACTGTGCGATCAAGAATAAGAACTAAAATCGTAATCAGGAAGGATAAGCAACAGAAACTAAATCGATCAATTTGTCTAACCTAAATGGAAAAGGACAAACCTTTCCTTTTAAAGGAAAAGAATTCTTCCCGAAGAAATCTGTCGAAACAGTAAATATCAATCCGAGGAGCTTTACCAAAAGAATAGTCGTGAACGGAAAATATATAGCACAAGTTAGCTCCGTTAGTCGCTTAATTACTTTAGAAGAATCCATTCTGCTCGCGAGATGAAAGTGTCGGGCTTTCATTTTGTTCTTACAGACGGGAAGCCCTGTTCGTGCTTCCGTGAACGATTCATCGGAAATTAAACGGAACGTTTCGATTCCGTGGAGTGCCCCGTTTCCTTGGAAAGTGCGATACTTGCTCGGAAAATTCTACTTTCGCGATGTTCGCGTTGGTAAACGTAACTTGATGTAGATGCGAAATTGTAATCCTCCTGGACTTTTAATTACGAAAAACGGGCAGGGTGAAAAATAAAATTTTAAGAAGATTAGCATGGAATAAGGGATCAAACTGTTATTATCGAACAGATGGTTGCGGATAATCGTATACGTGGAATGAATGAATAAATGAATTATTCATCGACATGGAGTGAATTTTATGCAAACTTTTTCAGTACGACGGTTTTAATAGTGTTTAACATTTTTCAAGGTTGGATGTGGGTTGGTGACAGGGGTAGATTTTGGAAAATTTTGCTTAATTTTGTTTTTAGGGATTTTGGGATTTAGAGAATGTGGTGTTGGCAAACATATACCAAACATAGCGCAGTGTAATTCTACTATCTACAATTTTGTAAAACGATATTATGGACGGGATCAGACACTGAAGCGGAAGACCAACGGCAACCACAGAAACACGATATCCTGCTTCTTTGCGGTATTTTCCACCGAAGAAAGGGATTCCCGAAAAATACGCTTTTTCCGCTCGTGTTGCGGGATCGAGTCGAGTGATCCACATATCCTTGGTTTTTGCTCATTTAGAAACGAATGGAATGTTGTTAGAATTTTAATGAACGTAATTGCGAATGCCTCTTAAATTACCTGCTGCAGGAAGTTGTAACGTGTTTGAAACACTTGGCCGGAGAAATAAAATATAGATTTATTATAAAACACTAAATACTTAAGCCTATTATGTATGAAAAACCTGGACCAAATAGGGATCGAACAAGATTTCTTTGTGTGCTACAATTATCGCTTACTGAAGTATCGAGCGAATTTTGAACCATTAATTTTGACTTATAAGTCCCTCGGGGGTTTATTATGTCCTGCCAAACTGTTGTCTCCAAGTCATTATTGAAGGAATTACAAATTGCTCTTCTAAGGACGGTATTAAATGCAGAAGCTTCTCGAAGAACCTGAGCCACGTTTTTTCATTTGCGACAATAGGGCGAAAGAAGTCGGATTTTCTTCCATAAAAAAGAGAATGAAAAACGAGCTATGTCCAAGGACAAAGTGAATAGAATCCTGTGGACCATTAGAATATTGGTGATCTACCCACGCTGAAGAATTCTAGAGAGATCGAGAATATTTCTGGAATGTTTGCAAGGGGCTTAAAACCTTGACGAATGATTTAAATCCGCTGCAAGAATCGGGGTACTCCGGTTTTTTATTTGTTGAGAGAATTTATGGGACGATTAAGTCCACTGGGACGTTATGTTATAAATACTGTCTATAAATTTTGTACAAACACTTTTATACAACTAATAGAACCGACTGGTTTGATGTGATTGTACTTTGAAATAAGATTCAACATTGTAGAAAACTGTGGATCATCTAATTTTAATTCTATCATGAGTCAGACGAAATCTTATCTTTTGTTATATGCCTAGAGCGAACTAAAATTGAATTACGAGAGGTCTAAGAGAATTATTCTCACGAAAGTTAAGCTGCGGTTGATAGAGCATATCGTTTAATTGATATGATTCATTTAATCGGACCATCAGATTTTCGTGGTGTTCCAAGAACCGTTCCTTCTTAATTGAAAGGTCGTTCCATCGTCATTCATAACGGTCGCCTAATCGAATTATTTTCCTTCCTATTTTTATTCTTGTTCGTCTCTCAAAGAGGTGTCTTCTGAACGTCTATTTTCTGCTATTATTAGTTGGACGAGCGTTGCTCCTGAATGAAATTTAATTCGCTGGATAATCTCTAAACGGAACGAAACGCAATTATGATAGGGGAATAAAGGAATTTCTAATGAATGTAATGCACTTACAGATGCAGCACGCAGCGAGTATCCTCGTGGCATCGTCCGGTGGCGTGCAGTCTGGGAACACCGGCTTCAGTACGTAGACGCTGAATGTCAAGGCCACGATGGCCTGGCTGCAAGGTCGCACTATCATACATTCAACCCAGAGCCTGATGAACGCCAGGAAAGGCCCGAAGGTCTCCATGATATACGCATAATCGGCGCCCGACTTTCTGATCATACACCCCAGCTCTGCGTAACAATATGCGCCTACCTGTTGGATCATAAAACGCACGTTGTAACTGATACGCTTAACGCTACGTTCAAAATATACACGGTGAACAAATAAAACTTTTATGTACACGCGGAAATCAATATGTACAGATTTTTTGTTACCCGTTGTACAATTTAACTGAACAAGGATATAACTTGTAATGATTTCATGCCATCAAATTGTGTTTTAGGTTTGGACCTCTTATACTGGCAAGCAGCCATTTTGAAAGATGAATGTGGATGAAAGGCTTATGCAGATGCTTCTAGTAAGTTTTTACCTTCAAATTGAAGTAACACAATCATTACTTTATGATACTTTTAAGTCATCACATTGTGTTGTAATTTGTATAACTTGTCTCAAAAGTGAACATGTTCATAGCTGACAACTTTTCATTTTATAGTAAGAATATGAATGAAAAGTTTGTGTAATCATTTTGAGCAAACGTGGATCTTCAAATTGATACAACACAATGTTACTTAATAATACCTTTAAGTCATATCATATTTGATAAGTATGTTTGAAACCTATTGTTATAATATACAACTTATTGTATAACACGAACTTAATATCTAAGGAAATGAGTGTTAACGTAGAATCGAAGCGAAGAATTTCATTAAAGCTGGCATGCAGAATCCGGAGAGTTCGAAGTTGTTTGCAGGGTCAACGACTGGTGCGAATCGATTGCGCAACAGGGTTTTACGTACAGTGGAGAAAATGCCGGAAGCTGTCCACACTAGGAGGCTGGCATTCACGCTTCCCGTGTACTTGAGAACACCAGTGGGGCTAACGAATATGCCAGAACCAATAATGGAGCCGACGATCACGGTGATTCCGTTCAACAGGGACATCTTCGCCTCGAGTTTGATCTCGTCGTTCGGTTTGTCCGTGATTGGAACCGGGTCGTATGGCCCCTTCTCGCCATCTTTGATGCTACCCGACTTCGACATCCTCCCTGAAACAGAGACCAATAATTATTTTATACATTTCATAACTGTTTTAGACATTTCATACATCACTTATTTTAGCGGGAATATTTTTCACGTTTCATAATCTTCATTTATCAGAACGCGTAAACATGACAAACTTCAAAACAAAAATGCATTATCAAGTTTATTTAAAAAAAACATTAGTAGAGCTCGAATCTATACAACTGTAGACGTTTTCAAAATCCAGCTTAATGATTCTACAAAAATTTAATCGCTTTCTCGCGAATCGAAAACACCTGTTGATTAAGTTGAACCACTCGAAACGAGAATCAGCGAAATATCAACGAGTTCAAGGCCGGAATATTTTCGTACTTTTTTACGTCGTATTTCTTCAATTCATTAGATAAAAGCATCATTACGGAGAAATGCTCGTTCGTTATCATCGTTTTGCTCGACTTCTTCTCTTGTAGGAATTTCCATCTCGCCTCTGAATAATGCATTTCTTGCTTAGCGAGGAAGAACCTCGGTGATTCAGAGGCTTTTATTTTGTAACAAAGTGTGGGCAAGAACCACATCGATAACTCCAGCTTGAGCGTAAAAAGAAGACAAATGAAATTCATTCATTTTGCACTCTGCTGCTCCCCAGTGTATATTATACACTATAATAATAGTACATATTGTATATTATAATGTTAATTAAAAATGTTCCCATAAAGGCTGTTTGAACATGAAAATTTTATCGTAGAAGACCTTGATCTCTGGAAGATTCGCGAGATTTATAGGTCGAGACATTGATAAGTATACGTATCATTTTATAAATTGATCTGTTATGAAAGATGCTTTTAATTTCAACAAAGTTTAATGTACTTTCGTATTGATTCAAGTTGCAAAAGTTTTTTGCAATCATTGTGAAAAAATGAAATTTGACCGATTGCATTCGGTAACGAAACGATAAAGCAATTCTTTCGAATATTTTGCTGAAAGGCAACTTTGATCTTCGATTACACCTGCACTTCTTGTCTTCTTCGTGAAATAAAAAAAACACCGCGCTAATGACAAGACTCGCAGAGTCATAATTAATAATCTATCAAGAAACCCAGAATCCGGTACACACTTCTAGAATATCCGGTATGTAAACGTTCATTAACGATCGTAAAAGTCAGCGAACCGATTGAAAGGTGTGTGTCGACGTTCTCGAGCCCCATTGGTCGATTTCGATCTCGAGGAAGGAGTGCGCACACGATCATCGAAGGAAAAAAAATTCGCAATGACGCGAAAGTCACGTTCGATCTCGTTACGTATGTGCACGTTTTACGTGTTCTCTTGACGATCGGTAAAACATAACCGGGACTCGAATTCGACGCGCATATGCATCTACCTGTACCTTAATTGCCTACCCGATTATCAGATACCGATCACTACGAAATAAGTAAAGTAGAGCATAAATAACGAACTAATCCTTGGAGAGACATTATCCAGAGATTTACGTTCTCTTTCTGTATCGAATGTTTCTGATGGATGATTGTAGTCTCACGTGTTACTGAATGCAAATTCGATCGCTGAAGGCCGAGAGAGTTTCCTTTTTTCTTTATGAATTTCTGCTAATTGGACAAACATTGCTTAGTTTTAATATTTAAGCTTTTAAGTCGTTTGAATTATTTCACGGTCGCTGTAGTAGATTCTACTGATGATTATCTTGCTATCTCGTTGTTTCAAGTGAACAGAGTGGTTCAAGTGAGCAGAGTTCTGGCTTTGTTTGAAATAATAGGATCAAATCTGAAATAATAGTAGAAGCAAATCTGATGTAATAGCAGGATCAAATCTGATGCAATAATAGTACCAAATTTGGATCGATAAAATCACGTTGTTCAACAGAATATGTTCCCAAATAAAAACCAAATGTACAACAGAACGATCGTCACACAAATTATAGAAACTCCATGAATTATAAAATTAAAGAACACACGTCCACATGGTGCACTTCGAACCCACAAGCTTGTTATACGCTATCAAATCATTGAATCACATTTTATGCGTTGGAGTTACGTTCGACATAATTAATCCACATACCGCGTCACAAGTCGAGAAAGATCCACGTTTCATCCATAGTTATCGATTCACTGACAAATCGTTCAACAAGATCGAGCCCAGCGTTGGTCCCGAAGGACCTCTCTCCCTCTTCCGATTCCGGGAATCGGATCAACCAATCGTGTCCACGAATATTGATACACACCTTTCTATCACCTGGTGCACATGTTCGAAGGTAACAAACCTGTTCTTTAATCTCCTGTTGCTTGTTAACCGCCACTTATCCACCGGATTCCATAAATTTCCAAATTGCTTAATAACGAATGCCGACTAGTTAAATATCTCGAGAGAAGCAGGTGAATGTTAATGCGAAAAGAGCTGCATGTGATTTATTGTTGCTTTGACAGCTAGGACTCATTCGTGGAAGGCTCATTGGTATAACTATGGAGTTTTAAATCACTTGTTGCTGCATTATATCGTGATTCGTTACGCGCTACCGGATTTGTTATGCATCTCTACGTGATAAATTCGCCACGGGTTGTATCACCACGCGTTGGATTCTGTACGCGCTGTATCCGTTTCAGTTACATTATCATGCGTTAAATTCTCTACGCGTTAGATTTCCTATGTGTTATATCACCACGCGTAGTACCACCGCGCATTAGATTCCCTATGCGTTATATCACCACGCGTTATATCGCCACGCGTTAGATTAGCTATGTATTATATCGCCACGCGTTGTATTATCACGCGTAAAATTCTCTACGCGCTGCATCACTACGCATTAGATTCCCTATACGTTATATCGCCACGCGTCAAATTCCCTACGCGCCGTATTACCACGCGTCAGATTTTCTAGGTATTGTATTACAACCCGTAAAATTCCCTAAGCGTTGTATCACCCCGCGTTACATCGTCATTCACCGCAACATAATTACCACTGGCAAAGACAAATGAGGGATCTATGGACGACCACAGTTTGCATTTCAAAATGAACAGGAACATAATGGAAATTTTATGAATGATAATAATTTATAAACACCTGTGACGAAAGGTTTAATAGGTCGATGCAGGTCAAGTTTCATTAACGAGTCAACGTTTGAACTTTTCATTTAGCAAAGGTTTCACTCAAGGCTTTATGATGATTGACGACTCGGATAACTCACTGTCAGGCTAGGTATTAACATGAAACATTTACGAGTGAAAACGAAGGTAACGTGATCAATTAAGAGGAAAATTTTCAACTAGCTTTCGCCATCCTTTCATCTGCTGTTTTCCTGTTTGTGAAGATATAACGGGTTTAAACTTCCACTTAATATACTTGTTCGAGTGCTGTTTATCCAAATGCTACTGATCCGAGTTCTGTTTATCCGAATGCTACTAATTGGAGTGCTGTTCATTCGAATGAATAGTACTTGAGCAAACAGCACTTGAGTGAATGGCAGAACAAGTAGCAGCCAGACGAGTAGCCCTTAAATGAATCGTATTCGAGTAACACCAGAATATGTATCGTTCGGATAAAAAATTAACTGTAGAAAGAGTAGCCTCAGCATGAGTAGCATTTAAAAGAGCAACACTCGAAGTAGTCCTTAAAACTGTCAAAATCAGAATGAAAGCGTTCGAATTCCACGAAGTGAAACATTTAGAGCAAATTGAATTCCATTTGTGACTTTATATTGCAGGTTATTACCGTTTCACTGGTACAACAATAAAATCGATCTGAATCCCTGTGATGTTATCACATACCAAATGTCCCGTACGTGTATCGCATCTTGAATATCCTTGTTCCAATAATCCCGGTCCTATTGATCTCGTGAAATTATCGGCCGATAGCAGAGCACACGTTCGAAACACGTAATATAAGTTGTCGTAAATGTTCAAAGGACCCTCGGTACTCTTTCCCAAAGGAGAACCCGATCGCGAATATCGAACACAACGTAAACAAGATTTAAGATCGCCCAACAACACGATTGATAGGACGATCGAGCAATGGCTGAATGATGACGGTACTGCTCCTATTTACACGCAACATGGGGCAACAGATGTAATCACATCCAACTAGGCTGAGGTGCGCGTTTTGTAACCTGACCGATTTACAAGGAGAAGAGACCTGATCGGTAAGGTTTTCGAGCGAATTTTCTGCATTGATTTACCCAACAAAAGACACTTTCACGAATTAGCTCTCAAGACCTGTTCTGATCCACTGAAAGCTTTCGTTAGCGTCGATGGAATTGAATAATTGCAGTAAATATCTTTGTTGTGCTGTTGCCGTGACTCAATTTCAAATAATCGTATGTTTTACATACGCTGCTTCAGATATATCCGTACATTGCTTCATTAATTTGAACATAATAATTTGTCATTTCTTGCTTTACGATAATTCGACAGAACAATGAAGAATTTAAATGATGCGTAAATTTCGGCGTTATCGTGAAACGTATACAGTGTTAAACGTTGGGAAATACTTTCTTATCTTGTAATGTATTATTGAATATCTAAATACGACAATGTCCCACTTTTCTCATTTCCTTGATTTGTTCGTTATTTAATCGTTTAACCGTTCTAATGAAATAGATAGAATTACCAATGTGCTCGTTTAAGGATTTACAGGTAATGATAAAGAAATATCTTTGCTACTGTAAATAAAAGAGACAGGATAACGATTTGGTATCACTCGAGATAACATTAATTCCTGAAAATTTGGTAGAACTCATGGTGTCGATAAGGTTGACATTCGATAAATCCACCAGTATTTATTCAGTGTTTCCCTCGCTATCATAACGTACATATCCGTAAATGTATTCTGAAGATTAAATTATATTCACTCAAATAGATATTTCAGAACGATTGACTACTTGTTGAGTCGTAACGCAAGCGATATCCTCTGAAATCCATAATCGATCATCCAGCTCGAAAGGAGCAATCATAGCGACTATACGCACGTGGGTCTCGGTGTCACAATCACACACAGTGCTGCATTTCAGTAACACGATATTGAATTTCTTCGCATCTCATGTTCTGAGGTCGAAACAATGCGTTGGGCAAAAATTTTATGATCAGCAAAATAAACGTGAAAGTGTATTTTGTGTGGAGAGCACTATCCAATGAAAAGAAGACTAATTTCTAGTATATTCTTCTAATATTAAATAGCGAAATATTAATCGAGATAAATCTGTTCGATAGGTTTATACTCGAACGCGTACTACAGAGAACTCGCTAGCGACCCTCTTTAATTCGCGCTGCTAATGCGACAAGTCTGGCACTCGTACTGCTTCAAACCTGTCTTCGAACCACAATGTACACAGACACAGCATGAGGATGCATTGTGCCTACTTTCCTTCATTCGTTCAACTTTTTCGTATTATCATCACGATCGATCTGAAGCAGAGATTCTCAAAGTATGAGTCCCGACCTAATAGCAGAGAGCTAATTTTGGATAGAGATTTAAAGCTTTTTAATTTTGGAACTTTGGAATTCTACATCTTTAAATCTTTGTATCTTTGGAACCTATGAGGCCCTGATCAAAGGAACCCCAATAGAACGACTTTGAACCTAAACTACTCCTTTAACTTACATGTCAAAATATCCTACACGTGAAACAGTGTTATCATCGTCCGTTAAATACACGATTCCATATCACTAAAGATAACCTTCAATTTGTTAGTGCTCTGTAAAAAAATGAATATTAATGAGAGTAATGTCTTGACCGTTAATTGTGGTTACATATGTGGTTAAATGCGGTTCAATAATTCTTTACCATGCGAGTCATTTTAAAGCCGACACGAGGATCGATTTTTAAACGAGTGAAAGGAAATTTGTAGCTGCATATGTTTATCAGTTCGTCCATCTTTTGGGATATAAAAAATATCAGCATCGCTAAAAAATGAATAAAAGCCTTGTTAATTATTTATTCATCACGATAGTTTGTATGCAAATAAATTATTGCAATAATGTTAACATCTTCACATTTTATCTGTTCGAGTTGAACCAGACAGCTGATGGTCGATGACAAAACTATATATTGTAGAAACGAAAAGTTGGGTCTCCCCGTAAAAAAGGTTATTCCTGTGCACGTGTACGAAATTCCAACGGGTTCAAGACTGCCGAAACTTTCCTGGAACATTACGTCAGTTTTTATTGATCCCGTACCGACGACTCTGCACACCGTCTAACGGTAACGAAACCTGTACTTCAGACATTTACAAAGGTTTATTGTCAATCCCTTCACCTAACATGAGTACAAGTCAATTGTTACTTTCATAACCAACTTTGAAACAAGAATTTTCTAATCAGATACAAAAGTAATTGCACAGTAGATGTTCCATTTATATGAAGTTCATGAAATTTTAGGAACTCAAAAGAATATTTAATAATGTCTAAATTGAAATTTTAGTAATATTAAATATTGCTGAATAGTAGAGAAGTTAAATGACATACATACTGTTTCTATAACTGGGTCAAAATGAGCCCACATCTTCAATACAATAGCTAACAGATAATCGCATAGATATTCAAGCTAGGGCATGCAAGTGATATACCTGTCAGAAAAGGTAACTAACGTTTTCAAATCCTTGCCGGGAATGTGTTATCGATCCGTTTGCAGGAAAGCGTCCAATCGTTGCCATAAGGGACAAAGTGTATTTTGTAACGCTAGAATGATGAATCGTCCCCCCTAAAGAAAACCTCTGTTAACGTACATAGCACCCTTAAACTTAGCAAACATAAAACATTGCAATTAAAAACATACGTTATTTCAATTATCTTCTGTACATACGATTAACATAAAAAATGTTAATTCGATGAAAAATAAACTGTGCGTTCGATGGTGTTCATGTCGAAACAATTGCAATATTTGTAGGGTACGGTAACGGCTGCAGAAAAGGCCAGTTTTCACCACCGTGAACGTAGCGGCGTGGTGGGCAAGAAAATCAATAGGCCACGTGGGTCGCCGACCGGGTTTTCTGTACCCAGTTTTCGTTCAATGCTCACCCTACAATTCTACATAAGCATCGAATAATTATTTAAAAATCTCTCCATGTAGTAACAGAATTATCTACAAAAACGAGCCTGCAGAGATAAGGTTGTTTTCGTTCCTTCAAAACACCTGAATCAGCGCATAATTCGACACGATTTCCGTATCAATCGCAGCAGCGATAAATTATTAACGGAAAAGCATCAACACAATGTATTATTACGTGACGAATTCCTGACACGTAACTCGTGCACGATATCGCTACTCGCGCGAGTACAATTTATGACATTATCGAATCGATTCGATCCTATCGAACATCCGATTACTTAATCCTGTCATCTCGATGTTTATAATCGTTCACGTTCGATCTTTTCATTCAACATTGTCAATAGCCGCGTCTCGGATGCCGGATCGGAAGCATCACACGTGCATGAAAACCGAGGATTGCATCACTCACCTAGTACAGTTGTATCCCGCGAAAGTGGATGGTTCGTTGTGAACGAGACGAAGCGGCGAAATTTGTCACTGGCCGACGAATCACGGAAGAAAATTCACCGGAGAGTCCAGCGTCGTCGACACGGTGTCCACCCTCAGAGCATCGTTCTCCTTTTCTCGATCCTCGGGTTCGGCACTCACGAGCAACTTAGATGATCACGAAGACAGGGCGGATGCAATCGTGAACACGACAGAACAACAAGGACGTGGAGGAGCCACGAAACGTGCAGCACACTGGTCGAGCTCTGAATGACCGTCGTCGAACGTTCCGCTCCGTTCGTGGGCTTCGCGCATTATAAACGTGAAGCAACGAGGACCGGCGCATGTCGTCGGCTCTTTCTCCGTCCCTCCTTTTCGTCTGTCGCTGTACGGGATTGTATTCTGCGCAGTGATGGGTAGCTAAAACACTGTATGGAGAAAATCAAACATTTTTTAAGACATTACATCGTACTGTTATACAAATATTTTCGATAATTATCGACGCATCGATGACATCGATAATACAACGTTGAGCGATCGAAGTATAATGTACTCTGTAAGTTCATCGTTCGAGTCTATTCCTCCTGGCAATTATGTTAAATTATACTTGAAGTTTAAGCGTAAGTAGATCAGAACTATCAAAACTAACATAACCTGACATTAATTTAATTTACCCTAACTAAACTTATCCTAATCCTGTTCTAATATACTGACGCTAACTTAATTATCTGAATGTTAGAATTGTTTATGCGCGTTGAAACTTGCAGATTCAAATTTGGCGGGAAACGCACGGTGGGCATATTGACGCAGACAACATTTTTGGCGGGAGAAAGGATGTATGAAGTGCACAAATTCTAATCTATTAGTCTTTGATATTTCACGTGCTGTGATCAGTGATAACTTACAATGATTGCCAACAAAGTTGCTGCCGTTGAATTATTAATGACAAAAAAACAAGTGAACAGGTAATAATATGTATATATACATCCGTGTAAGTTGATCAGACTGCTTTGTGTCGTATATAAAACACGTTCAACGAGAGTTTCAATGCATATCTATACCAGCATACGCGTAAATGCATGTGAAGTGGCTCATGCTACCCCCAGACGTTATCGATTAGTGTATCAGCCACCTGGTTATCAATAAATGTTAATATTGTGTAGATAATTAATGTTCACGGCGTAGTTTAACGAGCAACGGTTCTGAGCCAGTATAATACGATGATTCATATGAACAAAGTCGCTTCTTCTCGAAGATGTTCACGTACAAATGGAGTATGATTTTAGTACAATAGATGAATGCTAAATATACTAGTTAATATGCCGTACAGTCACAATAGTTTAAAAAAATAAATTATTTCAATAATTCTACGAAAATTGATTAGACTATCGCTTATATTAACATAATTGGATTTGTAATAGTTAAGTATAACTTACATTACCCATGATCCGCTCCTAGTTACTGTCCATTACAGTCATGCTTCATGTTTAAGCAATTTTTAACCGGACTTGATGATCGATTAATTCGCTTTGGAGCACGTTGTGGTGAAATAACAAGTTTGGATCGATCATCAATTATCTCGTTCTGTGCTCAAAATTGCATCGATCGTGGTATCAGGTTTGCTTTGAACGTCGACGTAATCGTATTATCCTTTCGCACGGTGGAACATACTTGTTTGAAAGTTTACGAATTTGGGGATTTGGAAATTTGAGAGATTGGAAACTTGAGAATTTCTAAATCCCTAAATCTCATGGTCCCAAAATCTCAAAATCTACAAATCAAAAATCGAAATAATGAATAACGCATTACAGATGACTGAAGGATTGTTGAATGAGATGTGAATAACAAAAGCTGACTTTATGAATGAATATTACTGACGTCCAACGTGAACGATAGGAGGAAACACCGGTTGATGCAAGATTAACGCAATCTAAGATAACGATAACTAGAAGTTCCTTGAAACGAGGAAAACTGTGCGTCGTTATAAAATGGTACGTGCTTTCCCAAGATTTTTCTTATCCAACTTCCACTCGCTGCTTCTTTTTCTCCGATCTGATGTACGCAAACGGCCATCCCAGGAAGTTCCATTCAATTAAAACTGATTGCTCGTGAGAATTGAACAGTGATTCATTCGTAATCTTTGGTAAATCATTTCATAAATAATAACACTCCGAACCTGTAATATCCATTTGCATTTCCTTATTTAGATGAGTTTGAGATCTGGAATAGTCAAGTAGTAAACATTGAAATCAATATTGTACAGTTGTGGAAGGAAATATAATGGAAGATTGTGCAGCCCTTATACGGACTATATATATGTAGACGAAGTATATATATGTATGTAGATTATTCAAGGTCTGCATGATCTTGTTCCTCCAATTACTCTCGATGACCCTCTCACGTTTCTCTCCAATGAAATATTTACCGTACAGTAGCTCCGCTCTGTCAAAAGTGTTCGTAACTTTCGTGATAATTATAGATATGGCTTGTACATTGCCCGGCTATCTGGTATTTTTATTTTCCTTTGGTATCGGAGAAACAGCGCAATCTTCAAAATCGAACGCATAATCACAAAAATCTTATCGATTTTAAAGCGCCAAAAACTGATTCACGATTCGAAAGTTACTCGCAAATTCGCACTCAAATATTTTTTAACTTGTACATTAATCTGGATTTGAACGTTGGTAATTTTATAATGCAAATTTTTGTAATAATCGCATTTCGAGTGTAGCAAAAGCGATTGCATAAAATATGTACCTTCAAAAGGCTCACTTACGTATTTAGCTTACAGTAACATATTCTACAGATTTCAAATTCCACTGCAATCTAATCAACACAAAATACTAAATTTTATTCCACTACATAACTGTCTCTGGGTCGCTTATCGGTATTAGTTACGAATTCATGTACAATTTTACATTGCAAATATTACCGCTGCCTTGGAACGTTTAATTTTTATAGCAAAAGGAAGATCAAAATTCAAGGTTGCACACGTGAACTATACAGAGAACGGGAACTCGTTCGACGCGGAACAAAAGGTCCCGCAGCTGGTCCTGCTCTAAGAACTTCAACAAGTTGGACAAAGCGTAAGAACCTGGTACGAAGGGGTGAAAGATCATCTCCCCATAAAAAAAAAAACACCAACGAATCGGTTTTCATCCCTCGAAAGTCCTTCGCAGGTCGGCCCAGGTGCGTGTTCTCTTTTGTCCTCTTCCGTTGCGGTATTCTGTGCCGGAATGAGCATGAATTAATCTCTCACACTCGTTAGAATCCTAATTTTATCTATTAGTTTTGATAATTAATACTTTTGTATCTATTTTCAGGAGGTAACTTTGATGTGCAATATTAGCTCTGATGGTTGCATTCATATCTATGCATTTTGCAAGATTTATTATTCTAATTTTTGGTTCCTACTTCTTACTTTCTGGAAATTATTAATTACTATGGATACTGAGATAGAGGGATGTAGGAATAGAGAGATTTGATTATCTAGGGATCTAGCGACAGAGGAATCTATCGATGCAGGATTTAGGGACATCTCAAAATCTAGAAATTGAGAAATATACGTCTCAATATGACACCCACACATGTACTTTGATAGGCAACTTGCAGATGCAATGCGAAATAAGAAATAAAGAAAAGAATTAAAAAACGAATAATCATTTGTAAAATTGCTTAGCAGACAGACATAGTGCTTCGTGAATTACCTTACACAATGAACAAATCATTCGCCACTTTTCGAATATTATGTTTCTTATAATTGCCAGTAATGTCAGTTATTGGCGAACGTGTAAATTTGCAAGAACGCGGCAAAAAATGTACATAGCAATTACGTTTATCGCACAACATAAGAAATTCTACCACGCGAAGGTTGAAGGATTGATACCGCGATGCATTTGCATGTTTAATGAAGCATTCCTTGAGCTAGGAAACCACATAAAAATCTATCTTTCTTATGGGAAGAAGAAAAAATAGTGAATGGAAAATCGTGAACTCGAGACTTTCTCTGCCTCTATTCTGATATGACGTTGAGTATGAAACTCAACAAAGCATGATATACTTTGATATTTGCAATTTCTGATTTGACAATTCTTTCTGTTAAGTGTGTATCGATACATTTTGCGAATTTGGTGGAGCTCGTTGCGTAGGATGCCTTCATGACGTCACACAATCAATACCAAGGCGAGCTACGTCATTGATGACACGCTGCTTCTCTTCTGGCGAATCGAAGTGGTAGAAACCAGGGTATCGTGTCATCGCGGACCCACGGTGGATTAACTGGATACTCTAATACGATTTGCCGTCTAACACGACGCTAGAAGTTAGCCGAGAAACGAAATTGCATCTTTCAATTTTGCCCCATTCAAGTGTCTCGTCGAGAGGAACGCTCTACAAGACTTTATCTCGAAAACATTCTTTCTTTTTGTTAACGAATTTAAGGACTTGGTCGTCTATTCATATTGGTTGTACTAACTTTGTATCTTTGAGATAAATTATTTTTATTTTAAATTAACTGTTTTGTTACAATTATATGCAATAGGTATTCGAATAATTAATTAACGTAATTTAATCGAGAGCATTAACAACACATTTTGGAGTTATTTGGACAGGATTCTTTTTCGTTTCAATTTCATTTCATTCTTTGAATGAAGGGTCTACTTGATGACTTTTATATAGCGATTCTTATCGCAGTGTATCGATGATAGAGCGCAATTAGAACGGTAAATAGCTACGGGCCCCGAGAGACCTTTGCACAATTCTATTCAACGTAGCAATTTTCCAATTCTCAACAAACCTTGCAATTACCTCTAGGTCCAGACAGACCATAATTCCGTACGTTGAATAGTTAGGTGTAAGATATCCTATTCCATTTATGAATAGACTGCCGGATGAAACCGTTTGCAGGAAACAGAGGGTGCATGCATTGATGTAATTCGAATTTTTTTATGGGGTAGTCCCCTAGATTTATTACTAGCATTCTAATAGCAATAGTCATACTCGTCACACCACCATATAGCTTATGGAAATTTACCAATTTAATTCAAAATTGATAATGTAAATCGTTGGAAGAATTTGTAATGTTTGTCAAGAGAAGATGAAGAAACAATGAAGGGAAGAAAATAGGATACTAAACAAGACTTTAACACCTTCTAGTTAAATTACATTGATGTTCAATGGTGACTAAAATGGTCCCATAAAATTCCTTTACTTCTTTCGCTGTTTTCAATATCGAGGAAATAGAAATTTACTTTCTTTATATGCCTTGAAAAGACGTATCGATTAAAGTGATTCAGCAAAATACATTAAGGAGTCTTCCAATACCTTTTGACCCAATTAAAATGTATGACAAGGCCAGGAAACTGACCTACAATTAAGAAGTTTATCAACTAGTGCAAATTTAATTATTGTTCTCAGTAGGTGAAGCAATAATCTGCTTGATCGGAGAATTGTAAATAAAGTCGAGATCGTTGTGATCCTTCGATAGTAAGTTACAGAATTTGTAATTATTATTTAGTCACTACAAATTATTTTAATTTTATAATTGAACTATCGATTATTTTGAACTGCATGTAATAATGAATAAATTTGAATGTTTTTTGTGTAATAGATAAAATAGGCTAGACGAGATAGCTGTTACCTTCGAACGGTAACAAAAATTCTGCAGAAGGTAATATACTAAATGTATCTGTAGGGATATCGACTAGAACTCGAATTCATAAAAAATTTTGCAATATATCCATTTGAGAAAGTTGCAAAAATAATAAATTTCAGTAGATACAATAATTATTTAACTAATAAATAATTGTAAAATTAAGAATTAAAGCACATAAAGATGAATAATAATAATTTACAAAACTTTTGTAGCATATATATACGTAAAAATGATAAAAATCATAAATTCCAATATAGTAATAATTCAATAATTTAATAACAAATAAAAAATCGTAAAATTAACAACAAATACAGCTTAGTAATGATTTTCAAAAATTTAGCAACGTATGCACAACGTACATACAGAAAAGGTCATAACAAAAAATAAACTTCGTTAATTATAACAATATAACAAACAATTATTGTAAATTTAAAAACAAAATTAAAATTAACATTAAAAATTGTACATTAAAAATGTACAATTTGCAATAATATTTATAGTAAAAGTTAAAAAAAGTTATAAATTTTAATTGTTGTAATAATAAATTATTAATAAATAACTGTAAAAATAAAAATTTTGAAGCATATGTCAATATGGCGACTGCAGGTAATGTACCTGCACCCCATTGGTCGGTTACCCTCATTGGGTATCGCGATTACCAATCGCAAGTACCAGCTTGTACTTGAGAGAGGTCGTCGCGCTCAGTCGTATCGTGTCGGTCGAGGTGTTCGGATCAACTTCTACGTCACATACCGGTACGGGTCAACGATTCAATTTATCGATTGTTTGCTGATCCCTATATTACCTAGTGTACTAGTGCAAGTGTTTAGTGTGTTTTACCGTGAATTTTTTAATAATTACGCGGGTGTATTAATACGTTTTATGGTGCGGTCCGTCATGTGTCAAAGTGTTTATTACTGTGTTACTACATGTGATTGTGCAAGTGTATACGGACATATTAGTGCATCTTATGGTGTGGTTTTTTATGGGATTTGCCATACGTTTACAAGTGATTTAGTGCTTTTTATGGTGTGGTTACCTATGTGTTCCGGTATACCCTACAAGTGTTTTAGTGGTTATTATGGTGTGGTTACTTACGTGTTCCGGTATATGCTTACAAGTGTTTTAGTGCTTTTTATGGTGTGGTTACCTACGTGTTACTGTATACCCTTACAAGTGTTTTAGTGCTTTTTATGGAATAATTAACTGTGTGTTCCGGTATACGTTTACAAGTGTTTTAGTGCTTTTGTGACGTAGTTACCTATGTGTTACGGTGTACCCTTACAAGTGTTTTAGTGCTTTTTATGGTGTAGTTACCAATGTATCCTAGTATACTATTTTAAACGTTTTACTTTGTTTTTATGGTGTGGTTACCTACGTTTGAAAGTGTTATTACGTACTTTATACAACAGTTATCAATGCATGTTAACAAATTTTTTTAAACGTTCTCTTGTGCGGTGTAGTTACCTACCCATTTTAAAACAAATTTACCAATTTATTATCAAGTGTGTAGTGCAATTATTCCTACGTAATTTTGCATGTGTATTTTCGAATTCCCTTGTGTATGACAGTTACAAAGTTAAAAGTGCTTGTTTATTGCATGCTTAAATAAATTTGTCTATGTTGAAAAAATATCTACTGTTAAATACAAATCGATGAACAGTTTATTAACCGTTGTGGTCCTTTCTGCTTACAGAAGGACGTCCTTGGGGACCTACGGGACAAAGTGCCTAATTCTGACAGTTCGAGAACAATCAAACGATCGAGCAGCCAAGCAGTCTCTCAGATGTGTTACGAGATGGCGAGTCAACCTGTAAGATACGATCGCAGTGATGCAAGTCAGCGATCGGTGAGTCGCATGCTTTACGGTTCCTCCGGTTCCCATCATGTCGTAGGACGAATGGTCCGAAACGGCACGGGAACTGGTTGTATTTTTATTATTTGAGCGAGCATAGTGACCACGACTGTACGATCGTGCAAAATTCGTACAAATTGTTTATTTCATTTATTAGATCAGGTCAGGGTTTTCTTGTACATTTTTTCAATTTTTTAAAATTACATAGAAGTCGGATGACCCTCCGATTTCATAGTATTCAATTCAATTCAATTTAGTTTATTAAAGTTTGCAATTTATTCAATATTTTCAAATACATATGTACAAGAAAGTTTCGCGGAGAACAGATTTTGATATCAAAGTTAATTATGAATGTTTGCATCATTTAGTGAATTTACTTTGATATTAAAAATCTGTTAAGAATGTAACAATCGATATACCTAGATTTTTGCAAAGTGTTCTTCCATTTGCTTTTTTGAAACTTTAGAGTAAATTTTTTTCGGAAGACACTTTATTAGCATGTTATTAATCATGTTTCTTAGCTCAGGATTTTCAGCACACATGAAGAAAACTGGTAGGTGAAAATATTGTTGGCCGTGTTCATTTTTATGCTCTAAACTCATACGCGTGCTTAGATGCTACTCGCATGAGTTAGGGCAGGTGGACACGGTTTAGTTTTAAGATGTTTTGGCGATCGACAAATTGACAGTGAATTATCGACACAAGTTACACGTGTGTGTGTGGTTAGGTCGTGGACCTTGTGTCGATTACAAACCATTTTAATTTATTATAAAAGCATAAAAATTTTTCAAAAAGTTATTGCAAGATATATTGAAAATTATTTAGATTGAATTACAAATTTATAAAAGTCGAGTTAGATTGAATTACAAATTTATAAAAGTTGAGTTAGATTAAATTACAAATTTATAACATGCACATATTACATTGAATATTCGAAAGAATCAGAAAATGAAATATGTTCAATTAATATTCACTGTCGATTGTCGATCGATTTCAGCAAAAAGGTATGAACTTAGAGTGTGAATGTTGTATTGAACTCGGGTGTCGGAGACGTCCCGGGACGTACTCCCTAGGAGTAGGCTTTTTTGCACCTGGGTGGCATGTGTGAGAACCGTGGAGTGTGTTTTTGTGAGAATGGACTTTGCCATTTTTTAAATATAGCGATAGGCAGGCAGGTAGCTTACTTCTGGTGTGATTGAGTTAGTTTTAAGTAGGTAGGGCCAGAGCAAGCTTTCATGTTTCTCTGTCCTCCGTAAAACACACGTGAGATGCTTGCATCTGGGGGGTTAACGAAAAATCGAGAAGAGAAAATCTAAATTTGAATTTATTCTATTTAATATTCTCTTGAACTCGATTGTTCGTAAGGCCAGGCCTTTTAGTTTATAAGTCGCAGTCGTGGTTCTAGACCCGATTGCAAAAATGAAGTATACAGTGAAGTGAAGTGAAGTGCAGTGCTTTAAATATTCTGCTCGGATATTCTTTTACGGACAGCGCATTCTAAGAATCGCTGGTCGTATTTTAATTTCGAGACTTTTTTTCTTAAGTAATATATAAAATTTTGATTTCGTTGTTGGCGATTGCAACAAATGGATAGTTCATTTTTATTTTTATAAAAGTATATGCTATCTGTTTGTTGCGATCGACTGATAATAAAATTGAGAGTTTATGTAATTGATATGAGAGCAAAGAATATCCGAGTTACCGTAAAAATTCGCGAGTGATTTTTGTGAGGCTATGCCGAAGAAAGAAGAGGCTATATGCCGAAGAGCCCCGGCAAAATTGCCAAAGAAGAGGGGAACTATTAATGGCTGTCCATCTTAGGATGGAGAGTCATTTTGTCACTATGCTCGCTATTATTTTTTTGTATTTTACATGTGTTTTTTTAAACGGTACAAAACGTATCGTCAAACGCGTTTTGCTCGAATTTCGACGAGCACACGATCATAAAATCGCGAAACTCGAAATATTATCGCGAATCTATTTTCACCGCAATTTCTCTTTTTTGATCATTTTGTTCATTTCTTGTGTTAACCATATTTTTCTGTTTCAGAGATTGATTTTACATTTATTATTTCGTTGTTCATTGCTCTTAAATCCGCAATTTTCATTGCGTTTTCTATGTTCGAAAGTTTTGTATGTTAATAATGTTTCGTATGTTTCAGTATTTGCTTTTTGGTAAGTTATTATGTTGTTCCCTGTTCTCAAATCCGCAATTTTTCGAAATTCTTGTGAAATAAAGTAAAATTTTGCTCCTCTTCCCACAAATTTCTATGTTAATAAAATTTTGTATGTTTCAGAGTTTGATTTTTGGTAAGTTATTATGTTGTTCACTCTTCTCAAATCCGCAATTTTCATTGCGTTTTCTATGTTTCGAAAGTTTTGTACCAAATAAAATATAATTTCACTCCTTCTCCTACAACTTCCTACGTTAATGAAATTTTGTATGTTTCAGAATTTGATTTTGGTAAGTTATTATATTTAGTGCAATTGTTTTACGTTTATTCCGAGCTTGTGGGAGGAAGGGTGGGCTCGGGCGCAAGTTTTTCGTCACAATACGTGGCGAAAAACTTGCGCAAATTGTGCCTTTTGTTCTAAGTTGCACTCATCTTTGTGACAATTTTTTAACTTCTTACACATTAGACTGTAGTAATACCCTGTTATTTTTATTGTCAATTGCACTAAACTTAAAAGAAAGTTCTTCCAACTTTCTACTCTGTCCCCTTCTTTTGCTTTTTACAAAGTTGTAGATTATACGAGTGCAATTTTAGAACAAAAGGCACATGTAGGGTTTTTAGAATAAGTATTTTATTGCAATATGTGTGAGTGTGTGAATCAATTGTGAGTACAGGATACAGGATACAGTATGTGGGATCTATTCTTCTCATCGTGGGATCATAGAAATAGAAACTTTTAGACTTTTAAAAATTCTATGTTCGTAGTTTTCAAACTTCTTCGTTCTTTTTTTCCTGCTTCTGTATTATTTTATTATTTGGTTGGTCTTTAATGCGCGTTGTTCTTTCATTTCTTGTGTGAATTTTATTTCCAGTCTTCGAGCTTCTGAATCTCCTCGTGAATTTAATTTGGTTTTGAGGTTTTTAACATCTGCAGGATTTTATTTTGGGTTTGAGGTTTCAAACCTCATCGTGATTTTATTTCGTATTTTGAGGTTTTCAAACTCGATTTCGATTTTTGAAGAGTTTTGTTTCGAATGAAGAAAGATTTCATGCCTTGTACTTCAATTTTCTGTCTTAATTAAATTTGTATGTATCAGATTTTTATTTCAAGTAAGTAATTGGGTGGTTCATATTTGTCTTAATTACATTTGTATGTTTCAGATTTTTATTTCAAGTAAGTAATTAAATTGTACATATTTATCTTAATCACATTTGTATGTTTCAGCTTTTTATTTCAAGTAAGTAATTAAAGATTCGTATTTGTCTTAATTACATTTGTATGTTACAGGTTTTTATTTCAAGTAAGTAATTAAATTGTACAGATTTGTCTTAATCGCATTTGTATGTTTCAGCTTTTTATTTCAAGTAAGTAATTGAATTATTCATGTGTCTTAATTACATTTGTATGTTTCAGCTTTTTATTTCAAGTAAGTAATTGGGTGGTTCATATTTGTCTTAATTACATTTGTATGTTTCAGATTTTTATATTAAGTAAGTAGTAAAAGATTCATATTTGTCTTAATTCATTTGTATGTTCCAGGTTTTTATTTTAAGTATGTAATTAAATGGTTCATATTTGTCTTAATTACATTTGTATGTTTCAGATTTTTATATTAAGTAAGTAGTAAAAGATTCATATTTGTCTTAATTGCATTTGTATCTTTCAGCTTTTTATTTCAAGTAAGTAATAAAAGATTCATATTTGTCTTAATTCATTTGTATGTTTCAGGTTTTTATTTTAAGTAAGTAATTAAATGGTTCATATTTGTCTTAATTACATTTGTATGTTTCAGCTTTTTATTTCAAGTAAGTAATAAAAGATTCATATTTGTCTTAATTCATTTGTATGTTTCAGGTTTTTATTTTAAGTATGTAATTAAATGGTTCATATTTGTCTTAATTACATTTGTATGTTTCAGATTTTTATATTAAGTAAGTAGTAAAAGATTCATATTTGTCTTAATTCATTTGTATGTTTCAGCTTTTTATTTCAAGTAAGTAATAAAAGATTCATATTTGTCTTAATTCATTTGTATGTTTCAGGTTTTTATTTTAAGTAAGTAATTAAATGGTTCATATTTGTCTTAATTACATTTGTATGTTTCAGATTTTTATTTTAAGTAAGTAATTAAATGGTTCATATTTGTCTTAATTACATTTGTATGTTTCAGGTTTTTATTTTAAGTAATCAAATTGTGCATTTTTGATTTAATTTCATTTGTATGTTTCAGCTTCTGATTTTAAGTAAGTAATTAAATGATTTATATTTGTCTTAATTTCATTTGTATGTTTCAGATTTAAATTTTAAGTAAGTACTTGAATATTTTACAAATATATTTATTTCATTTGCATGTTTTCCTCGAGTCGACTCGAATTTTATTTCATTTTATTCCGAAAATGTTAAACATTCGACTTTTACATGAACATTTATTAATTTTGCATCTGTTTTCTCCTTTCACATATTATTTCTGATTGTTACAGCATAGGTAATCATCGAGGACGATGGATTCATTAATTTTAAGTTAATTTTAAGTTGCGTACAAAATATTGTAATTCACTGTAGTATGGATGAGTGCATGTGTGAAATGCGTATATACGAAACTTGAAGATATCATCGAGGGATCATCGTGGGAGCATCAAGAAATCATCGAGAAATCATCGAGGGATCATCGTGGGAGCATCAAGAAATCATCGAGAAATCATCGAGGGATCATCGTGGGAGCATCAAGAAATCATCGAGAAATCATCGAGGGATGCGTGCGTTAGTTTTAAGTTAATTGTAATCTCGTGGGCGGGCGGGTGGGTCCCTGTAAGTGCCTCTAATTCTAACTTGCACTCATTTTCACAATTCGTGAATTTTTTACGCGTTAGTTTGTAGTATACCCTGCTATTTCTTGTCAATTGGTCCAGACCCAAGTGGATCATTGGGGGTTAGTAGTGCTGTGAACACGCGGCAGGGTTGAGCTGCAAAGGCTGGTGTAGCGCCAGGGACACATCTCTGCGAGGCATTTTGATTGAAGCACCTTCTCGATTTGCCGCCTCACGGCGTGGGTCTCCTCTCTGCGGTCAGCCTCTCTTCAAACGAGAGCGGGGAGAAATGGGAGACCCTTCGCGGATGTGTCACTCGTTCTTATCAGTTTTTTCGGTTCAATTCGGTCTCGTGGTTCACGTAAGTCACTATTGACTACCCTTTGACCCATGAGGGCGAGGACTACTTGGCGAGAAATGCTGATCCACCTTTTAGCAGAAAGTTCTTCTAACTTTCTTTCCTTCTAGTAGAAAGTTCTTCTAACTTTCTTTTCTTTTAGTAGAAAGTTCTTCTAACTTTCTTCCCTTCCCCTTTGCTTTTTTACCTCGTTATAGATCATTCGAGTGCAAGCTTAGAATAAGAGGTACGCGTGCGGCGTTTAGAATAAGTTAAGCGTGCGTGTATGCGAGTACTGTTTAAAATTGCACTTATTTTAATTAGCGAACTTTTTCCGCGTTAGATCATAGTATTAGTTCCCCTCTTCCTTTCTTTCTCTCTCGTTTAGCGTTTCATTTTACTTAATGCGAGTGCAATTTTATAACAGAGTGTGTATGTGGGATCCCACGAAATTAGTATTAAGTTTATAAGTGAGTTGAGCGCTTACAATTCTAACTTGCACCCATTTTCACGATACGTGAATTTTTTGCGCGTTAGAGTGTAGTATTAGTCGGTAATTCTCTGTCGATTGGTCCAAACCCAAGTGGATCATTTGGGGTTGGTAGCGCTGTGAACACGCGGCAGGGTTGAGCTGCAAAGGCTGGTGTAGCGCCAGGGACACATCTTGCGAGGCATCTTGATTGAAGCACCTTCTCGATTTGCCGCCTCACGGCGTGGGTCTCCTCTCTGCGGTCAGCCTCTCTTCAAACGAGAGCGGGGAGAAATGGGAGACCCTTCGCGGATGTGTCACTCGTTCTTATCAGTTTTTTCGGTTCAATTCGGTCTCGTGGTTCACGTAAGTCACTATTGACTACCATTTGACCCATGAAGGCGAGGTTCACTCGATAGAGAATGCTGGTCCACCTTTTTGCGAAAGTTCTTCTAACTTTCTTTTCTTTTAGTAGAAAGTTCTTCTAACTTTCTTTTCTTTTAGTAGAAAGTTCTTCTAACTTTCTTTCCTTCTTGTAGAAAGTTCTTCTAACTTTCTTCCCTTCTCCCTTTGCTTTTGATACCGTTTTAGATAACACGGGTGCAATCTTAGAATGCGAGCGTTTGCAATTGTATGGTGTGCTTGTGTGTTATATTGCGTGCGATACAAGTTCTTTGCTGTACTGTGGTAAAGAACTTGTATATTTTGCGACCGGGCGAAGTAGAGTTAGAACTCATTTATCCTTCCGATAAATGAGGGAGTTGTAAATGGTGGGTGGTTGGGACTTGGAGATAGGGCGGGTCACTGTCGTAGCAACCTCCACGTGGTGTGACCTGGTAATCGATATTGTTTTCTAAAGATTTCTTAAAACGTAATCTTTAGAACACGATATCGAGCTAATAGCTACGAATCATATTAAGATGGAATTTCATCTATGAAATTTCATCTTAATAACTTTAGAAATCATTACTTTTATGAACCTGAACTCTCCAAATGTCTTTCAACAATTAATGAAATAATTAGTAACATGTATTTAGAGATATATTAATTTTAATAATTTTAATAATATATTATATTTTAGTAGTATAATATATTATTAAAATTTCAATTAAATTTTGAATTTGTCCCGTTTGCCCCGCTTGGCGTCATGCGCAGTAGTTTGACATAAACCTATAAATTAATTTAGAGATCCATGTCCCATATATTTGATATAACTGTTCCAGACTCTGCCACTAGGTGGGACACTTTTGTTTAATTTCTCACCGATTGTGCTAATGAGGATTGAATGACTTTTGATGATAATTATACTAACTTCAGCTAATTTGGATATTGTGACAGTCGGATAGAAGCTAAAGTTGATCCAAGTTGATCAGTGCTTTGGCTAATTGAATATTGATATCGCTATAAAATTAATTTTAGATGTTTATTATACTTCGCTCTTTGCAATAAGAGAGCTTCGAAGTTAATTAAGCTCATGTAATATTTAAAAATTTATATATACATGCTATCTCTACATGTATGCAAATTGCATTAGGCTAATTAGAATTTATAGTTACTACTTTTAAAGTATGGTTAATATTATGTGCATATGTAATATGTTTACATATATGTCATCAAAATAACACGTCTTAAATTTTCTGTGTAATAATTTTCCTGAAAAGATGTATGTATCCGTTACTTAGTCGGTGGTTTAATAGGTACTGATCAATGCACAAAATGGAAATAATAACTTGTATAAAAAATTGCCATAAAAAATTTTCAAGATTGAGTTAACATGACATTTTGGTACTACTGACATCGGATTGCATCGAATGTGTTTTTCGTCCACACAAAATCTAATCACTTAGCCGAATAGCGAAATAAATTGTTAACAAGTGACGATGGCTAATCACTATGAAGTACCTAATTGGTAAATCTATAAAACTTCTATACAGATTTATAAGTAACCAATTGAATATAATGTTTGTAAATATTGGAAGTGTTAAATACAGATTGTATAGGTTATGTTTTTCAGGGCTGGAAAGCCACCAGTTGGATTACATTTAGATGTATTAAAAAATGATAAATTGATCCAGGTATAATAGTATTTTATTATATTTAGTAATTAAGATCCCTTCTTTCGAACAGGAATACTAGAAACATTACTTTTTTCAGAAATTAATGGTCGATGAAAAGAAATGTTATTTATTTGGTCGTAATCAACAATTAAATGACTTTTGTATAGATCATGCATCTTGCTCTCGTGTTCACGCTGCACTAGTTTATCACAAACATCTAAATCGTGCATTTCTCGTTGATTTGGGTAGCAGTAAGTGTCATGTAATCATTTTTAATTTGTCCTTTTAAAACAGAAACATATTATGATCAATGTTTCAGCTCATGGAACTTTTATTGGTAATCTTCGTTTAGAACCACATAAACCTACACAGTTACCTATTGATAGCACATTTCATTTTGGAGCTTCTACTAGATACTACATTATTAGGGAAAGACCTCAAACTGGTACAAGACCAATTATCGAGGAGTTAGAGAAATTGTCAGAAGATATTGATGCTGGTGGTTTATTGGGTTTACCAGAAACAGAGACAGAACTAGATGTATATATTAATTAATTTGTTTTCACATCATGTTGTTCTAGTGCATAATAGCTGATAGTAATACTTGTATGTAATTACAGAATTTAACAGAGTTCAATACTGCACATAATAGGCGTATATCAATGCTAGGTATAACAGATGATGAAATTCATAAACCAACAAGGAAACGTAAGAAAAAAGGAATTACATTTAATGATGATGAAGAAGTAATAAATCCAGAAGATGTGGACCCATCAGTTGGCAGATTTCGTAACCTTGTACAAACTACTGTAGTACCTAGCAAAGTAAGAATCTTTTCCATTGGCATAGCCTTTCAAGTTATTTCCAACCTTTCAAGTTATTTTTTAATGCATTTAATGGTTCACATTTTAGAGAATGCGTATGGAAGGAGGTTTAATATCTTTATCAGAAGATCACAATCCTTTGAAACACGTTCAACCTACGGCAACAACGCCGCAACTGTATCACGATTTGCCCCCAGAGCAGTTTACTCCATCATCATTATCTCTTAATCCATTTTCTAGTGCTTTGTCTTCGTTGTCGTCACGACTTGGTATCGCATTACCAAATCCGGCACCTGAAGTAGAAATGACACCTAATCAAATACCGGTGGAAGCACCACACGTACCAGAAATACCAGGACCTACGGAAACACGAACTATGGAACCGAAAAAGAAAAAATATGCCAAAGAAGCTTGGCCCGGAAAAAAACCCATACCTACGCTTTTGGTATAGTAGTGTTAAGAAATTAATTTTTGTCCAATAGTTTTATTATTCATATTTTAGAAATTAAGTTAGTAAGAATTCGTGCATAAATTTGTCGTATAAGATTTAAAAAGAATATGTTTAGTTATCGTTGAATAATCGTATCGATATCTTGACATTTTATTCGAACTTATTTTAATTATAACTGTACAGATGTATCTTAATACGTAAATTTATCTTATCAGATTCGTTTTCAAGTAAATATTACTTTAGATTTAATCAACGTTTGTACGTAACGTTTAACGTCAAGATCAAAATTGTAATTAAAAATTTCTTGTAAGATAAAGGAGCATGAATAAACAGAATTTATTTTAATTTAGTGTTAAGAAAAATGTAAATCAGAGTGATATTACGAGAGCTTCTTTGTGATATAATATTTAGATCGTTTCATCGTAGATTTTATTTAATTTTATTAAACCCAAGAATTTTATAGTAAAATATTTTTAAGTATAGTCATAATCGTAACATTTATGTGTAAGAGGTATTTGCGTAGTAACACGTACAGTATCTTTATTTTATTACGTTATTTCTTTATGGAAGCAGCAAAAAAACTTTGCTCTTGCACTCAGTGCAATAATTGTAAATTGAATATCATTTAAGTTTAAGAGATTTGAAATTCGTAATAAATCCCATTTGTAGTACTCTAATACAGAGTGGAATTTTGATTGTTTTTCAATATTGTTAAAAATTTCTTTTTATTTTCTAAAGATACATTGTGGGAGTGTTTTTTAATAAAAAGACAACAATGTTAACAAAAAGACATATTTTTATTCAAAAATAAATTAATTAACAAATCACTAGACAAAAAGGCATGGTACATAAAAATAATTTTTTAATATTTGAATTTATCCAATCTTAATAGCTTTTTCTTTCCAGGTAGCCAAAATGTGCCGGCTATATTTGAAAGAATTGTAGGTGTTAATTTTTAATATTCCAACGATGCATCTGGTGTGGTTGACGATTCAAGCGCGACTTCTTCGTAATCCCTCTCCAATGCTGCAAGATCATCACGTGCTTCGGCAAATTCACCTTCCTCCATACCTTCTCCTACATACCAGTGGACGAATGCTCGTTTATGAAACATGAGATCAAACTTGTAATTCAATTTCGCCCATGCTTCTTCGATGGCCGTAGTGTTCGATAGCATCGAGACAGCCCGTTTAACCTGAACAATTTCCAAACAGGAATGAATGTTTTACATCAGAGGATCATAACATATCAATGATTGTATATTTCAGCAGCATATTTTTAGAGATTTCAAGATTATCTTATATTCTTCTTTTAAGTAATAAATTCTGTACTTTCTTATTTTTCAGTGTAGTTACAAGTGTGTACACGATTCTAGATATACAATGTTACGAATCATGGTGCAATACTGTTTTGTATGGTACAACAAGTACTCAAAGGCTCTTAAATTGCGTAATCCGCGCAACACATAATTACTTTGCTCGGTTATCGGTTATCTTTACGTGGCCACACTTAACAGTATCAATTAAGTATTATTATAGTAAAGATAAAGTATGACAATGCAGTTATTTGAAAGAAATAAGACGATCTTGAAAAATCCAATCTTCGGTACTATGCAATATGAAGAACATTATTTTTTCTAAATATGCATATAAATCATACATTTCAAGAATATGCATTTGAAGAATGGAAATCAATTAAAAAGGTGACTTAAATTTATGAATATGCATTTCTGTCGACATAAAACTTATTTACGTAATAAAATGGATACCTTCGCAAGGTCTCCACCAGGAACCACGGTAGGTGGCTGATAATTGATGCCGACTTTAAAACCAGTCGGGCACCAATCGACGAAACGTATGCAACTTTTCCTCTTCATCGCGGCTATAGCTGCATTTACATCTTTCGGTACTACGTCTCCGCGATATAACAAACAACACGCCATGTATTTGCCTTCTCGTGGATCGCACTTGACCATTTGATTCGATGCCTCGAAACATTCGGACGTTATTTCCGCGACGGACATTCCCTCATGGAAAGCTTTGTCCGCCGACACCACTGGGGCATATGTGGCAAGAGGAAAGTGAATTCTAGGATATGGTACTAAATTTGTTTGAAATTCGGTCAAGTCCACGTTCAAAGCGCCGTCAAATCTCAAGGAAGCGGTTATTGAGGATACTACTTGACTAATCAGGCGATTTAGATTAGCGTACGAAGGTCGTTCAATTCCGAGCTTTCGTCTGCATATATCGTAAATTGCTTCGTTATCCACCATAAATGCGCAGTCAGAATGACCTATTGTCGTGTGAGTCGTAAGGATTGCGTTATATGGTTCCACGACTGCCGTAGATACCTAAATAGTTACATACTTTTATTCGCAACGATCGCAACCGTATCGAGTAACGTGAGTACTAAGTAACCGTAGAAGGAAAAGGAATTCCCGGAATCGATGTGTGCGTACTTGTGGTGCCGGATACACGGCAAATTCTAATTTGCTCTTTTTCCCATAATCGTCCGAAAGCTTTTGCATCAGCAAAGAAGTGAATCCCGATCCGGTTCCTCCTCCGAAAGAATGGAACACAAAAAATCCCTGAAGTCCGGTGCATTGATCCGTCAGCCTTCGAACTCTGTCCATCACCGAATCTATCACTTCTCTACCGATCGAATAATGACCGCGGGCGTAATTGTTCGCAGCATCTTCCTTCCCAGTAATTAATTGCTCCGGGTGATACAGTTTCTTGTAACAGCCTATTCGTACTTCATCTGTAACCAAGTATCCCTGATTATCTTTCGATGTTCGTATACTGTTTCTACAAAGAATGAGTTGCAATACAAGTTTCTCGAATAGCGCAGACGTTACGTATAAATACGTAATATCCCCCTAAATGGTACAAGATTAACAAATTATCTCCCACCGTTTCCTTATAGCGTTTCATAAAAACGGTGGTACTACTTGCTCGCTCCCACTCATTCACATTTCTCTCTTCCGACGAATTTACTATCAATGAGTAACAAGTAGGGGTAACTGATAACAGCGACCAAATCCCCAAACGGGTACACGGTACCCCTCTAATCGTAAAGTGGTACAAATTCGGCTCCGCACCACCCACCCATTTCAGGATTACACGCTGCACTACACGGGGTAAGCATAACATTCACATTATTTACTTGACTGCAAAAGTGGTAGGGATAATGATTTGTCACTCACAAAGAAACCTTGTCGCTTTGAGTTAATAACATTGTACTTGCATAAATACACGTATACGCATGCATATACAATCAGGTTCACAAATTTGCATTTTACTAAACAATAAAACATGTATTTTTATCAGTAAATCGTGTTGGAAAATATTTGTCAGACATTTTTCAGCTTTACTAAGCGTATTTCGAATTCCATTGTGTAAGATCCTTGAACGATCACTTTTTAACTCCTGATTGTTGTTGCACGTGTACACGAAGACGTCACGTGAACACGCAATTCGTTCCGCGAGAATATCTTGCGTAGGCAGGGTCAATTAAACTAACCAACGACAGTAGGTTCAAGATCAACCATCACGGCACGCGGTACCATCTTTCCGGAACTGGTTTCGTTGAAAAAGGTGTTGAAACAATCGTTTGTGCCGGATACTTTGTCTGACGGCATTGTACCGTCCGGTTGAATTCCATGTTCAAGGCAATACAATTCCCAACACGCGTTACCCATTTGAACGCCCGCTTGGCCCACGTGCATTGAAATACACTCACGCTATAACGGAACATAATTGTCATTAAATGATCGACGCCTTCAAAGCGGAGATACGATACGCTGTACAAATTAATTCAAATTAGATTCCGTGTTTCGCAGACCAAAAACGAATTACACGAATAAAATATTGCACAGTTGGATAAGCTTATTTCCCGGTCATCGTATCAAGATTAAAGTTCAAAAGGAAGACATGGTGTAAGAAAATAAGATATCGTAAATTTCACTTATAAACGTATCATACCATTTTGACGATTTTTTAATAATATGTTGCTTGATATATTATTTGGGATTTTCTTGAATCGTGGGACCGAAAATGGATTTAAAAAGGATATTGATTAATTACGAAAAATTTTGTAAGTCGGCCATCCGCTACCTCGGAGAAAAAGTGATAATTTACTTCAGTTGTCCGGACAACGAAACCGCATAATTTCGAGAAAAGAAAAAAAATTGAAATTCGTTTTATTTGACCGCGTCTGTGCATACTTGTAATAATTGTGTAATTTCTGCTATTTATTTTACTTATCTAATTTAAACACGTTGTATCAGTGATACCATTTATCGATTTTAATTTTCCTCATATTTGCAGTTTCCTTATACTCTTTTTTTGGAGCAGTTTAACTTTATTGCAATACACTCTTTTTTAAATAGAAAAATAAAATTTGATACAAAATATTTGCTAATCTGCTGAGTCATGTTCGATTCATTATGTCAGAAGTAATAAAAAGATTATAAATTAGTTTCAATTATTATCTCGCTGTGAAGAAGTTGATTACCGTGTGAACATGTTCCAATATACTTTAAAAATAGATAGCAAAGTGGAGCGTTAACGTTCGGCAAAAGTCAACGACCTTGACATTTTAGTACAGTGTATCTTGATGGGAGTAGTTGAGTTGTGTGCAATCGTTAGGATCTCTAGGGCTATGTAGACGCGTCCAATTGATCATGCGCGTGTTCGCGCACGTGCTATTAGATCATTTCATAGTACATTTTATGATAACTGTCCTACACAGGAAGAGTCTATCGGTTAGTCGGTAGTGTCCGAGTTGTCACTCGTATCTGTTTGATGATGACACGAGGAGTTATTCTTTGATTAGCATGAATCTGATGCTTCAGCGTGACTCGTGAATTGTTCGAAATTTTTTAAACGGTATGATTTACTCTAGCATAAGTGCCTGTAGTGCGTGTAAACGAATCAATCATGGATGCTAGCAAGAAATATGATAATCCAAATCCTAAGTTGTCGGCGAACATTTTTAGTAAATTAATATTTTGGTAAGTCTTTAATACACATTTGTAACAACAAATTTAAAATAATGAAAATAATAAATTTGTATATTTAAGGTGGTTGAAACCTTTGTTCTGGTACGGGAGGGATCATGATCTTGAACTTAAAGATATATATAATGTAATGCCAAGCGATGTTAGTCAACATCTTGGAGATAAACTTGAAAGGTAAAGACAGACTAATCTTATGTATATATGATTAATATCAGTAGATTTCATAAAATTATTGTTACATTATCAAATTTATCTGTAGGAATTGGTTGAAGGAGATTAAAGAGGCTGACAAAGCTCATAGAAAGCCTAGATTTTTCACTGCGTTACGAAAAACATTTACATGGTCCTTTGCTTATTACGGAGGATGGCAGTGTTTTATATCAATCGTTATAAGGTAAAAGTCTTCTTCATACATTGTTCAACAATAAATTAAATTATCTTAATATTACAGAGTTTTACAACCATACGTGCTGGGTCTGTTAATTTGGCACTTTGATCCTAGAGCTGTATCTACTGCCACTGAAGCATATTTTTATGCTACTGCTGTTGTACTTATGACTTTATGTGGTGCTTTTATTATTCATCATTCAAATTTAGGTTTAATGGAAGTTGGAATGAGAGTTAGGATAGCTTGTTCTTCCTTAATGTACAGAAAGGTGCTGTAGATTGTCTTTTATAAATTTGCTTAACTTATCAAGTATTATTTGGAATATCTCTTTTTCTCAGATTTTACGTCTATCAAAATCTTCAACCAACATTACTACTCCAGGGCAGATTATAAATTTGCTATCAAATGATGTTGGGAGATTTGAACAGTTGTTTATATCATTACATTTCATTTGGATTTTACCAATTCAAGGAGCACTAATTGCGTTTATGATTTGGAAACATGTTGGAATTGCTGCTTTAGCTGGTGTTGTTCTTATAAGTATCCAAACTATACCTCTTCAAGGTACGAATACAATTCTTCATTGATAAGGTTTCATATAGAAAAGTGGTACAAGTAATTTAATTCTATTTCAGGGTACATGGGGAAATGGATATCAAAATTGCGATTGAAAATTGCGATAAGAACAGATGAAAGAGTACGTTTAATGTCTGAAATTATTAGTGGAATTCAAGTTATTAAAATGTATACTTGGGAATTGCCATTTGAGAAGCTCGTTAGTCTTGTTAGAAGGTATGTTATGCATTTTTATGAATAAATCGTATAATATTTAAATGCCTACTTCTATTTTAGTCGAGAGGTAGATGTTCTCACACTTACGTCGTACTTACGAGGTTTTACTTTAGCCACTTTTGTGTTCACCGAACGAACAACATTATATTTTACAATTCTGACATATGTACTTCTCGGAAACGTTATATCCGCTGATAAAGTATTTTCAATGGCGCAGTACTTTAATATTTTGCAACTTACTATGGCAATATTATATCCAATGGCTGTATCAGCTGCTGCAGAAGCTTCTGTATCTATTAAAAGGCTCGAGGTGTGATATATGATTATTGATATTTACTGTAATATATTTTGTATTTTTACACCAGTACTTTTTTTTAGGAGTTCCTTACATTGAAAGAAAATAATAATATGATTAATTCTCCACAACCTAGTGCAGATGGCAGTATAATAATGAAAAATATTACTGCATCTTGGTCCGACAACGCGATTGTGAATACATTACATGACATTAATGTTCGAATAGAATCCGGAAAACTGTATGCTGTTGTTGGTTTAGTTGGTGCAGGAAAGGTATATCAAGAAATCGTATTTTTATAGTTAGTAATTTATAATATCAAATTAAACTTATACATCCATATTTCAGAGTTCCTTGCTTCAGTTAATTTTAAAAGAGTTACAACAGTCCTATGGGGACATACATGTAAATGGTAGTGTGTCTTATGCTAGTCAAGAAGCGTGGCTATTTTCAGGCACGGTACGAAATAATATACTTTTCGGGCTACCTTATGATAAAGAAAAGTATAACGAAGTTGTTAAAGTGTGTGCTCTCACAAAAGATTTTCAACAATTTAACTATGGTGATAAAACGTTTGTTGGAGATAGAGGCGCAGCCCTTAGCGGTGGACAACGCGCAAGAATAAATTTAGCTAGGTAATTATTAATGAAATAAAATTAATCTAACGTCAATATGCTAAAAATTACGTGAATAATTATTGTAACAGGGCTGTGTACAGAAGTACAGATATTTATTTATTAGATGATCCGTTATCTGCGGTCGACACTCACGTGGGAAAACAATTATTTAACGAGTGTATTAAAAGTTACCTCCGAGATAAGACAAGAATTCTAGTAACTCATCAAATACAACATTTGAGAAATTGTGATTATATTATTCTGTTAAATAACGTAAGTAAATGACTACTAAAATCATAATCGCGTTATTATTAGTTGTACTATTATGGCATTTATTTTAGGGCAAAGTCGAATTTCAAGGGACATTTACAGAGCTTCAAGCGAAACGTATCGATTTTCTAAAAACACTATCATTAGAAGAAAGTAAAGGAGATGCCGAAGTCATAGAAGTCGGAGCAAATAATACGCTTGATGTAGCCATTACGGCTGGTAACGATAAAGACGACGATGAAGCTGAACCAGAGGAAACAGAGGAATTAATGGCTAAAGGAAATCTTTCTAAATCGCTTTACTGGAAATACTTCAGGGCTGGAGGTTCTGTGATGATGATTTTGTCCTTTCTGATTACTTTAATCCTAGGACAAATAGGAAGCAGTGGTAGCGATTACTGGGTTGCTTATTGGTTGGTATATCTTGTCATATTACTTACTTTTAATGCCAATTCTGCATATTCCTATTTTATCTTTTTTATTTTCAGGACAAGACAAGAGGAAATGCGTATAAAAAATGATAACGATAATCATACATTAGAAATACTCAGAAATAATTTTACAAATCCACTTGCTTTTACTGAAAATACAAATGAAACGATGAACGAAACGTTGCCATTTGCTATAAATATTTCTAGCGTAGAACCAGAATTATCGACGTCCTTAGAAAACAGAAGTGCTAATAATAGTGTTCGTCATTTTACTTAACTTATCTCAAGCTTAGAAAATAATAGTTATTCTGATTGTGTTTTTTTCCTTTAGGTGTGGACTATGAATGCAATTTCCACAGATACGTATTATCTTGATTACGAAACAGCTTTATGGATTTACGGGGCCTTTATCTTTGCAAGCATATTATTTACTTCCATAAGAAACCTCGTATTTTATAAGCTGTGCATGAATGCCAGCAAAAATCTTCATAATCTCATGTTTTCTTGTTTGCTTAAAGCCCCAATGTTATTTTTTGACACCCACCCATCTGGCAAGTATTAAGCAAAAGAAATATACATTAACAATTACTCAATATACATTAACAATTTTTATAATATTAAATTTTAGGCCGTATCTTAAATCGTTTTTCCAAGGATGTTGGAGCTGTAGATGAAGTATTACCGAGAACAATGATAGAATCTATTCAAATATTTGCAGTGATGGTTGGAATTTTAGCTCAAGTTTTGATTATCAATTGGTGGACACTATTTCCAATGATTGTCATGGCTTTCTTATATTGGCAAATACGAAATATTTACCTTAAAACTGCACAAACTATGAAACGATATGAAGGAACCAGTATGAATTTCATAATTTATTAAATGTCAATATATTTCAATGTAACATTATTAATAATTTTTTCAAATATTTCAGCAAAAAGCCCTGTATTTTCACATGTCAGTTCCTCCTTATTGGGGTTGACAACAATTCGTTCAGCTTGCGCGCAAGATATGGTTCGTAAAGAATTTGATGTTCATCAAGATCTTCATACTAGCGCTTACTATTTGACTCTAGTAACAGGTGTTGCTTTTGGATTTGCATTAGATATCGTCTCCATTTGCTTCATTACTTTTATTACGTATAGCTTCATCATATTTGACACGGGTAATTTAGTACTTCATAAACATCGTTAGCATGATTCATTCTGTATGATTAATGTATCCGCGTATATCTTTGTAGGAAATACATACGCGGGAAATGTAGGTTTAGCCTTATCACAAGTATTAATTCTGTGTGGAATGCTTCAACACGGAATGCGCCAAACCGCTGAAACAATTGCACAAATGACAAGTGTAGAACGAATTCTACAATTTACGCAACTCGAGAAAGAGGGACCATTCGAAAGCGAACCAAACAAGAAACCGTCCACACAATGGCCTTCCGATGGTGGAATCACTTTTGATCACGTTTATTTACGTTATGCAGATTCAATGCCTCCTGTTCTTAAAGACTTATGTTTTGTTATAAGACCGGGTGAAAAGGTAATATTTCCCTACTCATTGACAAAATGAACGTACTGTTCACTGAAACCTATACATAAATGTTTTTTTGTTCTTTAGGTAGGAATAGTCGGTCGTACTGGTGCTGGTAAAACCTCTCTAATATCAGCCTTGTTTCGTTTAACGAAACTTGAGGGTGCTATTTACATAGATAATATAGATACAAAAGAAGTAGGTCTTCATGACTTACGAAAGAAAATCTCTATCATTCCGCAAGAACCTATTTTATTTTCGGCGACACTTCGAGATAATCTTGATCCATTTCATAATTTCGATGATGCTACTCTCTGGGCTGCGCTCGAGGATGTAGAACTAAAGTCATCAGTATCCTCACTAGATTATTACGTCGAACAAGGAGGAGCGAACTTTAGCGTAGGGCAAAGACAATTGATTTGTCTAGCACGTGCAATTCTTAGAAATAATAAAATTCTGCTTCTTGATGAAGCAACAGCTAACGTAGATCCTACCACGGATGCTTTAATACAAAAAACTATTCGGCAAAAATTTAAAAATTGCACGGTACTAACCATAGCACATAGATTGAACACGATAATGGATAGCGATGAAGTGTTAGTCATGGATCACGGACAAGCAGTTGAGTTCGATCACCCATATATTTTACTTAAAAATGAATCAAGTTACTTTAGCAGTATGGTAAAAGAAACTGGAAAAACAATGGCCGAACAACTTAGAAATATTGCAAAAGAGGTATGCTGAATTTTCTTTTACTCGTAATTGCTATGATTGTAACAATTTATTCTGTATAATTTTACAAATTTGTATCATATTTTAGGCTTATAATAACGTTTCCAACGATACGGAATCACAATTATCGCCACAAACTGTCAATGGTAAAACCATTTCCAAAGATGAGTAAAGCATGAATATGCTTGTACAGATTTATAAGAATATTAGTAAATCATGCAACGTCCGTACTTTTTTATGTACTTATTTAATTATTTTTAAGAGCAGTGCGTACTTATTTTATAACGGCAAACTAAAATAATCTATAGAATGGATTTAAAATTATCATAAAATCAAATACTTAATTTTGATACATTTTTTGGAATACTTTAATGTACTAGCTTAGATCTCGTATAACTTTGACACTTAACAATATTGTTCCTATTAAATCTATTCAGATTTACTATTTAATACAACATAGCGGAAGTACGTAAATAGTATGAAATATGTTTTTATGCCAACAGTGGTCCATTTGCGAGAAATCAAGCGCTAAAGATTATTGTACCTTATATATTAATATTTTGATATTCTTTGAACACAGAGTATTACAAAACATATTTTATATATTCTGCTTTAATGTTCCAACACGCATGATTTTATAAGCAATATTGTACAATGTCCAGAAAGATTATTATATTAAATATTGTATAAATATAGTATGTATTTATTTAATCTTTTCTTTAATAACAATACCAAAATTCTACTAAACTACTTTCTTAACTCTTTTCGATAAATTAAATTTTTTACAAATACATTCTAGAAAAATATCAGTCTCATATAACAAACTTTATTATAAATTATTATCATAAAAGATTTTAGGCCATTTTATGTATATTTAAATAATATGTAACACGTTTAAGTATGTAAAGAATTATATTAATTGAACAGCACCACTTTTTACTAAATCTGCAACAGCTTTATATGGTACAATATGTTGTGAACCTGGTTCAAAGTCTATTTCTTCGTCTATCGATCCAGGTAGTACAACTCCAGTAATTCTATCGTTAGCCCGTAAAAATACATATGCTTGCATATTAGGTTTTACGGCTAGTTGATCTTTTTCGAATATTTGAAAATTCCCAGGCATATGGTTCAAGGCAGTTGCTTTAAAAAGTGTTTCGATACTTGCAAGAAAGTCTTTTGCAAATTGAAGCTCAGCGGATGTTAGATAACATTCTTCCAAAGATCTATTAGCTTCTTGGGAAAGTATATGAATAGCATATTTTTCAATCTTGTCTAATCGTATCCTAAGATAGCTAGATATCAAAAATCTAATCCTGTCTAATTCCATCATGTGTATCAGTAATCTTATATCTCCTTTTTCTAACCTCTTCATGTTCTGCTCCATATGCGTGATTTGTTGCAACATACAGTCAACCAGATCAGACTGATGAGGTAGAATTTCAGGTGCAAATTTTTCATTCAACCAAGCTTCCTCTATCGCCAATAAAACACCTTGAGCGGTAAATTCCTGCCCTTCGGGTTCCTCATCCTCGGGTTTTGCTCTCGCTTCCGATTCATTATCCATGTTCTACACCTTTCTTTTTCAACTATTACTCTTATAAAACACTGTACGACAGTACACTCGATTCGTATGAATATATTGTTACACTTGTTTATATTTTAAATACAGTACTTCACTGACGACAGAAACATGTTATCAATCGACTGGTTGATGTTATTAGTTGATATGCATACAGAGGCGAGGTAGTCGTAATATCACTTGAAATGAATTATACGATGTCACGTGATTAAATTCGATATTTCTCGTTGTTTGAATTCGAATCGCGAACTAGCTTTTCCCTCCATCGTCGTAATAAAAGATTAACGATAATATACGTTAAATCGTGACGTAAACGAGTCTACATTTCAAAAACAACAGCTCCTAAGAAAACCATACGAAACTCTGTTCCGGAACCTACGAAAGCTAAAGAACAAAATCACGCTCTATTATTATAAGCTGGTTACAGCATGAAACCATATTAAAGTTTAAATCTAAATAAAACTTATATAGATATAAGAATCACGAATGTGTAATATGCTCGTCTTAATATTCCTTTCTTACGCGTTAAGAAACGCGTGCATGTGGAGAGAGAAAATTGATTAAAACACGTTCGCGCTTTTTAAAACGTAGTCGAACGACTAAGAAAAAATTGCGAAGATTCTATTATAAGGTTAAGATCGTTGTCGAAGAAGGGTATCAAAGGATAGGGTGATTCTTCGTGTTTTATTCCTATTTTACCCTCGTAAGGTTTCTGTGTGCGGCACTAAAGATACACCAAGGTATTCTTAAATCCTCGTTAACTTAATAAAGACCTTCTTAAGACTGTTTGTCGTCTTAGATCGCGATGACATATAGAAAACCAGACGTAAGGGTACATATGGCAGAGCCGAACCAAGAGGACGGTTCATATTTAAACGAAAGCCGAACGAGATAGACACGAGTCGCATCCAACAGTGGACCTAACAGCCTTCCTATATCCTTCTGTCCAATTTATTTTAATAATCCATCGTGGCAAATTGAAACTGGACCGAGTGCTTGGATTAGTTCGTTTTAGTACGATTTTCTCCAAGTAGCCTACAGGTGAGCCGCAAACATAGTGTTGGTGTTCCCAAGTGTTTTCAGTGTAACAACAAAATACGAAACGGTGTTATGGCATCGACGAAACTTTTAACGTTTCTAGATTTCAGAATGCCTCACATTACGGGGCCCATCTACGAGGCGTACCAAGGTGGTACTAGGTTCGGTAACATGACGGTGGCCGACAAAGTTCCACCGGAAATGCTCCATCTGATCGACGCTCACTGGTACCAGTATCCACCTCTGAACCCGTTATGGCATGGAATCCTCGGCTTCGTGATCGGTTTGCTTGGTTTCGTCTCGGTTTCCGGAAACGGGATGGTCGTTTACATTTTCCTTTCGACAAAAAGTCTTCGTACGCCGAGTAATTTGTTCGTGATCAATCTTGCCATCAGCGACTTCTTGATGATGTTCTGCATGTCTCCACCTATGGTGCGTGCAAATTCTACTAACATAATATTGCAAAATCATAGCACGCTTTGATAGAAGAAAGTAATATTTTTACTCTTGACAGGTAATCAATTGCTATTACGAGACATGGGTACTCGGACTTGTCTTTTGTCAAATTTACGCGATGTTGGGCTCCCTGTTCGGATGCAGCTCCATATGGACGATGACAATGATCGCATTCGACAGATACAACGTAATCGTGAAAGGACTGTCTGGTAAGCCACTGACCATTAATGGAGCTCTCCTCCGTATATTGGGCATATGGCTATTTTCCTTAATATGGACAATCGCGCCTATGTTTGGCTGGAACCGGTAAATGTTTGTCATCTAATCCTTCGCGTCTTAGCGTTCCATTTTTCTTAATAATCGTATGTTTTGTCAGATATGTACCAGAAGGTAATATGACCGCGTGCGGCACCGATTACTTCAGCAGGGATATAGTGTCCGTGTCTTATCTCATCATGTACGGCATATGGGTGTACTTCTTGCCGCTGTTCCTCATCATTTGGAGTTACTGGTTCATCATTCAGGCGGTCGCTGCTCACGAGAAAAATATGCGAGAACAAGCGAAGAAGATGAACGTCGCTTCGCTGCGATCGTCGGAAAATCAAAATCAAAGCGCCGAGTGTAAACTGGCAAAGGTAAAAAATTCAATCTCTATTAGACAGACTGTTTAGATACATATTTTTATGATTTTAGGTCGCCCTTATGACAATCTCCTTGTGGTTCATGGCCTGGACACCGTATTTGGTCATCAATTCCGCTGGAATATTCAATCTCATGAAGATCAGTCCGCTTTTCACCATCTGGGGTTCTCTGTTCGCCAAAGCCAATGCAGTTTACAATCCAATCGTTTACGGAATCAGGTATGCGCGCGGATCAATACGTCGTTCATATCGTATCTCTTTTATGCAAGTTATTTAACCTTGATCGTTTTTAGTCATCCGAAGTATCGAGCTGCATTGTTCGAGAAATTCCCCTCGTTGGCGTGTTCCGGCCCAGCGCAAGCCGCGGACGCAACATCGACGACCACCACCGTCGCGGACAGCGAAAAAGCAAACGCGTAAAACAGCTTGTCATGGCCCTCGCTTTCAAAACTATGATCACGCGTAATCATAATCAATCGGCAAATAAATGGGAACTATAGATTAACGCATACTCGACTAGATGAGAATACGAGATTTAATTGCAGACACGATTTGTAAATACTAGCATCAATAATCGTGTTCGGCGATCTTTTTTCTATCGATAACGCAAATGATCGGTAATTGAAATTATAAAAATGAAAATGTGTTCAGAAGTTAGAGATATCGCCTGACAAGCAAATTGAATTCGACGAAGAAGAAAATTTCAGTGCCTAATATACGGAATCGCTGGTTACGCGATATTAAATTAGCAAATATTCGAATCGCCTATGATTGAATGTATGATTCTCATTTCACCACAATGCGAGTCATTTAACATCAATTCATAGGTAGGATTTTGATTTTGTACATTTTATTGCGTAGCAATATACATGGTCACTTTGGTATAGCAGGTATGTACCAACAGCTCTATGTTTACTGGAGTAGTAAGCATATCCTATTGCTGTAAAACATGAAGGGAGCGTCGTATCTGTACCTTAATTTTATAAAAGCAAATAAATTCTGCACGTAACGATAACGATGCGTTTACTTTAATTATTGTCATGTAAACACCCTCCCTTAAATACAATCATTACCCAGTAGCGATCGATTTACAAAAAATCTTTTGAATCTGCAATTAAACGCGTTTTGTTCTTTTAAGATTTCCCATCCGTTTCAGCAGCTTTTTCTCCTCCAGATGCGGCAGCTTGATCCTCGGTTGAACCACATACCAAAAACGGTAGTTTTTCCTTCAGCGCTGCTCTGTATTTTGGGTGACTGTACAAATAAGGAAATTGTAAATATCACTTAATTAATAACGTAGTCTACGAATCACGTACCTGATTCCATAAACGATCGGATTATATATTGCGTTTGCTTTTGCGAATAAAGAACCCCATATAGTAAACAAGGGTGTGATCAGAGAACGATTGAATATTCCAATGTAATTGATTACAAGATACGGCGTCCATGCCATAAACCACAATGATATTGTTGTTAGTGCTACCTAATGTAAAAGTGAAATTGAAACTTTGTAGATACATCACTACCTATAATTTATACCTTTGCTAACTTTGCTTCGGCACTGGCGCCTTGATTTTCTCCGGATCTTAAAGAGGCGACATTCATTTTTTTGGCTTGTTCTCTCATTCCTTTTTCGTGCGCAGCGACGGTCTTTTAAATAGGAATGTTGTCAAGTGATGCAATTAAATTGTTTCAATTAAAATTATCTTTTGCATACTCACCGATACAATGAAATAGTAACTATAAATAATAGTAAATAATGGAGTATAATAAACAAAAAGAGAATAAACCAATATGTATGATTTGGATCCCCAATCCTCGGTAAGATAGTCTGTTCCACATGCTGTCATGTTACCTTCAGGAACATATCTAATTGATACATATGTTAATCGTTAACGTAGTCAGCCATTGGCAAACAATATATTCTGGTATTTAAAATGTTACCTGTTCCATCCTACTAAAGGTAAAATTGTCCATAATAAACCAAACAACCAAATACCTAAAATCTGACATAAAGCTCTGTTGATAGTAAGCGGCGTTCCAGACATACCCTAAAAATATTAGTTTCATTAAAAATACCTGTATTTATATTTGGGTAGATACATACCTTCACTATAACGTTATATCTATCTAACGCGATAGCCGTCATTGTCCATATAGAAGCACAACCGCATAATGAACCGACCATCGCATAAATATCGCACATTAACGTTCCTGAATAAAAATGCTTATAATTAAATTACTGCACGTCCTATTTTCCGTTAATTGCTAATAAATAGATCTATTGTTTCTCACCAAGAACCCATGTTTCATAGAAGCAACAGATCACCATAGGAGGACACATGAAGCCCATCATTATAAAATCTGAGAAAGCAAGATTTACTACGAGCAAGTTGCTCGGTGTTCTTAACGATGGTGTGACTAAAAAAACATAAACTACGACACCATTTCCACACCATCCCATAATTCCTAACACAATCATAACTAGACCTAAGATTTTATGCCATAATGGATGCAATGGAGGGAACCGATACCTATATAGTAAAATAAGATCAAATAAAATTTGAACTCACTGTAAGCAAGGAATATAATTACCAGTATGTGTCAATTAAATGTAACATTTCTTCAGGTACTTTACTAACAACTGTTTGATTATTAAAACGCATCCATTGTCTTGCAAATGTTGGGCCCATGGTGGTTGTTAAAATAGAAAACTCTGAAGGATTAACTTCACCATGAGAAGAAGTTGTATTGAAAGTGTTTATTGGAACCAATGTTTGCATTTTACGAAAAGGTAAGAAACACACGCTAACGCCCGTATAGATCGATACACTTATAACTTAGTATTATCACAAAAATTTGATAAAAAATAAGTGTACAAATTTGTATGACTCTGAATTACATGACACATTCCTTTTTTGTACTCGGCTGTTTGTACTTTATAACTGTAGCTACAAGCATAGCATTCTCCTTTTATATGTTCTGTAAGGTAAGATCCAATAAAGTCATCCAATAATATATTCAAATGAATCTGTCTATAGTTCTATTAATTGCATTTATATTACTTTCATAAGTATTAGTATGAAATGACATATGAAAAGTACTGTCAGCTGTAATTTAGACTAATCTAGTCAAAGTGAAACTTTATATATGCTTTTATATTCAAGTTTAGATGTATTTCTTGAGATCGTATATAATTTATTACATAAAACATAATTATACAATAGTATTATCATTTAATTACTCTTGAAAGTCTACGAATGTGTTGACTGCGACCTTCTTGAAGAGCCTCTTCTAATTCCTGTGTTATATGTAATAAATTAATAGGGTCAGTTTGAAGTAATACATGTTCAATGCTCTCATCTTTGCCTGGATTTTTTACTGAGAAATCTAATGTAACAAGAGGAGCAACTTGTTTCAATAGTGATCTTGATGCAATCTATAAAAAACATATATTCAATATAGATTTAATATTATACTAATAGATGAACTAAAATCACAATAAATAATAAAACAATATAAAACCTGAACTTCAAATCTCCATTCCATATCATGATATTCTGGTAACTTAAAACCAATATTTGTAAATGTATCCAATATTTCATCTTTTTTAACACTGTATAACTTACTCAATATCACTTCTTGTTCCTCTGAAAAACCTAAAGATATTACAGAATCTCTAAAGTCTTCTGCACTTAACTGCAAAAATAAGTATTTATAAAGTTAATTATTATTTTATGTACCTAGTAATATATATACAAATAAATATAATTTATAGTACCTTATATTTACAGCTCTCTAATAACAAATTAACAAGTCCTTCTACTGAATTCTTAATTACATTTGCTTCAACCTCAAGTTTCTCTGGAAAAAAGTAAGAGATACATCAAAGTGTTTCTTATTTTTATAGAACTACTGGTATAAACAAATGTTACTTACGAGCAGCTGCATTATACAATTTAACATTTGGCCCTTTCTGTAAGTAATCTAGGGCCAATTTGCAGAAATCCTGTAAAACTAAACAAAATAATTTAGCACCACTCTGTAAAATAATCAACTCATAAAGAAAATAAATTGCACACACCTTGTGATGTATGTTCTACAAGTAGCAATACATGTTTTTTATGATCTGGCTTTAATGTCAACAACATTTTTTCCTATAGAGAATACAATAGTTAATTGTTTTTATTTCATATGAAAATAAAAAAATTACGATTCGAGAGACAATAGATAATACACGACATTAATAATCGTGTATTGTTGATGTCCCTCTCTACTTATTTAATTCCCTCAAATAAGCTGTCATTTGGGGATAACCATAACCTTATCTGACAAGTTTGGCTTTACTAAAAAAAAGTGCAGAAAATGGGAAGAGGAACTTTCCAACTGCTCATTCTAGATGTCGCTAGTAGTACTCTTCTCAGATACAGCAATAAACAAAATTTCTAAATTTGAGGATTCTTTTTTGAAAGTAAACGTCGGAATTCCAAGAATGTAAATTTATATTTGGGTTCAAGAATTACAATTTTTTTATAAACATGATCGTATAATTAACATTAGTATTATCATTTACATAGTATCACTTTTAATCTACAATTTACAATAGCCAAATTAAATAAAATGATAAAATCTTGAAGCGAACTTTATTAATAAACGTAATAAAACATCGGAATAAAAGGATTTTTAAGATTACATAGTTTTTATTACAAAACATTTGTTATTAATATAACAAAGTGCCATCATCATAGTCCTTTTATATCTCATTTATAGAATTATGCCTTTGGTTGCGAAAGTGATGCTTTTAATTGAACTTGTTGGAACATTTGTTGATATTTCTCTAATGTTTCACGATGCGTATCTTGTTTCTTGTCTAATGTAGTTATTAATTCTTCTACTCGTTTCCTAAATTTATAGAATTCATATAAATTATTTGATTTCTTGTACACATTGCATATATATCAGACAACTTACAATTCTGAGGAGATGTATTCCATACGCTTAGCAACATTTTGCTTCGCATCTTTCAAGTCCTGCTTAATGAGAACTGGTCCTATTAGTTTAAAAACATCATTGTCTGGTTTCAAAAGATCCAATTCTTTCTTAACAGCAATATTCTCATTTAATTGTCCATCCAACTGTTGTCTTTGACTCAATGCTTTGTGGTAATCTGATACAAACAGAATCTACATGTAACACGACACTAAATTAATTCTAATCATAATGTATTTCCAAGAATATACTTTAAACACAAAACTATATAAGTACCTTTTTGGGCTTGTTTATATTTGTCTATTTCTGTTTTTAGATTCTTTTGAATTTCCTCTGTCATGTTTGTCTAAAAAAGGTAATATTCAATGAAGACTAAATTATGTGATAGTTAGGTTATACAATCTATAATATAATTATTCGATTGCATGCCAGGAACTAAATAAATGTTACTTTACTTATTCGATAAATATACATAATCTTTTAAAATAAAGAGGATATTCTATTCTAATATATTTAATATTATCATACCATGTTTAAAAAATATCTTTTGGTAACCTTTTTCTACAAATGTCGTAGAAACTACCTACTATTGAAAAACGAAAAACACGAAATCTCGTGGACACGTATTTTCTTTAATTAAATTTATACGTCTTTAGTTAACCTGATTTATTCTAAACTCTTCCAAACAATACTGACACAGATACTGACGTATCACGTTCCATTAGTCTATATATGTATATGTCATGTATGCATGAGTGTGTAGACATATTATAAGTACCGATATATCGAAGAATTACTAATTCTACTAAATTAAAGATTAATCTTAAAATTAAATAATATATTCTTAAATAAGATCTTACAAAGAAATTGTAAAAAGATATTAATAATGTTCATATACAACGTATCGTTAGTATCGATACTTGTGTTGCGAGTTATCGATCTCTCGAAAGTTACTGATACAATTTCAAATTTCAAACGTAAGAGTTGTAGACATCATTGACCTACAAACTTTTTCGTGGAATTAATTTTATCATAGGTATCGATTAGACTACTTTACAAATGGACATCTATCTAATTAGAATTAAATATGAGAACAGATATATAAACGCACACATGGATCATTAGAAACACATTATATTGGTGTTTCGATCGTGAGCAACGAGAAACTTACAGTTTCGGAAAATGGTTACTCAAAGTGTTTTGACAAAAGTTATAATTGCAATATTGCTTCTTTTAATAAATATGTATTTTTGCGATACAGGTAACGTTATTTTACGCGTTCAATATTGACTTAAATTCTTTAACAAACTCAATAACAATTTCAGATTCAGGTTCGAAAATTCATGAAAATAATATTATTACCGACATAATACCATCGTGTGTTTTTGGAGTCGAATCGGTATCATATTATTTATACACAAGGTAAATTTATACAACACACAGGATAGTCAAATTTTCTGGTGAATATAATTGAATCATGTGTAAATCCATGTCACAGAGATAAACCATATGGACAAGAAGTTCGTTTACAAGACGAATACATACCATTACGTAGTAACAAAAAAGTGGTATTCCTTATACACGGTTTTATTTCTGAAGCTAACAATTCGAATTATTTTGAATTAGTAGGCGTTTGGTTACACAAGGTACAAAAAGCACTTGATAAAAAGACAGTTCAACTCTTTCTAATTATCCAAGTTCTTTTAGGAAGACATCAATATTTTTTCATTAGACTGGTCGAATGCTGCCTGTAGCGATGGATTCAGCCTGTCCGATTTGCTCGCTTATAATAGTGCTGTTAACAATATTCACGTTGTTAGCGAACATCTAACTAAGTATTTCTGTTTATATTCACATGTTTAGTGCCCTGAAACAAATTCAGAACAATCATAATTTCCAGTATTGATCAATAATAAAATTTGTTTAGTTTTACTATTAAATTGGTTAACGAATACGGGATGAATGTGAGACAAACATTGATCGTGGGTCATAGTCTCGGTGCTCACATAGCTGGATTTGCGGGAAAAGCTGTTCAAGAAATATTCGATCAGCGATACAAGCAGATTATCGGTCTCGATCCTGCGGGACCGAATTTCAAAAGCAAGGATTGCGCCGAAAGACTTTGTAAATCGGATGCTGCCTTTGTTCAAGTGTTTCATACTTCGTCTTTGGCCGGATTTTATGACGCAATCGGCGACTATGATTTTTATTTCAACGGTGGCGTTAAACAACCAGGATGTATGTTGATAAAAATTTATTTCTTAGAGAGTAGAAATTACACCCTTCTTTTACAGGTATATTGCCCGTGTGTTCTCATAGCAGAGCTGTGATATATTTTACAATGAGTTTGTTGCATTCGCCATGTTTTATAGCAGTTCCTTGGAAAATTGGTTTCGAGTAAGTTGTATAATTCAACACCTTTGCTGTACAACTACATAACTTTTGCTTCTTGCAGGAACATTTTAAGCTTAGCTCAATGTAGTTTAAATATTTGTATGTATCCGGGACTAAACATATCTAGAGATGTTGCTAGAGGAACATATTATGTGAACACAACAAGTACTGAGCCATATTGTACTTTGTCAACCTAAATTGTTTGGATTATATTTTAAATAAATTTATTTTATGAATATAACTTGTCCTGTTGTCAATAATATATAGCATATTAATCAATAAAATTAATTTTAATTGAATTTTTATAAAAATGGAACAGGTGGCGCCATCTCTCCGGCGAATAGGGTGAACTACACGAATCTGAAACAGCTAGTTCGTTAGTTCCCACTTTCTGCCGCTAGATGGCGCCACTTACTCCATTCCGGAACAGTCGGTACGATTGGAAAAATTTACCATAATATATATGAAATTAGTTTGTGTATGAACATTTGTAGAACATTCCAAAGATAATTAGTATTGATTTCAGAAATAATTGGGTTCCAAATAAAGACAATTAACTCTAGAAAATCAATATAAATGACACCTGTTCGGAAAAGGTACCAGTGGCGCCATCTCTCCGGCGAACGGGAGGAACTACACGCATCTGAAACAGCGGGCTTGTTAGTTCCCACTTTCTGCCGCTAGATGGCGCCACGCACTACATTCCGACACAGTCGATACGATTGGCATAATTGGTCATAATAAATATCAAATTTATTTAATTATTAATACTTGTAGAATATTCCAAAGCTAAGTTTTATTGCTTTCCAATGTATTTTGATGCAAAATTACTGATAATTAAGTCAAGAAAACCGATTTTTCAAAAAAAGTATCTGTGGCGCCATCTCTCCGGCGAACAGGGTGAACTACAGGCATCTGAAACACTACTTTCGTTAGTTCTCACCTTCCCTGCTAGATGGCGCCACTGGTACCGTTTTGGAAACAGATAAAGTGGTGTTCACAATGGTTAGCATAATTGACAACATAATGCATCAAGTTACTTCGGTTGTTAACACTTTCAGAACATTTCTATTCTGTTATACATTAAAGAGCGACCATATTTGTATGATATATATATAAGAACCGACTATTGTATAGTATGTATGTGTGTATGTATGTATGTTTGTATGTATGTATGCACGTATGTAATTAATAGCTCTATGTACTTTCAATGTATTTATAACTTGTATGCAATATAAAATTTGAATAAATGACAAATAAATATAATAGAACTTGTAATTATTTAAAAAACCTTTCCCAAGCGTTCCGAAACATTACAGAAAACTATCGAAATGCAAAAATAAAAAAACAGTACGAAATGCAAAAATAAAAAAATAGTACGAAATGCAAAAATAAAAAAACAGTACGAAATGCAAAAATAAAAAAATAGTACGAAATGCAAAAATAAAAAAACAGTACGAAATGCAAAAATAAAAAAACAGTACGAAATGCAAAAATAAAAAAACAGTACGAAATGCAAAAATAAAAAAACAGTACGAAAAAAACTACGTACAATAGCCGAAAACACTAAAACGGCGAAATAAATTCCTCAGAATTTATGAAAATGACGTCATCAAAATTCCTGGAAGTGGCATTTGTGCCACCTCCTCGCATATTATGTTCTCCTGATACCAAACTCCAAAATCTGGACTTTTTAATCGAAAATCAGGATTTTTGAAATTTTGTATCAGGAGAACATGAGTTGTGAGGAGGTGGCACGAATACCTCTTAGCAGCTCATGTTCTCCTGATACCAAGACTCAAAATCGGCCACTCGGATTTGAAAAATCGGTCTAGCCAATTCCTAGAAATGACGTCATCAGAATTCTAAGAAGTGGCATTTGTGCCACCTCCTCGCATATTATGTTCTCCTGATACCAAAATTCAAAATCCAGATTTTCGTTTCGAAATACCTCCGTGCCACCTCCTCGCATGTTATGTTCTCCTGATACCAAACTCCAAAATCTGGACTTTTTAATCGAAAATCAGGATTTTTGAAATTTTGTATCAGGAGAACATGAGTTGTGAGGAGGTGGCACGAATACCTCTTAGCAGCTCATGTTCTCCTGATACCAAAATTCAAAATCGGCCACTCGGATTTGAAAAATCGGTCTAGCCAATTCCTAGAAATGACGTCATCAGAATTCCAAGAAGTGGCATTCGTGCCACCTCCTCGCATATTATGTTCTCCTGATACCAAAATTCAAAATCGGCCACTGGGATTTGAAAAATCGGTCTAGCCAATTCCTAGAAATGACGTCATCAGAATTCCAAGAAGTGGCATTCGTGCCACCTCCTCGCATATTATGTTCTCCTGATACCAAAACTCAAAATCGGGTACTCGGATTTGAAAAATCGGTCTCGCCAATTCCTAGAAATGACGTCATCAGAATTCCAAGAAGTGGCATTCGTGCCACCTCCTCGCATATTATGTTCTCCTGATACCAAAATTCAAAATCGGCCACTGGGATTTGAAAAATCGGTCTAGCCAATTCCTAGAAATGACGTCATCAGAATTCCAAGAAGTGGCATTCGTGCCACCTCCTCGCATATTATGTTCTCCTGATACCAAAATTCAAAATCGGCCACTGGGATTTGAAAAATCGGTCTAGCCAATTCCTAGAAATGACGTCATCAGAATTCCAAGAAGTGGCATTCGTGCCACCTCCTCGCATATTATGTTCTCCTGATACCAAAATTCAAAATCGGCCACTGGGATTTGAAAAATCGGTCTAGCCTATTCCTAGAAATGACGTCATCAGAGTTCCAAGAAGTGGTATTTGTGCCACCTCCTCGCATGTTATGTTCTCCTGATACCAAATTTCAGAATCCAGATTTTTGAATTGAAAAATTCTCGTGCCACCTCTTCGTGTGTTATGTTCGCCTGATACCAAAACTCAAAATCCAGATTTTTTATTCGAAATACCTCCGTGCCACCTCCTCGCATATTATGTTCTCCTGATACCAATACTCAAAATCCAGATTTTCGATTCGAAATACCTCCGTGCCACCTCCTCGCTACTTATGTTCTCCTGATACCAAATTTCAAAATCGGCAACTCGGATTTGAAAACTCGCTCTGGACAATTCTTGGAAATGACGTCATAAAAATTCCAAGAAGTGGCATTCGTGCCACCTCCTCACAACTTATGTTCTCCTGATAGAAATCTTGAACTGCAACTTTCTTATTTCGCAAAAATTCCCGGAATTTTGAAACATGAATTTCCAGGATTGGTCACTGTCTTAGTTGGACCATGAAGGATAGGTTTTGGTAAGGATTTAAAATAAATAGAAATTGCAAATTAATTTTTTTCTCTTTATTTCTCAATTAATTTTTATACATGTTTGCAATCGTGTAACATATTAAAAATCTAATATTACATAATATTACAACATAGTACATTATAATTTATATATACAGTTGTCATGCATTGTACTAGTACAATTAATTGCATAAGTTGCACAAATCTCTGTTGTATTAATTGTACTAATATTACAATATAAGGAAGATAACAGCATGCTTATGTACTAACTAATATGTAGTGACGTAGTCGTCGTTGTAATTTACGACGAAGGATGTGGCGCCATCTAGCGGTGGAAGGTGGGAACTAACGAACGCGTTGTTTCAGATACGTGTAGTTCACCTTGTTCGCCGGAGAGATGGCGCCACTTGTTCCATTTTTATAAAAATTGAATTAAAATTAATTTTATTGATTAATATGCTATAAATTTATTAAATATTTATTAATATTGACTTTCTACTGTTTACAATATATTCCATGAGTCCAAAGATGCGGATTATGTGTTCAGAATAGCTCGCTCACTATACTCTATCTCACCGGTGTGAATCAGGCATAATGAGCGCCAGTATGTGACATGTGTTACACATGTTACGACGTGTATGGGGACCCTGCATTTGATCGCCATTTTCCCTAGGAAAGCAAAATTTGCTATCGAATCTAGAGTTGACAAACAATTTGTGAGTATTGTTTTCATAAAAGTTTGGAAGAATGGAAACGATATTAGAACAGCAACGACGTTACCATGAAGAAAGAGAAAGGTTGATGGATGCAATGGTCAAAGAAATGCTCTACAAAAAGCCAGGTCATAGAGAAAATATAAACTCGGAGCATAGGTTGAAAATGTTACTCGATCAGTATATGGACAGTACTTTACATTTACAGGATTTGTATGAAGATAAAGATGGACAAAGAAAGGAAGAAGTAAGTTGATAACTTTGTATTTTATTTATAATTTTATAAGATATTTATAAGTCATGAAAACTATTTTATTTAGGTGCAAGCACTTTCGGGACCAAATGAATTTTCTGAGTTTTATTCTCGATTGAAATCTATAAAAGAATTTTACCGGCGGCATCCTAATGAAATAAGTATTCCAATGTCTGTGGAATTTGAAGAATTAGCAAAAATGAGAGAAAATCCTACTGAGGAACTTTCAAATCTTGTTGAATTTACTGACGAAGAGGGTTATGGAAAATATCTTGATCTTCATGAATGTTACGAGAAATACATTAATCTTAAAGGAATAGAGAAAATAGATTATATCACATATCTATCAACTTTTGATCATTTATTTGATATTCCAAGAGAAAGGAAAAATGCTGAATATCAGAAATATGCAGAGTCCTTACTAGAATACTTGACAGAATATTTGAGTAGAGTTAGACCATTACTTGATATAAATGGAGAACTGGAGGAAGCAAATAAAGAATTTGAAACACAATGGGAAAATAGTACATTTCCAGGATGGCCAAAAGAGACTGGCAGTGCATTAACACATGTGGGAGCTCATTTAGAACTTTCTGCTTTTTCTTCATGGGAAGAACTTGCATCCCTTGGTTTGGATAGGTTAAAATCAGCTTTAATGGCTTTAGGTTTAAAGTGTGGTGGCACCCTGGAGGAAAGAGCACAAAGACTTTTTAGTACAAAAGGAGAGGCATCATTGGATCCAAATTTGTTAGCCAAGAATAATAGGAATAGAAAATCTGGAAAAGGAAGAAATTCTGAGAAGCAAAAGGAAATAGCTCGTTTAGAAGCTCAAGTATATAGACTTGCAGAATTGGTATCTTCTCAAAGGGTAGCTACAAAAGAAAATGTTCAAAGGAAACAAGCTAGAACAGAAGGTGAAAGAGGAGATTCTGATGCAGAAGCTAGTGCTAGTGAATCAGAAGAAGAGGATGATAATGAAGTTCCTTATAATCCTAAAAATCTTCCTCTTGGTTGGGATGGAAAACCTATTCCATATTGGTTATATAAGCTGCATGGTCTGAATATTAGTTACAACTGTGAAATTTGTGGAAATTTCACGTATAAAGGACCAAAAGCATTTCAAAGGCATTTTGCTGAATGGAGACATGCACATGGTATGCGTTGTCTTGGTATTCCAAATACTGCCCACTTTGCTAATGTGACACAAATAGAAGATGCTTTAGCTCTGTGGGAAAAGTTAAAAGCTCAGAAACAAGCAGAACGTTGGCAACCAGAACAAGAAGAAGAATTTGAGGATTCTCTGGGGAATGTTGTTAATCGTAAAACGTACGAAGATTTAAAGAGACAAGGTCTTTTATAAAATGCTGTAACATTGAATAATTCTTCATATGTAATTAATTACTAGGTACCTTTTGTAATCTACGAAATATTATCTGTATTGAAATAAAAGTAGCGAATAAAAATGTGTGCAGAAACAATTAATAATAATACAATGTTTTATTTATATAGTATGTGCTCCTATAATATTTTTGTCCTTCATATATTTTTCGTACACTATATATATGACCACGAAGTAAGAAACAAGCGGTAGAGGGACATTACTTGATGCCTTCTGATAGAATAAAATAGAACTAAACATCTGGGGATTAGGGATTTTTAAGGATAGCTAATGTTATTCGACCAATGAGAAATCAGAAATTTTATACCTAGAATTTGCAGAGTGTGTAGTTCATCTTTCAGAGATGTATCCCTATCGTATTATCTCGTAAAAGCAACTTTTGCGATTTCGGGAAAGAAGTACTCGGACTTGTAATCGCGTTTTTACTATGATTACATTAATAACTCAATTAATGTAAACGTAGTTCAACAACAAACTTATAAATCGTGCGAATATACGCTTCTAAATGTAATTCGTCATTAACTTACGTTCGGTACTATCAAAAGCACGATGTTTCATCGATGCGATTAAAACCACGTGCTTTGAGAGGCCGATCGTTTTTATGAAAAATGGCTCAACTGTAAGATTTTGTACTTAAATAAAATTATTATTTATTCTATTAAATTTTTTAACAAATTTTCTTATTATAGAAGGAGCAATTAAGCTAAATAATTGGTAGTTCAGAGAACATCGATCACGGAACAAAGATCTTTTCTATCATCGCAGAAAAAGGTATGCTGAGGGAAAATGACGGAATTTGTAGATGGCTGGATATTTGGACACACTTTAGGAGAAGGTGCTTATGGCGAGTACGTTTGAACATATTTAATTTCTATGATCAATTAATAATGATGTGTACAAATATGAAAATTTTTAAATTAGTTATAAAATATTGCGTTTTTTTATGACGTTTTTAAAATTTATTAAATGTACATTTCATTGAATTAGTTCCACTATATTTATACATATGTGCCTTTTAATATTGCTTTGATTTATTTGTGATTTCATAAATTTTACTCCTTATTTTCAGAGTAAAACTAGTTATAAATAAATCTACGGGTGAAGCTGTTGCTATGAAAATGATAGATTTATTAAAGCATTCAGATGCCCGACAAACAGTTAAAAAAGAAACTGTTATTCACCGTATGCTCTCTAATCCCAATATTATTCAGTATTTTGGAAAACGTAGTGAACCCAATATGGAATATATTTTTTTAGAATATGCTTCGGGGGGAGAACTTTTTGATAGAATAGGTAAGACATAATGTTCATTCTTAAAACTGAAGTTTAAAAATTACCATTATTATTAATCAAAAAAATCTGTTTAATTTAAAATAGAACCAGATATTGGTATGCCAGCATGGCAAGCACAAAAGTATTTTAAACAATTAATATCTGCAGTAGAATATCTTCACAGTAAAGGTATTGCACACAGGGATTTAAAACCAGAAAACTTATTGTTAGATGAAAATGACAATTTGAAAGTTTCTGACTTTGGTTTGGCAACAATATACCGTTTACAAGGCAAAGAACGCTATTTGGAAAAAAGATGTGGAACATTACCTTATGTTGCTCCAGAAGTGCTGTTACATCCTTATCATGCTGAACCTGCTGATATATGGTCTTGTGGTATAATTCTTGTGGCTTTGCTAGCTGGAGGTAAACTGATCTTTATAAAAAGATATGCACATATTATTAAAGATAATTCATTTTATATATAATTGCTTAAAACTTTTGGGTATAAGGCATTTTGTTTTAGAATAATGTTGCAATAATGTAACTGGCTTCAATGGAGGACTGGTACTTAATATCAGTGTATCTCAGATTCTTAATGAAGTCAACTATATCATTAAATTCATACTTATTACATTCATAAAGCCTTGAACTGGAACAAATTTTGAATATTTGGTCGTGAAAATTATAAAGCAAGTTTATAATATTATTCAACTTTTCAAATATAATTATATATACATTTCGTAAATTGTAGAAATTAGTATAATAATCAATGATAACTGTATTTGTAAAATACAGACCACTGTGATCTTTAGTCTGATGGTTTAGGTCTAATGCATAACTTACATTTCTTAGTTTTTAACTGGTCCATATCTGAACTATAGAACTGCCTTGGGATCAGTCCTTGGCAGAGTGTCCAGAATATATGGCATGGAGAGATGGAAAATACATGTCTCTTACACCATGGAAAAAGTTGGATAATTCTTCATTGTCTCTGATTAAAAATATTCTTATACACTCACCATCAGCCAGATGTACCATAAAGGATATTAAAAAACATAGATGGTTCATCAAAAAATTCCAAAGAGGTATGCATTTTATGGACGTGAAAAGTTTTGGTATTTTTTTTAGTGTAACAGCAGTTTGACAAAATTCCAGTGGATAAAATTAAGTATTTACTTAGTCAGGTACTGAGTGACTCTGAGTACGTATATTAAATTACTCAAAGCAGCTTGGTATCTAACTGAGTGGATATTGTAAACAACAAGCTTTTGAGGTACTTACAAGTATATTGTATAAATAATTCTTGTTTTAGATCATTACGTATTTAATTGAAAAATTAAAAGTTCGTAAAAGCTATAGTTTTTTTACATTGTCAAAGCTTTTGCCTTTACTTTGGTAATACAGCTCTATGATTTTAATTAAGGATCATAAAGCTAGATTACCAAAGAAAAGAGCACTGGCATATGCAGCTAAAGTATCATAAGTTTTAATTAACATGAAAATCATTTAATCATAAATGTAAAATATTCTTAATTTTGGAATTTTTAATAAAATTGAACAAATTTTGTCATCATAGCTGGAACTATAGAAGGATATATTCGACCTGATGAAACTAATTCAAGACAAGTATTAGAGGATGAAAACTTAACCAGGTTTTGTTTATCACAACCTGAATTACCTACAACGGAAAATGATAATGCTGTACAAATTAACTTGGAAGAACGACCAGGATTTTCATTCTCACAACCTGCCCATATTGAGGACCTGTTATTGTGCACCCAAGTACAAACTAAATTTACACAAGCAAGCCAAGTTAGTGAAAACTTATATACAATTAGTGTCTTATGGAGTTTAATATTACTCGTATTTTATCATACTGTTGTCATAAAATGTAATTTTATATTTACAGCAAAATACGTTCCAACGGCTAGTGCGACGTATGACTAGATTTTTTGTTAAAACGGAGTTAGACGAAACTATAAACAGATTAGTAAATTGCTTGAAGAATGAAAGTTACACTTGCCGTATTAATAATGTTGGCACAGTAAGTTGCAAAATAATTATTAGAAATGGCATGTTTTGGTAATATTAATTTACATGACTAATTAATAAACTGCAATTACTTTTATAGATCACTATATCAACTATGGACAGAAGAAAAATGCCTTTGGTTTTCAAAGCAAATATTGTTGAAATGGATGGAAAAATACTAGTTGATTTCCGATTGTCTAAAGGCTGTGGTCTAGAATTTAAACGAAGATTTGTAAAAATTAAATCGTTGTTAGAAGATATTATATTAAAAGGTCCTGTGACCTGGCCAATTGCTGTTGCAACAGAATGTATGCCCTAATAATCATGTACACAATGAAGTTTTGAATAAATTTTTTTATATTCTTTTAAAAAAAGTAATCTTTATGCTTTATTTTTTATACATAATTGTTTATAAAATGTTATTGATGTTAGTAAAAATGGTGATTGCAATGTACTGGCAAATTTTTGTTGATAATAAAGTTATTTTACTAGTACGTATATCCACGATCTTATTGCTTTCTACATACCGTATCTGTTACAATAACAGATACTCATTGCATTCTTCTGACAGATATCCGATGAAATTCTTACATTGATCATACCCTAACCTCAACTTTCAATTTCTATCAAAATGCTGACATTAACCAAGTTTATCGCATTTACAGTTACTAGTTTAATGGTATTTATGTTTTCTAATTACCTTAGTTTCACATATTTCTTCGACAGTTATATGCATTGGTTTTATAATGATGTAAATGATTTTGAAATATATGATTATATCATTGGCAAGTTAAACATAAACTTTTATATCTTTTAATACATTTTTTATATATAATATATATTGTTACGTTAGAAAAAAATTAATTAAAACTAAAAATATAATTTTTTATATAGTTGGAGCTGGCAGTGCAGGTGCAACTTTGTCTGCAAGACTAGCAGAGTATGGGTACAAAATCTTATTGCTTGAAGCTGGAGGAGCTGCACCACCATTTATAGATATTCCTCTGTTAGCTCCTCTAATTCAGAATACTCCATATGACTGGAGTTACATGACTGTACCGCAAGATAATGCTTGCAAAAGCTTAATACATAATGTATTATTGTTTTGTTACTTGCAATAATACTTAAGTAGATTTTTTTATTGAGTACTTGTTTTTAGAGAAGTAAATGGCCAATGGGTAAACTTCTTGGTGGGACTAGTCAATTAAATTATATGCTCTATGTACGAGGTCATCCTTTAGATTATAATGAATGGTTTCCAGATTTTATTGGTAATATTCAGAATTTGTTGTCTTTTGGTCTCATTGATATTATAAGCTGGAAATATTTGCAGAACCAACTACAGAAAATGGTGGGCCAATGCATATAAGTAATTTACAATGGCATACTGATGTTGCTAATGTGATTTTAGAAGGATTAAAAGAATTGAATCAAGATATTGGCAACATTAACCATGATTTCAAAAATGGTAATTATATTACATGTAATAAAATATTGTAACTGAATGGGGTTATTGATTTAGGTTTCATGAAAGTACAATTATCCTCAAAAAATGGGAAGAGATGGAGTACTGATAAATTATTGTATAAAGATTTTAAAGATAAATTGTTTATTAGAACTCATGCTTATGTTGAAAAGGTATATTAAAAATTAGATCTATAAAATTACTGTCTATTAGATTAATTCTATTATACTAATCACTACTTCTTTAAAGGTATTAATGGAATCAAATAGAGCAGTTGGAGTACAATATACTACATTAAATAAGACTTTTAAAGCAATTGCAAACCATGGTGTCATTCTTAGTGCTGGTGCAATTGGTACTCCCAAAATATTAATGTTATCTGGTATTGGACCAAAAGATCATTTGAAGGATTTAAAAGTACAATCAATTTTCCTACCATTGACTTTAAAAATGTACAACTTACATGTTGAATGTGATAATTTACATATTTCAGATAAATGTAATTAATGATTTACCAGTTGGTCAGAATTTAGTAGATCATATACTTACTGGCATTGATTTAGTTATGCTGAATGCAAGCATAGGTTTTAGTATGTTTAATACTTTCAATCCTATATCAGCAATAAATTATTTTTTATTTGGAAAAGGTAAGTTTTCTTTTAATTTTTACAATATGTACTTCATTTATACAAACAAGTACTTATTTGTATACTCTATTAAAATAACCATATTTTATATAATTTAGGTCCTTGGACATTTACAGGAGTTGAAGTTTTAGGAACATTTTATAGTTCTCTCCAAGAAAGTAAATCAAGTGTACCAGATTTACAGATAATGGTGATGCCAATTGGATTATCAAAGGACAATGGTATTGTTTTAAGGAAATCCATGGGAATTTCTGATAAGGTTTATCTAAATAAATCATCAATAATATCAATTTTACAAAATACCTATTAATATATTTATAGACTAACTTTATATGAACTATTTTATAGACTTATGATGAATATTTTGCACCTATTTCATACAAGAATATGATAACAATTGCTCCCGTTTTATTACACCCAAAAAGTAAAGGAGAAATTAAATTAAGCAGCAGTAATCCTTTAGATCCGCCTTTAATTGATCCAAAATATTTATCAAACAAAGACGACATTAAAGTTCTTACAGCTGGTAATGTTATTGAAATTTATACAATTACATAAACTATAATTTATTTATGACGAAAGTCTACACACATTACACTTTATAGGGCTGCAATTTGTGAAAAAACTTGTTGGAACAAATGCTATGAAAAATATTGGTGCATCTATTTATGATAAACATATTCCTGGATGTGAAAATCAGACATTTGATAGTACAAAATATTGGGAATGTTACATACAACATTTAACTTTAACTTCATATCATCCTGCTGGAACATGTCGTATGGGTGATGTTGTTGATCAAACATATAGGTAATTAAACAGTTTTAAACATAAAATAGTTGTGTTTGCTCTAGAAATACTACATAAAATTTTTTTTATAGAGTTTATGGTACAAAAAATTTGTATGTAGTCGATGCATCTATACTTCCAGTTTTACCAAGTGGTAATATTAATGCTGCAATTATAATGCTTGCCGAAAAAGCCGCGCGTATAATTAAACAAAACACAAAAATTGATATAGACAAGAAATGTTATAAGCCACATAACTATTACTACATAATTAATAATTAACAAATTCGCCTTATTAGACATTAATTTTTAAGTAAATTAAATTTAATTTACTATCATGTCTGTACACGAATTATAAAAAGATCCATACTATCATTATTACATTATAATTTTTTTCATAGATTAATTACAAATTTATCAAGAAATTATACAATTTATACAATTATCAAGAAATTATACAGAATTTCATCAATATTATCTTTTACATAAATCTTTCAGAATTAAAATAATTAAATTGCATAAATGCACATTAATTTAACGAATTGATTGATCAATGTTGTAATAAACATGTCAAAGTAAATATTGATAATAATAAAAGTTATTATTATTATTATTATTATGCCTCTTATTCATTTTATACTTGAAAAGATATTAACGATAATTACGTCTATTATTTTTATAATCACGTCTAGAATAGTCATTTGATCTGTGATTATCCTGATTGTTTTTAGACCTATGGTTTGTATAGTGATTATCACTTTGTGTTTGTTTTCTATAATAAGGATGTACTCGTCGCGATTTTCTATCATCTTTATAAGTATCTATCTTTTTTGTATGTGAATCCGTGCTTGGCAACATATTCATTCTAAATGTGCTTAATTGTATTTGATAAGTGTTATTTCCTAACAGCATTTGTTGACCTAGCTCAAGCAAACGATTAATACTCATAGGATCTTGTGTATTTGTAATATGTGACGACTCTGTGCTTTTCTTGGTGCTCATGCTAAGAGGACGATTGAATAGTATAGTACCATCAAATAGATTTAAAGCATATTTTACAGAATTAATATGTTTATAAGTTATAAATCCATAAGTTCTTTGCCTGCCATCGCGATCTTTAGGAATAATAACTCTTTGTACGGGACCACCCTATAACATTATAGAAAATATTTTTGTAAAAAAAAGACATTAAACTTCAAAATAAACTTTGCAAGTATCACACGTATACCCATTCTTACAGTTAAAAAAGTTAAAAAAAATATCTAATCATATGAACTCCAAAACAACAAGTATGACTCAAAACTTTGTAACCTCAACTGTTCAACAGTTCATATAAAATTACATGAGTCTAATATAACGTTCAATATAAATACATACATGTGTATCGATTCATTTAGAAATCATTATCTATTGTTAAAGACAATAACTTAATGAAATTACTACAAAATATCTACCGAGATATTTTTGTTTACGTATGCACATAATGTACGAACCTGTAAAAATAATTCATATAGAATTTCTTCCGTTACTTTCTCACTTAAATTTCCACACCAAACAGTACGAATATCTTCATCCATAATAATAGAATAAAATGGAAATACTTTATATTTACAAAATTAAGTTTAATCAAAATCGAACTGTGTATATGTGACGCAAAAAGCGACGATCACATTCCGATTGTAATCCTTATAATTGACACTAGGGAGCATAAAAGTACAAATGCAGTGTATATACAAGGCAACTCAAATGAATTTTATTATTTATGGTTGTATTTTAAAGAAGGAAATTAGGCGGTTCATATGTATGTATTTATATTGTCAGTAACAATATTTTACAAAACAGAATCTTCTTTCAAAATAAATATTATATTTTTGATCGAAAATAATAATTCATTTATTTCACAAAATAAGTATTTAAAAAATACGATTAAAATATAATAGCAAATGATTTATTATTTTAGGTGACCGCATTTGAAGGAACTCAATTATATTTATTATACAAAATAGTAGTAGTAAACAAGTAAAATATTAAAATAAAATTTATAATGTCCTCAAAGTTAAGTCAGTGTTCTGTACTTGAGATAGAAGAAATTCTTGATAAGGACTCAGATTCAGATACAGAGAAGCCTACAAAGACAATAAACAAATTACAGAAAAAAAGTGTTAGATTACAAAATACACAGAAAAATGTATTGAATGTAAGTTGAGATATAAAAAATGCAAGTAATTTTGTTAAATATTTATCAAAATATAATGTTTTACAGGATGAAGCTACATCTTTTAAAATTAAGTTAAGAAGATCTACAGAACAAAGTTTATATAAAATTCATAGAGATTCTGAAGGTAAAGAGTCCGATCATGAGAAACAAAACGAGACTGAAGTATCCAGAAGTGGCAGAAATAGAAGACCTCCAGTGAGATTTTCCGCTTATCATTGTGATACATTACATGTGGAAAACTCTACTCCTTCTTTGAGAAATAGAAAGAGTATTAATTATAATGAAGATAATTTACTTATTAAATCTATTGTATCAAATATGGAAACAGAACAAAGAGTAACAAGATCAAAGGAAAATAAAAAGTCGGATGTTGCTTTTGAGAGTCATAATACAGAATGTAAACCACTGAATTCAAATGTAGGAAACAAACGACATCATATTGCATCTACAAAAGAATCTGAGGATGACAGCGATACAAATATTAAAATATTAAAAGTAAAATTAGTAACAAAACCTATTAAATTTGAAAGTAATCTGAAAAGTGTATTAAATTACTCTCCAGAAAGAAAGAGTATGACAAGGAAATCAAATTTATCAACACCAGTACGAAGAACTGCCACTCCTAATAAAACAGATAAACATAAAAGAATGATTTCTAATAATGAACAGAAAGACATTCAATGTACTAATAACAGTAGCAATGTCAACGAAGAAGAATATTTATCTGATATGTACAAATGTATTACAATTTCATCAACAGATAACACTCCAACTACTACACGTAAACAGAGGAGAATAGTTTCGAACACTGTACAAAACAATGTCGAATTTATGAATAAAAGTGACATAGAAGAAGAATACTCAACTAATTTGCATAAACGTAAGAAAGTTTCGTCAGTAAAAAGGAATATTCTAACACCACAAAATCAAAATAACATAGAGAAAAGTATAGAATCACGTTTAGAAGAAACACACTTGAGTACTCCGAAATCACGTCCAGTAAAATGTAGTAATTTAACACCATCGATGCGAAAAAGAAATAGCGTTTTATTGAAACCAGCTACCCCATTGCAAGAAGCTAAGTCTAGGTTGCACGTTTGTGCTGTACCAAAATCTTTGCCTTGCAGAGAAGAAGAGTTTAACAACATTTTTACATTTCTTAGAGGAAAATTAGAAGATAAAAGTGGCGGGTATGTTGAAAGAAGATGTACACATACATTTTTTAAACACTCTTAACAAACTGAAAACATTTACAGGTGCATATATATAAGTGGTGTCCCAGGGACAGGTAAAACTGCAACTGTAAATGAAGCTGTGAGGTGTTTGAAAAAGTTGATAAGTAAAGACCAGTTAGATGATTTTGATTATGTTGAAATTAATGGTATGAAACTGACAGAGCCAAGACAAGCTTATGTACAAATCTTAAAACAATTGAATGGGAATATAGTTACTTGGGAGCAAGCATATCATATACTTGATAAAAGGTTTCAAAGGACAAATTCAAAGATGACATTGCTCCTTGTAGATGAAGTACGATTTGCTTTCATTCATAAAATAAAACTTTTGCATATAATCTTCTTACCTATTACTAATACTATTATATTATAATAGCTCGATTTTTTGTGTACAAAACGTCAAGATGTTGTATACAATTTGTTAGATTGGCCAACAAAGGCAACAGCACAATTAGTTGTTATTACGATAGCTAATACTATGGATTTACCCGAGAGAGTTTTAATGGGTCGTGTCACATCTCGCCTGGGCTTAACGCGATTAACTTTTCAACCATACAATTACAAACAGTTACAAGAAATAGTAATGTCCAGACTTAAAGGTTTCAATGGATTTCGGAATGAAGCTGTACAACTTGTTGCACGGTACGAGAATTGTACTTTAATTCATAGCTACATATGAAATGTTTCCATAAACAAATTATATATTTTAGAAAAGTTTCTGCTGTATCTGGAGATGCCAGACGAGCTCTAGATATATGTCGTCGTGCTATGGAAATTGCAGAAGCACGACATGCGGAAAATATTTCTCTCCAAGATGTATCTGAGGCTGTGTCTGAAATGATCGCTTCGGCAAAAGTACAGGCTATAAAACATTGTTCGAAAATGGAACAAATATTTTTGCAGGCAGTGTCTGCTGAAGTCACGCGGACCTCTGTCGAAGAAGTATATTTTAAAGATGCATATCGTCAGCTTGAAGCACTGTGCTCCTTTGATGGTTCGTTTATTCGTTAAATTGTTAAAAAATGTAATGTAATTACAATTTGATGAATAATTGCATTTACTAATTTGCGTTGCAGGTATAGAAGTACCTACCGTGACAGAAATTCTTGCCGTCTGTGCAAGATTGGGTGCTAGCCGGTTATTAATATGCGAACACTCAAGAAACGATATATATCAAAAGATTTTATTGAATGTTTCTATAGATGATATTCACTACGCTATACACGAGCTCAATTTACATTCAGAATAACAATAATGATAATTTTTTTGTAGCAAATGTATGTATTTTTATGCGTGACTGATGTGTTCTAAACAGTGCCTTAAATATATTAGATAATTTTATCAATGATCCATTTTCTACTCGATTGTAATTTTTATTAATGAATTTTGTAACATAGAATATCTACTGTTTGATTCAATTTTATAATAAAATAAGATATTTTTTAAAAATTGTTACTATTGCACGAAGTACGCTATATAACTTTTCGTATAACGGTTCGTAATGTTTATTAATAGTAATCGACATAATTATCAATATATATTGGTGAATTATGTAACACGAAGATGAAATTTTATATTCTATTATTAAACAATGTACAAGTACATCTTCAATTGAAGCTGAATTTCGTCGAACCAGTGCAGAGTGAAAACATTTTCTTGTTATGTTTTAAAATTATGATTAACGAAGATGTTGAGGAAAAAATTCTTGCGCTTTACGAAAATCAAAGGTGGGAGGATATCGTTAATTTAAATTTTACCTTAGGCGAATTAGAAAAGAACAAATTATTTTGGGTGTTACCCACTATTAACGATTTGCACTGGATGAAAGACGTAATTGATAAATACAATGCAGTTGGATTAGCAAGCATAGGATGTGGATGTGGATTGTTCGAATGGTTGTTTCAAAAATATTCTGGTAAGTTTATAATGTCTATGTACGTACATACACGTTTAATTATGTAATATTGCCATTTATAAGTTTTGTTGGACTGCTTGTGTATTTTGTTTAAGGTTTGAATGTAATCGGTATAGAGTTGGATCACTCGTGGTGGCGCAGTAAATATTCTCCACCTTTATTTTTAGAGAATATGATTTTCGTTCGTGCAAACAATACGAACATTTATCTACCAGAAAATTACGCTCTTCTTTTCTGTTATTTTAACAACGGACCAGCGTTTTGTAATTACATCGAAAATTATAAAGGAAATCTTGTTTTTATTATTGGACCCAAAGATGGTCAAAATCGTTCGACGGATCCAATGCCTTTCGATGCAAAATTTAACAAATATGGCTGGAAGTTAATAAGTTATAAAAACTTAGAACGAACGAATGATTGTATTGCAGTCTATAGTAAATAATTTTAAAAACGAGAACCGATTAAAATAGTTTTTGAAATAATATTACCTTATGTGATCTTGAAAAATATAATTTTGAATATTGCTTTGAAGTTGCTTCCGAGAATCGAAATTATTCGATTGTCGAGCTGTCACTAAATATCGATACTTGCAGAAGAAGTTCAGTCTCATCGAATTCGGTGAAACCTTGAATTCGAGTGTCAATATTATTAATGCTAGTAGCTGTGATTATCGCATTGATAATTTAAAAACATGTCAACAAATAATGATATTAATTCTTTGAAGGATGAAAATGAAAAGAATAAACTCAAAGTGCATTGTACGTTTTGTCCGTCAGAGATGCTCAATATTGGTGCGGCTCGACTAGTAAATATTCAGGTGATTTCTTAAATTAAAAAGTTGATTGAAAAGGTTAATTCTTAATTGTTCACGCAAATGATATTATGAAAAATTTGTGCAGTCGACAAAGTGTCTTCAAGCATCGTATAATAACTTTAATAACGAATACAACATAATGTTTGCGTTCGATCGCTAACTTAACCTTAAAGTTTGTTTATTTTGTATTTCTTTACTGAGTAGATTTCTTTATAATTATTAGAACAAAGTAATCGAAAATCTAGGATGTAAGTTGACTAAAGTGTATGATATTTTAGTTTAATTTACCCTATGTACACTGTAAGGGAGAGGATGAAGGTGATCAACAAGAATCGATAACAGATTATTGGCTGGTGGATGATATATACACGTTTGAAAATATTGGTGTGTCTCATACGGTGGACAATGTAAAATACCTGGCATGTGCAGATTGCGAAAGAGGTCCTGTCGGATGGCACGATCTCTCAACAAAGAAGTCGTATATCGCGTTAAGTAGAGTTAAGCACGAATGATTTATAAATAAAGTTATTTTTTAATTTTATGCAAATCATGACTCGATTCATTTGATCTAAGATGTTACACCAACAGAAGCAGAAAATCTGAAGAAGTTTGGAGGAAGAACGCATGTTGCTGTTTAAGTTGATAATTTAATATTTAATCACGTACGTTACAAACACAGCCGATAAATCAGATAATCAATCGTCGTTACGATATAATAATTAATAAATTACGCTTACGATTAGAAATGGTTTATCAATGTACTTAATACGTATACATTCCTGTGAATCAATTTTATCATAATGTATTTGATGTTTTTATCGCGACTATTTGGTCGCAAAAATGTTTATGCGCTGTGCATATCGGCATAATTATTTTATGTGACGTGTTGAACGCGTGAATAATATCTAAGTGTACATACTTATAGGTGTATTTGTACATGGATATAAATCAATGCCTTTTTTTAAAAAAAATGATATCGATATTTGAATTTCGCATCTTCGATGTATTTGAGAAAATGTAAATAAGAAACAATGTCATTAAAGTCTCGTCGTACGTCGAATTAATTCTTCGATACGATGTTTTCTATTTCTTCAAGATCAGAATAACTTGTATGGCACTGTGTTTAATTGCTGATCGCATAATTGTTTGTCAATCGATATTTTATTCCTCGGTTACTTGTTTATTTGTTCCATTTATCGAATTACTTGATCGTCGAAGAAGAAAATTTGCTCTCGATACAAATATATCGTGTATACATATACATATACATACATATACGTATACGTGTATACGTATGCATTTGCAAAGCGCTTTCAAAAGAGTCAATTACAATTAATCGTTAAGTATTTCTTCTAATTGTTCTCAATTCGCTTAAAATATTGCAAAAATAGTCGCGTGTTCGTTTCGAACGGTATGCCACGATCACGATTTCAATTACATCACAGTTTTCTTTATTTTTACCTCATTTTTTGTTACCGGTGAAACTTCCTACGTTTCGTCGAAGCTTCACACTCTCTTTACCGTATTATTACCAAACGTTCGAATCGAACGAAACATAATACGTATGCCTTTGCGGATGGCAGTCGAGTATGCAACAATTGCGAGTAACGACTGTAACGATGTGCAAAGTTAACGCGTCGACTGCCGCTACGAATTAAAATTATTAATATAATTCGAAATAGCAAATTTAAGAATCTCTGATATTTTCGGCAACTTGTACCGCCGCGTACGCGATTAGCAGTCGACGCGTTAATCATCGGAACGATGCGGTAACGATGAGAACGGGTAAACGTAACGATCGCACCCCAATAACAATGATAAAAATTTCGGATCAAGAACTATGACGAATTAACAGACAAATTAACAATACAACGACAGAGCAGGAGGACAGAAGTAGAGCTTGCAGTAAAAATGATAACGTGTCGATAAATATTAGAACGGTGAACATTCGATCAACGACGCATATCGATATTCTACTTATACTATGCTACGAGAATCTCTTTTTTTGTCTTTTGTTCAAAACTGCATACAATACTTGAACGTATCATCTGTAGGGTGTAGTAGCGTTTATTAAGGCTCGTCTAAATACGATTTTTTTTTTCCTTCGAACCCGTTATCATTTTAGATTCTTCACTTTTGCGCATCGTCGGATACAGTTCATAAACGTAGCCATTGTAACAAGCGAATTAACCGGCACCATATATATGTATATATCTATATATGAATGTATTTCCGTGTATCAGTATGTACATGTATATTAATACGTTCACGTAATTAGCAGAATCTGTGCTTTCTACCCGTGCCTTTGGTAGACGCAGTGAAAAGGTACAAAAATAAGAATAGAATCGGATAGACTAGAGAATCGGACAAATATATGTATATATATAATATGTATACGTATTTATGGACGTTTATGTTGTAGTAGAAATCCGAAAGTCATCGTCGCTAATTGTCGATGATTCGAACAGTTAATTTTGCTTTCATTTTTTTTTTTAAATATTCTGACAAATTGTTTAAGGGATAATCTGACAAGTAGCGATCATAGATTTCGGACGTTACTCAAACATACACGCGAACCTACGTATTCTCTTTTACTTTTCTTTCTGTCTTTCGTAAAAGATCGTTCGATCGAATCTTTTCGGCTACAGTAGCGTATTTGCCTCTCTAAGCGACACTCGCTAAAAGATCGTGCCTCGTCGTTTGCAGAACTCGAAGACACGCTCTTCAGCTACCCTCGAACAATTCTAAATTGTCGATTTAATGGCACTCTGAATGGTTCTAGGTTCTCCTCGTTTCCTTTTCGTTCAGACGAGAAAGAATAAGCGTAATCAAATTCGTCGCGTTCAACGGAACAGGTATTGCACGCTGTGCTTCGGAAGATACGAGTAAGCTAACATAAATCGACGAATATCAGCGCGAGTTTTATCAAAACCGTTAACGTATTTTATTATTATTTTTTTTTTTGGACGAGAAACGTGTCCGTGGTTTCTCGAGAACGAAGCAACAGATCGAAAGCGCGTAATATCGAACACGGTGCTTCGTACAGGTATACAAAAAACTGTGCAAACTCGCGTGATTTAAATTCGATTAGTGCGAAAAGTCACCTGTAACGAATTACTCTTCAACGATCGGTTTCGATGCAAAGCACAAAACGTGTCTGTACTTTCGAATCGAACCCTCTGTGCCTCGCTTTTCCCCTCCAAAAAGTTTGCATCGTTTCCCTTCGGCAAGCTTTGAAGATTACTCGTTAGCCTATAAAAGGTGTCGCGAAAAATGTTCTTCTTCCTTGTTTATTTAAATAGAAGAAGAAATTCGATTATTCAAATTGTTCACCTTAAACGCGTTCACACCGATAGCATCATATATATTTTTAATCGTTATTTTTCCCCCTCTTTCGGAATAATTTAACGAATTTCTGCGTGTCATCCCCGTAGATGAAGGTTAATTTCGTCACGATAATTTCGTAACGAAAGGGTGAAGAAAACGCGTTCAACTACGAAATGTTTCACAC